>OZ026614.1:78422372-79651372 GCA_964020975.1 Hermodice carunculata | reverse complement strand
AAAACATATTTCATTTTGCATTAAAGTCAAATTATGCCCCACACCCCCAAGTGGTATTCAGCCAATATACCACTTGGATCACCAGTGCAATGCTTCAAAATCATTTTACCTTTTTTTATAAAAAAGGCAAGGTCCCTATTACCATGGTTACTTACTTTTGTTGCTGTTGTTTTATTTTCCTCTTCTCTTTGTTTGTTAGTTTCCTTCGCTTTTTGTTGGGATCATAGTTGCCTTTCATCTCAAACTTGGCTTTCTCCACATGTATCTTTTTGCCCCGTATGGTGCATCCATCCAAGATCTGCAAGGCCAGGTCTACTGACTCCATCTGGTGGCCCCCATGGAAAGAAAAAGTTGCAGTGTAAATTGTCATTCTTAAATGCATTATCCGGCTCCCAGACATTCTGGGTACGACTACCTTTATTCAGGAGAGCCAGAAAAGAATATTCTTCTATCCCTCCCATAGAGGGCACTACAGTCAGGAGGGTTACAATTGTTTATTCCCATTACTTTCCATTGTAATTTGCAACTTGACTGCAGGACTGCGACAGTCCTGTGCTCAGCTGCTGACTGTAGATGCACAGACTAAAGTGGTCTTCTGGCCTGTGAAATAATACATGTATCAAGGTCACCCTTCCTCAAGACCATCATTACTGTTTGAAATATCAAAATCTTAACTCACACAGTTTTGAAGAAATGCTGCCTACACTTTCTGTTCCCCAGATTTGCTGCTACACTGGCCAAATTTTAATTCCTGGAGGAAACTAAAATACTTTTGACAAAACAATTTTCTGCCCTACTGCATATTGACAAACTGCAACAAATGCTAGCCATACAGGGGCCAATTCAACAGTACATGTATGATAGTTTTGATGAGTCTGCTTGTTGGTGCTCAAGTATCTCAGGGAGACGTGGTGTGTGAGACTGATACACTAGTACTATTCCCCTGCCCCCCCAAAACATGAAACTGTTGATCAGTTTATAAGTCATGATCAATATTTATTAAATAATCAATTTGAAGCAAGGCCGGGTGGATATATGTACATAAAAGAGTACCCCGAGTACATCTGTGAAAATATTGATAAATTTGATTACCCCATTATCCCTCACACCCCCATACATACATATATATATATATATATATATATATATATATATATATATATATACATATATACATTTACATATATACACATACACATACATATACACAAACACATATATATATATATATATATATACATATACATATACATATACATATACACATACACATACACATACACACACACATATATATATATATATTATGCATTAGTCTATTGGTAGCCAATCAGCTGTCTCTATTTGTACCACGTGCCTGCCCTGTAAATGTTATATTGGATCGTTATATTGGACAGCTCGAGGGAATTCCCGTGCGCGCGTGACGTCATAACGCAAATGACGTTCACTGGGGCTTTTCTTTAGCTTCAGGCAAAATGTGTAAAATTTCAATGGGATATAAATTTTGTGATTTAACTATAGAGTGTTTCAGACTTCTGTATTTATACAAGGAAAATCATACAAATTGCAAAATATAACAGATGTTGGATGGCAGGTCGTCCAATATGAAGTTTACGGGACTCTGAAACGTTATATTGGGTTCGGCTTCGCCTCACCCAATATAACGTTTCATCATCCCGTAAACTTCATATTGGACTCCCTGCCATCCAATATCTGTATAATATATATATATATATTATACATGTACTGAATAAAAAATAAGCATTCCTGTCAAATCTCTGTACCAATGCATGTACGATGTTTTTCTCATTCCAATCGTGCGTTCCATTCCTCGTCACAAGGCACATACATATATTGCAGGCACTGCTGTATTTATAGTTGCAATCATATCAACATGATGTGTCATATTTGCCAATAACATACTTGTACACAGTTTCTTCTACATGTCTTTATAGATTTCATAATATTGACAATCATGACAAACATTTTGATAATACAAGGCACGAAACCCCTTTAGAACCCCACAGTTAACTATCCTCCTCCTCCTCCTCCTCCTCCTCCTCCTCCTCCTCCTCCTCCTCCTCCTCCTCCTCCTCCTTTGGTAGTCAAAATGGAAAGACTGCTAATCAATTTGGGGTAATTTGAATGCGCAGAGCCAGAATTTTGCAAAATTTTGCAAGAATCTATTTGGATTTTTGTCAATTAGTTTTCTTTTTAAAGAAAGACAAGTTTAGGAGAATCTTTACGAGAATGGATTCTTGGATTCTCCCTGAAATTCTGGCCCTTATGTGTAACTGCAACAATTAATTCCACATTGTCACAGGTAAACTGTTCATCAGTTTTGAAAACATAATTTGTTCATTGAATGATCATTGGTTAACCCTCTGCACCCCAGCTCATCCACCTTTACAGGAAAGTTCCCAGTTCCATGGGATTCCTTGCCTGAGGAACACGCTGCTTGTGGGGTATCACTGACTTATGTTCCTCCTGTCTTTGGAAAAGCAAAGACCATGTATCATTAAGCCAACATTGAGACCCCAGGAGCAAGTCTTGGTCAAACTTAAGGCATCATATCCATCATGATATTGCACTGTGATTTTATTTTCAGATATTTATTTTGCTGATGATGCAAAACTGTTTAAAAAAAACACAGTGAAAAAGTATTTCAATACATGCATAAATTTATTAAGCACATTTTTTGTCAAATCAGTTCCAAGTTTAGTTAAAATCAAGTTTTGTATCTTTTCTAGCACCTGTTTCCTCTCTATTTATTAAATTTTCTCCCCACCAAGTTGTTTGTTCCAATGTGTTTTGAAGTTCAAAGGATAAAAGGTTTGAACACCAAGTCAAACAAGATATCATGCAAAGCCCTTTAATATCCTTTGACCAACATGATTTTATATGTTCAGTGACCTAAGTTTGACCTTTGAAGGGCACTCAAGGTAAAAGTTAAGAACACAAGTTAAGAACACCAAAAGATAGCACGTATTATATAAGTACTTTGCTATTCATGTTCAATAGCAAGCAGGGGCCTACAATCAAACATACCAAAGGTATACAAAAAAAAAAAATACGATCTTGACCTAGTGTGACCTCTCAAGGTCATCAAGAGTCAAATCTAAAAATACCAAAAGGAAACCCTATAGGTACTTTTTTTTATTCATGTTCAATAGTAACCATGGGCTTACAATTAACTTTACCCAAAATAGACAAGGAAAATAAGATTTGCTGAGTCAAAAATAGGTAAAAAATAGGTCATCCACTCTCAACACCTATTACCCAGAATCTAATGTGGGTTCAGGCTTTATTCAAGTAACCAGAGCAACTAAGTGCAGTCCTTTAAGTGCTGTACAAGCATGTGGTGGTTGGAGATGCCCTTTCTTGAAATGTTTTTATCATCACCAGATCAACCAAATTCTGCAGGATAATGGCCTGTGACCTTGAAAAATAGGTAAAGGTTAAACATGTCTGAAGGTGAGGTTTGACAATAGTGCAATTCCATGCACAACTCAGAAGTCAGATCTTAAAAACCTTCACACTGTAGTAAGAGCAGTACTATCATCGTGCACTCTTGACCTTAAAAAGTTGATCCAATATACAGGTATAACCTTGACTTTGAGTAGGCTTTGAATCACTAGATAATGCTTTTTTTGTGTAAAATTCAGATCGATAGATGCAGGCTTTCAAAAGTTTGAATGGTTATTTCACCTTACACATGCAAGATAATGCCCTGTGACCTTGAAAAAAAGGGCAAGGTTAAATATGTATGAAATTCAGTTAGGTCTAATAATGGTGCATAATCATGTGCAATTTGGATGCCAAACCTAAAAAATCCTCATAGTTATATCAGCACTTGGCTTTTTAACCTAAAAAGTAGGTCAAATATAAAGGTATGACCTTGACTTTAAATAGACTTTTAAAGCACCCCATGATGCTTCTTTTCTGTAAAATTCAGGTTAATAAATGCAGGCTTTCAATTGTTACGGTGGTAACATCACTTTACATTTGTGACTACACTGTGACCTTGAAAAGTGGGTCAAGGTCAACCACGCTTATACAAAAAATAGATCTAATTGCGGTGTACAACCACATGCAATCTTGAAGTCCCAACTCAAAAACTTTGTAAGTTATAGTGGTAACACCAGACGGACGGGCAGACTGATGGACAAACGGAGGGCACAGGGTATGACAATACCCTTTGCACCCATATGGCCCAAGGCTAAAAACTGAATCTGTCACATACCATTTCAGAGACAGAGATCACCTTGTTTCCAACAATGTAATGCATGTAAAAGTTCAAGGACAACACATCAAATTGCATTTTAAAAATAAGTGAATCAAAACCACTTTTTAAAAGATACTTTTAATTTCACATAAATTGGTTTAATCCATAATTTGCTAATCTAGTGCAGTCAAACTGTAGTCAGTTGGTTTGAGAAGGTTTCTGATATTCTGAGACCAAAAGGTAATTTTTAACCCTTGTTCCCTTGTATTGACTCATTCCTGGTCAGAGTATGACTGAGTCAATAGCTTTCTTTGACACAGTTTATGCACCTCGCCTGTACCAAGGCAAGCTATTGACCTAAGGTGTGCCATCATGAACGGTCCCACAAACAAATCTCAGCAAAACTGTTTTCTTGTAATGAAAAATTTAAGTAAAAACATAAAAATTTAGACCCAGGCACTTTTGGGTGATTTGAGTGGGAAAGGGTTACGACTAGGTCAACACCTTTCTGGGGAAAGCTGTTGACCTAGGGCAGGCTACACTTGCCCACAATTCTCCTACAAATTGTTTTTCATTAACACTAAAATTGATCAAAACTTGTTGATGCACATGATGTTTTTACCTCCAGCCAGGTTTTGCTGATTTAACATGTTTAAGGAATAACGGGCTAAGATCCCACACCAAAACCTCTCGCTGCTAAGACAGGAATACTTTGAGCTGCCTCTCTGTTCACTTTGTTTGTCTATAGTGATCTGCCTCATCGCATAGAGGTGTCACACAGTGTTAGACACAAACACCGAAAGTTGGACACTTTCAGTTTCTTGTGATCATCTGGTCGACACTCCGGATATGGTGGTCCCTGTCTTGAAAGAGCACTCGAATGAAAGGCCTATACCTTCCTGCGCAGACCACCTTCTCAAGATACTGTGCTTACTATCTTCCCATGTTATCTATACCTGCAATGAGAGACCACCTGTCTTGAGAGACCACGAGTTCCTCATCCCTGGGCAGGCAGGAGTTTTCAATTATCTTTTTTTTGAAGACAGGTTTGACTGTTGTCTTGCTACTGATTTGAGAAAGGATGAAAGGTTGGTGCAACGCTATCAAGACGGCTATCAATCAACCACAAACAGAGGCAGTGTTTATAACAGCCAGACAAAAGAGCATTACATAGAAGATGCCTCAGACACTCCCGCACACATTTCTAGAAAATGTTCCAAACACGCTAAGAAGAAGTAAATCACCAAAAGATCCAACGTGTTGTCCTTCACAACAATCCACACTGTTTTATATACAGCACATGCCAACAAAGTGTTTGAACCTTTCTGGACCAAAGCTAACAACTTTCCCCGGTGTTCATGCCACTCTGGATGAAAGCTGTTGCCTAACAACCTATGTATACCATTCTTGTTGAAAAAGAAAGAGAAAAAAAAAACAAACAACATTGAAGACACTGGACATTTTCTACTATTTTTTTATGGGAAATACTAAGTTGTTTGCAGACAGATGGGTCTTGGGTTTCTGAGAGTTAAGACTGGTGAGAGCTCGTATGCTACTCTTCGGCACATAAAAATATCTACACCACACTGAGACTATTTGTAGAGAACTATATCTGGCCACACCTTGGCTATCATGCACCGATATGGAGAAATACATCCAGCAGAGACAAATACTGTCAATGGACTTAAGAAGCCCCTCGCTTTGCACTCCCATGGGTCCTGTGACCTTGACAATGAGATCCAGGTCATCAAAATGTAATCATGTCAAGAAATATAAGTGCTAAGGTACCATTCAGGTAAATTTGAGTTTGATGTGGCCTGTGAATAATGAAACATTTTGCTTGCAAAGATTCTGCTAAGGACCAAGAGTCGGACAAGCTGTTCAAAAAGCGGACACCCTCCCCCCAACTCTTTTTGTGGGGGTACTGTAAAACTAAGAAAATTGAAAAACGGAAATAAAAACAAAAAACAAAACAAAAAAACAAAAAAAAAAAACAAAAAAAAAAACAAAAAACAAAAAAAGAGCTCTCCACATGGTATACATAAAAACCCTACAAATATCAAATTATGCTGCTCACCCTAAAAAACTAATGTCAATGTATCATGCATGCAACCTTTTTTTCCTTAAATCAAGAAAAATTGTGGTGGCACACCTGTACCTTCATGTTGGCAACAATATTAGAACAAGATAATCAAGGTAGCAGTGATTACATTTTTTACTCTGTGTACATTATGTTTACACCTAGCTCTATTTTTGCAGGATTATGCCAAATATTACAGTAACAAGAGAACTGTGACAGTCCTGTGCTGAGCTGACCTCTGATGCACTGACTGAAGTGGCCCTGTGACCTTTGGAATAATATCAAGGTCATCGCTGTTTAAAACCATCATCACTATTAGCAATATTAGTCTTTGTTCATACATTTTGGGAGTCACAAATTAGAAGAAAAAAAAATTGACAGGATCTACAGTTATCAAGATAACATGTCAGTCTGACCTGTCAAGGTCACACACATTTAAAATTTGCAACACCCAAAGAAACCCCATAGGCTTTTTTTGAAGTAATTGGCCAAGCAATTTAGAAAAAAAAAAAAAAATTTCAAAGATTTTGCCCCCCCCCCCAAAAAAAAAAAAAAACAAAAATCAACACAAACACACATGAAAAAAAAAAAACAAAAAAAAACTTGGCAGAGAATCACCAGAAGTACATCTCCACCAAGTCTGAAGTAGATCTGGCTGACAGTTGTGGAGAAGAAATGGAAAATGTAATTGTGGACAGGTAACAGACAGACAATCAAAGATGGATGGGTAACAAACACAGGCCCATCCTATAAACTCAGCTGACTGACAAGATACGTAAAAATATACAAATATTTCCTGCACATCTGGATTTTTTGCTTTTGAAGCAATGTTTTCATAAAGCTTGCAGTTAAAATGTGTATTTATACTCTTATAACTGGTCCTCCTTTATGTGATCGGTTGATTTTAACAGCGATCAGCAAAGACGTAGTATTTATAACAGAGGCCAAAAGTTCTGCATACACGACCTGAAACCTGAGGTTACTGGTCTGAGACCTGCAAGTGATTAGTCATAAGCTTCTCTCGGCACACTCCAGGGGGCAGCTTGGTCCCAGAGTGCACTGAGGAACAGATGTTGACATAGTCTCCAGGGGATAAAAGATAGCAATTGGTGACGCTTGAACCCAACAATCTACCATATAGAACATCTTCACTTGCATTTAAATTTCCCAGCAATTTGGCTCTGGGATACCGTGTCTGACATGTACTGGAAGGTGTCAAACATACTTCAAAGGACTCCTAGGTCACAGGCCACAAACAGTATATGCCAAAAGCACGTAAAAATATTTTCAAACACAACGCCAGTTGGTACAGAAACCCACCTCTGGAACACACTACCTGAGAAATGTGCTCTTTAAAGTGGTCTAGCTGCACATATGCCTCCATACAATCGGTCTACTTTTCCTGTTCTGGCTCGGCATTTAAGCGAGAGAGTACAGTTAAATCTGCTCTAAAGACCATGTCTCATGAAAGACCACATATATTGTTTTGAAGACCACATATTAATGATGCAACAAGCTAATTCTGATTACTTGACCTTCATTTTCTCAGACCACCTACAATATAAGACCACTATCTTGCTGGTGGGGAGGGTGTGCACAAGAGGGGGTAAAGTACCAGGAACCATTGTTTTCAAATTAACAAGTTTTAAGCATATATTTTGGAAATATCATCATCCTTAGATTATTCTAACACTTAAATGGTTACCCATTAATTACAACTGTTGCACGAAACATTAAACAATCATACATTTGATCTCGACTTAAAACATGAAATGTGCACATATGCATGAAAATAACTTCTGAATGGTATTTTCCCACTTAAAACTGGTGACCCAGAATTGCTTGCCTATGAATATGTATACATATATGTGGTCAGTATGTTTTACTCTCTCTCTCTCTCTCTCTCTCTCTTCTCTCTCTCTCTCTCTCTCTCTCTCTCTCTCTCTGCTCTCTCTCTCTCTCTCTCTCGCTCTCGTCTCTCTCTCTCTCTCTCTCTCTCTCTCTCTCTCTCTCTTCTCTCTCTCTGCTCTCTCTCTCTCTCTCTCTCTCTCTCTCTCTCGTCTCTCTCTCTCTCTCTCTCTCTTCTCTCTCTCTCTCTCTCTCTCTCTCTCTCTCTCTCTTGTGTACTTGAAGATGACCCCATGACACTTCTGACTCATAACACCAGGGTATCCCATAACTTTGGTCAACCCAGTTCTGAAATTTGTCTCACAAACATAAAATAAAACACACAATATCAGCATTCTTGCTTTTTATTCAGCTCTATGGCACACATAATATTGCTTCAAAAATGTCAATCTTGTTCAAAATGCTACCCTATTATTGCTACCTTATCCGGTGAGTGCTGGTAAGGACACGAGTCACTTATGTGAATCATCATAGCAGTCCACCCTTCAAATTCCTCATGCAAAGGTGTTGCAGCCAAGTACATGTACAGGCAGGCCCAATAAATTTTGGTGGTTCCAGAGAGAGTCAGAGTAATGGTCTCTGTCAACAGATTTCCTTGGTTCACTTTGGGCACACTGTGTGGGCACACTGTGCCCAAAGTGGGGAAAGTAAAGCTGTTGACTGGTTTAGAAAATTGCACTTTGACTCTTTCATTGCCAGCTGTGACAAAAGTCAAATTATTTGAAATGAACTGCTCTGAATTCATTCTGAATGAATCACAGCAGTTCATATTTAATGAATATGAACTGCTCTAAACATGAGCAGGTGCTCAATTCATGTTCCTTATACAAAACCTTTCATACAAGTACCAGCATGCCTGTAGCTGCATAGAATATATCATTCCAGGTCAACAGTTTTCTTCCCCACACTTTGGGTACTTTTGTGCCCGAAATGCACCAAGGAAAGTTGTTGACTCAGTTCAAAATTGTGGCACTGAAAAAAGTTTGAGCTCATTCCATGACAATGTATATGCAACAATAACTAATGATATTGCAAGCTTACTACACTTGTCCCACATCGACTAACGTTAACCTTTTGCTGTTCAAATTACCCAGAAGTGCCCAGAGTTTGACATCTGCTTGAATACGTTGATTACAACTTCATTTAAACAGAAAATGCAGCGCACCCTCATTGTAATGCTGGTGGTAACAAGATGACATTTACCCCGGTAACTTGGAAGTGTTAGGATAAGTGCATGTACGTACTTCAGTGGGAACCCGAGCACCTACCATATACAGTGAAAATTACAACAACACTCAGATATCCGGCATATTCATTCTTATGACACAAGTTTTGAATGGCAAAAAGTTAATTGTCCTTGTTGTTTGATTCATTTATCTGACATATTCAGTTATCTGACACATTTCTATGGGAACAGATGGTGTCATTATAGCGAGTTTTCACTGTATATCATATAAGAATTCACATGTTAATGAGCAGCAATATAGCGAGAGAGTACTGTATTTTATGTTGAGAGGTGTCAATATCACCTAGTATCATGATAGCAAGTCCCTGGTCTAAAGCTTTCCTCGAAGCAGGTTAGGTGCAATGTGCAATGAAAGCTACTGATTTGGTCTGCCCAACAAAGGGTTAGTGAATACAATGTATACTCGTTTATAATGGTGTCAAAGACTTTCAACTATAAATAAAATGATCCATTAATCTCCCGTTTCCACATGTATCAAAAATAATTTCCAGATTTTTTAATATTTTTTTTTATTTCGTTTGATCCCATACCATATCACAATGAAGTTGAGTACCAAGACAGTAGTGGGACGCACACGTCTGGAATCAGTTACCTACGTGTTGGCCATCCAAAAAATTAAAGGTTCATTTACTGGTCATTCATCTTCTGGTTCTTCATGTATATAAAAATACATCCTATAATTTTCAACTCTTACCCTGACAGACAGTGGTAAAAATCACACCCCTATATACAAAACCTACATGGGAGCCAACAATTTTATGACTGTAGCCAGTTTGCTAAAGCAACCTTAAGTTCATCAGCCAAACAGTGACTTTGTTAGCCAAAACCATCAGCTTCTCTACTTCTAAATGTTTGACAATACAGTTTAAAATGTCATGAATAGATGGATCGTAAATTTGAATAGTTTGTATCATAAAGTAGAGAACAAATTTTAAAACATAAGACACTTTGGCTTAAAGTTTAAAATGCGGTTAGCCAAACACACTTTTCTAGCCACTGGTCATTTGGCTAATGGCCAGTGCTAGCCTAAAAAAACACCGGTTTGAACTGCAGCGACTGGCAATGAAATTCTTTTTCTGTTCCACTCATTTCTCTACGATATTTCCCAATTCTCTAAATTGCTCCTCGAGGGCTAAACTGTTTATTCTTTGCCTTGCCGTCTCCATTCTCCTCAAGTTTTGATTATCACGCTTCAACTTTTTTTGAAATTGATAATGAAAGAGACAGAGGAAAATGCCGCCGAAGACAGGAAGCCCTAGGACTGCTGCCAACCCAGCTTTGTAGTACCACCCGTCTTCAAACTGGCAGGCATCAAAACAGTTCTTCAGGCAAATGACGAGCATTACAATCGCGTCTTCAACGTACAATAACATATAGTGCATCACAAGTATCACGTACATGGTCTTGATATCAAATTCTACAAAGTCCAGATTGGAAATGAGCGAACTGTAAATCCTGTCTTCTATGGGCATGAATGGAATAGCACCGTTGGTCAACAGAGGCATGACGGTTTCGATCACAAATAATGCGGCAGAGTGAAAGACGAAAAAGAGAAGGAAGAGTAAGCCAAAGCGGCTGGCAAAGAAAGACAAGGCTAGCAGTCTTGGCGCGACCATAAATGTTCTCCACAACAGCTGTATCAACTTGCCCTGGGCCGAAGGGGGAAGGACTCTTTCCATTCCGGCCAGAAGATCTCCTGCATTGGTGAAATACACCTTCGTGACTGTCCAGGACACCGACAACAATGATGCAATAATGCCCAAAATTCGAATAACTCCGGTAATTCCTATGGGGACCACGCTGTCAATGAATGAATTTGCTTCTTGTGTTGAAACGTTTGGAGTCATTGTTGTTATATTATCATTCATAATAAGGAGGCTTGCATTTGATAATGTTTGGTATGTCATGTTGTTTAACTTTCCACCATCGAAGCCGAAGCCAAATTTTATAATGATATGCATCTGTAATATGAACTGAGGAGCCGCCTCAAATGCTGCCTCGATAATTGTGAAAATGTTGAGCATACGGCTCGTGTTGTTTGGTTTGTCCTCAGTGTCATCGGAATTTCTTTTAAGCTCCGTACAGAGGAAATGTAGGTATATAAAATGAAGCATCAACATGAACAGTTCGAAAGAGCCGGGCAGAAAAACCAACAACCACACCGGATTTTTACTCCGCAAATGAGTGAAGCACAATCTGCAAACATTCATCTTTTCGTTGTCTGATTTATCTTTTGAAATCTCTTCATAGTACTCCAGGAGGTCAATCAGGTAGAAAAACAGGAAGGACACCACACGGGGAAGATAAATGCACAGAGTGGTCAGAGACATCCATGCATAATGTGCTTCTCGTGCATACGTGACAGCGGCATAAATATCAGATCCCACATCAAAGACATACAGTAAAAGACCCAGAATTGCAAGCAGCAGGTCCGTGTAGCCGATCTTCTGGCCTGCCATTCTCGAAGCGGCAATATTTATTCCCAAGACTTGAAGATACTATCTGTATGTCCTTATGCTGGGTGTGTACACCTGCAACGTCGCTTCTCATCCCTCCTGGCATACAATACAGGAATGACGCTAATATGTCGTGATTGTACCTGTTCTGATCCCAGATTCAATGTCCAAAATGGTCAAAATCCCAGCCAAGTTTTTCAAGCTGATTGACACCCCATAATCACCCGACAGAACATTCGCGATGTGCTATTATCAGTCCTCAATCTTCTCGCAAAAATTCTGCAAAGGAGTGGTGCATGTGCAGATTGCTGTACATGTAGCCCAGTGTGGTTCCAGCAGCCACAAGAGTATTACAGTATTTACACCACACAGATTTACAGTACATGCTGTGGTTAGATGTAGTTCAAGTGGGGTGGTACAGGCATGTAATGGGTTGGCATCGTGTTTCACTATCTTTCCCAGGTTGCAAAGGCAAGGGTAGTACATCTTCAGTGCACTTATTTTTAGACAAAATATTTTTTTCGTGGGAGATACCTGTGCTGGCACCACTAAGGGGCACAGGTTTACAGATATTTGTTTGTGGATGAATGCGTGAGAATGTGTTTGTTTCAGGTACCCTATTTATAACACTTTTTCAGCTTCTTTGGTTTGTGGAGGGGGAAAAAAGTCACTTTTGTGTCATATGTCATATTCTGCAGAAATAAGCAGAGCAAAAATGATTTTTTTTTTTGGGGGGGGGGGGGGGAAAGAGAAAATAAGTAGCATTTTCTGCAACCAGCATACATGATAGCTTTGTATGTCAAAGTGTACATGGAGAAATAACACTGACTGTGACCATTTTGAGCTTACAAAATGCAAACCTGGCATGAAGGATAAACAGTGCAACGGCAGATGGATGATTCAAGTTGGCTGAAGTTGAACCTATGACACCTTAGCAATTAGGACTGACATAAGGGTCATTCATATGCAAATGCAGAACCAGGCGAGTGCCAAGGAGGCAAATCTGCCAGTTTGTTTTCTGCTAATAAATAGCGACAGTCTGACCAGTTTCACCCTGCACTGGGCTCATCATTGACTGAGTTGTACAGATGCCATCCATGCAAATGTAACCTTACCTTTACAGAGGGGAGGTGGGGCATCCAAGTCAACCGATACAGGTAATAATTTTACCATAGCACAAGATACAGCAAGTAAGAAAACTTGAAGTAATGGCTGGTATGAAGTACAGAAGATAAAGGGGCTTCTAATACACAGGCACTGTAATTAAAATGGCCAGTAGAACAGTATGGAAAACCCATTTACCCCACCCCCCACCCCACCCCCCACCCCCACCCCCCGCACAGAACCATAATCATGAAAAATATTTAAGTCCAAGCAGAAACAGGGCTGTCTAACTGGAGCATTGGAGCACAATTTAGCTACAAAGCTCTTAAAAATTGCAACAAATTTCTCCAAAATAAGCGTTTCTTATGTAAAGAAGTGGAAGAAAATGTTGCACGGAGAGAAAATTGTGCTGCAGAGATTTCCAACTGGACAGCACTGCTATAATTGTTCCCAAGTAAAATCCAGGTATGAAACGTTAAGTTGCTGCATGAGAATTAGGTGATGCCACCCAAGTTCAATCATCAACTAACCCTCACAGACCACCGCCATCAAAATGCTGCACCACATTCCTCGCTCATATGGGCCCGAATTTATCAAGAGAACAGTAAGCCACAAAAGTGGCCCTGTGACTTTGGAATTTACATCCAGGTCGCTGATGCAGTCTTTCACCTATTGCAAAAAGACAAACGGCCATCTTCATGTGCAATATGGAAGTCCAAGTTTACATTGTTCTCTAGTGAACAGATAGAAAGGTAATCATCATGTACAATGTATGAAACTTTAAAGCAATATCTCATCGTGGGCATACAGACTGTACATTGGAAGAGCTTGCCAACACAGACATCCATCTACATCAGTATTGTTCTACAATACAAGCCATAAATGTAGGTTTACTAACCATTGTGTAATGGATCCAGTTTACCGTTTTGGAGAAACAACATAGATGCATATATGCATTAGTATTCCTACAGTAACCATGCTGACATACACGCACTCTATTCAATCATAATGTAATTTATTTGAAGCTAGCAGTTACTGATTTTGCAAGACAAAATCGAATGTCTTCTGGTGGAACATTTTGTCTCTGAAGGAGATATTGGTAGGTTTACTCTGGCAACTAAATTCACATTAGTGACCTTATGACTGAGAATTAGGTCAAGGTCACCCAGATACAATGCCATCTAGTACTTCTACTTAGATGCATAATCTTACCAAGTTTCACTAAACTCTGTCAAGTTCTCCATTAGTAATTGCATGGAAACCAATTGAACATAATTGACCCTGTGACCTTCATAATTAGGTCAAGGTCACAAAGATACAGTCCTTCCCAAAATCCCACTCTGAAACATAATCTTACTACAAAGTTTCACCAACTCTGCTTAGTTCTTTAGTAGTTATCACAAACAAACCAATTTCACATAATTGACCCTGTGACCTTGAGAATCAAGTCAATGTCACCCAGATACAATATCAACTTAGGTCTCATCCAGATGCATAATTCTACCAGTTTCACCAAGTTTTGTTGAATTCTTTACTAGTTACCACTGAGGAAACATTCTCATATAAGATCTTGAGAATTAGGTTATGGTCACCCAACTACAATCTCAACATAGATCCCACCTTGAAGCATATTCCAACTAAGTTCCACGGAATTTTGTTGAGTTCTTCAAAAAAAAAAAAAGCAAGGCAAGGAGGAGAGGAAGAAGAAACAGGCACTAAGACAATACATCACCCTGTTGCAATGGGTGACATAGATTTGTGAAAACTAAGAAAATTAGAGCAGTGTGACCTAGTGAACGTTTTTAATGGTGATGAAGTTACCTAGTCTCACAAAGTTTGAAAAGAATCCAGCACAGAGTTCAGAAGTTCAGTCAAAAATCAGTAAAACAAATGAAAATTCATTACAACACTGAAGAAATGGCATATATAGCTAAGTACTGTTGAACAAATTAAGATGTTGGGTTACACATACGCATCTCCATTCAATTTCAAAGCAATTGGCCGGGTGCTTCCAGACCAGATCATTTTCCCAACAAATTAAGAAAAGAATTTGAGTGAAAATTATAGACAGGTCCCATCAGAATAGCATGCCCCAGGTCAACAGCTTCCTGTCAGAATAGCATACCCCAGGTCAAAAGCTTTCTGTCAGAATAGCATTCCCCAGGTCAACAGTTTCCTGTCAGACTTGCATGCCCCTGGTCAACAGCTTTTTGCCAGAATAGCATTCTCAGGTCAACAGTTTCCTGTCAGAATAGCATTTCCCTGGTCAACAGCTTCCTGTCAGACTAGCATGCCCCAGGTCAACAGCTTCCTGTCAGACTAGTATGCCCCAGGTCAACAGCTTCCTGTCAGAATAGCATTCCCCAGGTCAACAGTTTCCTGTCATACTAGCATTCCCCTGGTCAACAGCTTCCTGTCAGAATAGCATTCCTCAGGTCAACAGCTTCCTGTCAGAATAGCATTCCCCTGGTCAACAGCTTCCTGTCAGAATAGCATTCCTCAGGTCAACAGCTTCCTGTCAGAATAGCATTCCCCTGGTCAACAGCTTCCTGTCAGAATAGCATTCCCCAGGTCAACAGTTTCCTGTCAGAATAGCATTCCCCTGGTCAACAGCTTCCTGTCAGACTAGCATGCCCCAGGTCAACAGCATTCCTGATCTTTTCCTATGGAAAGTTGTTGACTCAGTCTTAATACATGGGGGCAAGGGTTAATGAATCAATCCTCTACCTCCCAGTATTTATTCTGCTGATGGAGAGCATATTTTCAGAAGTCTCACATAATCTAATACATGTACTGTCTTGATATATTTTACACTTAAAAGTAGGAATGTCAGTTCATTTCCCGAACAGAGTTTTGTATTTTTTTTGTATCACAAGCTGGGATTTCAGGTAAATAATGTATTACATGTATTTGCTTCAGTTCTTGCCAAAATTACACAACACAATCATGGCCCATCATTAAGTGCCTTTTACATACACACGCACCCACGTACACACCCACACAGACACTCATGCACAGCCAGCAGTCATGGCATCACACATTCCTCATAGAATGCACGATCAACTGACAGAAGGAATGTCAAAGATCTCTTATTGCGTCTTTCCCTTTTTTTCAATAAATAAGTCCACCATTTTTGTCTGTAGAGACAGACTAAGATCCTGTGGGGTACTTGAGTTAATAAAAATGATGAAAGTGTTAAATGTGACATAATAAAATCCCTGTGAGAGGGTGGTTGGAGATATATAATTGCTATCATCACCTCCAAAAGACAAAAGCCCACTGTCATAGGGTGCCAGACATACTTGACCAGTTGATGTTTGTACTTGAGCTGTCTGATTACCACAGACAGCCAAAAAGGTTTGTAACAACCGCCTCCCCATTTTAACAACTTTACACAGACAGTGATGGTGGTGATTTCCATGAAACTCATCCACTTGGTTGTCAACTGGGACTCCAGGTGTTAATGAGAGTAGTTTGTATTTGTTGAGCAATTTCACAGGTCACGAGGCCAAAGAGGTCTCTGTACTGGTCAACTGCGCATTTTTATTTGCCATACTTGCACACTGGAAGCCCCTTTATTTTTCACACATCACACCTGCCATCAGTTCTAAATTTTCTTGTTTTCCATACTCCGTACCAGGCCAAAATTGTTACCTGTACCCACACACTGGGACCTCCCTTGCACTCTTTATTTCCCCCCATCTCCTGTACTTCCTGGAGTTTTCAGTCAAACTGATATGAAACTAGAAGAGAAGATTTCCTTCACAGCAAATCTGTCTGGGTGCCTTCAAAATGAGACCAGTTTGAAATGCTACACTTTGCCATTGTTCAACATAATCTAAATTCTGTGTATTAGCCTAATTTTTATACAGTAAAATGCTACAACTTTGGTTCTTAGTTCATTGGATGTGGCCACATCACAAACTTATAAAATGAAGTTTGAATGAAGCTAGTATCTATAATAATTTTGAAGCTATTTAACATTTTAATTTTGTGTATTTGCCTAATTTGCATAAATTGAAAGCCTACAACTTTGGTTTATGGTTCATTGGATGGGCCTTTGCCACAAACTTATGAATTACAGTAGGAATGGCACCTCTATCTATAATAGTTTTGAAGCTATTCAAGATTTACATTTTGCATGTTTACCTAACATGCAACAAATTAAAATCCTACAACTTTGGTTCATGGTTCATTGGATGTGCCTTTGCCACAAACCTATAAATTGAAGTTGAAATGGCATGTCTATGTATAATAGTTTTGGAGATATTCAACTTTGAAACTTTTCAAAGCCCCTTATTAGCATAATCTGAAATTATACTTAACTTATACTGTCCATTATATTGGCAGGTGTCACTAACCTATATATATATGCACATTGAAATTTTGAGTATCTGCAATATTTTGGAAGATATGGAGCTTTTAAAATTTTAATTGCCCCTGAATTTGCATACTTTTAAACATCATGACTATTCCAAATGAGATGCACAATTTCACTGGTTGGGTCAGTCACCATAGCAAGTTTGGTGGTTCTCAGAAAAATAGTGCTTGAGAAAATCTCCAGACCAACTTGGTTGTGAAGACTAAAGGGAGGAAAGAAAGAATGAAAGAAAAAGAAAGAAAGAAAGAAAGAAAAAGACAGAGAGAGAGAGAGAGAGAGAGAGAGAGAGAGAATTCCAGTGTTTACTTATTAAATACAGTGAAACCTCTCTAAAGTGGGCACCATTGGGACCCAAAAAAAGTCACCCATGAGACCAGAGAAAAGCCCACTCCTGTGAGGGTCAGCCCTTCTGGGCAGTATCGATGAGTATGTGTGCATGTACATGTATATGTACATTATTCATACATGCACATATATATGTACAGTGTATACATATTATAATTCAAGGGGATGTGTATACATGCAATACAAAACTGTCTTTCTTCCTTTATTACATAAACAAATTTTAACAGAAGCTGTCAAGAAACTACATAAACATGTATCTGTGAACCAAGACAAAACTATACAGTCTCAGCATTGGCTATGAAGAACAGAATTCATCTCACTTGTTAAAAGATAACGAAGACCTAAAAGTGTCCACTGAGATGACACAAATTCAGCCCTTCTTGGTCTGGCCAACTCAGCTCTGTATTTAGTCTATTTTTAACAGAGGGTACACTCTGGACAAAAAGACACAGATACAATTCAGGCTTGTTCTGCCTAGAAGTCTGGAGCCTGTGTTCCCTTGGGACTGATAAGCTCAGCAGACTGACATTGCCGCAGGCAAAAACCAGGCCAGCTAGGACACCAGTTTTAGTTATGGTGCATTTACAGGTCTGTTCTGAACTAGTGGAAATTATAGCCTGCCTGGTACATATGGCAAGAGTCAATCTGTTCCTGCATGAACAGAAAGAGATACTCTGTATTTTATTGAGAGCCTCATTACACAGTTGTTGGCAGTCTAATGAGTAATGATTGACCACAGGTTCAGCATAACTTTAATCTTATGCCCAACAGTATAGAGAGTTGAAATCTTTCAACTCCACAGTTACATGTATGTGGTTAAAGTAGCATGACCTAAATTTGATCCACTTTATTCCAATATTTCTTGAGTTATCAAGATGAAAATTTTGACAAATGTGTACTTTATGTGGTACAGTGACTTTGAAAATAAGGTCTAGGTCACCCATCGATTGCATTTGTTATGTGCATAATTAATTTGACCAAATTTGATCAAAATTCTTCTCCAATTATATTGCACAGTACCATATCTATTTGAAGCAGTCTTATAAAAGAAACCAGAGCAAAAATGAAAAAAAATGGGATCATATGTTACCTATCTGCATTTAAATGTAAAACTCTAGAAAGATGTATAATGTGACTAACTTAAAAAAGTTTTGACAATTCCTGCCTCACTCATAAAACGGCAAGCTAGGTCTATTTATACACATAATCAGACCAAGCTTGGCCAACTTGTGTCACATCCTGCTATGCCTGTCACACCAACAAGTAATTCCTTTAAACAGGCACATGTATACTGTAAAACCTGGGGACCTTGCTTATAAGATCAAGGTCAGCCAGTTGAAATCCCAAGCCTGGTCTCACCTTGGTATGTAACATAGTCTAAACCAAGTTTTGACAACTTTATGTCAAATGCTGCCGGGGTAGCTACACAGGCATCCAGTGCCCACAACAGCACTGTGACCTTGAGAGTGTCCCCAAGGTCATCTCTCTGCTCTCTTAAGCTACGTCTTACTTATGGTTAGATGCAGAATCTGACCAAGTTTGATTAACTTTTTGCCTTATCTCTGTGGATTTACTGCATGGAAACATATTTCCATAAAACAGACCTACTAAGGCGAAAATGAGGTCATGGCCACCCATCTGCAATACCACATGAGGTCTTACCTCACCACATACTTTGAGGAAGTTTGATCAACTTTGGTCTGATCTTTGAAGAATTAGCCCACAGATACCAACCTATACTTGGGGAACAAGAAACAAACTTAGCTTTCCCGAATGATAGTACCAACAATAAATCTAATATTTTTCCCCTGATATATGCGCTTACATAAATTATAGTGGTACCCTGACTGTGCACTGCAGTGCAAAATCACTCTGCCGATTCATCTTTTCCCCAGCTCCAACATCAAAGATGCCTGTGGTTTTCACCTTCTGATTAATCTTCTACATGCATGTTCTGTGATGTCATTTGTGTTAGCTGTCACCCACATGTTTGTTCTGTCCCAGTACATCACCATTAATTTATCATAAAAAAGACACGACAAGCCCAAATAATGCAGCATAATATGTACACGGGTGGTAAGCAACCTACATCATCCACTTCTCCAGTGTGCCATTTTCATATTCCACACAGCCAAGGTGCTACTGCTTTAAGGCTGACAGTACTTTTTTTATATATACTGTATAATATATATATATATTATATACAGTGAAAACTCATTATAATGACACCATCTGTTCCCTAAGAAATGTGTCAGATAACTGAATATGTCAGATCAATGAATCAAATAACAAAGAAAAACAACTTTTTCCCACGAAACTTTGTGTCATTATATTGAATGTGTCGGATATCTGAGTGTCGTAATAATGATGTTTCACTATATATATATATATATATATATATATATATATATATATATATATATATATATATATATATATATATATATATATATATATATATATATATATATATATATATATATATATATATATATATATATATATGTATGTATTTTCCTATTACGGCTTAATGTTCGAAGCAATAAACACTTATCTACCACAAGGCCCTCTATAAAATCAATATTGCAGAAACATAACTAATAAATGCTGAAAGGAAAAGACACACAATTACACTGCTCAACACTAATAACAGCAGTAATATTAATGTAGCATTCAGGACTATACTACCTAAGGATAGGATTTATTGATAACATGTTCATTTGTGGAAGTCAAGCACACATTCAACTTTTGTGCAACTTACATGTATATAACAATTTTGTCATTCTGGAGGGGTCCTAATAGTGATTTGCACACCTGCAAGGGTCATTTGCAGCCCTGGCTCTGCTCAGCCTGTAAATGCCATATCAACAAGTGTCCTGCTCTGGTAGAAAACCTGCTGAGACCACTGCATGTATCAGAATGATTGGTGACAAACTACAAGGCAACTGATCTAACACTGATGAGTGACTTAATCCATATAACTGATATGACATCATTTGGTGACCATCTGCTATGTAGCTGATAACAGCATTCATTGGTGACCAAATGACATGTATATGACTTTAAATTAATATTATTAACTGATGTAGCAGTGATCAGTGACAAACATTTATGTGACATGGCATTATTTATTGACCAAAGTCATGTGATAATGCAGCACAGATTAGTGACCAACTGTCCTGTAATCATGGTAATGGATATTGCACAGATTAGTAACTGCTATGCAACCGACAGACGCTGATTAATAGATAGGCTACAGTCTTGTTTGCAATAATAATTTTAAAACATAGTGAAATACAAGGGGTGAGCCAGCAAAGCCAGCAAATGAGACTGGTCTGCTTCACACGACTCTGCGCTGGAGAGAGAGAGAGGGTGCAAAATCCTGTTGTGTTGTCCTGTAGGTCATCAGAGGTCATGCCATGTTTGGATCAACACATACACATAATGATCTGAGAAGTGAAAACAAAATGGCACCAAACAGCTGACTTGGATGTTTGTGCTGATGTTTTTGGTTTGGTTTAAACATATTTATATTGGCTTCAATAATAATTATAAATCATTGCACACAGTGGCTATACAGCGATTGGAAAAGAGGGTTGAACACTATTTAAATCCCTCTCGTGAGAAAAGACAATGGCCCAGGACAACACAAGACTCACTTGAACGCGTTGCAGAACACAACACAGTGACAAGACAGCCAGAGTGGCCAGTAATAAACTAATTAACAAACTACGCTGTTAATAACACCATTGCTGTCCACACGAACCCATAGATTTACCTCTGACACAAGAATTTAAATGATTGGCCACCATAACAGGTACTCAGACAGGATTTCCATAGTGGAGCAAATCCAAGGGCACCCACAGGTTCACTGACGAAACAAGAAAAACATTGCTTCTGATGTTTTTGAGAGATATAGCCCCGTAAACCCAACAGAAGTATCATTTAGGTACCATCTGCCAGAGAATCATGTACGGTCTGCGGTTTGAGGATCAAGACAGAGACAAACGTTTCAGACTGTCCTTAAATACGGTGATGGTGAGACACTGGCACATCTCTACAAACTTGTGTACCTTTACTACAAAGTATCAGGATGTGCAAAATATGCTTATAGTTCTCTTGAACTTTTCGCTCAAGTGCACTTGTTTTTATCACCACACACATGCACATGTATACATTGTAATAATGTAACTTTAAAAAAACAAAAAACAAAAAAAAAACACATATAACCAATTTCACTTTCTGCAATTCATCTTGAGTTTGACTTTCATACATTTTGAAGCTGTGTTTTCATTTTTGATACCAAATATAATCTATTTTATAAATATTGACTAAAATGATAAATAACAACAAACAACAGTGCTTGAGATAATCCCATGTTTATTGATTTTATATGATCCACTTATGGATAAAGTTGTGTCTGTTTGCAATATGCTAAAACCTCTATGTACGAAAATAGTTTTGAAGACAGTGCATTTCTTCATATCTCTCAACGTTTACTGACCAAAACTGTCAGAAGCAAAATATTAGCTGTTTCAATGACTCCTTTGTTTATTTTCATAATAAATGGAAAACACTTCCATTAAGAATGAAAAATCTGATGTAATCTTTGAATATAATAGATCCTACATCAACAGCTGTAAGTGCATGTAAAATATTTGTTGCTTTTGTAACTTTGTTTTTATCTTCAGCACACATGGAAAACAATTTGGATGCAAATATTTTAATTAAATCTATGAAAATAACATGCAATAGATAACAGCTTTCTTTGACCTGAGTTGAGACTCAGTGTCCACATTGCACCAAAGTTGTTGACTTCATATTTATCCCAGTGGTGGGAGCATTAAAAGAGTTGAAATCCACCTGGAACCTCACTCCAAAACACTGGCTATATTTCAATTACTGCACCAAAAAAAAAACAAAAAACAAAAAAAACAAAAAAATAAACCCTGTTGTTTTCTCTACCTCATGATCAGAGCCTTATTCATCAAAATAAATATACACTCCAATTCAATAAATTTTCACACTCACTTAATTTTGTTCTTGTACTTTATGCACAAAATTAAAATGCACCAAAATAATTCAGAAAAGGGAACAAAACTAGTCTGCATCACTGGCTGTTGCACTCAGTCAGTATGCACAGCCATAAATGTGCTTTTGGGGGGGGGGGGTCTTTTGGTTTTAATTTAAGACAAAATTTAGTTCACATGAAATTAACCATGTACAAAAATTTCTGGAACCAC
This sequence comes from Hermodice carunculata, assembly GCA_964020975.1. Taxonomy (NCBI): domain Eukaryota; kingdom Metazoa; phylum Annelida; class Polychaeta; order Eunicida; family Amphinomidae; genus Hermodice; species Hermodice carunculata. The sequence goes on along the minus strand of OZ026614.1, from coordinate 79,628,384 downwards.
AGACTGAAATGGGTAAAACACATTATGTGATTAAACTGTCCTTTCTCAGGTTTGCCTGCTGAGCATATCCCCCTGGATTATTGCCTGGTCAAAATGCTCACTGCTCGAAAACATCACAATCACCTCCCAGTTTAACTAAGTAGCAAATCTTTTTGCCATGATTATTCATGAAGTTCAACTTCCTTTAAAAAATGCCTGGTTACCCAACACATCTAGCACAGTTGTCCATGATGTCAAGTCTTCATACAGTTCAAAACCTCATGGAACTTAAAAATTGTACACTGCTATCTATATATAAACATCAAGAGAAATAGTTGTTTTTCTGCAATGTTGTTTGAAAGTATATTACATTTGCAAATCTACCAATCCTATTTCTCCCACAATAACCACATACATAGTGATACAACAAAATGAAACAAAAGCCTTCATCTACCTGGAGTAAGCTCTAATCAAGGTCACAATGTGACCACATTTATGGGACCTCTTCTGTGGAATAAACTTCCGAACAATACAAAAGAAATTTCCTGCAACAATGTATTTTGAAAGAGAGCTAAAAAAAATATCTGATCAATACAGATGATGACAATAAATGAAATCCAAGCAGATGAGTTTTATTTTCATATTGTACTGTAGACAGACAAGCAGCATAGACTGTTCTGGTTTTTTAATGTATATGAGTACACGAATGAAAACAAGTTACTCTAACAGACTATAGCAAAGTATTGTATTTTCTCTCTCTTTCTTTCCCTCTTTTCTGTCACTTCATACATCTTGTATCATTAACAGTGTCAGATATGCAGCCTTGTCTTATTTGTTATAAGTGTAAATAAATGTTAAATGACAAAGTAATTGTAAACTGACAGTACTTAAATAGGGTTACTTTTATTTATTTATTTACTTACTTACTTATTTATTTATCTATTTATTTATTCTGTGCTTACTTACTAAATTACTTATTCATTTATTTAGTTTATTTTCTCAGGATAACCACTTCGTTTGTAACCTTTAAGCAGGTACTCCGCCTCCAATGTATAATTCGGAGCTCTCCAACACAGTACAGTTACAAACCTGTGAGTTACTGGAGGTTACAAAAGCACCTGCACACTAATACACACCTGCACACTGATACACACCTACACAAATACATGTACACACCTACACACTGATGTCACAACAGTCATGCATAGGCTTGTGTGGCATTACTCCTCCATGAAATTCCCTGATTAGAGCTACATATACTCTTCTGCAGTATTTTTCTCATTTGTACCAAGCATTTTCTTTTCCTGAGACACTTAGTTTGCTACTTAGACAATGTTTATACTTCAAAAGCACAGCAGGATCTTGGTGCCCTCCCATCATGCCCTACACATCCAGTTTCTTGTATGTCACCATCGGTGTCACTTGAAGGGCCATGATGAATGCTATTGTATATGCCTGGTACATTAACCCCATACTGAATGCTGTAGTACAAGACCACGCTCTCAATATGTCATCAGCACAGGAAACTGAGGCAGCAATTTGTACTTGTAGCTTGTCATGTTTTCTGTTGTGATACGTCCCAATATAACCCGTTTCAATCGTCGTTATCTCCCTCATCGTGGAGCTCATGATATGTATTCCCCCCAAGAGAATCGGTAAAAAAATTCAAATACGACCAGATGCATGTTCTTTCTTCCTACAAAATATTATGTACTCAGGAATCAGAGCCCCTTGCCTGATGCAACTTTTCAATTAGCCAATGAAAACTTCCTGTGAAAGGTCATCTTCCCACTTGCAGAACAGAGTGCCTTATGTTTGGTTTGTTTGGGGTTGATAGACATCACATGACAATCACCATGCCGAGATCGTTCAGGATGGTACCCAGCATCTTCTGTTTGGCTGTAGGCTGTCACTTTGATGAATGGAGCTTTCTTTCCTGACAATGATCTCATCTCCTTCAGTCTCCCATTAACTGCCCGGAATAGCAGCTTCACCTGAAAGTGGCTTGTCTTTGCCCTGTAAAAAGTACACAACACAAGAAGTAAAAATAGAAGAGCAAAACTGGCACTTTCACTGTCTAGAATATTTTGTCCATCTAATAAATGTGTTTTATTTCTATTTCATTATATTTTTTTATGTCTGGGTGCCAACCCAGACATACTGTTTTTGTAGGAGTTCTTTATTCTTTATTTCGTATTACCTTTTGGCCACATTTTGTGACGCAGTTTTCTCAGCCATTATACATGTACAAGTTACAACATTGAAATTTTACATACTATGAGACCCATAGCAGAAATTGTGTACCTGGTGTGGATTTATTGATATGTTATAAGTAAATATACTGCATTACCGTGTTGATATGGCACTCGCACATAACTACCTCCATTGAACCATTCTTTTTAGGAATGGGGATTTGGTCGAGTGGATATGTGCGTTTCCCATTTCAGCTAGGCGACTGGTGCCAAAGGTTGCAGGTTCGAGTCCCGCTCGTTCCGAACATGAAACATAAATTATTAAAGTTATAGGTAAACAAAATCCTATTCAGCTATTGGCTGAAAAAACAATGGTAGTTGTATTAGCCAATCACATTGTATCGATTGACAACACACCTGTTGCCTGGTTACTCTACTACTGCTGTTCAACAGATTGTACCTGATGACCTATGATTGATGATGTCACAAAACAGTATCTGAGGGGGTTTCAAAACAAGCTGCAATTGGCACCCAGACAGATTTGCTTGCAAATCTATCCATTCTAGTTTTATTTTTGCTGTTGTGGGGGAAGGGGGGGGGGAGAGAAATGATAAGCTGCAGAAATTTATGTATCCATTTTATACAAACATTCAAACTTTTCCATTTTGTGAGGGGATGATGAATCAGAAAGCTATACAAATCTATTGATTTTGAACAATGAGCTCATTGATGGCAGGAGGAGAAGTTGCTAAAACTTTCATTTAGACATACTGCACCTTGCTAAGCATTTTCACTCCTACTTATTGGGAGTTGTTGATGATCCTTTCAAACCATATTCATACACGTGCATTAATTTCAAGATTCAATATACAGACTTAAAATCTACAGGGCGATTTTACTTTAACATGATGGTACTAAGAAAAATTATTTTTCCTGGCAAAGATTTTGAACAACGGGTCAAATTTTACATGTACACATAGGAATTAAAATACTTTTTTTCATCATGCATTGAATGGGAGACCATAACTTAGAAGTAAAAGTGTACCTTCACATGAATGTGGAAGATTGAAAAGAAGGGGTGGCATTTCTCCATTGATTATTTTTTTTTTTTATACATAAAACATTCGTTATCAATTTCATTCCTGTGTTTTTCTAACACAACAGTACACATGCAATTACAGTATTAGTAATTTACTTACCATTTCAATACCCAATGGCCTTCATCAATGAATACCGTGCCCAGTGGCGGCTAGATGGGGTTGGTAAATACGTGTAGCTTTCTTTGCCTTGCTGACCAGGATTCAGGTTTCCATGTACATAATTTTATCCTCCATTGACCAGTCTTGCAAAATTTGTTTCTTCGTCCCCAACATGAATTTCTTTCAGCTCGTGTGTTCAAAAATGCCACCTGTTCTTTCACGACAGCTGTCATTGGTGACACTGTGACCACTCTGTCTGCAGGCACAACAACCAAGTTGCCGTGCCCCCCCCCCCCACCCAATGTAATGCAAATGGTGGTGCAGTGTGTGTCAAAGACTTGCCTGATTGCATTGGCAAGGAGGCAGAAACATCTTTCAGTTTAATATAACTGTAAATAATCTCCAATTGTATATCTGACACTACTGGATGGCAAATAGTTTCCGCCACACATTGCACAGTGTCTCTGGGACTGAGGTTCCACGTGGGAGCACAGGCCTTCACCATGCTGTCTTGTTGATGTTGACACTCGGAATCTAGTGTTCTGATTGGCTGGCGACCGGAGGGGACTGCATGCGCAAATTCCAACAGGTCATGTGCTCCTTGTCTACAGCACGGAGAGTTGGTCCAAGCAGACATTTGCTGACATTGCCAGTCATTGGTGGCCGGCTTTGCTGGCTCACCTATCATGTTTCATTGTTTTTTTGTTTTGTTTTTTTTTTTTTTAATTTTGTGAACGAGACTGCAACCAGTCTGATTAGTGACTAACTGCCATGTAATGGAGATGGCACTGATAAGTGACTAACTGCCACGCAATAGATATAGCAATGCTTAGTGACCAATACAGGATATTCATATCAGCTAGGTTCTGTTTCATCCTGTATCATTCAACGAAGAAGTACCCATATGAATGGGCAGATACCTTTATCAAACACACAAATTATTTTACTTTTGCCAAATTAGCAACTTAGATAAAATTAACTGTTTCAAAAACTCATGTTCTCCAAACACATGCTTAGCTTGATGTGTCAAGGAGTCACTGTATTTTTGGATTAACCCTTAAAGTGCTAATCACTGCTATAGATGCTTTCTCAGTACTGTTAAACATATAACGGTTAAAACGATTCAAAATTCCTCAGGAAGATACCTTTCAATCAAATACTAGCAAGCCTAGTCTAAAGTAAAAAGCTATCTTAGTCAACAGTTTTCCTTGGGACACTTTGCACGCACTGTGTGCAAAGTGCCCCTACACTGTAGGAAAGCTGTTGACTAAATCTTAAATCAACCCTTTAAGGGTTGAGTGATAGTTGCTACATGGGAGAGGAGTGTGTACTGGAATTTATCACCAGGAAAGTGATTCAGGGGTCACCTTCCTTCCCACAAATCGTACTTCACACTCGCCTCCGTATGGTGACTGCCTTATTGCATTGATGGAACCTCTGGCAACTTTGCATAATTAATATAAATTAATTTTGAAACATTCTACATTGGTCACTTTTTCTAAAATAAAAGCAGAATGCCATTGGTTGAAACAAAAGAGACATGTGATTTGTTGGATTTTGCAAAACATTGGATGCTAAAATGAAGGAAGTTGCAGCAGAAGACTTCAGAGTGCCTTCAAAACAAGCCACGCATTAACACTAAGAAAAGAAGACAAGCGGTGGATTTCAGGGTGTATTGGAACACATTCTTCAAAAGCTTTGTTGAATGGAGTTTTCTTTTACACTTGTAAATGTTTTGTGTTATGCCCATGTGAAGAACATGCTTCCCTACCATGTGACCAAATTATTGTGGCCAAGCATGAAAACCGAAAGTGTCACTGGAAAGTTATATCAGAATTTTAAAGGTGGAATTAAGCACCGAAACCTGCAAGCCAAGCAAATCACTCATTGGACACCCCATCCGCACTCATAGAGCTGTGTTGTCAACTTGTTCAAGACTTACGTGGACTTTGTGAAAACTTGCCATTTTTATAAGAAGCCACCAGCTGGGCCAACTTTATGTTTTAGTGAACAGCCAATAGGGGAAAATATGCTGCCAAGTCTAATGTGGACAAATGACAGAAGCTGCCAGTGCCCCTAAAAGTTAAAATTCTAGACCACTACCCCAACCCCCAAAAACCAATGTGATGGACATGCTTAGGTACAAAAGCCAGCTAGAATGGACACTTTACCTCCTGTGGACACCAAATGGGATGCTGTTAACACAGGCAAGACTAGCTGTGTGGAAATCTATGACACAATGGCACCGAATGGATATAAAACAACTTCTTGGCAGAACTCCAGTCTTCCATAACTGTACTGCTTTCAATTTCCATTAACTATTTAAGCTGACTGCTGTGGAAAACAAACTGTGTGGCTCATAGCAAGAATTTTCTTTTTTTCCTCACTTTTTCCCTTTGCAGTTTTAAGAATGATTAAGTATGTTACATAGTTTAAACTTAAGCCAACGGCTGTGGAAGGTGAACTGTGGACTCCCACGTATGGTTTGTATGAAGAACTTTCTGTCTTTTTTTTTCACTTTTCCAGTTTTCAGAATGATTATGTATGATACATAGTTTCTTATACAGTTAGAATTTTTGACAAAAATTTGATTGTGTATCTTTTTTTTTCCAAACTAGGTCAACACACAAGGGCCCAGGTAGCAACACACCCCTTTGTATGATATTTATCCTCCACACTTATCAGGCAAGGGGACATGGTAATCTATTCACAGACGTACATGTGTGTATCGTTGCAGGCCTATACATGTATCACAAGGGTCACACCAAAGTCGCAGCCTTTCATCTATGCAATAAGTATTCTTTATTCAAACAAATATCAGTATTAAACAACCCTGCTTGTCTATCAGCGTGCCAGTATAATGGCAGCTGATTGTCCCTGTTGCCTGGCAACTAGGTCTGAGAATTTGGTGAGAAATCAATATGCACATCCCATATTGCCGTATGTCTATACGTCATGTACATGTGCAACAAACACAACCTCTACATGCACCAATCCTGACATCATGATGAGTCACAGATACATGACTCTCTTAATTCCTCTCTTTAACTCATTCCACCCTGATAGAAGACCAAGTCAACAGCTTTCCTTGGCCTGCTCTGGGCACAATGCACCCAGAGCACACCAAGGAAAGCTGTTGACCATGGGCATATAATTTGGAATGATCTTCCATGCAAGTTTCATCCAAAATTTTGAAAAAATAATCCCTACATTAGTAAAATACAATTAACAGACAACATTTAGATATTAGGGGGAAAAAGCTTCATTAGAGTGGAATGAGTTAAATCTATGGTTGCCCATTGCTTGATTAATTATGAACATAACTTGCCCACATGACATTTCTGATCTATCATACACGTCTCCATACATTATACTTATTTTATCAGATAACTGTTAGTCGGCACAAAATGTAAATATCCTATACATGTACAGCTAGTTGAGGATTGAAACGTTCGCATCGTAAACTGCAGACAGACCTCCACTGCTGACTGATGCTATCAGCTTAGGTGACCAACAAATCAAATGGGCTCAAAATCCTTACATATTTTAAAGAGTACATGTGGCTGAAAAGTCCAAATGAAAACTTACAACCACATGGAAATGCACAAGAATAGAAATGGTGGGAAGCAGTTATTTGACTCTCTCTCTCTGAGAGAAACAGGATTCTGGTGTGACATAGGACTCTAGGGCTGCCCTCTGCTGGCATTGCTTTTAACTAGTTTGCATTTGTGTGCTGCCCTCTTTTGACAAAATTTGTATCCATTTTGCTTCCAACATCATGCGAGCCTTTAACACCAGACGAAGTTACAGATTGCCCCATCCTGGACATTTAGGCTCAAAATTGCAGTATGTGAATATTGCAGACAAAGTATAAGCCTTTGATTGGGGACTTCTTTTGTGTGTGTGTGTGTAAAAAATGTGTTACAAGAAGAAAACCAAATTTAAATGCAGCTGTCATGAAAATACACTACAAAAATAGTCCCTGGATTTTGTCCCGCCCTCTGTCTGTCCTACAATCTCTGCACCTGTGTAGCACGTCTGCATAGGATGTTCACATTGACTTTTTATTACAATTTTTATGAATTGAGGACAAAAACAGCTTTGGGAAAGAACGTTTCCAAGGCCAAATAAACTATGAACAGTGCTACAATATGCACAGTGTATGTTTGTGTGTGTGTCGGGAGCATCGAAATGCAACATCTGACATTGACAACAAATGCCTGCACATGCTGTATTTCTGCATATACACTAATGAAATACCCCTGGAGCACTAGTGACAAGTACAACGTATTTCAAGATGTGCCCGACTGTGATATATCAAGGTACTTTTTGGCACATTGACTATTGTCATCCTCGTATTTTTATCAATACATGCATATGCATGGGGTATTTGTCCACTTGTCCTACCAAAGCAGGGATATTATTGTTTACCCTCTGCATGATAAATGTCCCAGGAAGTGACAATAAATACAGTTTGAAAGGGAAAGTTTAAATGACAGGTCTACTTTAAAAATCAAATCATATGATCACGCAACTTTTATTTTTGCATGTGCATGAGAGATCCATTGCCTTAAGTTGGTAATAAAATTTATTGGCCATCGTAGGGATTTCTCATCACTGACCCTTTGCATGCAGGCTACTAATAGACTTGTTTTGACTCAAATGTCACAGCAGTGACTGACATAGTCACAAAAAAAAAAAAAAAAAAAAAAAAAAAAAACCCAGCACAGGTAACCAAGTACAACATTAACAAACAGAGCTCACTGATTAACATGTCTTCTGCACCATGACAAGTGAAATTCCAGTGAAAGCAACTGAAAATTTAAAAGCACTTGTCCTGGGGTTGACCAAATATTTGACTTTACAAATTGGATTTGAATGGACGGGCAGAAGAATTGGAATGGGGAGAATGTATAATATTGAAACATCTTGCCATGTGGACCAGCACAAACACAAAGAATTGGTGAACTGTGGCAAATGTGTTGTAAACTGTTGAAACATAAACCGTTTTCACCCACCACGTATGTTTCATTTCAAAGCCTGCTGTCATGTTTGGTTCTTCACCAGTGTTACATGCAAAGGTTTAATTTAACAGGCAAGTGATTAATAAAACCTTATTCGGGCTACAATGCCAGATACATGTACATGGCATAATGGGATAGAATAATTATCCTATAATTTGGCTACAAAATAAAAACAAGGCAAGGAAAATTGTTGAGAAACTACTTGTCTGTAGGACAAGTGACACAAAATTTTCGCTTGTCCTTCTTCATATTATCACTTGTGCTAATGAAATGTACCTAAGTTTTGGTTTAAAAATGCATGTTTCAGTGGAAATCATAATGACATATAGTGAGTTTATGTGTCTGTTATGCCCAAAAAATTTGAAATTTAACAGACTATGAATTTTGCCAATAAAAAGTACTTGTTCATGGGACAAGAGAAATTTGGAAGTCACTTGTCCTCAAAGGGATTTCACTTGTCCGGGACAACAGGATCATAGGCATTTTCCCACTCAGAATAACCACCATAAGGGTATTGCAGGGGTTTAACTAGGTCAGATACATAACAACACACAAAAAGCCTACATCTTCTGGCTTTTTTATTTCTCCTATTTCAGCATCCTGGCATTTGTTTGTCCACACATTCATGCACATACAGATAACCCAGTCTTGGAAGTCCAATTGTGGTCCCACAAAGATGGAGACCAGTGAAAGACCCAAGTTGACCAATACAGTCAGATTACCTCAGATTACCTTCAGACGGAACAATCCAACAACATCCGAAAAGTGATTCATTGGTAAAGATTTATATGATGACACAAATATACATTGCATGCTCCCTCTATATGGAATGAAAACCTCGAAACACAAAGGCTTTCCCTCTGCATAAATGCATAGATCAAATGCAGCAATACCTGCAATTTAAGACCACCCTTGATGTCAGCTAAAAAGTGGGATGATATTTGCAGATGGTCTTAAATAACACTTTAATTTATAGCAGAACTAGACTCTCCTGTGATAAGCCGATGGTTTCAGAAAGATATGAGGTCTTTCATGGGAAGCAGTCTCTCGAACAGGTACCACTTTTCAGATGACATAATATCAGCCTCTGCAGCACACACAGCAGATTTAAATAATGCCACTTACCTTTATGTAGCAACAAAGGCCGTCCCCCTTCGGTACCCCATTTTCATCTTTGTAAAGCTTGAGTTTTGCTTTTCTAGTGATAGGGTTATGCATAATGAGGCCACATTTTTCCATCAGCTCCTTGAACTCAGCATCCGTTATGTCCTCCGGCATGCCAGACACGTAGACCTGCGTGTTGTGGTTCTCCTGAAGGTGAAACCAACCTATGTGTATCAAAGACAAGGCATGGGTTAAATGACGAGTCATGGCATGATCACCTTTTTCAAATAATACTGATTGTGAGTCCACCAGAACCAAAACAAAAGGACCAATACGGTCCTGTGCCTGGTTGACCAAGTTTAAAAAATGTTTTTCTCACATAGTTCTCTATATAAATAAGTTTAAGAGAAAAAAATGAAAAAAAAAAAAAGACTTTTTGGATGAATCATTAAGTTCAAAGGAGCAGATGTATATCATTTGTTTATAACCTGGATCTACAGTGGTATCCCATGTCATTCCCTTCTTTCTACTGGTTTGGTCTGCTGACCTCTCCAAATCAGCATCTTGTGGCTGCAGGGATCGCTGGTGCCATTAGCCAGTTTGCTAAATACAAACGTTTCCTCGATTTTGCTTAAATATGTAAATTGCTAAAAATTTAATATGAATTTTTCAGAGGTGTGACAAAGCTATGTTAATTTGGCCAAAAAAAGGCATATTTCCTATTTTGACTAAAGATAGTGAAAGTTGAGATTTGTCCCTGTGTTGCCATCATATTGTTGTAGCCAAGATTGTTCATTAACAGGATCATCCAGAAAGTTCATAACTGGACCTCACAATGTGCAGTAGGTGATGTACTATACAACACTGAAAGCAATTTTTTAAAAACAAACTTAGTTTCCAGAGGGTATCCCCAAAAAGTTCGTTTTTTTTTCTCTCCACAGTGGGTCACCACCATTTCCATGTGCCACGAAAGGGTGACAGTATGAAAATGATAAAATTTAGAAGTGTCTGGGAGCTCAGCCCCAACCCACACTTTCAAGAATCTTCCACCCCCAACCCCAAGAGAAATGTCCAAATTCATCCTGGCTTCAAGCTTAAAATTGCCTGTGCTGCTGTTGCCTGGACACCATGCTGATTTCTTAATGCTACCTTGTGCCAAAGAATGATCTTGTTTGTCTTTTTAATACATGTATTGTTTTCCCGGAAAAGGTGAAAATCTATGTACAGTGAAAAGACTCAATTGCTTCCAGCAGATTTGACGGATCCCCACAACCATACCTTCATCCTTAGAAGGTGCCCTCTTTTTGGCCTCCTTTTCTTTAGTCTGCCCTTTGACCTCTGATGTCCCCTGTTCCTGCTGCATTCCTCTATTCTCCTCTGTGTGCTGCTCATGAGGTGTTTCTGTATTGTCTGTTGCGGGCGCTTCGTGCCCGCCACCAGTGCTGTAATAATTGTAATAGTAAGACCAGTAATCATAGTATTCCTGACTTGTTGAGTCCACGTTAGTGCTCTCCCGGCCCTCCAGCGTGGCGTCGTCACCACCTGTTGTACTTTCACAGCTTTTCCCTTCTGTATCACTTTTCACCTCAGAATCCTGGGTCTGGGTATTCGGGCCCGCTTGTTTACTTTTGTGGCTGGTTGAGTCTGGTTCCTTGGAGGTTTCCCCCTCTGTGCTTCCCGTACTGTCTCCATGCTGATGATAGTAATACTGATAATAGTATCTATAGTAATCATCATAGTCCGAGGTCTGGGGAGCATCGCCGCTTGTACTGGACACCGAAGCATGCCCCTCCTTCGCTTGATGCCCCGCTTGTTTGTAATATTCATTATAATATTTCCAATATGCCTCGATTTCCGCAGGCGTGGCTGCAGCAGTGGTGGAAGGGGTGGTGGCAGTGGTGGAGGGTGCGGGGGCTGAAGTGGGGGCTTTACAAGAGGGATCAGATGGGGTGGATGCTACTTGGTCTTTCGATCCACCAAAGTTGCCATAGTTCATCTGGTACTGGGCAATGAAGTCGGCATCAATCTGAATGAGGAAACACAGAACAGTCAGAACAGTTCAACCATCGTTGGCAAATAAGCATATACATGTACTTTCCCTTTGATTTACATTTAACCCTCAAAATAAGCACTAACTGACACACTTTCATATTCTGCAATTCTAGTTTTCCATGGTTTGGGGAAGATCTGATCCTGGAGTAAACTAACAATGATCTGGTACACACAAGGTATGCACCAAAGACCTCCTGGGAGATAACTTCGAAAAAGAAAAAGACTATGCAGGAAAAACAACTTACAGGTGTATTTGACTGTACTATTCTGGTCCAAGGGTGGTGTATATCAATGGGTTGTATTGCTCATGAACTGCAGATTGGCACACAGATCCAAAATGTTTCAATCCCAACTGCTAAGCAAACATGTGTGCAGTGTACTTTTGATTTTTCCTGATTAGAGGTAATTTCACATTTAACTATATTAAGGATAAGCTCAGGGTAATTTAGGGAAAAATTCATATTTTGACATATTCACATATCAGCTGCAATTTGTAATCATGCTTCATTTTAGCCAATCATGATTTATCAGTCTTAATGCCAAAAGGTGAAGTTTGCACAACTTTTCCATCCATGTCTGCATGTTATGGTTTGGTTTCACACATTGATGTGTCATGCTAAGAAGCCCTGCCCCCAGAAGTCGACCTTTACAGTGATTTACTTACTGCGACCTTTGGCATTGATCTATTGTAATACCCCGCAGTTAACACACACATTTAGTGCCACATTTATTTTCATGATGTCCTGGTATGCTATATTCACAGGCACACAGGTCTAGAACATTCTTTCCAGCCTCATGTTTGCCAGTTTTGAATCATCGCAGTTTGCAGTGAATGGGCAGTTGGGTGATACAGATGCGTTCATCAAAGCAGTCCTCAAAAACACTCAAGGCCACCATGTTTCCTCACAAAACGCATATATATAGATACTTCCCTCATACTTTTTTTTTAAAACAAATCATAGCTTGTAAACAACTTTACTATGATTGTTTTTGCGTCAAAACTTTAAATTCGGTTCTCTACAAGTGACTGAGCCACCATTTTTGCATTCTGCCACTGAGAGGGCGATACCGTATTACCAACACATCCAATCTTCCAAGAAATTAACGCAAATGTTCTGTTTGGCCCAATCGTAATTTTGACCACGGTACTTTTTTTTTTTTCTTTTTTTTTTTTTTTTGGGGGGGGGGTTATAAATTAATGGATTCACAGTAGATATGAGTGAAAGTGGATGCATTGGAGATGCATGTTTTGTGACTCTAAAAGTGCCAATGACAGTCTCCACTAGTGAAGCACTGTTCAGTTTCCTGGGCTTTCCATTGCACAACTTTGTTGTGGACCATAATAAAGAGCTGGGAGTGTATGTGTGTGTGTGTAGGGGGGGGGGCATTGAATAGTTTATTGACTACATGTTCACTTGTTCCAAATCCCTGGTGTTGGGGACAATGTATGGTCAGTGCTTTGCATATGGGCTTGGTCTTTGTTCTAATGTATTTCTTATCTGCCTGTTATATACAGGCACAGGTATTTTCCGGCTTTGACTAACCAAAATCGTGCCTACATGTTATGCAGATTTTTGCCAGGCTTAGAAATCCTTGGATCAATGGATCAATGTAAACCAAACTGATGGATTTCCCCATGTACTGGCCTCCACTTGGTGGTGTTTGTTGACATTTGGTGGCATTTGTCTTTTAGTCCAACCCCATTTTTTGTTCTCCTTCGCCGGCCAGTGGTTACCCCGCAACAAAGTTGTCAATCATCCTGATGAGCCTGCCATATAAGGCATAACCAATCAGCGGGCTGGTAATGGAACCACGCTTGCGACAGCACATGCTGAATTTGATACAGAACGCAGAATTTTTCCAGAAAAACTTCATAAATTGTGTTCCTTTCAGGTATGATTAATCAGTGATTTCATAGTAGTCAACAAACAAACAATGCTTCCGAATTATAGAGTTGTCAAACTGGAAACACTGCGAGTAAGTGCCTGCAATTTCTTCAAAGACGGCTTAAACTTTGAACTCATTTTTCAAATAATCAGTTTCACAGCAACATCCCAACCTATATCGTTTTTATCTTCAACAATTTTGCTTGAAAAAACATATTGTTTTCACTAATGTCATTCTAAAGAGTTGAACTAAAAAAATGGGTCTCCGATTTTTTGTACGAGGCCTGGTTCTTTCACAATACTTCATGAAAGTTGAAATCCTTTGATGTGTAAACGGAGAGTCATCACTTCAACTTCAGACTACTACAGCTTATTAATGGCACAAAACACAGGAATAACAAAACACACTTTTGAAGGTAGGTGTACAAAGACCATTTTTTCAAAAAAAATTATATAGTTCTGTAACTGAAAAAGTTGAATCAACATTATTGGAAAATGGGAATGCTATATTTGCATTATCGCTGCATAAACATATAACAAAGTACGTAACTGACAATAGTGTCATTTGATTCCCCGGCAAGTTTACTTTTCAGACATGTAAACCTTATGGTGCTAAATGTGAGCTTTAATTTGTTTATTCGAAATTTTGTGGAAGATGGAGCTAACCCTGAGCTGAGCTTATCCTTAACTGAACACCTGCTCTGGTCTCCCCCCCCCCCCCCCCAGTTGCTAGGCAACTGAACTATGCCACCACCATGTTGAGGGCACTTGTACTACTTATGCACAGTGCTACCAGCTGTATGTGGCCAACCCTTCTGCCAAGAAAAAGTGACCACATACAGCAGGTGACCTGTCACTACAGGTAAATTCTACAAAGAAATTGACTCCTACAGCATACAAAGAAATTGACTCCTACAGTGTACATGTATGTCTGAGGGTAAGTGGCCACAATAAGCATTGCAGCTGCTAACGTCAGTGGTTGCATTCAGCAGGTACCATTGTAGTCTGTATATTGGGGGAATAGCCTGGTACATATACCTTACAATTGTACACAGGCTCACCAGCCACTGGGTGTTGTTAAACTACAGCAATTTCAAACATGTCTTCATGATATCATATTCCCATTCACTATCCACATGTCTCCACGATGACTCACTCGCTTGCCATCCTACATGCACCTCCCACACAGCACCACGGACGTGGCGAAATATCACCATGCAATCCTGGTGGCTAGAAGCAGCAACTGGAAAAGTTCATATTGTCAAGGTCTGAACTAAAGGTGTCCCTTAAATACTTTCTCATGTTGGCGCTAGCACAGGCACATCATCTTGCTTCAAGATATGATTTCAAAATTTTGTAGAGCTACAAGTGAACCAAAAAAGTTGTGGGGTTTTATTTCCCATACCACATACCACTCATATGGGATTCTTCAGTACACGATGGCTTGGTTTATACCCTTGTCATCTAAGTGCCTTACTTACATTGTATTTTGTTATTACTTTGCAATACGTCATATGGTTGATATGTTTCATATACCACCACAAGCTGAAGACAGAAAGCCTAATAAATTTTATATGCAGCAGCATCTACAGGTATATTTTATTGCAAGAGAGTTTTACACATGTTTACAAAATCCACAGCCTACCAAAGCCTTTGATAAACTAGAATTGGTTGTGGGAATTCTTGCACTCTTGGGTTTCAAAATACCCCCCCCCCCACACACACACAGAGCCATCATACACTCTCTATTGTCAGGAATTGTACTAATCTCCAGCAACTACATGTAATTTATAACCTTGAGCTGACAAAGTCAAAGGTCTATCCTAAGTGGGAATACAATTTTGATTTGGTGGAGAGGTCAATAGTCTACAGTTGGCATAACTGAATCTGTCTTAGCAGACAACAAATCTGTGAAAATAAAAACACAATGAAATAAATATATTTAATAGGAACAATGTCAAAAATAATGTGATTAAAATCTCAATTAAATATCTAAAATACAAAGATCATGAAAATTTATACCCATGAAAATAAATACATTTACAGTGTTATGAATACTCAACTTTTTGCTATTACCTGTCTGCAAGTTTATCATGTTTATAACAATTTGCAAGTGCTACAAATAAAGTTTAACAGCAATTAAAACACCTTTGGGAACCAGGCCTTTTTTTCTGAGTCCCACTCGTAAACTGTGCCATCTGGGTCAACCTTGGTATTCCCATCACCGTCTCGGGATTTCTCCTTTTCAACTGCCTCCAAACGCAATTGTTCTTCAAAATCTGGGTCACTCATTTTGGATGTCTTGAAGAATCATGGAGCTGGGTATGAATAAGAATAAAAATAACATGAACACAATGACATCCACACGTTACAAACCTGACAAACAAAGCCTTTCATCAGAGGGTTTAATGCTGTGAATTTCTTGATTTAGAGGTGACACTCACTGAGTCTTGAAGACATTTTCTAACATTTTTACCCCATCTCTTATTCTTCATCACATTTGAACAGCTTGTAAAATTTTTAAAAAAAGCAAAAACACAAAAAAAGACAGATTTTTTTTAACAAGTTGATAATAAATTCCCTGTCTTTGAGAAAAATTTCAAAAGTGGCATCTTGTCAGTTCACCCAGGGCTCTCATTTCTGGTTGTAATGACAGAAACTCGCCTGCTGGTGCACATGTACATGTCACAGGTTTTTTTCATCGATACATGTAGTTTTGACAAAATAGAGGAATGATTTGAGAAACTTGCTCTTTATCAGTTCACATGCACGTTATATTACAGGTATAGACTACATGTTAGTACAGCTCATTGTTATCACTGTGAGACAGTGGCTCTCGTGCAGGACTGCATCATGCATGTACATGTATTACCCTATTATTCCTTTTGAGTGCTCCTGCCCTCATAAGTGTCCCTGCTATTTTTCTGGCCAAAAGTGCTGAAATTGCAGTTAATTTCAATTAAATTTCCTAAGCACCTGGGCACTTAGAAGGTCAATACATACAATTTTTTTTTTGTTTTTGTAATTTTTGTATCCAGCTCATCTCCATATGAAACTGAGTACTATTATTATCCCAGTAGTGTACAAAACAAAAATTCTACGGATCATGTACAACCACAGCAGACATACAAATTGTTTCTGTAAGCCCCTGTGATAGGGCATGGGGTGCAAACACATGCAATTCACCTGGTTCAACAATTCCATATTTTAGCACTGGTTGACCCAAAACCAGTATGTTTATTTTCACTTACATGGGAGGTAGACATTTCAAACATAAGTTTGAAACTTTGAGTTACATAGTAACAAAACTGAAATTTTGGCATCTGCCTTCACTGCGCATCAGCACAGTTGTGCTGTATGTAGCAACCTAATTGTTACCCATTATAAACATGAAGCATATCCGAGATCCCTGCCAGTGCCTGATGAGACCCAGACATGTTGAAACGCGTTGCATGTTTTCCCCATTGCCAGTGCCTCTATTGTTTCTTTCTTTGTCAAAATTTGCTATATGTATACAGTATGTGCCTTTCTGGGCCTTCTGTTGTGTGCTCTGTGAAAGTGTTTGACAGGTGCCATGGAAGTCTCTCTTGTAAGTCCCCATATGAATGCTATATCATCCTATGTAAATGTCATACGCTGGTTCCCTGCTGATGACCCGATTTTATAAAGGCTAATAATGCCTAAAACTTTCTTCTAAATTTCAAATTTTATGAATATGATTTGTTCCTTTTATAAATTAATTTGCTATAATGATTTAGAACTATGCAGTTTTTCAGTGAATGGTACGGAATAGGACTTTGCTCTTAGAATATCAGACTTGATAGTGTTAAAACGGTACATGGGCTTACAGAATTATGTTTGTCGAGTTTCTCTTTGTATTAAATACTGGTTGGTAGTGGTAATAAGCATAGCCTTAAGAAATAAAACATGAGTGAAATATTCTCTTGTGTGTTCATGATTTACAGAACATGTTTAGTTAGAGCTTGGATCATGCATTCTAAAAATTGTTCTGAAACAGCAGTTCGGTTTTACAAAAAGCTGCGTATAGATGTGTAATGAGCACAGTATTTTGGCCTCAACATGCTCCTGTCCCATGCCACATTTCTCGTTTTCACAGGTACAGAATTACCTGCTTTAAGACACCAATGGCCATGTCTTTTCCACTTTACTTGGTTTTCCCTTTAGGTACATGACCACTGTTTTTAGTTCTGAAAATGTGACTTGATTTCTAGTTTGGTCTATTTTGGTTACCATTGTGACAGACTACAGTGCAACAAGGCATTCACATTACCAATGACTAAGGACAGAATGAACAACTTCTTGATTGGTTCATCAGTCCATGAAAAGGGTGACACTGAGTGCACTTTTCCAATCAGTTTTTGGAAATACCCAGTCATAAAGCTTCCACCTATGTGAATTTTTTTCTGACATATCACATTTTCATAATCCTAGTTTACACACAGGTCAATTGAAAATGACATTGCCAAATTCTTCCCGGATCGTACAGTAAATCATATCTAAATAGCCACCACTTCCCAATACATCATACCTGTAATCTAATCCTTTGAATTGCTCTAACACTGTAGATCTGTCAGGTAAGAAGCCATGTTGTTGTGAGCTGAATACTCCATACTTACACATGTACACTCATTCCCTCATGCGATCTGAGCAGGCTTTCTGCCTCAAGACAAAATGGCTACAATTTTAAATAATATGTACCCTAAAAAAATGGGTACATTATATTTTCCTAGAATCCCCCCCTCCCCCCATAAACAGAGAGAGAGAGAGGGGGAGCAAGGGAGGGAGAGAGACAGAGAGAGAGAGAGAGAGAGAGAGAGAGAGAGAGAGAGAGAGAGAGAGAGAGAGAGAGAGAGAGAGAGGCAGTCTTTACTCAGACCTGCTGTGCCACTAATTTTGATGGTTGCAATGTCACATTTTAGTATCTACCAACAGGCTGACATGTTTTGGCCATCAAAAATGAGGGTTGCAAACAGGCTGTCAACAGACTGGCAATGCTCCAACTCCAAATATATACATGTACATTGATTGCAAGCTGGCAACATGTAAACATTTTTTTTTTTTTTTTTTTTTACAAAATCCTGGCTGGTAAGTGGCTGGCACATGTGATCACTGGAAAGGAAAGAAATGACCAGCTGGTGATTGGTGGCAACAATTGGACATAGATAAATTAATGAATATTCTGGTTGGAAATGTGCTAGCTACATTTGGAAAATTGTGATTGACTGACAGGTAACAGGCTCTCAACATTTGACAACATTTAGACTTTGTAAAATCTAAGAGAACCACAGGTAGTGGAATTAACTTAGTTCCCAGCATCCTTTGTTGTTTTTGGAGGGAAAGTGGAAGACATGTTGTTTAATTTGTGTACATCAGATTTCTTCAAAAAGAGGTATTTTGCTGATGAATCTTTGGCACAGAGGATGACTACTTACATTTATCAACATGCGTAGTAAGGTTTGGCAGGATTCTTATTGTTACATACAGCATGTAAGCACCATATATTTTACCCATCCAAAAGGCTACCAGTGGAGAAAATTCAGTTCTGCATTTTTATATGATACTTGTATTTAAAAACCACAGATCACAAATTTGCAAAAGATAAATACAGGTATGTGAAACATTTAATCCTTTCAGATCTGAAATGTTGGTGTTAAAATCTCAAAGTACTAGCCTTCTAGGTAACCAGAAATTGTTGGTTTTCTGAATGAGATTTGCACAGATGGACAAGCAACTTTGAATGCAGCTTGTAGAATGCTAAAACTACTAGCCCTCGGGACAACAGCAGACAACAAGAATTGTTGAACACTGTGAATTCTTTTGTGGACAAACTGCTTTAACCACTAACTTGTCCAAGCTTATAATGTAGTCCCAGGATAATAAGCTATCATTGCCAACTTGCAGATAAGTGGATTTAAAAACCGAACTGGTTACAGTTCTGGTAGCAGGAACAAAACATTGGGTGGCTATTCCTCCAGCAATTATCAGGAAGCCAATCAGAGGGCTCCTCGTGAGAATAACCATGTCTTTAAATCATATATATAATACTTCCAGGGATGGGATTCTTCTGTCTTGAATTTTTTTTTGTTACCATTCCTTTTTTCAGGTGTAATCAAATTCTGACTTTTTATATTTAGGCAAGCTTTTTGGATAGAGTCTCCCAAATTTGAAAGAATAGCAGCTCAGTATTTATGACCACTGGAAGAATGGCCGTGGGATGCGTATGTCAGGCTGTGGCTGCCGGAAGCACAGCACTAGCAGATAACATTGGGTATGTTCTGGCCACCGGAAGAAACTGCGGGTCAGTATTGGCATTCGGTTTACCGGAACAATATCCATTTCCTTTAAAAAAACAAAGTCATTCATTCATTGCAAGGTCAGAGATTTCAGCTGGAAATTAATATACATACCATGCATTTGAAGATTTCCCCCATACATATTCGATTTGGATTGTTTGGCAATATTTTCCTGATCTATTCTCATTTTTCTGATTAATTCTTTTACTTGGTTTCGAACTCTACAATATCCCTGGCACATTCCATACTGTACAGCATTCCTAGTACTGATCAATTTCTCACAGAGATGCCACTGACTTTGACCAATGGCAAAAATATCTGAACTGCTCAAAAAATTACCTGAAACCTATACCTAAACCCATTTTTTCGTCAGATTTGAACAGTTTTGACCAAAAAGAGATGGTTTTTAAAGTCAAATTTCAGGACAATTTACCTGAATTCAGGTATAAAATCCCGAAAAGTGGCATCTCCAAGTTTACTTTTCATTTTTCGATACAGCCTTCCAATCTGACTTCTTGCTTTTATTATTATTTGGAGATTCCATTGCGACTATGGTGGAACCATATTTGCCTGTTGGTTCTTTCATTTGTGTTTTTTCTAATTGTAAATTTCATTTTAGCATTTAGCATTTTATTTATCTTGACTTTCTTGTGCGTGTTGAATTTACATTGCACATGGCATTTTCAGCAGTTGTTTCCACTTTATTTTCAAACTGTATATGCCCTACAGCACTTAAAAGCTCTCACTGTATGAACCTTCGTTTATCACAACAGTAGTATTTTTGTTAACAAACCTTTGTTAACTGAGTACTCGCCAATAAACTGGAAAGTGAGAACATGGAATTATCTGGAAATGATTGATCAATTCTCCTCAGCGATGCTACACCGGAAATAGGTTTACGGCATGACCACTCTACTTCCGTTGAATGTCGTTATGATTTGACTTTGCTTTTTGTCGCAATTTTACTAGCTTGTACCATTTTTGTTAATACGAAGAGAGCATAAAGCTTCTTAACCGTACATAATCATAACTATTCAACTAGTTTAAAATAAAGGGTCTTACGACTTGCCTCAAAGCCTGAAACGGACACTGCCCAGGTGCAAGACAGAAGAAAACCAGCACACGTCAAGCGAAACAAGTGGCAGATCGCAGCCGCTGAACCTTCCATTCTGCGGTCACCTTAGAGTGGATAACAATGGTACGATGATTAACACCTCCTTAAGAGGCAAGCAAAGTGGAATTATAAAGTGACGTTTGCTGGTCACCCCTTAAACTTAAATTTTCACAAGCCAAGCCAAGCCAAGCCAATAGGAAAGGTTGCAATTGGCAGATTGGTATGTGTATTTTGGTAGAATGCACAACAAGCCAATTATTATTGGCCAATATACAAAATTCTTGCGAGCTATCGTAGAGGTGTGTATTCCCATAAGATTTCATGTTATGTTAACATTAAATACGTCGAATAGTTTTTCAGGAAAACTTCTCAAATTTACGGGGTTGTTTTAACAAAATACAAGCATTTACCGGTAACACACAAGTTAATTGGGTGTGTCCAGGTAGAGCTGTTATGAATGCAATGAATTTGAAGGTACATTGGTGCAAATTACAATGAAAACTAGTATAGTTAGTAATGAAAATAACATACCCAGCCCACCTAATTGTGTAGAATCACAAAATTGTTCTTTTTGAACATATCATAAGTATGTTGCATTTGTGTCTTTTTGTCCAGAACCACTTCCTAGTAGTAGCCATTGCCCTATTCTGTAGTCCAAACTCTTTGACTTTTCTCTGTATAAGCTAACCGGTCACTGAGTAAGCTATATACATATGGAGAACTATTGTCCATATTGCGCAATTTCAGTCCTTTCAGATCTGATATAGTTATATGAACTGCAAGATCAAGAGATTCGATACTCTTATCACTCCCTATTGCCAATTTCTCAGCATTAGTACCCATTTCAAACTCCGAATGAACTGAATAGCGTCTCACAGAGTCCAAATCTTAGAACTCTGTGATGGATTTATCTTTCTCTTGATCGCAGTCCATAATCATGGCCATGCACATGCAGAGACCCTATCAGTCATCAGAAAGCCAATCAAAAGTTTTTAAAAAATCCGAAAGTTCGCTTTTTCTCCAAGCAGATATTCAGACGTCCATTCCTCCAGAGACTACAATCGAATGGGGTGGGAAACAACAAAGATCCTCATGGGTAAAAGTGTCATGATTTTTATTAACATACTGACGAAGGCCTAACCTGACAGTAATTAATATGAGAACGGGACCAAAACTCGTACAAGCAAACAATAAAATGAACATAGAGGAAATCAATAAAATCTTTTGAAGAACAAAAAACACAAACTTGCTATAGCAGAAACAGGCCTGCTGATAAAATTGATAGCTATATCAACCCCCATGGATTGTTGATCGAACCATGGGTATATGCAGCTGACAATGTCTTCCTCTGATCATTGATCTGTTATATTAGCACACAAACACACCATAGTGCATTTATGTATCGTTTGCAGATAGATGTAATACTAATTGTACAGTACCTATATGAGATCAAAAGTGCATACATTATGTTTATGACCAGTTCTTGTAGGGAAAGGATCCATGTAGTTCCACTAGCATAGCTGAGTCCAGTGACAGTAACAGGATTGTTTTAGTTATTTAATACAAATACAGTAGTCCCTCCTTTGAGAGACCGCCCCTAGTGCACCCACAAAAGGCAGTCACATAAAGCAGGTGGTCCCTCAAAGGAGGTACAAATAACACAAAAAGTACTACAGAAAGACCTGACAACTGTGGTCTCTCAAAGGAGGTGGTCTCCCAAAGGAGTGGTCTTTCAAAGGAGGGACTACTGTAGTCAAATGGTATTAAAAATCAGTTTGATTTTTTTTTTTTTAATCACTTGGCAAGGAGTAACTGGATATATGTATCTTCATAACATGTAGCGCATCATGATTCCCACAAGGATGTACTATATTGGAATTCCATTATGGGCCTGGCCAACCATGTTGGAATATTCCAACTTGGGTCAGATTCCATGTTGCATCGGAACAGTGATAAGAGAATTGTGTGATCTCACCGAAGGCAGTGAAAGGGCCAGACCTTTGTCACCCATGAGACTAGTTCAAATAATGCATCAGGTCTGGCACCATGCATGATGGGATAGTCAAAACATCTGATAGCTTCCCCACATCTATCTTACGGGAGCCATACTTTCAATAGCTGTCACTGTCTTTCATGTGGGGTCTATTTAAACACATAGAAAAGCCTTCAACCAATTGATATCAGCCAATGGCTAGTGTTCCTAGTATTGTAAATCTGACTTTACATGTAGATGAATATATTGTACATGTATTACACCTGCAGAATATGAGATCACTAGATGCTTATTTTTTATGTGTAAGATGCTGCTTGGAGCTTTAAATACTTAAAAACTTGTTACAATAGTCAATACAGTTGTAGTCAAATCATAAAGAGTGCAACAAAAGGTCTGCCAACGCCAAAACATAAACAGTTCATCCTTGCTCAATCAGTTGTTGTTAATTACTGTGATCACTGATCACACCCTTGCACATCCATTGTCACCATGTGCCTGCCATAAAAGACCATCATTATTTTTGTGCAGTGAGTATTTGGGTAGCCTTACAACTGGAGTAATGTACAGGTTTTACACAACATAGAGTGATCATGATGATTGACACTTATGATCAGCAATATTTGCTTGTGCACTTGAAACTGAGACCTCTGGTGTGCAAGACCATGAGATGAAGATCGATGCATACCTGACAACCTGCAGGTTATGCACTTCAGTGAGACACACAGATTATGTATGAAAACTGTACAGTCGGGAAAGGTTTGTCACCAATTTGTCTGAAAAAAACAATTAGCTGTTACATACATAGCAATTGGGTATGGTGCATACATCTTTGTACATGTAGTTATTAATATAATGCAACTTTGTATAATTTGAAAAAAAACCCAACTGAATAGCTATATGTATGAATTTTGTCCTTTATACAAGGAGACTCAGAGGTGTTTCGCTGTAGGTGAGGAATGCAGTATCTGATGCAGGTTTTTACTGTTGTTTTATGTGGTATTGGAATTCTTGCCATTAAGCTTGACAGGGCAAAATAAGAGTGGGTAGTTAGAGGTGGTTCAAACATATGGATAAAAAATCTTGGAACTTTATTTTCAGAATATCTGTAATGACATTTTAATGCTTTTAAACTTAGAATGTCATTAAGTTTCGATATCATAAGCTGTTTAAGGGGCCGTCCATTTTTGTCATCATTTTCACCGATGAACAAAATATTGGGGGGGGGGGGTCAGAATTAAAATGATGATTTTTGGTCATAACTTTTTTTTTTTTAATCAATTAAAAAATCGAATTTATTAACTTGTCAATGTCAAAAAACCTTGAATAAGACAAAGTTATCATTATTTGCAGGCCCCCTTTAGATGTCAAAATGCCCATGCATATTACCCTGTAGGCTGCAGCCCAGGCTCCAAAATGGTCAGCATAGTGATGTTAACAGGTCTGCTAGGCTTAATGTAAAAGGTGTCATAAACTTCACCTTGTGGTATACCGTTTTTAACAGTCACTTCATCGTGGAGCTCAGTAAGAGTGAGAAGGGACATTCCAAATTGTACAATTTGACACTTTATATTATCATACAATGGCACCACAAGGCCTTTTAAACTTAAATATCAATTCACTTTGATTTTTCATGACAAGGCTTTTGTACTTAGTACATACTCGCACCAAAGAGAAATTTGATTAAAGACATAATTTTGTCTTATATAAAACAAAATCTTGTTTTATAATAATTCCTGTATGTGTTTTCATGTTTTCATCATTTTATATTCATAGACAGCATTCCATATAAAGTATGAATCATTTAAAACCCGGGTATGGTTGGCTTGGCATTCATAAAATGATGATTTTGGCCATAATTTGGGGGGGGGGGGTGTCAAAAAATTATGAATGCTTTGTTCATAGGCAAAAATGATGAAAAAAATGGACGGCCCCTAAACAGGATCCATGTGTGCATTATATGAAGCATTAGACATGGGATGAAGGGCCTTCTTCTGTAATATAAAGATAGCATCCTGATAGTGTTCCCAAGCAAGAATGCCAAAGTCCAAATGTGACAGTAGCAGAGAATTGTACATAATTAGTAGGGTTTTTTGTTGGAACATGTTGGCAAATTCTTTGTGAAAATCCCAATTACCAGTGGTTACTTCAGAAAGCTTGCTACCAATTTTATGCAAATGAGCATTCTAGTTCAAATTTGCATGTACATGCAAACCAAGAAAATCAAATTTTTCTGTTCTTGAAATTTAAGTGCCATAAATTTTTAATCTAATATGAATTTAGTTTCTTTTGTGAGAAATGGAATATCACGTATTTAGATTTTGCTATGTTCAGTGAAAGCTTAATTGCTGCCAACCAACTATAGACTTTATTTAATTCAATATTTATTAATTCAGAAAAGCTACCAAAACATAGTGAAAGGTACATATATAAAGAATTTATCAGACTTATGTCATCAGCATATAGAATAAAATTAAATTTTGAAGTGGTTATGCATATCATTTGTACAAATTATAAACAACAGAGGTACCAGGAGAGATCCTTGAAGGACCATTGTTGCTATGGGTAGAACATTAGAGCAAGTACGATCGTAAGGAATGTATTGTTTTGTATTTGTAAGATGATCTTTGAATCAATTCAAAGCAATTCCTTTAATTCCACAATACTGAAGTTTGTAAAAGAAAATTTGGTGATCCAAGTATCAAAAGCCTTTGATAAGTCTAAATATATTGCTAAAGGTAATTTTCCATTTTCCAAAAAAAAAAAAATCATGATACGATCAATAAACGCTAAGCCTGCAGTTTCAGTGGAGTGGAGTTCTTTAAAACCATGCTGACTTGAAATTCATCATGAAATGCTCACTTAACTGTTTGTAGACTACTTTCTCCCAAATTTTAGACCTGCATGGTAACAAACAAATGGGGTGGTGATTTTCAATCAAAGCATCATTTTCTTTTTTGAAGAGTGGCAAAACCAGCAATTTTCAGGCTACCGGGAAAAATCCCCGTTGTTAAGTATTGATTTGCTATCAAAGGTAATGGTTCAGAGATCAAAGAGATTACACCTTTTAACAGTTTTGTTAATAATTCGTGGTGCCTAGTAGAAGATTTTGCATAAAACTTTTTAATTTTATTTGAAATATGGCTTTAGCTCACGAGTGAAAAGTGAAAGGTAATATTTTTGGGAGTTGTGTGGTATGAATTGAAAGATAGTCTACATGTATTTGTTTGACTTAGTTTTCATGCAAGCTTTAGTCCAATATCAGTGAAACACATGTATTTATTGAAATTGTTTGCAATTTCCTCCTTGTTTGTCACTTTTTAATTTATGTTTATTTGTTCGAACATTTTATTATATGTTTTCAAATTTTGTTTTGGGACATGGTACTGGAGATGATGTAGTTGGGTACATTTTAATTTTTATAAAGAGTATGATGAAATTTTAAAGATCTGAGAGTACCATTTGTAATTCAGGATGGATTTTTGTCCTTGTATTTATTGAATTTAACAGTTTTCATGAGAAGATGCTTATTTATGGCATTATGCAATATTAGTTCCATTTTCTTGTAATTTTCGCTGGGGTCACAATGCAGATTTGTATTTAATTTACCCATAGTGTTAGTGCTACTTATGTATGTATCATTATAAAATTGCTGTTTGATTTGATTTGATTCATTTATTTTTTAGCCAGGGTCACTGGCTCAGTGACGCAGCACTGATCTTCTCCCAGGCCCTGGATGGTAATGGTACATATGAATTCATGAAGGATAAGTGACAATTAGTAAAAATAAATCAAATTTCTAAAACATAGACAACAGTAAAACCACTGCTCCATGATCATGTACATGTCAATCTCTTACTTTAAAGAGTAAGGATCATTGCTGTCTTTCTTTTTATGTATTTTTTTTTTTGGGGGGGGGGAGGGCTTGCTTCAGAGATTGTATGTCAACACATGTATGTAAAGAGAGGGAACTGGTCAGATTTGATACCAGATGAGCACACCTTGTCAGAGTTGGAAATTTTACAAAAGATTTGGTCTATCAGAGTGGCTGTTCTGTCAGTTGGCCTACATATAGTAGGCAATGTGATTTTGGGATAGAAACCATTACATAACATTTAACATCTAGATATTCAGTATACTTTAATTTGTCTTGTATTGATTCTCATTAAGGCCAAGATGAAATCTCCAACTATAACTTTCTCTGGGTGTTCATAATAATAATTAATAATAATTGAACATCTTGATACTGGGTAGCCTGTTCAGCCTATGGCTGTTCTTCCACAGGGTCCAGTAGGCAAGATCTTAGCCCAATTATCCCAAACTTAATGTAGGAGGAAACCAGAGACCCCGGAGAAAACCTACGGTGCTCAGCAGGTGTTTGGGAAACCTTGCCACATGCGACCACGACCCCCCAGCCAAAAAAAAAATGTTCATGTGATTAACTTCAATTATTGGGCTCAGGTCATTTATAGATTACATGTAGTCAATTATATCATTGTTACAGTTCCTAGGGAGTCTGTATATGTTGCAAAGAGTTAATGTTTGTGTCATATGTGTCACTGAGCAAAATATCAATAAACTGACTTTCCCAGATCTGATTAAGTATATAGATGTTTCTATGTGTAACATGTGGGTGGTAAAATAAATGCCAACATCTGTGCCATGGAAAGTGATTAAATATAGGGTTGCCCTGTTCACAATCCATGTAAAAGATATGGTTCTATATTTTTTCTATGTGTACACTTGAGACTCTTGTGTAAATATATTTAAGAAAGTCACCATGAGAATGACTGGTAGCTGCATAATTTTGGAGAGAAAAAAAAAGTGATATAGTACAGTAGTCCCTGTCACGAGAGACCCCTGTCATGAGAGACCACCCTCTCATGACAGACCACTTTTTAGAATCCCAAGTCCTATACTTCCCATGTTAATATACCCTGTGGTGAAAGACCACCTGTCTTGTAAGATCACTTTTTTGTGGCTGTAGAGGTGGTCTCTGATGACAGGGACCACTGTAGACAAATCTTCTCTCCAGGTTTCCTGGAGGCAAATGACATCAAATTCAAAATCATTACATATTAAATAATGACGAGCTTGTAATTAAGTATGTGCCATGTTGCTCCTGATTTTTTGCTCAGGGTGCTGGGAGAACTGTGTTTCTGTCATGTATTACTGCAAACAGTTTTAAATGAAGTGCACATATATGTACATGTACTTGTAATAATGTTGATTGCAGCTGTGTATAAAAACAGCTTTAAACTGGCCCCAAAAATTCGTAGTTGTGGCATGTCCCAGCCAGAAGGCCAGAAAGTGGGATGGGTGCTTATTGGGACAGACACACTGGATACAATAAATATGGTGCGCATATGAAGCATTAGCATGTGCCATGTGGCAGTTCAGTGTCATTTGGTCTCTGCGGATCAATGTTAATTTATTGTTTTTTTCCTCCTTTCATTTGCAGAGAGTATCGTCACAATCAGCAAACCATGCATTGCAAATGTCTGGAGCGTATCATACATGTGTATGCTGACCTAGCTACGACCGCTACCGGGAGCCAGCACTAATACACACAATGGCTGGGTTAGGCCGGGTTTGCTCCCTTCCCAAGCTGATCATTTATTGTATCATAGTAGCATGTCTGATTATAGCGTATGCCATCTTCGGAGGCAATGATGAAGACATCAACTGGTATTACAGACCAGCCCCATGCTACTACCCACAGAAAATGGAACAGGATCTTACTGAATTGGCATCTAGGATAAATAAAGTTCTGACCATTCAAAACATCCCACATTTTGCATGTTACGGCACATTGTGGGGGGTTCTGCGCCTGCGTCAAATGCTACCTTGGGATCCGGACTTGGATATTTGCATCATGAGCGATGATCTGGAGAAAAACGAGGAATCCTATTTCCGACGATTGTTTCGCTGGTATGACGTCCAAGTGAAGTATGATTCAAGAAATGGGTTGTATAAAGTCAAATATGGTAAGGCCACAGGAGAACTGGTTCTATTCAAGTTATCCGATGACTACAGTACGATGGAGAGAATTGGATGGAGGAATCAAGTTGTAGGGAGTAAGCACGTTCAACGCTTCCCAAGTCGTCTCATATCACCGCCATTACCAAAACTAAAGCTGAAACATGTTGAGCTGCCTGTTCCTAGGGAAGATATTGAAATACAGAAGTACTTGTATCCGCATGATTGGTGGAAAGAAGTTAAGCCCCCAGGGTGTTAGTACATGTGGTGCAACAATATGATCGCTATTTGCAGCAAAATCGCCCAATACTTGAGACCAGCAGTGAAGAAAAACAAAGATATTCTGACTTTACCAGAAAATGATAAAGTTATGCTCAGGACTGGGTGTGTTGCACTTCATTGTTTATCATGGTGACATGTATACCTGTTTTGGGCTCAGCTGACTATCTGTCAGCTGAGCTTACTGTCCTTTGGTTCTCCTTCCATTGTCATCATCAATCATCAACAATGGACATTCTCAACTTCTCATAAAGTGTGGACAACGTCCTCTTTAAACTTGGTGGATATGTACCATGGGTGGATCTCTCCAGGGTTGTTCAATTAGTCATGCTCCAATGACTTTTAAAAAAATTTGTTGGACAACCATTAGTCCAGACATTACTGGGCCATGTGCACTTCTCTGGACCCCAAAACCTTAATTTATTCAACCAGTGGTGCTGCAGTTGTTTGTTTGTTTTTTTTTTTCTCCTTGTGAATTTTTGTGGGTTTTAAGTCCTGCTGACTTGTCATTTAGCAGAGCTTATAAAATCCATTTGCATCCCTCGTTTGTCCATCGTCGATCTGTTACACAAGAGCAACTTCTTTTCCAAAACTGTTGCATGGAATGCTTTGATTTTGCACTCAGATGTTCCCATGGTGGGCCTCTGCCAAGTTGGCAAAAGAGATGATGCAGTAATTTTTCTATTGCTTGTGATTTTATTATTTTTTGGGGGTGGGGTGGGGTGGGGTGGGGGGGTTGTGTGTGTGTGTTCTCCAGACTTGTGAAACATAATTGCTTGAAGTTTAATCAGAATATTTATCTGATTTAAGTTTGTGAAAATGATGGGTATATGTTATTTTTTTGGTAAAGGTTTTCGATATGAAACTAACTGGGACCACGTATCATCTTGTACCACTGCTGCATAAGCAACACAGTGCTTGTATTGCAGTACATGTATTGTGAAAATTGTCACATGGAATGATTTCCCGTTACATGGAGATGTTCCCCAGGTGGACCCTTACCAGATTTGTGAGTGCGATGATGCAATAATTCTACATCCTCTAATTGGGATTCACATACAGTAATGGCCTAGTGTTGTTAGGAGAATTCAAGCTTTTTTATTCCTCAACATTTACATATTGGCTTATATTTTGGTGATTTAGTGGATTCTAGACCCCTGGTTGTCTGCAAAGCAGGCCTTCTACCTCCAGCGAAGTACATACATGTAAACATAAACACATGAAAATAACAGAGTCTGCTTCACAGGCAAGACCCATGGTTACTATAACACAGTTATAGGAAAGTATCTGTGGGGTTGGGGTGTCTTTTAGTTAACCCTTTCCCCCTTGAAACCGGCTGATGGTCAAATGCTGTCTCCTTCTGTATTTTTCGACAAATTTCAACAGTAATGAAACACAGTTTGACTGAGAATTGTAGACGGGACCTATTAAGATCTCATGGCCCAAGTCAACAGCTTTCCTTGGCAAGGGTTGGGCACTTAGTGCCCAGCCAAGGAATGTTGTTGGGGCAGTTATAATTCAAGGGCGGAAAGGGTTAATTTTGACTTTGACCTTGAGTGGTCCAACTGACAAATTGGCATATATCTTAGTATTGTATAACTTTTGCTCTGCTATTGGTAAATACCAGTACAGAGTATGTATAGAACAAAGCCGATACTTGAAAATAGCAGATTCCAGCCAGCAATCTTTTTATTTTTTATTTTTTTGAATGTGAGTTTTGACATCTCCAAAACTGCTCACTGAGTTCTCCCCAAACTTGATAGCAAAGTACCTTGACTTCGTCTCTGCCAGTTTTCCTTTTTTTTTTGGTGGTATTGCATGTCATTTCCTGAGTACATGTTTGCACAGTCAACATGGTGATTTTTCAAGTGCCATGTAAT
Source organism: Hermodice carunculata (assembly GCA_964020975.1). Lineage (NCBI taxonomy): Eukaryota > Metazoa > Annelida > Polychaeta > Eunicida > Amphinomidae > Hermodice > Hermodice carunculata. The sequence continues at coordinate 79,597,392 of OZ026614.1, read as the reverse complement.
TTATTAAAATGAGGTGATCAGTTTTCTTAGAGGTTCCAGTTTAGCAGATACTGTAGGTTCACTTGATTTTGCTGTATTTATTTCTGGTTGATGGCACAGAACCATGAAAAAACACACAGAATGAGATACTATTTTAATATATATGTATGTATGTACAGTATGTGGAGAACTAGGCCCAAAATAGTGGAATGAAAATTCACAGGTTAAATGCATTAAATGCACGAAAAAAATAAAAAATAAAAAACCCTGTGAAAAGTTTTCCATGCCAAAATACATGCAAACTTGTACATTTACAGTAATGTCTATGTGCATTCTGTTGAAAGTATAGGCCTTTGATCAGTGATATACATAATGCTGGGCCTTCACATTGAGTGCAGAAGTCCATTTCAATTCCACTTGGGGAAAATCATGGCACAGTTTACTTTGAAACTTTGGTGTGGCAAAAGTTCTGCTTACTTTCAAATTTGAGTTTCGCAGAAACTGGTAGAGTAATTGCTAACATATATACACAGCATAGAGCAACCAGATTTGGTGTTTTAGTTTTGCTTTTTCCAAGTGAAATTTTTGGAGGCCTTGCTAAAAAGCAGGTACCAACTTGCAAAGTGAACCTTGAAAGATTGTGGTTTCTAAAGCTAATGATTAAACTTGCAAACTATGCATAAGAAGCAGCTTTTAGGCACTTCAAACAGTGCAGCATTGGCAATTCACATCGGATGGGAAAGGGGACAGTTTAACATGAGCTTTTTCAGTGTTAATCAGGGCAAAAGTCAAGACTATTTGAACAATCAAAGTAATTCCAGATTCAATAGTCAAGACTACAATGTGTTTGAAAAATCAGGGTAATTCCAGATTCAAATATATTGAAATCAAATTTAGAAAGAAAAATTCATTCAGGTACCACGAGAAGAATTCATTCAGGTACCATACCAGCCGTGCCTGTCATTTCACAGAGAAAAAGAACAATAAAATGGTGCAGAGAGATGTTGAGCGAGTCTTCGAGCATTGAAGGGGCTTAAAGATTATGGCCAGCCATTTTTTTTATATATATATATAGTGTGCACATGTCAATTAGCAATATGGACAATGTCACATGTTGGGTATGTCACTGAGCTCGCTGTTGTGCATAATGTGAGGCCCAGCCAGGGTGGCTTGTCTTTATGTACACAAGGTAATTGGGACTGTCAGAGGACATGTTGTATTGATATATAATGTTACAGGAAAACACTGAACTACTAAGGTGAAAACGTGTGTGTGTGTGTGTGAAAAACTTTTTACATATGAAGGAACACAATTTTTATTATTAGTATTATTATTATTTTTAAATTAAGGCATTTTTGTGCACTTGGCCAAGAGAAAAAGTGTTTAGTTTCTCAGACCCTATCTCATCTCATCTTCCCTCACCCTATAAACTTCTTTCTTTGGTTTTTAGCTCAGCTGACTTTTCAGTAAGCTAAGCTTCTAGGATTTCAAGCCAATTGCTTTGAAATTGCTTAGGGACACTTCTGGCAACCTCAAAACTTCAATTTGTTCAACAGGTGGTGCTGTGATCATTTTTCACCTTTTAAAGAATTTTGTCTGTTTTTTTTTTTTGTTTTTGTTTGTTTGTTTGTTTTTTTTCTCGAAAATGGTAAATTGGATCCTCTTCATACTTATCCTGAATGTACATGATCTCCACCAACTTTGTTACACGGTGGTGCTGTCATTTTCTGATCTTTAACAAATTATATCAAAATTCAGAAAAATCGGTGAAGGGATATGTTCATGTTAATAACGGTGATAATGGGCTTATAGATGACTTTTATATCATTCTGAAGTTCACAGGACCATTTCAATCTCTGCATGCAAGGTCAGCTGAGCAAAGGAATGTTGATCCCGTGTTGTTTATTTTGACAGTTTTCTGACCAAATACTCTAATGCTGCTCATTTTTGAAGTATTAGTGATTTTATATTGGAAGAAATAGTACAAAGTGAAGTAAAATATTTTAAAAACCATCTTCCCTCTTGAAAATTATGTAAAAAGTGGCTGAGAAACTAAATAGTCATCTCATGTGGCCATACGTATAATAGTGCATTATTTATTTTGTGATGCCAGTGGACAATTTAAAACAAATGTATACAAAATCTGGACTTTTTGGGGGCCCCACAGGGTGATCGTATGCATGATTTCACTTATTTGTAATGGCCTCAAATTCCTGCAGTTTGAAATCTTTTGTTTTTAATAGCAAAGAGCCAAATGTATGCAAATGCACAATAGCAAGTGTTGTCATCTGGTATCCTCCATTGGGTGGTTGGTTTATATCACCGACCCTGCTGGAGTATCCATCTCCTATATGGGCAAAAGTTTTCCATTGTACAAGGGTTTGTCAATGCATAGACTTTCTGACATTCAAACATGCCGTTTTAAGTCCCATAATTTCAGTTTGGGATTGCAATTACTAATGTATGTCATTTTTACATCTGTGACTCTTCGTACATGATCTTGTGAAAAAAAGACCACAACTATAATTGTAAATAGTACATTTATATGTATATAGTTGCAAGATAAGTGATATATCAAGTGATACATGTGTTGGTGGCTATGTGTACTTATTTTCCCTCCTCCATTATCAAACCAATTTAAGTAAGTTTGATTGAGGTATGTGTTGAATTATTGCGGAAGAGTCATGGACATATTATATGTATGTGAGGGGAAAGTGTTCCTCGAGTTTGATGTAGGCTGTATATACATGTTTTTTTTTTTTTTTTTTTTTACTCGTTAAATCCAACAGTTGACTGGTAGTCTCAGTCTGCGTCGTGACGTACGACCACCAGGACATTGACCTAACGTCAATTAGCAACGTTACCCTGCCTATAAAAGCAGTGGGACACGGTGATCCTAACTGCCACTGATGAGTATCACTCGATACGAAACCGCTCTGGCTCTCTCTCCTAGTTTTGGTTCCCTGTCACTGGTCTTGCTAGGTTTTAAATTTTGTATATACATGTTGTAGTCCCCTTGTGATACCGCATATTCCAATACTTGTGTTTATTAGTTCCCCACTGGAAGAAGGGGGGGGGGACTTCTTTCTGGTTTGCACCCGCTCAGTCTTTACATCCTTCCATCTGAAAATGCTTGACCAGGCCAAATTTTGTATACTGAAATATTTGCAGAAATCAAGCTTAGTGCATGCCTACATGTAGCAGTGTGTCATATACCAAAGTTAGGTCACCTCGACCTTTGACCTTTGACTTTGTCATAGAAAATGCTTGTCTGGACTATATTTCCTGTACTATAAGAACTAGAGATATACCAATCCTGAGATGTGGATACTTTTTGACAAAGCAGTGTGTCACATGTCAAAATTAGGTCACTGTGACCTTGACCTTTGACCTCATAAAAGAGCTTGTCCAGACAATATTCCCTAAACGTATGAGAAGTAGTGATACCACTGTCAGTCAGAAGGAACTCTGTATGTATTGCAATGCAATGCAAGTGCACTTGTTCTCTTTCCATTGTCACAATTAAGAGCCTTATACTTGTGACAAATATGACATAAATAAGGAGAATATGCAAGAAATGAACACTGTTTTTTCTGCATGCCAGGGGTCACATGGAAGCATTGGGTTTGCATCCATTTTGCATGAATCACAAATGTGTAACGTCGATCTACCAATGGAGAACAGAAGTTCAGATGATCTGAAAGCCAGGTCACTGCTTGTGTTCGGTGGCATATTGGGTGCATGATGCCTGATATCCTAAGAGACCTCATTTGCCTCCATTTCCATGAGGTGGCTTGTCAGAGGATAAAGGCTGTCTTCATTCCTGTCGTGATGGTAAAACAGTCAAGCAACTGTAAGTATATTGATTTGACGGGTACACATAATTTATGATTTCATGGCGGCCTGCAAGCTTCCATGACAGAATGGGAAATTTCTCCTTTTGTCGGCCAAGGACATGTTATGCTCATATGTCTCACCTGCAGTTCTTGTTCAGTAAGAACATTGGCAAAGGTGACATTTGACCTCCAGACACTTTTGAGCAGTCTAGGCTGACAATAAATCATTTCCCAGAGGGAGTTTAGACTGAGTCAACAGCTTTCCTGCAGGCTGGTTGGGCACTTAGTGGTCAGTCCTCCCAAGGAAAGTTGGTGACCTGGCCCATGCTACTTTGATTCATATTGAATGCACACTGTAATTAACACTGAAATTTATGAAAAGTCTTTCAAGCCAGCAATATTTTATCTTCAGTCAGATTTGGCCAGTGTAATGGAGGAAAAAGTTTAAGGGTATTAGTCATGCACGTTCAGAGCATAGGTCGATGTTATATCTACAGATTACTTGAAAATCATTATAGACTCAGACATAACACTTGGAAGCTCACATCAGTGGGATGATGTAATTTTCAGAAATCCTTTCAGTACTCTGAGTGCTCACATGATTCAGCAGAAGAAATTACTGGTGATTCTATTGCCATGAACAAATGAAATTCTTCTTAAGGACCCTTAAATTTCAAACCTCACGATCATCATATATGGGCAACCTGAAGATGTGCCATTTGGCGCACTGTAAGTTGGCGTGGTAACTGAATACATCAAAATGTTATATTATCGCTTGCAAGAACTGTGCTGCTCGTGCTGTGAATTTCTCAGGAAAGTTCAATAACTGGGCAACTGATGTGATCTTGGGAGACTAGTGAAAATTGAAAATGGTGTGCTACACTGAGCAGTCAAGTCACAAAAAAGAAAAAATGAATGTTGGGGCTGTGTGGTCACACGTTGCATGAAGTGGTCGACCATCTTCATTTTGATAGACTGATTCAGACAGTGAAACCTTGAATCTGAAAGTTGAATAATCACTTAAATTTCTAATCTCAATCTACAATCCCAAGGACCTTGTTTTGAACTTCAATTGAAAGCAGTGTAGGGTGTCAGAGTATGGCAGGATGGTATACTGGGAAGCCATGTCCAGTGAAACCTGTCTTCAAAGACCATCCATAGGGATGACCCCATGTTGGTCTGTCAAGACAGGTGGTCATTCAACAGAGGTATGAATAACACGGAAAATACTATGCAAAGTTTCTTGAAAGGTGATGTTTCAAGGCACGTGGTCTCACTGGAGTTGTCTCTCAAGGTAGGGACCACAGTGAAACCTGGCTTTATGGAACACTGAGCTTAGTCAGCACGCTGCAGTTAGGGAACACATTTTGGTCCCTTTCTTGTTTGGTTCATGTTAACGTAACATGACTGTCATGAACACCTTAAGATAGTGAACACTTTCATTCAGTCCCAAAGGTTGTTCATGGATGAAGGGTTTTACTGTGCATGAAACCAAAAAGAAAGTGTGTGTGTGGGGGGGGGGGGGGGGGAGATGGGGCAGCATAGCTTTGTCCATAATTACGGTAATGTTACAGCTGTTCTATGTTTACTGATTTGTTTATCCCAAAGTATGCAGCAGCTCTCCGGGTTTGTAACATGAAAAAAAAAAAAAAAAAAAAAAAAAAAAAAAAAAATACCACATAGATTGTATGGTATTTTGGCAAGTGACCAGGAGTGAAAAAGGAAAAGGGCTTGAGGGGGAGTGTTAACCCCCTTAACCGTCTCCCCTTGCTGGGGAAAAACTGAAAAACTTTGGGGCCAGGTTGATACATTTTCCTGAAATCTAAATCAATATGTGAGACTCTTGGTGAGAAATAAGCTTGACATGTACCTTCACTGTTCAGATGGACTTTTTGAAAATGCATAGCAGTATGTATTTTTAGAAACATTCAACAATAAGGACTTGGATGTACACTTTTTCTAAAACAACAAAGAATGTACCAGATTACTTGAAAAATGGGTACATGTACTTTACATTGCTTTATGTACCCCCATAGGAAAATTGAAAAACTTTGAAGCCAATCTTAGGCATTTTCCAAAATTTTACATCAATATCTACCTCTGAATGAGAAGTAACCTTTAATATATACCCTCATTATTTTGATAGGCTTTTTGGTAACACATAGAAGTATGTTTCATGAGAAATATGTATCAGCAAAGTTTGAATATTTACTTACAAACAAAAAATAAGTAAATGAATAAAAGTACTGCATAGCTTGAAATATGGATATTATAAATAACTTTATTTGTGCATGTTCAAGTTGTTGCTTATTTTCCAAAATTGACAAATTTGTGGCATGTCAAATCCACAATTTAAAACAAAAATATGGAGCAGTTCAAGATGTACTATTGAACACAGGCTCCAGTATATACAAGGTTTTTCCTCCAAAGCCATAATGCCCTAAAATTCTGGGGCTTTAAATTTGGTCTCCCTATTATGCTGAAAAGGAGGCAAGGGCTTAATTATAAAGTTTCCATTGTAGCCATTTTTAGCAGTCCCCCTACTCTTTAAGAATTTCCTGGGGGAAAACCCTAATATATATGAACTTTTCAAACAAAAAATGCTTGTTTAGACAGGCAAATAAGAAACCTTGATATTTTTAGAATACTTCAGTATTTAGAATTGTGCAGATTTTACCTGAGTGACAAAATAGACAAAAATTCTGCAAAAGGGAAGCAATTTACTTTAGATCCTGTACAAAAGTCTCAAGGCTTCACAGCGTGATTAACTGTTTAACCCTTTACCCCTTGAATTAAAACTGAGTCAACAGCTTTCTTTGGCTTGGGAATGAGGTGCCAACCCATGCCAAGCAAAACTGTTGACCAAGGGCATGTGATCTTGATGGGTCTCAGCTACAATGATCAGTCAAACTCTTTTTCATTACTGTTGAAATTAGTTGAAAACCATGAAGCAGATGACATCTGACCACCAGCCAGTTTGGGCTGGTTTAAGGGGGAAAGGGTTAATGTGTGTGTGATATATTGAGAATGTCTTGATGTATTTGGCACAAGAGACCATTGATGTAACAAAGGTGAACTGATAACATATATAGGTGGATCATAGTTACTATGTTAACTGATTTTATTCGCACAAAGTGGACTGAAAAAAAAATTGTCAGGAGGTCATTTTGTACGGATATTTGCAGTTTTTGATTCATTGTGCCAGGCTTGGCTTTGTGGGAGAATGTAACATTCCATTGCAATATTGTTTCAGTTAGTGTTCACAGCAACAACCAACTGTGTATACCCTTTGCTTTCCATACTAATCTGCAAGCTATGGTAGATTGGTAATTATTTTCGGTATTGATAATTTTGCAATTTTTGCCACTCTATTAAATCCACAAATTGAAATTACCTAAAAAATTGCAGAGGTCAATTTGCCAAGTAATCGGACTGAAGCAACTGATAAGAATCAGAAAATGAAAATTTGTCGATTTTTATTAACAAATGCAAAAATTCATATGCAGTGGTACTTGCTATTTAAGACCACCCCTACTTCCAACTAGAGGTGGCCTTTTATTTTGCAGGTGGTCTTAGAATAAAGGTGTATTTAACAATCATAAAATGAAGGGTTTTAGAAGAGTGATCTTTGAAAGAAGTGGTCTTAAATTGGAGGTGGTCTTTAGAGCAGGTACAACTGTATACATGATAATAAAGCAATTTACAGTAGATACTTTGTGCATGTGTAAATACCAAATTTCTCATCATGGTAAATTTAGGTGTGCATAGTCAAAATGCCCATTTTAGTTTTTGCTCAGCTGCAAAAGTGACTGATTGAACATGCAATCTAATAATATCTCTGGCCGTTAAGAGTTTTGTGTGCTGGGTTATGTATCTGGTTGAATATATATTATTATACTTTGTGACCTTACCTGTTTGCCCAAAAGGTGTCTTGGTTAGAAAGTACCATGGTCGGCTGAAAATGGAAGACAGCTATGTAATAGAGAACAAAAGTTTTTGCATTTTGGCACACTGTGTGTGTGTGTGTGTGTGTGTGTGTGTGTGTGTGTGTGTGTGTGTGTGTGTGTGTGTGTGTGTGTGTGTGTGTGTGTGTGTGTGTGTGTGTGTGTGTGTGTGTGTGTGTGTGTGTGTGTGTGTGTGTGTGTGTGTGTGCGAGCGAGCGAGAGAGAGAGAGAGAGCACCTGCTGTGGCTGACAGCTGCTGCCTAGTTCCATATCACAGTATTTTTGGGCACAGAGTCAAATGTTGTAATTTGTATCCTGATGTTTTATGGGTTTTTAAGTTACGGAGGCTTAAGAATACAGCTTCTTTGCCAGTGTGTTTAGCTGCTTCAAATCAAAATGCAACTATCCAAGACAGCCTGTGTGTTGCAAGCTTAGCTGTTCAGTGTATGATGATTTCGAAATGACTTGTTAAATACCTGGAAAATATGTTCCTGGCGTTGTATCTTTGTTATAAGGATTTCTCAGATTCGATGCAAACAATAAAATATTTTTTTGTAAAAAAAAAATGATTTAAACAGAAGTTATTGCTGTTCTGTGGTACCTGTCACAAAGACCACCTGTTGTGTGAGACCATACATGTATATTCTATTAAGACAACCCCTTTCAGGATGCCTATTTCTTTTTGTCTGTGAAATTTGCCTGTTACATCATGAAAGACCACAGGCCACATTTGACTGTTTTCAGCTTTCCTGGGGGGTGGCCTTCAGTACGGGGCATATCTACAACTATAGCATCAAAATACATGTACAAAATAGGTGGCTTTTACTTATCTAAAATGGGTATTTTCTAGACACAGAACTTTGTGCAATCCATATAATCCAGTGGTCTTTTGGGATCATTTTGGGTGATCACTGGTCCGGTTCTGCAGGTGGTCTCCCAAAAGAGCTAAATTATCATTGGAAGGTGCTTTTGTACAGCAGAAAATGGTCACAAAAGAGAGGTGGTCTCCCAAAAGAGGGGTCCTTCAAAAGAGGGAATACGGTATTAGCTAGAGAAGCACACGTATACAATGTTATATATATGGAACATTTCTTGTCCTGTCAAGTCTTCCATGGAAAGTGAAGTTCACAATAACAAATAGAAAATAAGCAGGCTGAACATGACATGAACAAAGCCAGTAGATGCGGACCTACTGTGGTGTGAAAAATGTCATTTGGAATATGGGACAAAATGGCTGCAACCGAACCCATCCATGAAATGTATGGCAGGACTGGTACAGTTCCATGTCAACATTCCACTTCTGGTACCCTGTACTATAGTTTATCAACCTTGCTCTACGGAAGTGGATTTTGTGAATATTGCAACAATGGATTGTTACTTGTAGATATATCCAGTGCATAACCTTTTCTCATTAATGTACCTTACTATTGAGGTATATCTTTTGAGTTGTACTTTGCAGCTGCAAGCAGAGCTTGGCGCAATCCATATAATCCAAGAAATGATAAGTGCATGTGCGCAAATGTGATTGACAGGTAGTTTTAAAATGCTGGCAAGATTTGAGAGGAGACCCAAAAAACCCCGCAAAAATTGATCGTTGCAGAAATGAAATTTAATACAAACCACACTGGAAGCAAATTTCTTTCAAGAGTAAGGTAAACTGCTCAGATTTGGTTATGTATGAAATACATGGTAATTTTGCCAGTTATTTATGTAATATTTGCGGAATCTCCTTCCATAACTCCGGGTTACTCAGATTAAGCTTAAACTTGGTGGATATGTTCATTGTGGAATTTGTTTTAATTTTGTGAAAATCCCTTCCGTAACTCGAGGTTGACAGACTATAACTTTGTCCCATAGGACGATAAGGTCACAGCTGGAGTAGAACTACATAAAACTCACATTGGTCCACTGTCCTATCAGCTGAACAGGAGTAGATATTGTGAACCAAAACTGCTTGATTATCAGTGTTAAGCTCTTTTGAAAGTTTCCAAGCCATGTACCAGTAGCCAGATCAAGAAAGTATCGAGCAAGGGCAAAAGAGAAGCTGTGAATAGCACAGCTACACAGAAAACCGAAGGGTTTTGTGAATGGCAGGTGCCGTAGGTGGGAGACTAGTCCAGTGGTATTCATTTATATTCCGAGCAATGTCTTTAAAGTGGGAGATAGGAAATTTCAAGTGATTTTATTACCCCCCAAAAAGTGGGAGATTCCCACTTTCTTTACAAAAGAATCAGCTGAGGGGAGTTCTTGTGTGCAGAAGATGTACCCTAAGTTACTCTCCATATTGGTGACGTGGAATATCTCCCTTGCGTAAAAAGTCAGGGTAGACCTGTAGTGACCTAGGAATATGCAAGAAAATGGCATTCCTTTTCACATACCATGTGGTCAAATTGGAGGTCAAATTTTGGGGGTAGAGGAAATAAAAATGCCTATGTTTTTCTTAATAATAAACATAGAAAAACACTTTACCACTCAAAATATTTGCTTTAATGTTTTCTAAATACCAATGCAATCAGTTTTGAACTTTATCCAATAAGTGGGTCATCAAAGGTCAAAAGGTCATGAAAATTGTGACTATACGTCAAAATTTGATATGTCTTGTGAAAACATGCTTGATAAGTATCAGATTGGATTTTTAACCGTTCTGTGGTGCTGGCCTTTCGAAATAGATTATAAAAGCTGAACCAAGAGCAGACAAAGGCATCTTACTATCAAGAGTTACATAAAATATCTAGACACACCTTCAATGCAAAGCATTGACTGAAGGGTCCACCATTTGCTCAAATTAGGTCATGGTGACACCAAAATCTGATCAGTTCATCTTGCCAGGTAAGATAAGTATATTGCCAAATTTGAGCAAAATTCATGAAGGCATTATGTATATACCACAGTGATGAGAATGTGCACATCCAGATGGACAGACAACAGGGCGGACAACCCGAAAGCATAAAGGGCCCCCCATGGGGCAGACCTTAATCATTCCTGTCAAACTTTAATTAGAGCATAATACATGGAAGCATTCTGGAGATATCATGGTAGTGAGCCCTAACGGAAATCTAATTAAGCTGCCATTAGCACAGATTAGGTCATAGTGACACCAAAATCTAATCAGTTCATATTCTCATGAAAGATAATTATACTGCAAAATGTGAAAAAAACGTGGAAACATTCTGGAGATATCATGGTAAGGAGCCCTAAAGAACATGTAATTAGGCTGCCATTTGTTCACATTAGTTCATGATGACACCAAAACGTAATCAGCTTATCCTGATATACAAGATAATCATACTATAAAATTTTAGCAAGATACATGGAAGCATTTTGGAGATATCATAGTAAGGAGCCCTAACAGACATATAATTAGGCTGCCATTTGTTCAAATTAGGTCATGGTCACACCAAAATCTAGTCAGTTTATTGTGGCATGCTAGATAAGCATACTGTCAAATTTAAGCAAAATACAAGAGAGCCTTCTGGAGACATTACAGTAACGGGCCTCAGTATGCATGTAATTAAGCTTCCATTTGCTCAAATTAGGTCATTGTGACACCAAAATCTAAAAATCTTTATCAAAAGTACCACTTATATGCATCACATAAGTGTGTAAAGCAAGAATATATTTAAAATACATCTCTGATTGTCCATTTATTGAGCAAATGACTATCTTTGGTTATCATTATTATACAGGTTGAAAATTACAGGTGATAAAGTATGAATCAAATCAAATGAGGTAATGTGTTTGTACATGTAATAAAACATCCCAGAATTCTGTAAGTCCTATATCCTATGTTCAAGTTTTGAATAACTCTTTTGGGTTTTAACTCAACCAAATGGATTTTTGCACTGGGAACAACTTCCACTTTTATCACTTTGACATTTACAAAACGTACAGCAGGGGACAGCATTTTTGCAACATGAATACCTTTCAGTCCTACACTTGCAACAGTAACAAAGAACTGCAAATTCTCAGGAATTGGATGCCTGGCCATATCTGCTATCCGAATCTCATCAACTTCCTGAAATCCATACAGTGTTGGGCCAGGAGACTCTTGTGTATTCGAGAAGATAGAAACTTTTTGGTTTGTTGCAAATAATGTCATAAGGATATGAGCCCTAAGGATCTGACAGCATGCATTGCATAAGGAATTGTTAGTGCATCTGCTTCCGCAATGTCAACATTCAGTACTTCAACTTCTGATAGTGCACTGGCACTTGAAGTATAACAGGAAAGGACTGTGTCTTCTGGCCCCCTGAAGTTGCTATGATCTCTGGTGTGAGTAAATTCCATGGCTATGTTAGGGATGCTTGGCGAAGAAGTGATTCAAGCTTAGCTTTGTTCCCACTTGATGGCCAAAACCGTTCCATTTCAAGAGGGATCGGTGTTTCCCATTTTGATATAATGTAGCTCTATTGAAGACTTTTTTTGCCAACTTTAGTGCTCTGAGACTTTAATAGATTGTTCAATGTAGGAATCCAACACCAGATCTATGCTTGAAGCACCTTTTGCAGATGATTCTACAAAACGTAGAATGGACTCCCAAAATTAAAAAAATTCTTGCAGCATTTTGTTTTTATCTTGCGATCATTTGCCATAACATCTACTATGTATCCTGTCTTTGTTGTTTCTGATTTCTGTGTTGTTTTTGTATCTTCTCCATGGAGGTGCTTCCTTACTTCCTGAATATGATTTTGTGGCTTGGGTCATAAAACCTTCTTCATCAAAAGGTGGGTGTTTTCATCTCTCATCAGATTGAAGTAGTTCATCCATGGATTTTCCACCCTCCTTGGCGATATCAAGCATTCATTAATCCGGGCATCTTTATGCTTGGAAGTAGAGTTGGTTTTTGCTTTAGCTACACTGTGGATGGAAGCAAAGGTTTAAAAATTTGTTCTGTGGATAGTTGCTGATAATTGAACTGTTTTGTCACAGAATTCGAACCTTTCTTTTCTGAGATTGTCATATGCAACCTTTCCAGTGTTCTAAACATTAAGGATTTGGTTCCTTACATACATGAGGGGACGGCAAAGCCTTAGTGTCACCAGCACTGCAGGGAGTGCAGTCATGGTACAGCCAGATGATCCCATCTTGCCCTCTCGGCAATGGTAATTTGTTGCAAAAGAGATATTTGCTATAAAAAAATGCTAGATTTCGTATAACAAGAAAAAGCATGCATGCAACAAATTGTAATTTGCATCAGGATGGGCCAGATCTTGTAGTGTTTCAAATTCTAGCATTCACGGAAACAGATTCGGCCTATGCCTATGGTATGTAAAAGTCTGGTCAAACAGTCAATTTTCCCTTCCCATCTGTTTGGTCTATGGATGATTAAATATAATTTTGCACTTATGAATAGCTTTCAATATCAGAACTTCTACCTGGCAGTAACCTTGCAAGCCTTAGAAGGCAGTAATTTACATTTTTTTTGTATGCATCGTCATTAGTACACATATTTATGATATCCTTTATTTCAGATCCTATCCATTATGTAACAATGGTAAATATTTTCCTGTGATTTAGATGGAATTTTGTACACCCCATTATTGGGAACTGGCCATCGACTGTCACAAACAATGGTACATGACTAAAAGAGATGAAAGATGATCCGCCCACTGGTCTTGGCTGCTGCATAGATGAGAGAGGAATGTGATAGCTATCCAAACAAGAATTCTCTGATTATGGGATTAAACACCTCGCAATATTACAATATCAATTGGTCATACACATTACAGAGGCCAGCTAACTCAACCTGTTTCAGACTGTTCTACCCTAGACATGCATATGGAGCAAGATGGGTCCTTTGTTTGTCCATGTTTCCCACCCATTTTTTTACCATCAAGTGAATAAAAATGGTTAAAAACGCGAGTTTTGTTACAATGTTACTTTGTAACAACATCCTAGACTGGCATTGTCACTGACATTCAATGATAAATAGGTGATATATTGTAACAGTTGCATAATCACTAGACCTATATTTTGCTGTAATGTTAGCTTTGAAATCTGAATCATACTGAAGATTAATTTGTAAATACTATAAAAAAAATAATGAATTGGTGTTCTTGGTTTTATAAGTAATGCCTGTTTTGCCAGTGACATGAATCCTTCCATTGTCCACCCATTTGACCTCATTTGGCAACAGTAGTAGTTTCTTCTTGCCAAACCTATCCTGAACATTGTCATATTTGACAAATCAAAGCCACTTTCCACAAAGTGTTTGCTACATACTGTGAATACATTTATTTTCACAGGTTTTATATTTCACGGTTTTTGCATTTTGGACCTTTCACTGCAATTTTAAATTCACTATTTTTGCTATAATTCCTATGAATGCCATGTTAATGTTTTTTTCATCTGGTTTTTATTTTTGCAGTTTTGAAGCATCAGAGAAATAAGAAAAAATAAAAACAGAGTGAAATTACAGGAATTCACAGTAGGTGAGATGGGTTCCTAGGGCCTTGCCACTTATCCCTATAAATCTTGACTGCGCAGGTCCATGCTCTCCATAATTTCAGGTCTTTAGGGGAACGTAAACAAGGTGTAGAACTTGCTACAATAAACAGCAACACACAGGCCCATCCTGGGCGGGAACAGGGATGAAAATGAGTATTTCTACATGCATGTTTAATCCTGAAATGTATATAAAATGTGTTTAAGCCAAGTGACACTTGACATCCATAGCATGGTGAAAGTCTTCCCTGTCAGCAAGCAGTGTTGCGTTTATAACATCATTAACCTTTCCCGCCTTAAGGGTGTTGGAAATGAATGGAAAGTGACAATTAAAGATACTGTATTTTTAAAATAAAAATGTGAATAAAAGTATTATTTTCTTATCCTTTTTGTTTAAGTGCACCACAAGGTTAGAACAACCCATGAGTCACCCATGTATCCAATTTGAACATGGTCAACCAATAGAACCTTTAAGTAACGGCTGACCTTTGAGAGATCTTACATAGTTTCTTCCACATAGAAATGAATCAACAATGTTCACTCCAAATACAGATCTTTCTACGAGGGTGCTTTCAGCACCGCTACCATTGAGGTACTTTCCAATACACCCTAGAGCAACTTTAGCTATGTGAAAGGACTCAGGACAAAGAACAATATTATCAAACTCCACAGGGCAAATCAACTATATTTGACGAGCTATATGGTACAGGCCTTCATCACAGGTGACAGGTAGCTTAGGCTAATGAAGGTAGTCTAGAATTCCTTGCAGGTTTTTCATGGCTGTATACACAGCATATCATGTTACTGGATAGGGGAGGACTGGTAGAAAAGCAACCCGTTTGAGGGGTGTGTTTTCAATACTCAAAACAGAGTTGGCTGCACTCCATATGGGCATGGTCTGATTCTTAGGTTTTGTGTTCAGAGTGTTGCATTCACTGCTACGGAAATCTAATCGAGGCAGTAACCAAGCAATATCCTTTGCCCGCACATCATGTAGAAGGTCTTGCTCAACAGGAAGAGAATCAGAAACAGTGAAGTCCTCAGGCGAATCAGCCTTTTTGGAAGGTTTCTAGAATTGTTTCAACTCTTGACACCTAAATTCTACATTGAATGTCTTGGGTCCAGGTAAAACATTTGTCTCAGAAATCCTGGGCTTACTCGTCTGTGAGCTGCCATCTCCTGGAATAACTCTGTAACAGTATCATGGCTTCCTTGCAGTCCTGATAGGTTACCTTTATCATGATCAAACTTGTCAAAGGCCCCCAGCGTGAACATTGCTTCGTCAAAATGGCTCGGAAAGGGTACTGTCTCAGTGCTGCTCTCAAGGGTAAATGATGCCATGTCGGTATGATGATGCATGAACTCATCACAACTTGAACACAGGTCAAAGCGATTGGAACTGGTTATAAGCATTGAACTTTTGCATGAATCATCCATTGCTTGGATTTTCATGACATAAAGTGGTGTTTGTCTCCTGCCATGATGTAAATTATGGTACGTTATTTGGAAGAGACTGTGTATCTGTCTAAATATAGATTAAGAAACCCCACTTTGTTCTGGCCTGACAGTTTTGTCCTCTGCCAATATTTGAGCACAATGATATGCATGAAACTCATTTCAATCAAAATTGTACAAAACAGCAAATAAATTCAAAAGAGGTTCTGGGATAGAAACAGCATTCCAGGATGTTTCCAAATCATTGGCATCAGAGAATTGATCCTGCAGGTCCAAAATGGTATCTATCAAAGACTGACTCGTCAACTTCGCTCACTACTTGATGGGATCGGTAGATCACATTGTGTCAGCCATGCTTTTAGCGGTTACAGTCTTACTAAAGAACATTACAGATATTAATTTGTTTGGGTTGAAAAAAACATATTCTTTCACCAAAATGATTTGTGACTAGTATCTTTACCTCAGGGTTTGTGACGTTACTTTCTGGTTCAATGTGCCTGCTCATAGAGTCCCTAATGAAACTTAGTTTATACCCTTCATCAATGGAAAGGCCAGTCTGAATGTTCTTGCTAATGTGTACCCATGTGTTTTGGTTCACGCACACACAATCATCACTACGTTTATCCTTCTCAAAAAGTCGGCATTTTGATGATTGTAATGTTTAGTATGGGCAGGCTTGCTTGGACCTGCAAGCATTTTACAAAGCAGGTGGCACTGTGAATACTTATTTATTCATCGTTTCTCAATTTTGCGATTTCTCGGGTCTGCTGGCATGTGTGTCTGCTGAGCTTGTCTTCTCTTTTGGGCACCCCTAGACAATAATTTGCTCAGCTGGTGATGCTGGGTATTTGGTTTGATTTTACACTCAGTGGAGCTCATCTTACAGTCTGTCATCGTCCATCCTATTGCCTCCTGTCCATAATTCAAATTCTGGACTTCTCCAAAACATTAGGCAGCTCCTCTTCAGAACAAGGGGGAGATGTACCTTGGATGGGTCTCCACTAAGTATGTTCAAATGATCATGCTTCAGTAATTTTTAAATTTTTTGTAAATTCACTGAAAAAAATAATTTTTTCAAAAATCTGGAGGTGCTTTGATATCCGAGAGAAACACTTCTGGGTACCCCCAGGCCTTATAATTTGTTTTGTTTTATTACTGTGGATAGGTTATCGTTGTGATATTGATGTGCAATGTTTATAATACATATATATGTATGTTATCAAAACCGTAGATCACATCCACTTCCAAGTTTGGTGGGTTGCACATTGGCTCTGTTGGATGTATTAAATAGGCCATGCTGTGGTCTTTAGCTGTATGGATCATAAGTTGCAGATCTAATTCTATTGCTTATTTCTATCTTTCCACCTGTCCTTTCACATTTCGATTGTGAATGTGACACGGTCTCAAGTTTGCAACTTAGGTCCATGTAACTTTCAGGACCAAATAAATAAATACATAGATCAAGTTTGATGTAGGTGATGCCACATAGCTTTGTGTAAAATATGTGTCAAATACGGAAAATCTTGCGAACTCTTTGGGATCTTCAATCATTGGTGGATCTTATGGAGATTAGGTGAGACTGTGGACAAAGTCATCATCTTGACTGGTACTTATTCTAGCAGTGCCACCAACAGTTTGAAAGCTATGAACCAAAATGTGTTGCAAGGTAAAAAAAAATTCCATGTCTCCAAAATAATTTGGACAAGCCCAACTGTAAAAGATATTCAGATCATATCAAATGCCAATATATAATATCGATGACCCTGACTTATATTATTTCCTAGGCCACCACGAATGCTTATTATGATCTCTCTAAGACTTTAAAGTTGAATATCTTCAAAACTATTAAAGGGGCAATTTTAACTTCAATTTATGGATTTGTGCTGCAGACACATCCAATAAAACACAGACGAAAATGGTCCAATTTAAATCTATGCTTCTTAGGGTCTTATGAAAATCTTACAGTTGAATATCTTCAAAAGTATTGTAGACAAAAGTGTCATTCCTAGTTCAATATATAGGCAACTCCTATGGCACGCAAAGAAAATTTGAGGAATTGGATTTATGCTACATTCATTAAAATTCCCCACAATACACATCCCCATATCCATCACAGCATGTACAAGCTGGTTACTGTTATCTCCCTCCATACTAATATGCAACTTTTGGCATGCATAATAAACTAGCCCAGGCTATCAGACCCTCTCTCCTAAGACCTAAGCATCTTACTCCATAATATGAAAATTTCTTCTTGACCAGCATCAAGGCTTTGCAGCATCGCTGACAAAACTGTGTCAACCTGGAAGGGGACTATGTAGAGAAATAAATGAAAACCATGGACTTTGTACGGGTCTTTCACAGCTAGGTTTAGAATCTTATATGTCTTTATATGTCCTACAACAGTGCAGTTCTAGGCATTGTGTCTCATTGCCTGGAGTTTTCTGAGCTTTCCCTAATCTTTCTTAAGACTGTTTCTCGGTTTATTCGTTATAAGACAGAATAGCTAATGAATACCATAAAATTAAATGAGGGGGCAGTCATAGCATCAAGCTAGGCTGTGAAGGAGTCCTGGAGAGGAGGGAAGAAAGGTTCTTTTAAATTGCACAGGGTTCAAGTGTCATCCATTCAGCAGCACTGCAATGCCGGTCAACAAACACACTGGCAGAGCAACAGCCACTCGACACATGCATATACACTTTGATAATAGGTGTTGCAGCAGGTCTACGGCCGGGCAACAGTGTCAGAGGACCATGAACTGCACTGGCAACTGTGGTACAGAAGCCTGGGCGACATCCAACAGAGAAACAAAGTCAAAATTTGTGTTGCATCTTACAGCCTAATGCTAGCAAATATGAGTAATACCACTGTGTCCTCTATAAAGCTTTTATCCTGTTTTTCCAGTGTTTTGTCTAATCTGTTTTTAAAAATGTTTCGTGACTCTGAATTGACTAGGTGGTCTGGTAAACTATTCCAATAGTCAGTTAAACACACACTGAAAGCAAAACATTGTATATCCCGAGTTGCATAAGGTTTGTACAATTTCCATCTGTGTCTACTTGTTCAGTTATTAAATTTAAACCAAACAGAAAGCTCTACTCTAACATGGTTGTTGACTATTCGATAAACCATTACCATATCACCTCTTGTTCGCCTGTAGTGTAAAGAAGGTAGTTTGAATATCCTCAGTCTTTCAGGGTATGGGAGGTCCTTTATCTCAGTAAGCATTCTTGTGTCTCGTCCTTGACCTTTCTCTACCGCTTGTTGATTTAGTATACAGTAGGGTCCCCACACTGTATTGGCGCACTCCACATGTGGTCTAATGGGTGCATCATATAGCCTTGGCAGAGTATCACTATCAATATTTACAAATGACTTGTGCATTACCGTGAAAACTTGGTTAGCTTTACAGCTGCAGCTGCAGTGTGTTTGTGGAACTTTAATTGGTCATCCATGAGTACTCCGAGGTCTTTTTCTTGACTTATTGCTCGAGGTTTCCTCCTCTCATACTGTATGAGTGGTGTTAATTTCCATGTCCAAGGTGCATAGACTTGCAATTGCTTGTGTCGAACAGTAATTTCTATCTCTGTGACCATCCTTGAACTGAGTTTAAATCATCTCTTGGAGATGTACTATACAAGTGACATTAACTATATGTCTGTATATCTTTGTGTCATCAGCAAAAATTCTTGATACACTCTTAATAACGGTTGACAAGTTATTTATAAAGATAACATACAATACAGGCTCCAAGACTGAGCCTTTGGGGATCCCACTCTTTATATTGGCCCATGGTAATTGACAACCAAATAGTACTACTCATTGTCCACAACCTATCAGGATGTTGTCAATCCACTTCAGGATTTTGCTTTTTACTCCATATGCGCTTAGCTTGTTTAACCGTCGCCTGTGGGTTACAGAGTCAAATGCTTTCTTGAAGTCAAGGTAAATGACATCTATAGGGTGATTTTGAAGCAGTATGTTAGCCCACTCCTCCGTTACATTTAATAGTTGTATGATGCAATCTGTACCAGGGAGGAACCCATATTGACACACTTGCACTTCAGTAGAGATTGTAACACACAGGCCTGTGCACCTCACCAGAGGGATTACGCACCTGCAGCTCAATACACTGAATGCACAGAGCCATATCATTAAAGATTATACTTGTGCAACTCTTCACATAGATTACACACACATGCAACTTACTGTTAGACGTTTGTAGATAGTGCAGTAACAAAGTTACATGATCAACGTATAAAATAGCATTCAGAGAACGTGTTACCTTTGGCTACCCGCGCTTTTTTCCTTTCACTTTTAAATATGATAGATAATTATCTGAAACTATTTATGTTTAATATTATTTTTGACCCCCAAATGTGGCGGTTTCCATATCTTTGTAGATAGTGCAGTAACAATGTTTCATGATCAACCTATAAAATAGCAGTCAGAGAACGTGTTACCCTTGGCCACCCGAGCTTTTTTCCTTTTTCTTTTAATTATGATAGTCAATTATTTGAAACTATTAATGTTTAATAATATTTTGACCCCAAAATGTGGTGGTTCCCATATACAAAGATTTTAGTGGCATGTGACCTTTCTAGGTCAATCAAGGTCAAAGAGGAGAGCACCAGGTGAAAGCATATGTTATTTCCTATTGGACTTTGATTGTAACAATGGGCCCAAAATGCACCGTTTCCCATTTACAAAGATTTTAGTGATATGTGACCTTGCTTTGTTCTTTCAAGGTCACGAAGGGTCAAAAAGGACAGCACCAGGTGCAAGTCCATATGCTATTTCCTAGTACATCGTAAGGACCATCTGTGACAAAAAAATGGTAAAGATATGGTCATTTTGTTTTGAGATATTGCAGTAACGTCGTCAAGTCAGGCGGTCTGCCCAATAAAGTTTAAAAATTCAAAGAGAATGAAAGAATGAAAAAATAAACACCGGGTGCCATTTTCGATAGGGTTCTATTTCATCATAAGTTGCACCCTTGATAAAAATTCCACGAGGCTTCAATCAATCCTTTTGGAGAAATTGTGGTAACATCGTGCACCAAGGCACCAAGGCACCAAGGCACCACTTACCGGACCGTCAGGAAAAACTAAATATATAAATTTATATATATATATATATATATATATATATATATATATATATATATATATATATATATATATATATATATATATATATATATATATATATGGAAGCTGGTTATCGACAGGTAACTGGTCCATCTTAGGTTTCATCTCTGACCAAAAAAAAAAAAAATGGTTGAGCAACAGGCAATATTTTTAGACAGAGCGGTAAGTTCATTGGATGAACAGACGGACGATGCTGGGGACGACATTACCCTCCCGCACCATATGTGTCCAGAGTAAAATTAAGTCACACTGACTTCAAAATAAAATCAGCTGATTTGTGCCCCACAATAAATTTGAGAAAATACATACAGGTACGTTGGAGATATCGCGGTAACAGAGGAATAATAGGCCACAGTCAACTGTAAACACATGTAGGCCACACTGATTTTGAAATCTTGCCACCTAATGTATAATCTATAATGCACCAGGGTACTAAATTTGAAATATATTCATGAAAGTTCTTTTGAAGACATCATGATAACATAAGCCGGGTGGATGATGAACAGGTCAGAGTGACACAAAGATCACATGGACTTCCAAATTTAGGCAGCTGATGTATAAACCTGTGTACTACATTTGAGAAAATCGCTGGAGGCACTTTGGAGATATCATGGTAACAAACGAAAAATTAAGTCACCAGTCTCGGGTTTATAGCAATGTGACCAGGATTACCTTTGAGCATAATGACCTTTAAAGTCTAATCCGCTGATCTATGGCACATAGGACGCGTGGTTATTAAATTTGATAAAAGTTCACCCAGGCACTTTAAAGATTTTATGCCAACAGATGGTAAGGAGATCACAGTGACCCAAAAATATGTCCCACTCAATACAAATGTAATAAGCTGATCTTTGCCCTACAATGCACCTGTGTATCGCATTCGAGAGAAATTCATGAAGGTACTTTGAGGATATCACGGTAACATCAAAAGTAGGTCACAGTGACCTGAAATTCCTATCAGCTGATTGATCTATAGCCTGTAATACACCTGTATATTATTGGGAGCAAATCACTCATTTATATTAGAGACATCATAGGTGCATCGACTGTCGATGCACCTATGCATTACATTTGAGAGGAAGCCTTCGAGGTAGTTTTAAAAAAAATAATGGTAAAAGACCAAAATAGGTCAGATTGACCTCAAAATTTAGTCAGCTGATATATATGGCTCACTTTCTTCTGACCTGACCACCACCTCACCTTACAAAACCATCACCTCACTTCATGTCTCCTCACCTCGTTATCTCACCTCACTGACCACCTCACTTCATCACATTCTTGACCTCACCTAGCTCATCTGACCACAAGGTCACCTCACCACCTCACCTTACCTCACCTCAACTCACCATTTTGTATTACAAATGGACTGTAGGGTAACTGGGCGTAGAACAAGTGGGGTGTAGGACAAGTGGGCCATAGAATAACTGGGCTGTAGGACAAATGACCAGGCACCGAACCCATAAACATAAGGCACGCCAAATGGACGGTAAACACGTGCTTCTGAAAGCAAAATTCGCAGTTTTTGACAAATGAAAGGAGGATAAACAAATTACGTATGTCAAGTGAAAAACTACTACATAATGCTAAGCATAAGATAAAATAATATAAGCTGCTATTAAAGGAGAATACGCATAAAACCGCATAATCTAAAGATTTTGATTTAGTTTTTGAAAAACACGCCATGTTGTCGCATTTGCTATGGCGTAGGTGAGGTCCACAAGGTGATGAGGTTGACAGTTTCCAAAACGTACTATTCACCTACATACATGTACCAAACAAAAAAATATTTTAGCCTGACAAAATATAGTTCAGCCGACAACAATGTATATATTGTGCTTGACTTCCATAGCTTTGTGAGGCAAAGAGCTTCCACGAGGAGACTGTAACAAGGCGCCCTCTGTCCGTGATATTTCTGCATTGAAAAAAAAGGGAGATCGTTGATTCCTTTAGATTAATTTTGCTTGCCAAAGAAATCAAAGTATCGGATACTGTCATCCCCTCCCCCCCCCCCCCCCAAAAAAAGCAAATTTATTTGTAATCTTGATCTTGGGGGCAGCTACAAGAGTAATTGACCCGAGAGGAGGAAGAAGTCAAGGTTAATCCAGCAAATAATTAGATTTCCAAAATTATCAAACACGTGTGGCAGGTGATATTGTGTCACAGTACCTGGAAGCTTGATAAGTTTCAGATAATATATATATATATATATATATATATATATATATATATATATATATATATATATATATATATATATATATATATATATACATATATCAAACGAACTGCTTAAATTCGCGTTGAAATCCCAAAAAATAGACGCGACAAAACTTCAGGAATATGCCTCCACGCTAATAATGCGAGACCCCATGACAATTTAATGAAGAATGTATCTCTACGTCTACCTTAACACACCGATATACTAATGATTTTGACCACCCGTGTCGCATATTCCACCCATCATTCCTGGACCTTGCCATTATATCTGGCGATCAATAAGATATAAATACCGAATGTATATGAACCTATAGCTAGGGAAAAGTAGTGAATTCAGGAACAAGAAGTATAATTGATTCTGAGCACCGCCAGACACTGGTAATTTAGCTGCCGAGTTCGATCTGTTACTCAAACACCAGGCAGGTCGGCGTTCATGTAGCTCAGGTTCGCGCAAAATACCACTTCATCCATGGACTATTGTTGGATGCAGAGGCAAGTGAACGGGGTAAGATGCCACTGGGGCAAAAGTTAAAGCTAAAGCTTTTAGTAGCATGATTGTTTACTTACTTAATGGAGCCCAATGAATCAGTTCGGGCAGTTAAGATGCTTTTTGTGACACTCTGTCATTGTGGCAATACCGTCGACATATTTTTGTTCAAACATTAACGTCAGCTTTATTGATGTTTATCTGTAAACAGCCAACTTTTTTTTCAAATTAAACAATAGTTTGGCATTTTCATGTTTTATGTGCGATGATACCTAAATGTAATGACTATCCCTCTCAACATTAGCAGGCCAATTGAATCGTTTTTGTTTCCTTTGCGGCTTTCGCATCTCTTGTATGTGTATACTTTTTAATGGGCACGTTCCATTGAAAGTAGACCTCAAGACAAGCGTGCTTGGCAATCAGTATGGCATGTTTTCCTCAGGGTGAATTCATTCTGCAGAATATTTTCACCTTTTACATTTTATTGATATTCAAGAAGCAAGAAAGTCAACGACAATCAAAGACCCATGAAATTGTTGTTTAATCACCTTTCTCATCCCCAAAAAAGAGAACTTACCAGACCGCAATTTATTATCATCGTTGTCGTCGTCGCATTTTATTGATATTCCAAATCAAGAAGGAAGAAAGTCAACGACAATCAACCACCCATGAAATTTTTGTTTCACCCTTCTCTTCTCAGAAAAGAGAACTTACTAGACCGCAATTTATCATCATCATCATCATCATCATCATCATCATCATCATCATCATCATCATCATCGTCGTCGTCGTCGTCGTCGTCGTCATCATCATCATCATCATCATCATCATCATCATCATCATAGAGAATCGTGTCGCTTGAAAAATGCAACCATGCTGGAAAGATATCTTGTATTACATCATTAAAGATACAGATACACTATTTTGCAAGGTGGCAGGACCTATTTCCTGTGCCCCACGACATTTTCAACCAATGAAGTAAGCAGATTTTGTTCATTTCCCAGGTGTCTGTATCTTCAACAGGTGGAGACCAAGGGAGTAGTTACGTGCACTGCTACCTGCAGTTGACATTCACCTTCATTCTGCCTCCCTGTAGCTAATGGGATGTCGATGTATGCACCGAGCCAGTGACTCTGCTCTGATGAATAAGGTTAATTACCTCAAGTGCAGGATACATACACATAGTCAAATAATTATGTAATTAATTTGAGCAGGTAAATACAGAAGTGATGGAATGGAGTCATGAACGTGATTGAAAAAGTGAACGAGTTTTGTTTTGTCGCTTGCAGCGTCAAAAGTCAACATTGATGTAGGATCTTACAGCGCAACGTCAGCAACAGTTAAGCTGGGCATAACTTGCTAAACATGGGATACTTTTACCTTTCAGGTAGTGTCTTTATTCTACATGCACGATGACGGGACAACCCCTGACATGTGATCAAACGATGAAAAGTAATATCCCTGACGTAATGCATATATTAAGTCTTGATTCTCTGATGGCGACGTGGTGACATCACGTGACACGCCAGTTCGAGTGCCGTGCAACTGTGTCAAAACTGCATTTGTAAAACTGTGTGGCAGCGTGCGTTGGAGCAATCTATTCATCCCGAGTCTGCTGTTGTGAATGAAGGCCTAGTTTCGAAAAGCTGCCGCCGGGTCAAATACAAACCATACTGGCAATTAGTCCATTCGGCAACTAAAAGCAAAACTACTTTCGGATTTGTTTCCAAGAAACCACCACTTTTACCTGACCTTTGTGTTTTGTTGTGTATAATGTTCAAGAGGTATATTCATTTTATACTTTTATCTTCATGCCATATCATGCGTTTCGCCAGCTGACCCGTAACATACTGTCAACACGCACATACGGGATGTACAACACTTTGAACCGCCTGGTCTCGTCAGTACGCACATAATACAACATACTGCTTCAGAGTTAGTGGCAGTGTTGTCAGTGGATTTGTCATTTTGTTGATGTTTGTGTCATAGTAATTCTACGCAACACGCAGAAAAGATCATCGCATTTCCAGGATGTATCTAGTTTTCAGCCCACGCCCGACTCCTGACTGGATTTTAAAAGCGCCGCTTTAATTGCAATGCAATGCCCGACTTCACCGATATGTAGTACGGCCAAGGTAAGTTCAGTGGTAATCTCTCTCTCTCTCTCTCTCTCTCTCTCTCTCTCTCTCTCTCTCTCTCTCTCTCTCTCTCTCTCTCTCTCTCATTCAAAAATATTTTCGTCATTTTTATGTGAGACTAAGAGATGACGATACACAAACAAAACTGTAAGTGGGTAAAAAGGAAGATAAAATATGTTACTGAGAGGGGGAGTATTGACATTCCGTATCCACTACAGCTTTGACCATGATTCGGTATCAATAGATTTTATGCTTATTCGATAAAACAGCTTAAAAAGAAGGATGGGAATTCTGCGCTGGACTCTATACATCTTTTCCACCATCGTGCTTCACGTTTGCGGGGATCTTCAAGTCGTAGGAGAGTAACTATGACAACCAAGACTTATTTTAAGAAAAAATACAAATGTGCAATATTCTGTACTTTTTTGGTAAAATTGTTTTATCCGATATGATTTGGGTAAAAGGGTGCTCTTCGGTATTCAATAATTGTGGAGTATTTGGAATATATTTTTGTAAAATTGTTTTATTCGATATGATTTGGGCAGAAGAATATTATTCGATATTCAAGAACTTTTTTATATTCCACGACTGATGTAAATATACACATTCGGAATCCATGGTAAAAGAGGCCTTTGTTTCATATTCCACAAATGGTTGCACTTTCTCCCACGGAGCTAATGCTCTGCACATTTCTTAGGGAATTCTATCGGTATTTAGCTGTTTTTGCTTATCTCAGCAAGAGAAATTTTGAATATTATTGTGGACACTTGCAGCTTCTAGTGACATTAATATTTTTAACTTAATTATGTCTTACCAATCATAAAGTATAATGTTATTATGGTCTCTCATAACTCCCCACATGGAGCGACTGCTCTATTGTGCTTTGCGTATGAAGTTTTGTACAATTTATTGTCGGCAGGCTAGACTCTCAAAATCATATTGCAAATTTCAAGGGTATTCATGAAATACGATCTTGAGGCTATTAATTTTTATCTGAAAGGGCAGTGTCAAAAATATTTATGTACGTTATGCCAGGTGACTTAACACAAATGCCACGCAGAAATAGCAACCGTAGAGTGACGAGAATAAATTTGCTGGTAAACTACATTTACGAGGCATGTTACGCGCAGAGTAATCTTCCAGTTATCTTTATACGCGACCAGTCGGGCTCATCGTAGTCGAATTGTATACTTAGAAAGTGTATGCCCTTTTTATTAACATTTCACACCTGCATGTTTAGTCGCCCAGGGCCGCTGTGCCCCCGTTGCAATGGGGTAGCTTCTCCAATAAATTATTATTATTATTATTATTATTATTATTATTATTATTATTATTATTATTATTATTATCATTATTATTATTAATTATCATTATTATCATCATCATCATCATTATTATTATTACTATCATCATCATCATCATTATTATACTTTACTACTACCACTACAACAACAACAACAACTACTACTACTACTACTACTACTAAGGCCAATTCTTTTGTAAAATACTGAGGCAGATGGTTTTTCGTTGCAATAATGAAAGCTGGTTACAACCATATAGGAGATTGAGCCTTGACAGTTACAAAAATCTCTTTTTTCTAGATATTGACGACAGCCCTTCTCTTTATTGGTATCGTATATTAAAAATATCTACATTTGGAGAAAAACATCTTTTCAATATAAATGACCTCTATGCTTCACGGCTAAAATTCAAGGCAGGCAGGGGCTGTTTTTGCCTCCAAAGCATCCCCCAGACTCTCGATTGCGTTCACTGATGTGGGCGCTCACCGGGAACATATAGCCATCGAGGGGGATGCTATGGAGGCAAGGGCTGTTTATGTATTAATGAAACTTTAGATCAATGGAGGATTTGTAACACGAAATGTGAATTGTGTGAAAATGGCAAAGAAGAGATGGCGTAATTTATATCATTATGCCCAGGCCTTAACTCTATAAGAATGGTCATGTTACACAGAACTAAAAAATGAATTAAAATGTGAAGCAGAAAATGTCTGGGCCTTTTATTGTAACTCCTCTATTTTGGGGTAGATTGTGTCTGTTTTGGGGAGCCCATAGGTGCTCCTTTTGCATCAACATTGGGTATCTATTTGAATGTTCCTCTGGTTATTCAATCCGAAATGATATTTTTAATATCCAATTTACAGTTTCCCTTAACTTGTATTGTAACTATAATGTCTCAATATGTACTGCTGCATATTCAAAGATGCTCGGACATTTTATACAATAATTTAAAAAAAGTCCCATCTGAACACACAATTGTTCGAAGTATTAGTTCCATCATGGACATTGTTTCATTCACTTGACAGATATTTTTCAAATGATAGTCTATTTGCGTCGTCTATGCTCCCACAGTTTAAAGTAGTCTCTTACTTCACAAATTCCCTTGAACATTTTCGGTGTCTTATGCAAACCGTTGTAATTCGGAAGCTACGATGGTATCTGCCACCGTATTGATGTAAAGAGCAGAGACCGCGATATCTACAGAATGCCTCCATGTATTTTGCTCAATTTTGGCAATATGCTGATCTTACCTTGCAAGCTGAAGTGATTATATTTTGGTGCCACCATGACCTAATTTGAGCAAATGGCGGACTCTTCAGTCAACGCTTTGCGTTAAAGGTATGTCTAGTTTAGAAAAAGTCTTGTATCGAGCTGTTATGGATTCTGGAATTCCATTAAATATAAACACTAAGATCAATCATCTAAGGGGTACTTTTTACAAAGCCTTCATGAAATCACAATATATGCACACATACTCCAC
This sequence comes from Hermodice carunculata, assembly GCA_964020975.1. Lineage (NCBI taxonomy): Eukaryota > Metazoa > Annelida > Polychaeta > Eunicida > Amphinomidae > Hermodice > Hermodice carunculata. Next base: position 79,568,964 of record OZ026614.1, on the reverse strand, counting down.
TATTTGAAATCTCAGTCCATTTGTTTAGTACTGTTAAGAGCTACACATGTATATGGACCAGAGATAAATCCATATTGTTTGATACTAAATAGCAAGTTCTCCTTTATGAGTTTGACGATTGAATACTTCACTACAGAGTCCAGAATGATTGTTAGGCTGATAAGCTAATAATTTCCAGCTACATACCTGTTATCTTTGTGAAATAAAGCTGTGTGATATTTGGTGCCCTCCATGGTGATAGTATTATTTTACCTCGAAGAGAATCATTTAAGATTTAGGCAAGGAGTTCTGTGTTGGTGTTGCTGACATTCCGTAAAATTCTTGAGTTCGATCAGGTCCTGGAAATTTTCCCTCTTTAGTTTCTGGAAGTTGTTTCAATGCCATGCCGTCTATCACAATGAAAGTTAATGGGGGGTTTTTTCGAGCTTTTTTACCTTCGGATTCCCTTCTGAAAGCAGCAGAGAAAAATCTTGCCGAAGTATTTGCTTTCCCTTTGTCAATGCCTGTCATAACATTGGCATCTGGTTTATACCTTTCGCATGTCAGGTGTATTATGTATATTTAAGTCTTATTGTTTCCTTACGCCCAAAAAGTCTCGAGGTTACGTTTTGCTTCTTAAATAAAAAATATTCTCATTCGTTGCAGACAACAGGTTTTCATTTTCACACTTTTGTATATCTGGATCATTTGAAGTGGTCTGTGGCGACAACTGAGATTGTAAAGCCCGAAGCACACGATGCACTGGGAGTTTTTCCACAGCATTCATGGGCAGACCCGTTCACAATAACATTCCTTGCGATCAGAATGTAACTTTCCCGGTTGCGTTTAAAAAAAAAAAAAAAACCCACACACATGTTTTGCCACATGTTTCTGGTAAGATTCTCCCAAAAACTCAACAAGCTCTTATGTATTAGAACCTTCCCAAGACCATGGACCTATTAACGAGAAATCGATGACAGGTCCGTGTTAAGACATCCTTTATGCACAAACATGAAATATATGTGATCAAAGGTAAAGTAAAGAAACTGATAACGGTCACAAAATGGTCGTTTGGACTTGAACATTGAAGCAAACGTCTTCTATAGCAAAGATCTGCAATATTATGTGCCAGCGTGACGGCACATTGTCGATGACACTGACCCGACTGAAAGCAAGTGGTGGAACGTTGAGCTGCGATTATGTGTGTGCGTGAAACGAGACTATTTAACATTATTTTTGAAAAGCACCATAAAGTCACACCATTTCTGAAAGACAATAATCTTTTGTCAGTTGAGAAGTAGTTCAGATTTAAGAATAGAATAAATAAATAAAATATTCTCCCATTTTATTTACCTTGTATTATGATGAACTGTTCATTCACCTCAAGTCAGACGGCTTTGGATGCCATGTCGGGAACAAAATTATTGGAGCGCTCAGTTATGCTGACGACGTCTTACTGCAAGCTACCTCTCAAACAGCGTTACTTAAAATGATGGCCATGTACAATAAATTGAGTAAAGCATATTATGTTAAACTCAACCGCTCTAAGAGCAAATTGGTAGTGTTTGGTGCTAAAACAGCTTGCCGTAAGAATTTATAATCTGGAGGATGACATAATTGCATTTGTTGAGAATGATTCGTACATTGGCACAAAGTTTGATAGTGATATGCTTAAATGCCAGGTCGATCACGCTATAAGTGACCTGCACAGCAGATATAATTCACTTGTAGCCCAGCTCGGCAATGCATTCTTCCACTGTAAAATATAAGTTGTTAAAATTTGTGTGTGTGTCAGTCTATGGGTGCGTACTTTTTTTTTTTCTAATCCGCATGTTTCACGTTTCTTACAGTATAGGGGAGCTGTATCCGACGTCTATTTAATGTTACAAATAATACAAACTATAGGCTACGAACTCTGTTGTGTGAGGATGTTCCTGTTGAAGTTCAACTTCGCAACAGGTTCCTGCATTTTTAAGAAAATGTCTTCTTAGTTCCAATGAATGCATACAATTTTGCAGCAAATTGTCTCTTCGTGGAGGCCGTTCTCAAGTGTATAACTTAATCCATTATGTGTGTGGCAGATATGCTATTCCAAAGCCTACTATTAAGTACCTCAGACCTTATGAGTTTAAAAAGGTCCATCCATGATTTTCCCTCAATTTTTTGTCACAGGACAACCTTATCACGGCAGATATCATCAATGAGCTCATAGATGCTCGTGATAGCAGATTTTTTTTTGTCGTTTACTGCACAGAGTAGTTGGATATATGAACTCACGTGACATGTTGCAACTTTTTAATTGAACTTGTACTTCTGAAATTGCTGAATCATTTGGTACTCTCCCATGATATGAATTGAACTTTAGCCTATGTATAACATTGTACGTTATTACGAATAAAAAGATACACACACGCACACCCCCCCCATATATATATATATATATATATGTGTGTGTGTGTGTGTGTGTACATATATATATTCATGTTTAACACATGTAAACATTTTAAAGCAAGATAGTTTAATAATCAGGTATTACAAATCAGTTTTAATTTCGTGCAAAAAATCACGCGTGCACACCTGTCCGGATTATAAAAGACTACGTCAATACTCTCCCCGAAGCATTCCGTCTCCGACCTGTTGAGATGGGAGTTGGTCATATGTTAAGGTTGAGTATTTAGTGGATTCGTACAGAACAAGTACTATTGTGTGCTTGGATGACATAGATCGAAGCGCAGTTCGTGGTTTTGAAGCAATAAAGTCTGCAAATGGAAAAACAAATTTGAATGGAATGTCTAGTTGGGGACGAAAGAAAAAAGGGAGAATGATACTTTCAAATGGAATCGGTTTGTTTATGTTTCTGAATGATAGTGATTGCTACTGCTGAAAAGAGACAATCCGTTGATAAATTACACTCCTGCGCACTGTCCTCAGTGAAACATGGTTAACTTGATCCAGTTTGTGTTATTTGCCACATGATGACTGTTGTGTGTAAATTCATTGAGGCATTTAGTAATTTTCAGTTGTAAAATCAACTTGGTTTTCCGGCTTTCTTTGTACAACTCTGCCACAAGGTCTTTTTCTGCATGCTCACCTGACAGTTGCACAACTGGGGTCGCCTCGTACTTGAGGGGCCATTTCAAAAGGGATAAAGTAAACTTGCACAAGCACAACTGAACATGCACCACTTTCAAAGTTTAAGCTGACATTGATATGTGAAAACAGGATCTCACTGCTCATGACATGCCCCTCCCACAAGGATGAAATTTGCAGAATTTGTTAAATTCTTCCAAATTCATGCCCTTGTCAACTCAGAGTGAACAAACTGCATGTCCTTGTACTCCCTTGGAGGAAAGCACTCTCACATTTTCCACCTCGTATAGCAAAACCAGCTTCAGGCTGTCAGCCTGAGAGAACACCGGCCCTCGTCGATTTGCCTGTAACGTCCAGTGATTGCTCTGTGTAGATTGCCGATTATCGCTGCCCCAGCAAGCGGTCTCGCACATTCAAACAAGCCGCAATATTTTCAGATTTGATTTGCATGCTCGTGTACATAGTTGACGTCCTTCAGACCATACGCTGTCACTATTTTCTCATGCCAGGGTGCAAATTTGTGTGTTCAGACTGAAAAAAAAAGACAAAAACCGCACCAACAGATCACAGACCTCGCCACCTGTCACAGTATTTCCGGCCATTTGGGGATATATGACTGTTGTCATTTAAAAAAAAAACCAGCATAAGATGTGCACATGCATGATATGGTGTGCTGTAAAAATTTTGCACATTAGGCTGTGGAGTCTACTATAATTTGGATTTGTGGCTTTGCTCTTTTTTTTTTTTTTTTTTGGTTTGTAAAGGGTTACCATGCATGGAGCGTGCAACCGATATGCCTTTTATGGTGAGAAAAAGGTGTTTGAAATGAAGCATATCTTAAAGTGTAAGGAACCTAAAAACAATTTAATGAAACGAATGATGCAAAGTGCAAAATTTTGTGTGCACATTATATCGTTTTAGCTACCTGAGACCGCATGAAAGTTTAAGAAACGGCATCCAGCAACCTGCGCCAAATCTCTCCGGGGCTCAGTCGGGAGGTTCAGTAGAAAGATAATGATGTAATTGCCTGCAAAGCAGACCAAGTTATGTGTTACTACACTTGGTCTGCCCTTTTTCGACAGGATTTTATTTATAGTAAGGGAAAGAGAACTATACTGTGACCCTCCCCCTAGACTGAGACACCAATCAGGAAGTTCGTCATTATCGCCTGAACCAGTAACAGCCTCTGGTCCCTAGTGTACTGAAGCCTGTTACCATAGTAACCATAGTCAGCCAATTAGAAACTGAGTCACTTTTCCAATGCAGAACAGTGACCTTGTCAAAGAAGGGCAGACCCCAGCGGAGTAGACAAAATGTGCAGCTTGGGTCTGCTTAAGAGGCAAATGATGTAAATGCTGGTTTAAAATTTTCGTACATGAGACATTGGCAGTATAAGCTGGAAGAAACTTCTACTGTGGAACTGTCTACTGGAAATGTTGCCATGTATCAATCTCTACTTTTAAAAAATAGTAGTTGTGTGGTTTTTACAGCAAATTGACAGGTAGAGTACTGTGGAGGGGTTCCACACTTTCCTATGATAAACTTCAGGTCCAGTGTGGATCCACTGAATATGTGGTGGCAACTTTACACACTGAATGTATATTTTCCCAGTTTGCTCGTTTCTTGTAGTTGGTGGTATCAATATTAAGATTGACGTATCCCAGGAGTACATCAGGATGAGTTTCAACAGCGATGTTTGTCGAGCTACTTATGCACTGTGAGTCTTTTGATGATAGAGCTCTGTACATAAGCCAGAAGGACCGCGAGCATTTGCCTGATGTTATGGTTCCATGCAGTCGCTTCATATGATACACTGCCGGTTACCCCTGGACATGTGGTCTCATGACTCTACAATAACAGGCCGTAGCACCTGCCATTTCTTGACTTTTTTGACAAGGCAAAACTGTCTGATGCTATTGATCACGTTAGCAGAAGTTCAATTGATTTTGATAGATGGCAGCCTTAGTTATGCATGATCCGTCCACGGTGTTTATCACAGGATTTGCAAGCATGTGTTAGCAGTGATTTCTTGCTGATTGAACCTTTAGGAGGGCAACAGTAAAACACTTTTCCTGACAATGATGGTTAAAAATACATTATAGATAAGTCAATACGCATTCTTGTGACTTCGTTAATGACTGTGGCACTAGTTTTGATATCAAAATTTGTAATGTAGAAAATACTCAACTTTTCAACCCCACTGCATGCCGCATATGCATACCCTTGGTCAAAATAATTCTCGAAGGAAGCTAAAATGTTGCTTAGAATAGCTTCGTGTGTCTGATGGATCATTATTATACTACCCAGCTAAACCCAGTTCAATGTCGTATGGGTGCACGGGTATACAGTGGCTTTAGCAAACTCTAGGTTGTAGGAGGGATGCGGACGGGCAAATTAGTGCCAATACGTTTGGATATAACCACATTGCAATACAATTTGACAACAAACAATGCTAATTTTCATAATTTTAAGGGTTTCAGATGAACATGCGGACAAACACAATCCCACGTGCACATCTTTAAATGCTTAATTACTATTGTTTTTAACTTTCATGATCTTAAATAAAACACTTTTGGAGACATGCCAGACACAATTTTTTCGTTGGGTAATGCTCCTTTTTCACCAAGTCAGCAGTGTTGGACTGGCACACAGAGGCACGCACAGACAACCAAAACAACAAGTCTGCATCTTTACATATTGATTGGTTTAGAACATATTTTATTTTTAAAAAAGCGATTGGGAAGAAGGGCCAAGCCCTTTATTAATCCCTCTTGCATAGAAAGGACGGAAACATGGGACAAACTTAACAATGCAACTCCAATGTGCCGCCAACCACCGAGTTCAAGGAGACTCGATGGTAGGTGCGATGGGGGAACATACAAAAGAACAGACGCCACAAAAACAAGCACAGATAGAGGGGCTCATGAAATTATTAGTAGTACCAAGGAGGCTGCACGTTTAGCCTCCCAATGAAGGTTGTCACTACGAAAATGTCAACAATACTTACTAATTATAAAAAAATTGTCAGGTTACAGTTTCACCCGGAAAGCGTTTACTTTTTTCTATGCAGTCTTGAATAGATAAAAAAAAATAATAGTATTGTCGTCGAGGCTGGAAGAGTCGCTACCATACAGAATTGTAATAATAGAAAATGGAGCCAGAGGGCTGACGATTGTATGTAAATTATCTCGAGCGACAGTATATTCTGGGCAAGTAAGAAATTAGTGCCAAACACTCTTAGTGGTGACGCCACATGAACAGGCGGCAGAGTCCTTCACTCCAATCTTAAAAATATTGATTCATATTCCTGCAAAGTTCCGTGAGTGTAAAGTCACACATTTGGAGATACGCACGACACAACGTTGACATTGGGCAATGGTCATTTATTACCATGTCAACAAGGACTTTCTTTGGCATGGCCGAAAACATAGTTATGTTGTAACACCAAACATTCTTCACGTATACCAACCAGTCGACTTCATCTTTTCGCTTTAATAGTACGAGAGCCTATGTAAGTTACCGCTTAGAATACTTGATACCTATTTCATACGGTGGCATGAAAACACTAAGGCGGACTAAACTGATGAGTGGTTTTGTCCTCCTAGTTCAGCATTTTTTTGGTCTCAGAAACTGAATAGGATAAACAAAGTCAGTCATTCTGCGAAATAGCTAACGTTATAGTCTTGGTCACTATTTTTCATTGATCAATTTGGTTTTGTCTAGGCCCTTTACGAATCAATCTTTACTGAATCAATGGCTTTCTTTGAAGGTGTGGTGAGAGCTGAGCTGCGCCAAGAACTGCAGTTGGCTCGAGGAACGCCGTCCTGATGATGAACACATCATCACCGCAGTCGAAGCTGAGATCTTTTGCATCTCTGAGCATGATCTGGTCATTTGCCTTTAGTTTTGTCATGACATTTTCACAAAGAGTTTAAATCGATGGACATGTCAGATGCACAGTCCTGCTTGGTACCGGCACCTGCTTCCTGTGTCACATGACATTTTCAACCAATGAATGAAGCAAGTTTTGTTTATCCCCAAAATGTCTTCAACTGCAGTCGTGAACACCAAGCGGGGGTCGGGGTGGTTACCTGTAATGCCACGTACAGGTGACATGCTCCATTAAGCGGATGTCAAATATTGCATTTATATTGACCTGTAAGTTACCTCGTTTGACGAGGAAACATTGGGAAATCTAATAGTCGAATCATTGTACTGCCATATTAAATGCTGTTCCTTTCTAGGAAATGTCTTAAAACATTCCCGGGGGTTGTACAATTTAACTGTTACTTAGAATCACGGAACAAATGCTTAAGTGGAATATTTGAACACAGGTAATAAAAATATTAATATATGGCGAGGAAGAAATGTGCACTCCAGTCTTCCGTTTTTGTTTGTTTGTTTGTTTGTTTGTTTTTTATTATACTTTAAATTCACTTCATGCAGCCGATGACACAAAACCGTGAAAATAAATAAACGCATTGAAATAGTTTTTTTTAACATAAGATTAATAGGAACTCACTTTAATGATAGAAATGAATAAACATGAAAATTAATGTACATGAAAAATAATAACAAAAACAAAAACAAACAAAAACACCATCATCCCCCCTCAAAAAAAAAAAAAGTAAAAAAATAAACAAAAACAAACAAATCGAACAAAAGAAAATTAGCAATTGGCCTACCATTAGTCATGCTTGTTTTCTGCATATTGGTAACAAGGTCTAAAGCTGTTCATTATAACACACACCGCTTCTGCCTCGGTAAAATCAAGCGCCAAGGAAAGCTTTTTAGCGCACACTTATTGAAACAAGGAGAGTATTAAAGTTCTATATAATGAGCTAAATCGGACCGCAAGTGACATTACATGCTAGACGTTTCGTTGCCACAGTTACACGTTATTAATATTAAAAAGGAGATGGGATTGGAAAAGTTAAATTATATGTTTTCCCCCTTGCACAATCAACTTACGATTCTAAAGCGGTACTTCCTGTCTATCTTTTTATCATGCTTTGTGCTGTCACTTAAAACAAACTTATGGAATTGCTTGTTTTTCTGACGACACATTCTCTTCTTTTGAGAGCGAATATCACGAAACAAGCACTTCAAAAAATTTATAATTCATTTTCTATCGACTAACTTTTAACCAAAGGGAAAAATAAGTAACAATTCCACTCGATTGGCTGTATTATGACGTAGCTAATTTCCCGCTTAATTCAGTTGCAACACAAGTCAACACGGAAGTGAAAACCTTGTAGAACATGAGCAATAGCCAAGGCAAGGACAGACGGTTCAAGAACTGCTTAAAAGAGGGCATTGCAGTCAGAGGAGGGCTAGGGTTGTGTATTCATATAATTTTACATTGTAATTTGCAACTTAGTAACCTGAAAACTACTGCACTTAGAAACACCAATTTTCAGACAGTAAATCTAGGTGAATAACCTAATACCTGACAAAAATCTTATAACCACAGCTATTTAAGTGACTGGTTTTTTCACGGTTGCTTTAACATACAAACTAGTGGGAATACACAGCTGTTGCTCTCCAAATGTTTGTGTGTTCAGTTGTGTTTTGGGGTGAATACACTTAGAGCTAATTCTTACCTTTCCTATTGGGAAGTAATGAACTTCGTACGTTTTCTTGAAATGTCATTGTGATTTAGACTACGACAGATTGAACATATAAAGACACATTGTTGGCTTCTCTGAACTATTTCACTTTTTTCATTTTCTTTCTGACTATGTCCTAATGCAAACAGGAACAGCAACTCAAAAGTCTTTTCAATTAACAATAACAATGATTTGCCAATTCTAAACATCTTATTTTTGAATGTCGTTATCAGTATTAAGATAGAAAGGCAAACATTCTGATCCGGTTATCTCATTGGCATGGCTCAGTAGTTTTATTTGGGACTCTCGACGTAGAATATTTGGGAATGTTAACCCCATGGGTTCCTTGTCATACGTTTCATTTGTTTTCAAGTGAGAGCACAATATTAAGGCAGAAAGACAAAACAAGCGATACTTTACACAACAGTCGCTGCTGCCCAATATATCCCTGAGAAGCGTTAAGTAAACCACACACACACACACACACACACACACACACACACACACACACACACACACACGTACCGGTAACTTTGATGAAAAAAAAAGTTTGAAGTCCGCTGCGCATGCACCTGAACGTATTTTCTTTTACTGGTGACATGATCTGAGCAACTTGTTATGTGTTGACAGAGAGGAGCGGAGAGAGGAGTCTTGTTCACGATTCATGAAAAGACAAATTGTGCTATTACGATTTACAGGACAAAATACACTTTTACAGTTCACGATAAATTAAAATGCAAATTCAAAGTTCACGATTTTTGGAAAGCATGATTTGCGTTTCAGCACAAAAAAATTCATTCACGATTAACGGATATTTTTTTTCTCAATTCACAGTTCCCAAAATTAAGACTGCCTAGCGTGGGTCATGGGTCCTGCAACTACCCCCATAGGACAGACGGTGATAGAATAAAGTAGAATCTCCCTTTTCATGACCATTCATTAGACTGGCAAAACTAGCTTTTCATAGGGAAGTGGCTGTAATGCCAGAAAATAATATGCTAAATAAATCTGAAACGGAAGTGAAACAAACACAGAAATGTTTTTACTGTAAAGAGATTCAATTTTATTCATGACCTTGGGCAATAAGGAATTTTATTTGATCTTGTGGCGTATGACGCCATAAATAAGGTGCAAGTTAGATTGATGTGACAAGGTGCACATGACACCATAACATAGTGACTCACATGATGTCATCTTAGAGGTACCGGTAATTTCCAGGCACGTGACGTCATCATGGAGAAAGTCCTATCATTATTATGCCCTCCCCTTCCAGGAGGGGGCATAAAGAACATACTTTATGCGTGCGTGCGTGCGTCCGTCCGTCCGGACAGTTTTCACGCGGTAACTCAAAAAGTTTTTGACATAGGGCGGCTTTCATATTGCGGATGCATATTGTCCTGCACCTGCTCTCGGACAAGTTTGAAGATGGGTGACCTTCCCCTAATTTCCAAGGTCATAAAGCTATTTTAACTAATTTGCTTTTCATGCAATAACTCAAAAAGTGTTTGACGCAGGGCTTCCCTATTATACATGTTTATTGTCCTGCACTAGGTCTCGCACAAGTTTGAAGAACGGTGACCGTGACCTAATTCTCAAAGTCACAGAGCCATTTTTGTGAGTGTGGTTTTCACGCAATAACTCAAAACATTATTGACGTAAGGCTTTCATATTGCACATGCTTGTAGTCCTGCATAAGGTCTAAGGCGGACTATCATGTGGGTGACCTTAACCCAATTCCCAAGGTCACAGACCCATTTAACTTAATTTGGTTTTCACCCAATAACTTGAAAAGTTTTTTGCTCAGGGCTTTTATATTGCAAATGCTTATAATCATGAATAAGGTCACAGACGAGTTCGAAGGTGGGTGACCTTGACCCAAATTCAAGGTCAGCTATTTTTAAGAATTTGGTTTTTGTGCGATAACTTTTTCTACATAGGCCTGTTACATTGCAGGTGCTCACAATCCTACGTAAGGTCTCAAAGGAGTTCGAAGATAGAGGACCTTGAAATAATTTCCAAGGTCACAGAGCCCTTTTAGTGAGTTTGGTTTTCACATGATGACTTGAAAAGATTTTTGCGTAAGGCTATCTTATTGCAAATGCTTATAGTCCAGCTTAAGGTCTTGGGCAGGTTCGAAGATGGGTGACCTTGACCAACTTCCCAAGGTCACAGAGCTGACTTTGTTTTTCACGCGATAACTTGAAAAGTTTCGTGCATAGGGGTTTCATATTGCACACGTTGATGGTCCTGCATAAGGTCTCAGAGGAGTTCGAAGACAGGTGACCTTGACCCAATTCCCAATGCAAATTCGAAGATGGGTGACCTTCATTCAATTTCCAAGCAAAGGTGACCGAGCCGAGGGGCATAGATCTAGCAATCTCTGATTGTACTTCAATTGATAGTAGTAGTAGTAGTAGTAGTAGTAGTAGTAGTAGTAGTAGTAGTAGTAGTAGTAGTAGTAGTAGTAGTAGTAGTATGGGTCACATTAAGAGCTTGTGGTCCTAGTAAGATATTGTGATGCAAGTGATGTCAATAAAAGTCATCGTGGGGTCAATAGTGACGTGGAAGAAGCTTGCCCCCATGCCTTATGTACCTTTTTTGTGGTCCTTCATGGTGTGGTCAAATGGGTAAACTTTGAATCCTAACCGGACAGAGTCAACTTACATCTTTTTGTTGCTCTCTCCGAATAAAGCTTGTGACCAGGTTTGTATTAACGATTGTTGACTAATCACTTAACCTTGATGTTACTCTCCCCTGTGACCTGTGCCTTTTAAACCTCAATCGTTTTTATTTTTGAATAAAGAAAAGAGATAGACAACTTTTTCGACATTGGACCAATCCTGGTAATTTGAATGGGAAAAAGTTGCAGGCCAGCACATCAGTGTCAGATCCGTCAGAGAAAAGTTTGTTTCACGTTAAAACCAATTTATGGGGAAAACGGTCATGCATGCCGAATTATGGGTAAAGTCTTTCTTAACACTAGAATAATCGGATGGTTTCAAATGACAACTAAGTTGTACCTTTAGGTTATTCGTCCCTGCAACCTATGTTTCTTTAATATCTCAATAAATTTTCTGCAGAGGACATACCGCCTGCTTGCAGAGAGACTCAGGCCTGTAGTCACTAATTACCACTTGTAACTAACGATAATATCTGGTTCAGACACAACCGAGCAGGCAGATTAAAGTTTTGATAGTAAGTCATGTTTTAAAAGTACCTTAACGACCGTTTGCCGTAACTCGGAGAACGAATACCTGGAGCCGTGCTGAAAACACGTGGCCATGATTCACTGTGATTTTCCTTTTGCACAATGCATTGCACAATGTTTAAATGGGTGCTCAAGGTGTGTGCGTGTGCATGCCTCCTGTTAAATTTGGATTTATAACTAATCATGATAACTACTTCAGACACAACCGAAACAACCGAGCGTGCAGATTAAAGTTAAGATCGTAAGCCATCTTTCAAAAATACGTTGACAACTCTTTGCACTGGTAACTCGGAAAACGTACACCTGAAACACAGCGATACTAAATACCGATACCGCACCCATCGTGGCTATATGCAGTAGCTGTACTTTTTCCTGGGCCCAAGTTGACCATCCAGACAAGTTGAAATAAAATGCTGTGCTTGAGTTGACTTTACTGCAAAATAACGGCATATGTTGGCCAGCTTTTCTGTTAATTTTGTCTTAAAACTTGGTTACGGTTGATTTGAACGCCCCCCTTTTTTTAACGGGTGGTTGTTTGTGGGGGTGATTTTGCTGGTCGGTCGCATGTTGCAGCTGGTCTAAGGTTGTCCAACTGGAGCATTGTAGCAATATTTTTGCATCACAGTTCTTGAAATCCAAAAAAGTGTTTCTCATGTGAAGAAGTTTATTGAGAAAATGATCCAGGGAATGTGAATTTGCTGCTGCAATTGGACAGCACCATGGTCTTGCGTGTCAGGTCATTTAACATTGCAAAAGCGCCCGTGCCAAGGAAATCTTGTCGTTTTGACCAGGTGGGGACTGGGGTCGGTAATTGCAGGTACTACTGTACCATGATTATACCTATTCCCATGCAGAACCTGCCAGGGTATATCAAAGAGAGTGAATGTAAGAACATTGTCAAAAATAAGGTAAAATCATTCTGGATGCATGAGATGGGAGTGCTGGAGAGGGACCGCTTTACATATCTATAGTTTCAGTATCTTAGTGTTATCAGGGACCTGCAATTAATATATATATATATATATATATATATATATATATAGATAGATATATATACATCAGGTCCCTGAAGTTATAAAAATTACGCCTTTGGTGCTTATATTTATTCATACATTAATTTATTGAAAAAATTAGATCAATCTTTTAATTCGTAAATTTTTAAAGCATTTCAGCTACAAATCTGTGCAAAGCAATTTAATATTTTTCCGATTTCATACTTGCATTTCTGCTATTTTCATGTTGTGGTCCACCAAGGAAATAGGCCAAGGCAAGATTCCCTAGGCATTTGGTACTCCCATTCCATGCATCATAGTTTGGTGTGCTTTCAGCGATATAAATGCACCATCCTGGCATATGTGCATAAAATATTATCAATAAACATTCAGTGATAAATGTAAATGTACATTCAGGCCTAGTGATTATCTTAATGTATTTTTTCTTCTTGCTTTTTTGGAGAAAATACCCAAATTACTAATTGCGAGATAATTAAAGTGTGTGTGTCAACACACACTTTTCTGTTTTTCCTGAAATTTTATCTTTCTTTCTTTCTCTCTTTCTTTCTTTCTTTCTTTCTTTCTTTCTTTCTTTCTTTCTTTCTTTCTTTCTTTCTTTCTTTCTTTCTTTCTTTCTTCTTTACCAGCAAATTTGTCGGACACCTTTCTCGGACACTATTTCACATAGAAACTCCAAACTTGGCATGATTGTACCTCCATACAAGGAGTTTGACCATATTATACAGAGGAATAAAGATGTTTAAAATTATGCAAATTTTAAATCTTGAATATCTTCAAAAGTATAATAGATAGAGATGTCATTCCAACTTCTACTAGGGGGTTATTGACCCTTGCGCATCTAATGAACTAAAACCAAAAGTTGTAGCAATTTAAATTATGGTAAGTAGCAGCATTGAAAATTTTAAAACTTGAATCTCTTCAAAACCATTATAGAAAGATATGTCATTTTAACTTCTGCTACGGGGTTATTGACCATTGCGCAGGTAATGAATCTAAAGCAAAAGGTGTAGCCATTTAAATTATGCTAATTAGCAGCATTTGAAATTTTAAAACTTAAATGTCTTCAAAACTATTATAGATAGAGATGTCATTTCAACTTCTATTAGGGGGTTGTTGACCATTGTGCATGTGATGAATTTAAACCAAAGATGGAGCAATTTAAATTATGCTAATTAGCAGTATTCGAAATTTTCAATCTTGAATATTTTCAACACTACAATAGATAGAGATGCAATTCCAACTTCTACTCCTGTGTTATGGAATAGTTGTACACTGCCATACCAATATGCTTTGAAGACACACACACTGATTTGCTGCGCAGCAAATCATCTTTCCTAGTTTATCTGTTAATTTTCCCCGAATTATTACCATAATATGTGTGTGGTCCACCATGGAAATAAGCCAAGGCAAGATTCCCTAGGCATTTGGTACTCCCATTTCAGGCATCATAGTTTGGTGTGCCTTCAGCAATTACATTGCACCATCCTGGCATATGTGTGCATAGAATTTTTATTAATCAACATTCAGTGATAAAAGTAAAGTACATTCATGCCTAGCGATTATCTTAATGTATTTTTTCTTCTTGCTTTTGTAGAGAAAATACACAGCTTACTAATTGCGGGATAATTTATCTGTCAATTTTACCCGAATTAATAACCATAGTATATGTGCAAAAATTCTCTAAAGCCTTACATGTATGAATGAAAAATTTGCCTGATCTTGATTGATAACAAGGCGATGTTTTTTTTTAAATTTTTTTTTTTACTAATTTTTGCTGATTTTCATCAGATTTTTGTACAATCTGAGGGAAAATAGCCGAATCAGTACAATAAGGACGAAAATGTTGTGATTTCGTCAACTTGACAACATACTCGAAACTCCCCAGAATGCACCATTTTGCATGCTCAAATTAAAAATTTTTTGGGGCGGGGGCGGGAATGCCCCCAGACCCCCCCTAGCATGCTTTCGGCCCTTTGGGCCGTGTAGGTCACATTTTGGCCACTGAAAAGAATTACGGACTTTTGGGGGCCACTTGGGTCACACTGGCCTGGGTGGAACAGTATTTTTTTTTTTGTTCCACTAATTTCAGGGTTGGGCCTTTTTAGTAGGGTCTGTCAGGTTACCGGAACCACACATTTATTTTTGTTAGGCCTTGGGTAACTTGGACATTTGTTGAAACATGTTGACAAAAATGTATGTTGTTTCCCCTTTCACACGTTACCTCTTTTGAGGTCAGTTTAATTTGTTACCTGGGCACAGCTGGAGACACCTGTTTGAGAGATAAAGATGACTCTTTGTTGGTCATATTCCTCTTGAAATGCTTGGGAAATACATTTTATTTTTAATTGATTATGACCGAGAAGACAGCAATGAAAGGATACAACGGGACATAAAATATGTTTGAAACAGTTCAACACAGCCACGAAAAGAACCAGAAGCGGATCGTATTTACAATAAACAGACGCAGCAGTTGCTAAATGGTTCACATGAAAGAACAGCGGGATGATTGCTAAGATATGGCACAAGTACTCGTGTTTAAACATATTTCAGTTTGAACATTCTTATTCCGGGAAATCGTTTGGAAAAGCGACATGGCTTACACGGGTACCTATTTGTTCCCATGCACGTTCTTATGATCAATAGCATATGCAAACGTTGCATCGTGAACTGAAAATTATATCGCACTTATGATCAATAGCATATGCAAAAGTTGCATCATGACCTCCACATGTGTCTTTTCATACAAGATTTGTTGCAAACAATTTGACAGTTGCCCGGAATGCCAGGGACACCTTTAAAGAAATCCTTAATTATTGGCACACCGTGTGGCGTTCCAATGAGATCTCGGCAGAGATTCTGTGTTGGCATGCCGGATAGTATATGTTCTATTTATATACATATATGTTCTATCTTTAGATATATATTGAGGGACCAAAAACACCTGGCAGACACTCTGACAGGGCACTCAGAATGCAGGGCAATAATAGAACATTGACGACGTGACTATTTCCCCGCAGCCGCTGTTCTCAGCAGCAAAGATGAACTCCAGGCTGGCACAGTTTAGCAACAGATTATTGCTGTGTTTCTCGTGCCACTCACTGAAGGTTTTTTTTTTCATAGAAGAAAAAAGCTATACATGTAAATGGAAGATGCACGACAGGTTCACAAAGTTCTGTTCCCTGTATATACTCCCTGATTGATGTAGCTTTCCAATTTTATCACAGAGATTTACGATACTCGAGGGCCTTTCCGGTAAACTATTCCCACTTCACAATGTTTCAGCAAAAAGACTCTTTTATTTATTTTTATAAAAGGATTTCTTTACCCTGAGCAGCCCTTTCAGAGCAGTGCTCTGTTCTCTCAAGGGGCCCAGCATACAAATAGATATATGTTACACTAAGTGAAAACAAAATACAAAAGATGATTTCTGCAATGAGACTGAGTAGATAAACGTTACATACATATAGGAGCAATTATACTAAAAAGAATCACAAACATTGCATATGCACAAAATATCAAGTGAAGAAATACTGTTCACATAGCCATTGAAAAATCATGTAATTAAAATGATAATAGTTATATGATTTTAGCTCAGCTGACTTGTCAGTCAGATGAACTTATAGGATGGTCCTTCGTCCGTCCGTCCGTCCGTCCATCCACAATTCCCATTTTCGACATCTTCTCCAGAACCGTGGGCCAAATTCACTTCAAACGTGGTAGGAATATACCTTGGTTGGGTCTCTACAAAGTATATTCAAATAGTCATGCTCCAGTGATTTTTAGATTTTTTATGACTTTTTTTGGGGGGGGGGGGCGTAAATGTAAAAATCTTCTTCTCTGAAACCGCTCCCCCAACTGCTTTGATATCACAAAAAGTTCTTATATGGATCATGTTTTTTTGTACTATTAAGTTGTTCACCAGGTGGCCCTGCAATTTTTTTCTAATTTTTCAATGACTTTTTTGTGTTTTTTTGCTATTTTTGACTTCTTTTCTAGAACTGTTACTCAGATTAAGCTGAAACGTGGTGGATATGTTCCTTGTGGAAGGGTCAAACAAAGTTGTTCACTAGATGACACTGTTTGGATTTCTGATTTTTAACGATTTTTTTTTTCAATTCCGGCACCTATCGGTCAATACAGCTTAGCTACAATATATGCCTATTGATTACTATGTAAGTCAATAGGCATTCTAATTGTAATTCACATTTTCGACTTCTTCTCCAAAACCGCCATCCAGATTGACTTCAAACTAGGTGGGAATGTACCTTGTGTGGGTTTCTACCAGGTTTGTTCAAATGGTCGCGCTCCAGTGATTTTTTTTATTTTTAATGATATATTTTTTAAAACAAGTCTTACAAAATTTTCTCCACAACCGCGCACCGAATTGCTTTGATATTGCATGAGAACATTTCTAGGGACTCCTAATTCTTAATTTGTTCACCAAAACAAAATCATGAATTTTTGTGTGTTCTCGTTACTGGTCAGTTCAGATTAAGTTGAAACTGTGTGGACATGTTCCTTGTAAAAGGGTCAAGCAAAAATATTCACTGCGTAGCACTGCTGTGGATTTTTGATTTTTAACAATTTTTTGTTTTAATTCGGGGACTAATCGGTAAATGCAACTTCTCTGTTGCTTACTATTCAAGTCAATGGACATTCTAATGGTAATTCACATTTTGGACTTCTGTGAAGGAACTGCCAGTCAGATTTACCTTGGGTGGGTCTCTACCAAGTTTGTTCAAGTGGTCACGCTTCAGTAATTTTTGGATTTTTCATATTTTTCCCCAAAAATCTTTAAAAATGTTTTAATAGGAAAGTTTAACAAGGGAATTTATTTTAATGGTTATAACTGAAATAATTTTGGCCAGATTTGTCCCAAACTTGGTAGGGATGTACTTTTTGTAAGTGGCTACCTTTTCTATGCAAATGGTCATGCTCCAGTGATGTTTGGACCTTGACCTCATTCCCAAGGTCACAGGACAACTGACACGAAATTTACTGTTTATTTGATAACTTTAGATCTGTTTTGAGTTATGACCTTGATGGTGCACATGCTAAAGTTTCTTTATGCTTAGGCAGTACATGAGTGACCTTGACCTTGTTTCTGCGGTCACAGTGCAACATACATGGATTTTACTCTTCAGTGCTATAACTTGAGAACTACTGGAACTGGGACCTTGATGTTGCAGATGTTAGTGTTCTTCTACAAAGGTGAGACTTACTCAGTACATGGGTGACCTTGATCCTATCCCAAGTTCACAGAGCTGCAAGTGTGATGAATGTCTAGCTGAGCATGGGCTGTTTACAATGCCCTCTTGTTTAAATTGCACTGTGAAGTCTGCTTTACTTACATGACGCGGTAAACCGTTCCATGCTTTTGTACCATAATACAAAAATGAGCTTTTGAATATTTCTTTGTTAGGGTGTGGTGCGACAATTGTAATTTTGAATATCAGATCTTAGAATGAAATTGTTCTGAAGATAGTGTGGCACATCGCCTTGCTTACATTCGAATGTCACCACTTGCTTTATTAAAGCTTTGCCGTTCTTGGAATGATTTCCAACCCAGCATTTTTTTGTAATCCTTGAACCATATTTATATACACATCATGACAGTTTCGCCACACAGTTTCCATATAATCAATGCCAGGTTGAATGACGGTTTGGTAAATCTTGGTGAGAATGCTGCTTGGGACATGACAAGACAACCTTCTGAGGGCTGCAAGCTGGGGGTGGGGGTGGGGGTGAGTAAAACTTTCTACAAACAAATTCAGCATGATTTTGCAACGATAAATTTTCACTCTATTAAAGGCCTACAAAAAACTTTTCCATTTAAAACAATACTCAAAGGATCGACGTTATTCATGCGTTTCAAGTGTGCCAACATAACGTTTGATTTTTCAGAGCTGATAAGTGGTTTGTTCGTTTCATACTATGTGCGAACATCATTTATAAAAAACATCATCAAATAAAAATCCGTGCACGTTCATGTAGCTATACAAAGTAATGCCGGCACTTATTTCTATCCCTTTGCTGCCTCAACGTTTTCTCGCCACAATACGGAAGCCGGTTGGTGTAAACTTCCTATCACATTTTGTGCTTGTTAATTTGCTAAAGAACAAAATAAATAAGAATAAACCTTCATTTAAGAAGAAAAAAATTGTTAAAACAAAAAAGTTTTTATAACAAGAAATATGTTGTTATAAGAATAAAAAGGTTATAATAAGGAAAATGTGAAATTAGGTTATCACCAACAGGGTCTCGTTTTACAAGAAAAGCTAAGGTAGAAATGAGAGGGAAATGTACAACGGTGTTCATATTTTTTCGATACTTTCGCTGAGAAACACCGAAGTACTTTCTCCTCCCATTGCTACCCAAGCATTTCTCTGCGTTTTCGCAGAGAAACGCCTACGTACATTGACCACTCATCCATTTCTCAACGTTTCCCGGTATTTCTATCAAGAAACGCCGTCGCAGTAATGAGAGGAGAAAGTACGTCGGCGTTTTTGCCGAGAGATGACTGTATTTTCCAGGCATTTCTTGACGAACATGCCGGGAAACGCCGAGTCTCTCTATTTTGTGTCAGCATGGTCAGACAAATAATGCTGAGAGGTGGCCCACTCTCGGCGTTTTGGCCTTTTTCTAATGTATTTCAGCAAATATTGTAATTAAAAAAATTATTCATTTCTTTCTTTTTCTTTCTTTCTTTCTTTCTTTCTTTCTTTCTTTCTTTCTTTCTTTCTTTCTTTCTTCCACCATTCCATCCTTCGTAATATTAACGTCCTCTTTTGGTGTGCACAACGAGTTGAAATTTGGTTTCAGAAGCATTGGCTTACATTATTGGCAGTTTGTGGTACGCTCGATCGATTAATTGCAGCAGTTCTGTAACATTATCATGATTTTGCGTGTTGAAGCAAATACTCAGTTTCAGATTTGTATAATTTCTTTCAAAACTGCCACGCTCAGTTTTCACAATAATAAACAAATCTTATGAAAATACAGCGAAAGGGAAGCTTACATACTTAATAACTAATTTTTGATATCGAAACATGAAGTTTTTTTATATATGATATCACTTTCGCATTTCAATTCACCAGAAAATACGAAATATGGATTGCGTGTGATTGATTTATCTTCCAGATGGAAGGCCAAACAGCTGTCTCAGTGTTCAATATATTTCACAAGCTTGCTGCTCCAAATCCAAAATGGCTACCAAATCGGTCAGACAATTTTGTGGTGAAACCACAGAACACACATAAATTAACATCTGATTATTCTCCTCAAAATTTTGCGATATTTTACAGCAGTTTACATTTGCATATACAGCCAATGCATGGCCGATTCCAACATGGATACCATATTTCCATGACGATTGCCGAAAAATTACACATTTTGTGTGAAATTTAGTGTTTAATTGAAATGTCATCTGCTTTGTCATTTTGTCCTCGTTCGACGAAGGAATAATGTGACATGCGATTTCATTTCAAACTGACGGTTTTTATGTCATGTCAAATCGACCTTTATTGTTTGTTTATATGTATATTTCTGAAGACTATAATAGACATTTTGAATAATAATATCTGATGGAAATGTAACCGATAGCAAGACCGCATTTTATATGGGAGTGTGAGTGGCGCCAGATGTTAGTTTAAATACGTCCTTTCAACATTCATGGAATAATCTTGTCAACTTCTGGGTCTTGAAAAGCTGGAAAATTTGCTCAACATTTTGTAAACATTTGAAAATTTTATAGTCGAGTTAAACGGTGAATATATGCTATTGACTTACATACTGATAACAGTGTGAAAGATCAACATGCTCATCAAAATCTGAAGAATGCTTTCCTGGATAACACAACCATCCTTTTTTATATACCAAAAAAAAAAAAAAAAGACGCAAAACGTTTTTCAGAACAATTCTTTCAAACACGGTGTACAAAGTTTGCATATGATGAAATGATATGCTCACTATCATTGTATTGCTGTCTCGTGTTGGTATTTAGAATAGTTGTCATAATCTTTAAAATATGCGCTTTCAGAATCTTGATGTATTTGGTAGTTTTAGCTCAGCTGACTTGTCAGTAGCTGAGCTTCTTTGTGATCATTCGTTCGTCGTTTGACGCCGTGATTGTGCTTAGATGAACTCGACTTAGTTGTCAAGGCGGCAGGGTCACTTACTAGTGAGTGCATTTAGGTTTTGGGTCATAAATCAAAAGATACTTGCACATGTATGGCGATAGCAGTTTATAATGGCAACATTGAGACTAAAAAGGTTGGTAATCTGAACATCAGTCCTATTGTTCCAGGATTTCTTCAGTGAATTCAGTTTTCGTATTAAAACTTGAAAAGTATTTAAGGACTTTGGAAAAGCATAGGCTTATGGTCGCATGTAAAAACCATTGCAGTTAGAGACGACACATTGGTAACCATGACCTAAATCTCAAGATTATAAGGCAGAAATTAATGGACTGCAACCGCCGGATAGAACCCATTGCAACCGTTTCGGTAGTAGCGTGGGGATATATTTTTCTTATTTATTAACTGGTAAACTGAAGACCGATTTTGTTGCGCCGACTGTCGTTTTTTTAGTTTGCTGGGACTAGCATTTGGGGGTGCTCAGTAGACCAGCGACCACGCGTTGGCCTGTCACCGCTGCGGCCCGGGTTCGATCCCCAACGTTGTTCGTCCCGGGAAGCTCCTCCGACGGGTGAGTCCAATTCCTCCGAGGCTTCGAATTTCGCCGCGTTTTTTTGGCTGTGGGTTCGTGGTTGCATGTGGCAAGGTTTCCCAAACACCTGCTGAGCACCGTAGGTTTTCTCCGGGATCTCCGGTTTCCTCCAACATTAAGTTTGGGATGATTGGGTTAAGATCTTGCCTACTGGACCCTGTGGAAGAACAGCCATAGGCTGAACAGGCTATCCAGTATTAAAACGTTCAATTAGCATGAATAAACACAAAATACTTCTAGCTGCTTTCTATAAAGCACCTAACCAAACTGTAAACGAAAGCAGAACTTTTCTGAACTTATTTTCTGACATCGTGACAAAAATGATCATTGACGCACCTAAAGCAATTTTTATTACAGGGGATTTCAATATGCCTGGTATAAACTGGATAGATGGAAGGGACACATCCGCTCTTGACCGGAAATTTCTAAACACCATTAAGAGACTCAACCTGTTCCAGTTAGTATCAGAACCCACTAGGGCTCAGTCACTTCTGGACCTTGTTTTCGTGTTAAAAGACTCAAAAGATAATAAAACTGAAAACTAACGCCTTTACCCACCTGTGACCACGGATGTATTCTGCTATCATCTAATTTTCAACTTGGTAAAGGGAAGGCATTCAAAAAAAGTCACTTGGGACTATTCTAGGGTCGACCAGGGTGAAGTTGGTGACGGCTGCACCGTGGGATGCTATGGCTTATGATGATGACGTGAATAATATTCGCAAAATGATGGTGCAACAGTACTGACAGTATTCCTCACAAGGAAGTCACCATAAGGCCTGGCGACAAACCATTTATGACTAATACTCTAAGACATCACATGCGTAAAACACCTGGTCAACAAAAGGGCAAACGTATCAGGCGCAGTTGATCACTGGGACTACTACGTCCGGTTAAGAAATGATGCTGTGTTTATGGTCAGAAAAGCCAAAAACAAAAAGATTATTTTGATATGGTAACTGATATATTGACAAATATTTTACAATTGAAACCCAGAAATGGTAGCAGACTCTGAAGAAGGTGTGTGGGTGCATTAATTGTGTGCCTATACCCTCCATCATTGACAGTGGTGCAGCTTTATTAAATTCCGCTCAGAAAGCAAATTCACTAATGAGAATAATTGTTTTCCCTCCAAATGCGTAATTGATGACTTTTCTGCTGAATTGCCTGATCTGAGACTAAACACTGTCCAAAATCTTGGTAATATTGTACTTAACGAGGGAGAGGTTCACGATGTCTTAACAAAATTGAAAATATGCAAAACGGGCGGTCCGGACGGACTCCTCAATAATTTTTCCACGTTTGTTTGCTCAATATATCTTCGTTCCTCTCACCAAACTCCTCAACTTGTCTGTAATAACTTCTACTTTTCTCAGTCCCTGGAAAAAGCCAGTGTGACTGTTTTATCTAAAAAACAGGATTTACATTGTACAAGTAATTATCGACCAGTTTTTCTACTTTGTACTTTGTTCCTAGTCTAAAGTATTTGAAACTTGCGTATTTAAAAGATCATATACTTATTTTATTTCACTGATTGCAACTCAACTCAGGCTTCAAAAAAACAGGATTCAACTGTGTTTCAGCTAATTAATATTGTCTATTAAATGTCAGAAGCAAATGATAATGGTAAAGAGGTAAGAATGGTGTTTTTAGACATATCTAAAGCATTTGACCGAGTCTGGCATCGCGGTCTTCTTCGTAAATTAAAAGAATTTGGCACTTGTGACCCATTACTTTCTTGGATTAAGTCATATCTCAGTAGTGGTAAACAAAGCGTTATGTAAGAGGGTATATCATCTGACTGGTAACCAATTGAGTCTACTGTGCCTCAAGGGAGCGTGCTTGGACCCCTTTTGTTTTCTGTTTTTATACATGATTTAGTAGAGGATTTAAGCTGTAAAACATATCTTTTCGCTGACGAAATATCACTGTTCGAGATAGTTAACACACTGGATGAAACTACCATTGTATTCAATTTAGATATCGTTCAATAGTGGGGAAGGAAATGAAAGATTGATTTCAACCCAACTAAAACAGAAGAAATGATCGTGTCTCTTAAATGAAATAAGCCAGTGCACCTCCCTCTAACCTTTATGAATGAAGCTGTTAAACGTGTTCATGAACATAAACGGTTAGGGGTCATTTTGTCAAAAGAATCCTTCATGGGACAGTCATATTAATCACATATCTAATAAAGCAACGCCACGTTTGGGTCGTATTAAATATTTTCTACCTTAATTACATATGAATGCATTGGAAACTATACGTCACTCATAGGACCAGTCTTGGAATATGCTTCTCCTGTCGTAGGTGACTGCTCACTTAGATGCAGCAAAATATTGGAGTCAATTCAGTATAATGCATCATTATACGTTTCTGGAGCCATGAAAACATCTAGTCAGATCAAGGTTTAAACTCTTTAGGTTAAACGAATCTTGCAGACAGGAAGAAATATCTAAATTTGGTTACTGATTATACAATAGGTCAAAGGTCTGTGTCCTGCGCATCTATGTGAATTGTTGCCGAGGATCCATTGGGACAGATCCCGTTATAATCTACGGCATGCAAATGATAGTACATGTATTAATATAAATTGTCGCACATCGATCTTTGCTAACTGGTTTATCCGTCTACATTTAAGCTTTGGAACACATTAACAGCAAGAGTACGTAATGTTCTTTCGGTAAACAGTTTCAAAACGTCTGCAAAACTTTATTTTACCCTTCTAAATGTTTGCATTTAAGGCATAGGCCCCCCAAAATGTTATACTGTTAAATCGTTTGCGAGTCAGCTTTAGCTCACTGAATGCTCATCTTTTTTTTCCAGAAACTTTCCCCTGGTATGAATGTGCTTGTGATTCCAGGTCCGAAATTTTAATTCATTTTATGCTGCAGTGCCCCCTTTATAACGATATTAGACACAACGCCCTGACAAGGGTGAAAGACATACTCACTGATAATAGATATTTTGTTTGATAGCTTATCATTGACCGAGAAGGAGGACTTACTTTTGTTTGGAGCCCCGTCTGCTCCATACGATGCAAACTGTAACACTATAGATACGACAGGGACTTACACTGCTGAGACCTCAAGTGTTTTTCCAAGAATTCATTCATTCATTCATTCATTTTTTCTTTCTTTCTTTTTCTTCATCCCTTCCTTCCTTTCTCTTTTTCTTCCTTTCTTCTTAAAGCTATTTATAGATAGAGATGCCATTTCAACATCACTTTATAGCTTTGTGGCAAAGCTGCATCCAATGAACCATGTACTAACTATAAAGTTCTAGGGCTTTAATTTATACAAATCAGGTGAATATGCAAAGTCTATATCCTGAATAGCTTTAGAACTATTACAGAAAGAGGCGCCATTCTAACTTCAATCTAAGGGTTTGTGAGATAGCTACATCCAATGAACCATGAACCAAAGTTGTACAATTTTAATAAATGCTAATAAGACGAAAACGCAAAATTAAAATCTTGAATGAGTTCAAGACTATTATACATGGAGGTGCCATACCAACTTCAATTTGTAGGGATGTGACAGCCGCATCCAATGAACCATAAACCAAAGTTGGAGGCTTTCAATTTGTGCAAAATAGGCCAATACACAAAATCAAAATCTTAAATAACTTCAAGACTTTATAGATAGTTTCAATTTATAAGTTTGTGACATGCTCACATCCAATGAACCAAGAACCAAAGTTATAGCATTTTAATTTATGTGTATTAGGCTAATACACAAAATTTAAATTATGTTCAACTAAGGGAAATTGAAGCATTTCAAACTGGTCTCATTTTGAACTCACCCAGACAGATTTGCTGTGTAGCAAATCTTCTTTTCTAGTATTGTATGTGTATTTTCTCATTTTACCTTTTTTCCTTATTTGCAGTCTGAAGCATCAATAATTAATGAATTTGTGTTTACTCGACGAGAAGAATTTGTATTAGCCACAGGCTATTTTTCTAATCCTCTTGAAACAAATAAAGTACATTTACAGTCAAGCTAGCTTAAATTTTGAGTGATGAATCGGGACTCTTAAAGCTAGGGCTGTGATAATGCACATGACGATTGTTTTTAATAAATACGGGATGAAGATTGCACATGCGTTACATTTCTGAACTCATGTGACTTTTTTCTGCTTTCGTGTGTGGATTTAAAATCAAGATCTCTTTCAGCGAATACTGAGATATTGTACTTTGTAATTGTCCATTGTAAAGGCTAATTGGGTTTCATGCAAGAGCCCTTGGCCTTTGTCCAACAGTTACATGTTCATATATGAATCATCAACCATCTGCCTTTACACTTCATATTATCTTGCAGGAGGAGGATACATCTTAGATTGCCTTTGATTGGAATATTCTTTAAGCCCCAAATCATCAAGGTTAATGTTACCGTACCACTCGTGCAAAGCCAGAATTGTCAATTATGATGACACTTATCAGTCAATGCATGTGCGGTCACGGGAGCCCATGACTATCAGAGTCTTTTTGTTCGAGCGTACGAGAGTAGAAGAGTGAGGAACTCCAAGAATGCACAAACAAGACCCCCTCCCCCAAAAAGCGAAGCACAAAAACAAACAAACAAACAAAACGAAAATATACAAAACAAAACAAACAAAAAAAAACAAAAAAAACAAAAAACAAAAAACAAAACAAAAACAAAAACAAAAAACCGAAACAAAAAAAAAAAAAAAAAAAAAAAGAAAATGTTAACTCCACAACTGTATCACCTCAGACTTTTACAGTGAACACGGTGATGAAGTTTTGTGAAGGCCAGGTTGGGATTGGACAAGGGTGACCTTGACCTATTTTCCATGGACACAGGAAACTGAATACTGATGTCGGGGTGGGTGGAGATGACAACAATTATATATTATTTTGCGGGAAGATTTCGCCGAAATAATTTTCAACACGAAGTGCAGATGTCACATCATACTCATGTCAGACGAACAAGATTGCTGTAGAAACAACAGTGTTTAACAACTTTCATGCTGTAATTAATCCTTTGCCACGCAAATCATCCCACAGTGCCCAGATGTAAATCGTGGTCTAGTAATGTTTTTTTACGTTATCAATTTCTGTTAATAGAAATGACATTCTGGTGAGAATTACAGATTAGACCCATGATGATAGCGATCTCTTAATTATCTCTTAACGACGCGTTAAATCTTTGATAAATCCCAGGCCATGCGCATCGCTTCGCTGAGCACTCATCTGTCGCGAGGAACCAGTCCTGGTTATCCCAGCAACGTACATGTATTTCACTTCAATTTCACCTGTCCATGGTCACCACCTGTCGCAAAGGGCCAGTTTAGCCAGGTTGGTCGATGGGTGGGGTTGGTTTGCTTAACACAGTTCCAATGATATACCGTACAGGGTATCCGTTATCCTAGGTTTAAATTTCGATGCTGCATTTTTTGTGTTTGTCCTAGGTGTTTGTGAAAAGCATTGACATGGTGTAATTTGAGCAATGGTTAATATTTGACTAGTTGCAAGTTTGGTGAGAACAATATATATCCTAGTTTTTAATTTCGATGCTTCTTTCTTTGTGTTAGTAGTAGGTGTTTCACAAAATCATTGGTATGTTGTAACTTGATCAATGATTAATATGTGACTGGTTGCAAGTTTCGTGGACACGATATGTTGCCTTTTGGGACAGCTTAACAGTTTTGTGATTTGTACATTTCTGTGTTCGGAG
Source organism: Hermodice carunculata (assembly GCA_964020975.1). Lineage (NCBI taxonomy): Eukaryota > Metazoa > Annelida > Polychaeta > Eunicida > Amphinomidae > Hermodice > Hermodice carunculata. The sequence continues at coordinate 79,541,642 of OZ026614.1, read as the reverse complement.
TTGACATTGTGGTAGCCCTTGGTTTAAGGTGTGCTTTTATACAAATCCACCTGTATGTGAATGTTTGTTACATAGATTTGTCAGCCATGATTTAGTGTAGAGAGATTTATGTGTATTTGACAAAATGGACGTGGTGGGTTGTATTACCCGTGGTGATATACCCACTAAAAATAGTAATAAATATCAGATAAATAGATCCCTTCAAGTATAATTTTCGTTCATGCACGAATGTGTATCCAATTTGTTCCCCAAGGTTTCATTTGGAGCTTTTATTGGTCTCTGTCAACCATGAATAATGAACATTGGGAACTGTTATGCTTAACATCAATCTTACCAAAGAAAAAAACACCCTCGACTATATTGTCACTTATATCTCTTCTCCATTTGACAATGCAATGAACGGGGAGATCATTTCCAGTAAATATTGCTGGGTTTTAAATTTTTGGGAATAATCTTCGTTTGTTCGAACAATGTTATCTTCTTTTTTCCTTAAATAACTTATGCAATATCGGAACAAGAGACATGAGCTAATCTGCAAACAAGTTTCATGCCTCTCGTAAAACAAAATCGTTTTACAATATTAGTAATATTAAAATAAAGTCAAGCGCGTATGTATACGCGTGCAATTAATGCGACTTTCATTCATGACAATTTTATTTGTCATACGATGGCACTTGTGTGGTATGCTTCATTTGACGCTTTCTGAGTAGATACAGTATTTGCTAACAAAGCAGTGTGTCCTTTTCTTGCAGTTAGATGGGAGATGAGAAACACCAAAACTGAAGAGTCTGCATCATCTAGGAAGGTCTGAAGGGGCGCGTTGGACAAGATGTCAGGGCTGTCTCATGAGATTCTACCTGGCCGACACTGACACGATTTAGTGAACTCACTGGCATGCCAGAATGACAGATATAACAACAGTGGTGTTTCCTGTGGCCACGACAAACCAGGCAAAACTTAATTCAACCCTGGGAACTTCTGTCAGTCACCAATCACACCGCCACAGCTGTGTGACGTTCAACTTTGTTTTTTATACCGTGTTTGGGGGTACATTCTGTATTCTGGGCTTAATTGGTAACACAGTTTCCATCATCGTCCTTCGCTACGACAGACGAAACCTTGTAGCGGCGCTGCTGCTGCAGGCTCTAGCGTTTGCAGACAATTGCCTTCTGCTGCTGACCTTCCCTGCGTTGTCAATTCTAAATGGATTACTGCCTTACATAAACCGAAGGGAAGTAAGTGATGCTGTTTGGCCCTACTATTTCAAATATGGCAATCCTATTGCGTATATGACATTGACACAGACGATCTTAATGACGTGTCTGCTGGCTTTAAATCGGTATATTGCAGTATGTAAAGTTTTTCATGCTTCGAAACTTTGCACGCTGAGGAAAGTACGTATTCAAATCGCCGTGATAACAACTTTTTCTGTTCTTTTCAATTTCCCGCGATTCTTTCAATACGTCATCGTCAAAAATAACACAGGCGCCCCCTTTAGGGCTATTCCAACAAGTATCGGAGCAGGAAGCCTGTTTGAAATCATATATGCCACCGCTTTATTTACAGTCCTGGTTTTTTTGCTGCCGTTGATACTTCTTGTGGTGCTGAACACAAAGTTAATCTTGGCCATTAAAGAGGCATACAAAGACAGGAGGCGGTTGAACAACACACTTCACCAGCACCGCAACAGTGCAGCTGAAGACAACATCACTAAAGTTATGGTGATCATAATTCTGGTCTTTATTTTGTGCCATGCTCCGGACAGAATATACCTGGTATTGAAAAAATGTTTACCGAAGAAAAAGTGCGGGGACGCCCTTTTTTACTATCACGCCTTGTGCAATCTTCTGGTTGTTATCAACAGTTCAGCTAACTTTGTGATTTATTGTGTGTTTAGGAACCGCTTTAAGAAAGTGGTTATGAGGATATTTTGTGGCTGGGCCTCTGAGCGATACAAGTATATGTTCAGTGCTGCCGAACCCACAGAGCACAGAAAATTCTCCTTGTTGCATCATCATAATCATGGAAACCGTGGTGCTCGTGGGCCGTTACTCCACGATCACAACACGGCCAGAACGATGACACATGTCTGAACCCAGGCAATGTCGGTCCGTATTTTACCATGGTCAAAGGTGCAGCACGGGTGGCCCGGGTGCCAAAATTTGTGGTACTCTTCTGTTGCTGAAGGTACATATTGATACATTCCATTTGGATGTGCATGGAGCCAGTGTAACTGTGTGTCTTTAGATGGCGCCGGCTGTGCAACATTCGGCCATACCGTGCCATAAACGGCCTGAATGACAACGTTAAATGACCTGCTCGAAAAAGGTAACTTCTCATGACAATAATCACTAGGTGTCCTTACTTCAGGCAGAAAGTTTCATGGCAGTCTGGGTGTTCTTGTTCTTTTGATGTCGCCTCTTTCACAGTTCTCCCCCAGCTGGCCGCAAGCCTGACCGAGCTGCCTATAAATCCGCAAAAAGGCACTAGGACCTTTCCCGTAATTCGATCCATATTATAACTGATTTTTCAACTTCAGTATATCATCAAAATCGCATAATGTAAATGTATGTAACTGCGTATTTATCCATTTTTTAAAATGTCGATACCGTTGATCGTTTTATATATATGCAGCAATGTGCTATACCAAAGTGGCAGAATTGAACATTGTAGTCAATGGTGAACTGATAGTGGTGAGAAACTTGCAGGGAGAATTAAACATTCTGATAAGCATTAAATAAAGTCTGTAAAATATCTGATTACTAAACTCAATTTCTATTGTTGACATTTGGAACAATTGCAGAGCCACCAGTTAATCCGTTTTACAGTAAGTTATACCTGTGGATGTGCTTGGGTGAGGAGGCTTGATATATATTTCTGTTACAAGAAATTAATCTCTGATATAAATCAATAAATACGACATAAAATCAACTTAATTTTTTATTACCTCATTTAAAAAAAAAAAGTCACCAATAAAACATCTCTGCATTTGTGTCATCTATCTGTGTCAAAAGGCCTCCGTTTGATTTGCAAATATCCCATCAGTGTGACTATTGTATCTTTTAAAAGATATCTGGTATATTTTGGAACATTATCATGTTTTCGTCGCTATAGTTTTCCGACAATTTCCGAATTTTAGTCATGATAGTAGACCACTCAACCTGAGCAAAATTTTCACATCTGAATTAAAACCTTGCAACATGTAACCCGAGAGAAATTTGGTGGTCTAGGATCATATAATCAAGGTTTTTTTTCTTTTATTACGACGACAGCGGTGTTTGTATAGAATCTGAAGACAACAAGGATTTGGGTTGCGTACGACAGTTATTTGTGTGCATTTATATAACCAAACATGTGACGGACACAGATTTTCTTCTGCGTGTCAGGTTAGCTTATCGTGTGGCCCACCGTTCATCATTCATATGACTTTCTTTGTTGACTTCCTTTGTTCATTAGGGCCAGATCTTTTGAAAGACCGGTTACTTCGCACTTGATTGCAAAGCCCTCTCGGTACCCTTAAATTTTAATTTGCTCGACTGGTGATGCTGTGATTTTTCTCTGTTCTAAACAGATTTTCATTACTTTTTAAATTTTGTAATTTTGCTATTTTTATATTTATGAATTGGCTGTTCATTTTGGGCAAAATCTTTAAACATCTACCAAACGGCCAAGGCAATTGCTTTGAAATTGCAGAAGGACACTTTTAGGGAACCTTGACCTTAATTTGTTGAACAAATAGCGCTGCTATTTCTTCCTTTATGAATTTTCATGTGGTAAATCTATTTTTTACTTCGCTGAAGGTGCTCGAATTGTGCAGAAGCTTGGCGGAAATGAATCTTGTAAAACAGTCAAATAAAGTTGTCCATTAGCTACTGATGTTGCAGATCGCTGATTGTTAGCCCACTTTTTCAGTTTGGGCAATTACTGGTCAATGATAACATCCCGGGTGATTACTATGTAAGTCAATGGGGACTGCAATGGTAAATCACATTTTCGACTTCCTCTCCAAAAACGTCAAGCACACGCTGCTCACCTTGGTTGGGATCCACCTTGGATGGGTCTGCGCAGAGTCTCTTTAATTGGTGAATTTTTGTGTGTTAAAGCTATTATTCCTGATGGAAGGGTATAGCAAGTTGTTCAATAGGTGAGGATGCTTTGGATCCCTGAATTTTGACGAATTTTTCAGTTCCGGCCATTATCGGTTAATGGGTACATTCCTAATGATTACTATGCAAGTCCATGGGGACTGCGATGGTAAGTCACATTTTTGACCTCTCCATAAATTGCAAACCATATTCCCCTTACAATTGGTTGGGATCTACCTTGGATGGGTCACCACTAAGTTTCTTCAGTTGTTTACGCACCAGTATTTTGGATTTTTCTTCTTTTTTTTGGGGGGGGGGGGGTGTTCTTGTTTTTGCTTTTGTTTTTTTTTTTTTTTGCTTTCTTTTGTTTCTCTCTCTCTCTCTCTCTCTCCCTCTTTGTGTGTCATTTTTGACAAAATCTTTAAAAAAATCTTCTTTTTTTTTCCGGAAGTGCTGGGCCAATTGCTTCAAAATTGCATGGGGAAACTCACGGGAACTCCTAAACTTTAACACGGCCCTCTTGTGCTTATTTTTTGAAGGAAACATCAAAAATATTTTCTTCCCTGAAGCCGCTCGGCTCATTGCTCGAACATTTAGTGAGAACCTTTCTCTGTATTCTCAAACCTTAGTTTTTCTAACAGGTGGCGCTACATTTATTTGTAGTTTTATATATTTTTTCTTATTTTTTAAGCTTACCTGACGTCAGCTCAGCATATTATAGGGTCTATCATCCGTTCCCCATCAATACATTGTCGCCTGTCATTAATTTGTATTTACGAATTTTCGTGCAAATAACCAAATTGCCTGGGATTTCGTCAAACTTGATGGGGATGTACCGTGTGTAGATCTCAGGATTATTCAAATGGTCGTGTTGCAATGATCTTTAAATTGCGTGAATTTTCGGGGAGGGAGGGTATTTTTCTTCTTTTTTTTATTTGTTTATTTATGTTTTTTTATCTTCAAAACTGCTCTTAAACCGCTCGGTGTAGTTCCTCGAACCATTCTTTTTAAGCATGGGGATACGATACACTTGCTATGTGCGTTTTCCATTTTCGGCCAGATGGTTTGTGCCGAAGGTTGCTGCCTCCAGACCCGGCCGTCCCGTTGTCAGAGGAAAACAAACAAGCAAACAAAGGAAGGAAGAATCGTTAATTTCCAAGGATTCGTCATGAGATTCAAAGTTGATTCTATCAGCATAGTACAAATTATCCGGTACAGAGTTAACAGATACCCTTTTCTTTGACCCCCCAGGGGTCTGTCGTCTTTCATGATACTTAGTTCTTATAAACACACAGAATTCTTCATTGTCCCATGATTATGTCTAGTATGACGGTAATGCATTGCCTTTGTACATACGGGACACAGAATGCTGATATATAATCATAGAAAAATCACAGCTTAATTCTTGCGAAACGGCTTCTGCATTTACTTATTTTAGTGGACCTCACAATAATGGAGTTTTGGAGATGGTATATGCACTGTACATGTACATGGCCTTCCAAACCCAACTTCATTGCCTTACATTAAGGTGAACATTTACAAGTAGGCACAGTGATGCATTGTAAAAACCTCATATTCCATGCACAAGAAAGATCACAAAATTTATTGTTATTCACGCAATATCGCTTGTAATGCATGTATAATATAAGCTCCAATATTCAGAAGAGAGGATAATTTTAATGTTCCAGAATATTACATCCAATGATACATAAACCGCTTGATATGAGGTACTTGTTTTGACCCATGCAAGGCAGATCATATTTATACATTTTGTCCTGTATAAAATAAAAATGTTGGTTTATCAGAAGCTGAAAATCGTCATTTCTTCCAAAAAATATGACGGCAAATTTATTGTAACGGACAGCAGATTGTAGAAGGGCAAGAAAAATATTGTTGATAGTGTAAGAAAAAACCTGCCAACGGTAAAACTACTTCTTGCATCCTAAAATGCTACAGTTATTCTGCTGTGACCGTGGACTAATATGGCACATAAGCGGCATCACACAGTATACTGTTCACAGAAACTTGTGATGTCATTCAACCATTTCAATGACACTGACGACAGTCTTTGTTACGTAGTCCCGCTGTACTGTCCACAGAAACTTGTGATGTCATTCAACCATCACTTTCTCCGGACAGTACACAGGAACCCTCATGACAACAATGACCATCATTATCATTCAACAATCAGAATCAATCTTTATGATCAGCACACACTGCGCGTGCAGGGTGATATTTACATAGTTACGAAGAAGTTATCTGCGCAAAAACATTCAATGATCAACTTTCCTGAACTTATGTTTGTTACTCCATTTCTTTTTCCGTGTGTATGTGGATTTTTCAATCAAAATCACACGAATGGTGGTCCATGAATGCATCATATATTAGTTGTTAGTAACTGAAAACTGTCATGTTGCCACCGAGGAAGTCCCGAAAGCGTTCTCTCGAACCAATTGGTCACTCAGAAGAGGTACAACACATGGGAAAATGACACGAAACCTTGATACGTTTTACTTTCCTGATGGAGGCCTTTCAACAGAGAAACTGCTGCGTGAGTTGGTCAAGCATGGTAATCGGCTAATGCCCATCGCTCTGCCTACCCCTCCCCGTCCCATGTCCTCAGGGTGAAGCCAAGTGATTGACATTAAGCATGTATCTATTGCTAGGAGTAGTTTGCTGTGCTAATGGCAAGGGAGTGTGGTAAGGCTTTTTCAGGTGCATAATTTTCGATGAACTATTTCGTACATTGCCCTGAAGTTTGGTCTGAATGTTCGTGTAACATTATGCAAGTTTATAACTACTCCAATATATATTTTGCACCTGAGTACCACAGACGAAAGTGTTTAAACTATCATTCAAAATTGACTTGAGCCCTGGACTGACAATTACGTATCTACATATGGGACCATGATACACACACACACACACACACACACACACACACACACACACACACACACACACACACACACACACACACAACACACACACATATGTATATATACAAGTAAACATGAGATGAGACAGAGGAGTGTGCTTTGCCCGGCCATCGATAAAAAATTTGTTTTGTGAACGTGTGCTGCCAGGTGAACCGTTTATACACTATTATATGAAAATTACAAACATAGCAAGATAAATATCACCAATAATCTTTGACATTTAATAACTAAATGATGGACCGTAGGGATCTGATTGCATATTACCCACATCAAACAAATTCATCAATAGTAAAGGACTTACCGTACTGAAATATATATTCATTAATAAAAAACATAAACCCCTGGCTGATGCAAATATGTAATTAAGTCATTCCAAAATTAACTGTCCATTCCATTCGGAAAATTTTGCTCCATCATTATATCTCCATGTCTAGTCATGATAGAAGCATCAAATTTGGACACTGTGTGAAGATGGGTTCTAACAGTAAATTGACACAATTTTGTTAAGATATCTAACCTCATGATTGAGTTATGGCATTATGAATATTAATAAATTCTCAGGAATAGGGTAATTTCAAAGCCTACTGGGTTAAAATCATATGCCCATAAATCTGTATGCCAAATCTCTGTTTATATCGACAATTACGTATTTCAATAAGCACATCCTAAAAGGATATGTCCTTCAATGCAATTAACAATGGTTGTGCAGGTTACCCAGTGGCCTAAATGGTAGTAAAAGATCACAAGTGGGACTCAGATATATACTGGCTAGATTGCACATAGGGAAGGGGAGACAGAGTACAGAAAATAAGAACATACCAAAATAATGGCCAGGAAGAACATATATAATTAGAAATAGAGAAAAAAGAAGGACCTCTAGTGCGCTGGTGTGGGAAAAACCATTACCCCAGTGTGCTAGTAAGGAAATACCCTTACCCCCCCTCCACACACACACATAAGTGGTATCCAGCTCAGCCTCTTAGCAGCCTGCATGCATGACTACCTCTATGCATGCAGGAAGAAACTTTACAATATGGCCATTCAATCTCCCTGTCAGTTCGCAGTGAGCGTATCTATCATCAGTTTTTCAGTACATTTATGACATCTTTTTTTTTTCAATCATGATCATAATTACAGTTTTAGAACTTCAATATGACCAAGTCATAGAGTTATGTCTGGGTGCAAATCCAGACATTTTGTTTTTCCAAGAATTCTATTTTTCCCGTCTTTCTTCTTTACGACCAAATTTGTCCTGACTTTTTCTCAGACACTATTATTCTGAAAACCACCAAACTTGCCATGGCAACTGACCAACCAGTGAAATTGTGCAAATCGGTCGGAATCGTCATGATGTTTAAAATTATGCAAATTAGGGCAAATGAAATTTTAAAAAGTTCCACATCTATTAAACTACATGTATTGCAGATAGACACAATCTTTCAATGCGCATCTATAGACACAGCAACATAAATGTTACCAATAATCTTTGACATTGATTAACTGAATGATGGAATGCAGGGGGGGGGGGGTCTGATTGCATATTACCTTCACCAAACAAATTCATGAATAGTGAAGCACTTAACGTACGGAAATACATATTCATTAATAGGAAACAGGAAATGCTGGCTGATGCAAATATACAATAGTTTAGTCACTGAATACCCCTAAGAGGATATGAAAATCACTATGCGTATTAAGTAAGCATATATAAATTTATTTCGTGTTAAATTATAAAACTACAATGGATCTTAATTTGCTCAACAGATGGCCTGTATTTCACTTCTGATTTTTGGTTCATTTATAATATTTTTTCCCTTTTTGCATTTTGGCATGTTTCCTTTACTTCTCAATAACCTCACACTAAACTCTTTTCGAACTCGATGGGAATGTAACTTTACTTGGTCTCCATCAAAGCTGTTAACTGGGTTGCGCTGCTGTTATGTCTTCCTTTGTGGCGAATTTTCGAAATTACTTACTGATCGGCAAGAGTACATGTTAGCATGGTTTGTACACGGTAGGTTTTAAATTTCTGCATGCTTGTCTGCAGTTTTCTCTAAAACTGTTTATCAGATGAGCTTAATACTTACTAGGGATGCATCTCGGGTGTGTTTCTATCAAATGAACTGAATAGATCATACTTCACTTATTTGGATTATTTAATGAATACGTTTGTTATTATCATATTTTTTTCGGGAAGGAAGAAAAGATATGAATAAAAACTAAAACATGAGGCAAAGCCGCTGCTGGGTGCACCTGAACTCCAGCTTGTTCAATAGCTGGCCCTGTGATTTTTATTTTATATATGAATTTGGAGTGCTTTTTCTGAGCTGGATTTTTTTTTCAAGTAAAGTTGGAAGCAATGGAACTTCGATCGCTATGCACCAAAGGTGCACATAACCTTGCGTTGCTCTCATTTCCTGATTTTAAACATTTTTTTTTTGGAAATTACGTACTCATGGGTGAAAGTACGTGCTGACATTGTAAATTTGGTAAACTATTATACCCTCATGTGTTTACAGTTTGCCACGAAACAGTCGATTGTGTTAACACTAATCCAGGTGAAGAGGGATCGGGGTTGTACCAAATACTTCAGTAGGTTACGCAGTTTTAATTGTTGGATTTTTTATGAATATTTTTTGTTAATAATAAGGACTTTTTCAAATCTTCTCTGGTACTGTGCAGTCAATAACTTTACAATCGCATGTAATGGAGATACTTCTAGGTCTGGACCTTAATTTGTTCAACAGGTCGTATTGCAATTTTTTCCTACTTCTTTCACATGAACTTATATGCGTTTCTTTAACTTTTAAAAATTAACTGCAAACTGCAAGAGAGCTCTCCACAAACTTGGTGCCAATGTAGCTTTCCTCAGCTTCCACCAAAGATTTCCACTGGGTTGCTCCATTATAATGTTCTGGGTTATAATGAATGACCTCTGGGTTCTCCACAGGTTTGTTTAATATTCGGCGTATGATTTTTTTTTATGCAAAAATAGAATAAAAAAAGACACTTTTTGTGTAATCTTGTAACCTTGGATATCCAACAACATCTTCCTCAAACATGACAGGAATGTGGTTTTGACGTGTTCTCTTCTAAACTGTTCACTAGGACGCGCAGTGTCATTTCCTAATTTTTAACAAATATAAGAAATGACACAATGATCGATAAGAGAGCATGCGTTATTTATTTTGTATAGGGATACAAAAATAGATGCATGCATTTGTAATTTTGTTTTTTGGTCTATTCATAACATGGTCTTCAAACATAAAAGTGTATAGGCCTATGTTCGGCGGGTCATTTCTTTTAGATCCTGAAGCTTTTCAAATCCAATGGTAATCAATATATACAAGACATGTAATTGCCTGTATCTGTCGTTTTCTAAAGAAACTGGTCGGCGGATCTGCAATGGGTCCGGGATGCATATGGCTAGGAGAGAAAATCATAGGCAGTTCTCTGTACCATCTTGTTTCAACTTATTCGGTACAGCTGCTTGTTTGATTCTCTATATTTTCAAGGCATTATTGAAATTCAAAAATGGTCACCCAGTGTATTTGGTTTAAATAGTTAAGTTACCTCCGTGTGCTGGGTGACGTTCACTGGCCCGCATTCCTCCCGGAACTCGTGGCAAACCTGGCCCGAAAGCCGAAGGCTTGAGAAATAACATTATTATTATTATTATTATTATTATTATTATTATTATTATTATTATTATTATTATTATTATTATTATTATTATTATTATTATTATTATTATTATTATTATTATTATTATTATTATTATTATTATTATTATTATTATTATTATTATTATTATTATTATTATTATTATTATTTTACTGGGGACGTTTTTTAAAAATAACCATCCCTGGAATGACTAGATCCTTTGCTGAAAAATACCCAGGAACACATTTCGTAGCCTGTGTTTCTTAGTTTGGCCATGATACAGATAACCTTGACCCAGCTTCAAAGGTCATCGGGACAATTTCATTACTCAGATGGATGACCTTGAACTAATTCCCACTGCCATAGAGATGAAGCCCTTTTCTGTGCGTTTGATGACTTATCATTTGGACGGTCACTCAAATATTGCACACAATGATTCTCCCCTGGAAGGGTTGGGCGGAGACTGCACGTGGACGTTCCTGACCTAATTCTAGGGCGGGAAAGCTCATATTATTTTTAGAGATAACTGAATAATTCTTTGAACTAGAACTTTAAAATATCATCGAATGAGGCGCATTGGCGTGCGCCACGCCCACGATGCCAGCTTCAATCACCCGCGTCATTATGCCATAACACACACAAAAGCGACTGTCATTTCTTAAATATTACATCAACTTCATCTCTCAGAGTGTAATAGATATAAAAACCCATGTCTGTTTCTGCAAATATTTTTCTGGACATATTCTGGCATCAGGTGAAAAAGGTATCCAATTTGCATGCTGCATTGTGTAAATACACCCAAATGCTTTGGCGCTTTGTTTTTGCCCACAATACCTTGCGTAAATAAAGACGTCTACGCTGTACATGTAAAGAGAACAATCTACAATAGGGGTTTCAACTTCAAGCGGCAACTTTGTGTAAACTTGACCATAGCTTACTTTATGTTAATGTACATGTACAAACTGGTATTTCAATGTTACAAATCAAAAGTGAACTAACACACTATCAGAAGTGACCTACCATACGATCAGCAGTAAACTGTCATACGATCAGTGGCAAACTGCCATAGGTTCAGTAGTAAATTACTATTCAATCTTTAGGATGTGAAAATTGTGTGGTTCTTGAAAATGAATGGAAAGGAGCATAGCTGCATCGTTTGAGTCATTCATCACACTTTTATATCAATGACACATTATTCTCGTGAACATTTCAATCATTGATTATACTGGTATATCTCAAAAACTGACAGCACAGGAATTTCCATATTCTATTCAATCAGTCATGGACAATGATATTGGGGAATATAATTGTATGTAAACCATCACCCCAATGTTTCCGGTCCTCGAGGAAGGCTTTCAAACTATTAATGATACAAGAATCTCCAGCATGTGTCAAAGATAATATATTTATTTTGGACAATGCACAGCGATGGCTGATGTTACCACTTTACATGTCATGAAATATTCAGCATCGCAATTGAAATTGAAAGATAGAGAGGTAATTTTCACAGAATACTATAACCTCTACAATCAGAAAAACAACAAAGCAAAAACCATTTATTGAAATATGTGGTCTGAGCTTCACCCAGCGGGGGGAAAACAGTGTAATCCAGTGAGGCTTTCCGTAATATCTTCCGTGGGCATAAAAATATTATATGTATACACGCAAACATACATACATACATACATACATACATGCATACATACATACATACATACCAACATACATACATACATACATACATACATACATACATACATACATACATACATTTATATAAATTGACATTATACAATACATCATAACCAATAATGAGCATACCATTAAGGTGTTGAACTAAATAATCCACTTTTACAAAGCATAATGTTTGCCTCAGAACATTTGTGTTTCAAAGGGTTTGACAAGGTCGTAGCCTTGGAATATGTAGATTATGGATTTTTGTTAGGTTCCTATACAGTGGAATATTTGTCGCTACAAAGCAAGTGTGCTTGGTATACATTTTGAAAACCTGTATCGTACTGGCAATTTTGCCATCACCACTTTATTTGTATATCTCATTTCTGTATTCTGTTGTTTACTAACGATACTTTAGTTTTCCAGTAAATTCAAGAAAACTTATTAAAGTGACGTTAAAAACCTACTGAATAATTTACAATTACGGTACACTGTTGACTTAATATTTTGTAGCAAAGTTGACATCAACCAGTTATGGTACCATCTATCACTTTTCACAGTGCTCCGATGTAAAATACTGCAAGTGTATACTTATCTTGGGTTTATGGGTCATAAAATTAGTTTTCATGTTTTTTTAATTATTGATCCATTCCATTTTTATTAGATAAAAGTTTTCAGTATTCCACACAAGTTTCATCTAATGTGTTATGTTTTACAGACCTGTCTATTGTGTTAAAACTGCGTAATTGATGCTGTGGCTAAGTGAATATGTCACAAACATATGAAAGATTGGAAATCGTACAACCAAGTCATTCTGTGTTTAATGATAGACCTGTGTATGACTTATTACTCTCCACCAGGCTCAAACAGTTTTGCTGAAACGTTTAAAAAAACTACAAAACAACATTGCTATGCTTGTGCATGTAACCTTACTACACTTCAATCTGAATTAAGCATGAATGGGAAACAATTTTGTGCATCTGAAAGAACAGATGATACAAAAATGGTTATTGTATGATCATGTCATGTCTGTTTACGGCAAACAGTATGTTTTGGTGAGAGTTTTTGGCCGATTTGCCTGCTAGACAGAACGCTCTCTGTATTCTCACATAGTTTGGTCTGGTTTGGAAGCAAATGGACAACAAGCTTTGTGAAGATGTGATATTGTCAACAAAACATTCCGATCAGAGTTTGGTGACACCATGATATTGTGGTTGCTTTAAGACGCCTCTCATTCGAAGCAACCACAAACGTAAAATTTGGACAATAGGAATCATATTCCATTTTCGACTGATTTGAACCAGAGAGACTTGAATATATTCACAAATAACACACAACCCATCAGACACACACAATATATTTATATATATATATATATATATATATATATATATATATATATATATATATATATATATATATATATATATATATATATATATATATATATATATATATATATATATATATATATATACACACACACCGCGAAACCGATGAAGTGATTTGCATCGTCAGGAAAAAAGAAAAAAATCCATGATGCTGTAGGGCTTTTCTTTCAAAGAAGAAAAAGAAAAAAACAAATGAGCAGATCAGCTAAATGTCGTTCTATAGTGCACCTGCACACCATTCTGATAGCCCTGCTTACAATTTGGTTAAGTTTGCGGTATTTTAATTTTTGCTTATTTCGCTGATGGCACCAAAAATTGTGACCTTAAAACACAATGGAATAGAACGTTTACACAGGTTCAAAAATACAGATGCCTTATGAGACCACCCAAGTCAGGAGTTTTTAAAAATAAGCAAAAACTATAAAACTTCTACTGCTAGGTTTGGTTTTAAAATGTTTACGAAGAAGTGATAGTGGTATTGAGGACGATATGGCTGGCCTGATATATGTATATATATATATATATATATATATATATATATATATATATATATGAATATATGAATATAATTCGGTCATGTTTTTAGTATGTGATATGCAAAGAAGTTAATCCAATGGCCGTGCTCCAGACATTCACACACCAGAGGCTATACGATTTTTTTTCATTCTATCACGCTTCTCTTTTATTCCACAGACTCTAAATAGAAACTGCGAGATGCTCTGATAGTAATATTTTTCATTGAATACAGTGTGTCATGTTTTTGTGAATAATTTTTGTACTAGTGCTGTTTTGACTAAAAAAGCCTAACAAAGCATACACAGAAAACAGGCATTTCCAGATCGCTTCAAGATTCTCAAAATAAAATGTTAACGTGGGTGGAAAATGAATTTTGTCTTGGTGGTCATTCGATATTAGGGAAATGGAACCACTTGTAAAGCACGGTATCATCGTGAATCTCTTGGTTCTTTTCTCTTTCTCCGAAGAGAGGTATCCAGTGTTTTATTCTTAACAAGTGCCTCCGGCTGTGCCCAGGTAACAAATTAGCCTGACCTCAAAAGAGGTAAAGTGTAAAAGGGGAAAGAACATTCATTTTAAACATGTTCCGACAAATGTCCAAGCTACCTAAGCCTAACAAAAATATATGAGAGGTACCGGTAACCTGACAGACCCTACTAAAAAGACCCAACGTTAACATTAAAGGACCCCCCCCCCCAAAAAAGTACTTTCAAGCCGCCCTTCCCTGATAAAAATTGAGCAGCCCAGGCCAGTGCCAGAAACTCAGTCAGAGACCCCAAAAGTACATATCTTTTTTAAGTTGCCCAAATCATACACAAGTGGCCCAAAGGGCAAGGCGAGCGCGCGAAAGCATGCTAGGGGGTCTGGGGGACATCTCCCCCCCCCCCGAACGTTTCGTATATGAGGATGCAAAATGATGCATTCAGGTGATTTTTGACAGGAAAATCTTGCCTTGACATGGTTGACAAAATCACAACATTTTAGTCATTATTGTACTGATTTGGCCATTTTCCCCCAGATTGTACAAAACTTTGATGGAAAATAGCAAAAATTAGTAAAATTTGAACCTAAAAAAGACCATTGCCATGTCATCAATTAAGATAAGACAATTTTTGTATTTATACATGTAACGCTGCAAAGAATTTTTGCACATTATATTAATCATATTTATAATTTGGGGAAAATTAACATATAAAATATCTTGCAATTACTAAGTCGTGTATTTTCTCTACAAAAGCAACAGTAAAAATACATTAAGATAGTGACTAGGCCTAAATGTACTTAACTTTTATCACTGAATGTTGAGTGATCGATTGATAATATTTTACTCGTGCACATGAAAAGAGTGTATAATATTCACATGCTATACTACAAAAATCTATAAAATACATGACTATATAATTGCTGAAAGCACACCAAACTATGATGCATAAAACGGGAGCACCAGAAGCATAGGGAATCTTGCCTTGGCTTATCTTCATGGTGGACCACAGCATGAAAATAGTAAGTGTGAAGTCAGAAAAACATTAAGTTGCTTTGCAGAGGTTCGTAATTAAAATGCTTTAATTATTTATAAATTTTAAGATAGATCTAAATTTTCAATAAATAAATATACAAATGAAAATATATAAGCACGCGCCCAAGTGTTTTCAGCACTGATTACAATGTTCAATGATAAAACTTTTTATCGAGAAAATGGCCATCGTGAGCAGTTATTTTGCAGTAAGGGCAATTCAAATACAGCATTTTATTTCAACTTGTGTGGAGGGTTAAGTTGGTCCGGGGGAACCTCATAGCAACACAAAGTTTGATAAGGCATAATATTTTGCAAGGTTTCAGGTGTCCCTTCTCCGAGCTACCAGGGCAAACGGTCGTTAAAGTACCTTTAAAACATGACTTCCTATCTTAACTTTAATCTGCCCCCCCCCCCCTGTTCTGTCTGAAGCAGTTATCATCGTAAGTTACAAATCCAAATGCGACACGACACCCAGACGCCGCGTGGTGAGCACCATTTTGAACATTGCGCAATTAATGTATTGATCGCGGGACAGTGACACAAAAATACATTTGATTTGGATATCAAAGTGAATCGTGGCCACAGCGTATATCATATCATTATTGACGCTCTGAAACATTTGCAAAATATATACTTTTGGTTTCATATATTATAACCCTATTCCCACCCCTACCCCCAAGATCGTCCCACTGCTTATTTACAAACCATTGGGTGCTGAATTCACTATTTTCAAAATGGCAGCCAAGCCTATTGGATATTTTGAAGAAGTAGTGTCCAAAATATATGTGTGATTAGTGTTAAGAGAAGAATAATTTGTCGAATGCATGCAATGTACAATATACGATGGGACTTTTCCAGAGTGGGCATTACCTGAAAACGTAATTACAACGACAAACAGTTGCCAGGTGTAGGCCCCAGAATAATGATGTTGTATCAGATAGTGAAGTCGAACTCAGGCCAAAAAATAAGTGACAGCAATAGGCTGAGTGCCAAGCGCCTAACAGTGGATACAGGTCCGAAAGTACCGGCGGGTTTTTTATATAGGTGGTAAACATTACGGTCAGCCTGTTTTGCTGTCCCTCAGACCAGGTGTATTTTCGTCCTTCGGGTCCAGTGCCCTATTACAGCGGTCAAAGGCCTGCGGGAGACAAGTTAAAACAATATCTCGCTGAAATAATAGATACTAAATGCTATTTCTAAAAAATAAATTAACATTTGCATCAAGAGTAAAGGACAGTTTTTCTGATCTTTACCTGTAGGCATTTTTACGTTGGGATTTTCAGCTTTAAATTACTCTTGTGTCGTATTTCAGCTAGGATATAATGTAATAGTTACCCAAAAACGTTTCTGATACATATCTTTCTAATTTTGTGAAGCATGTAAAAACGTACGATATTTGCATACCAAAAAAAGCAAACCTTTGAATAAAAAACAGAATTATATTTTAAGAAGAGAGGCGTAACGGAGAAAAGGCTCCAGCTTCTAACTTTGTAACCATGCCAAAATGTCTGCTATTTGGATAAAAGAAAGCAAAACTTTGAATAAAATCAAAATTATATTTTAATAAGAGAAGCCTAATGGAGACATGACCCCAGTACCTGCGCATCAATGTATACACGCAAACATACATACATACATACATACATGCATACATACATACATACATACATACCAACATACATACATACATACATACATGCATACATACATACATACACATACATACATACATACATACATACATACATACATACATTTATATAAATTGACATTATACAATACATCATAACCAATAATGAGCATACCATTAAGGTGTTGAACTAAATAATCCACTTTTACAAAGCATAATGTTTGCCTCAGAACATTTGTGTTTCAAAGGGTTTGACAAGGTCGTAGCCTTGGAATATGTAGATTATGGATTTTTGTTAGGTTCCTATACAGTGGAATATTTGTCGCTACAAAGCAAGTGTGCTTGGTATACATTTTGAAAACCTGTATCGTACTGGCAATTTTGCCATCACCACTTTATTTGTATATCTCATTTCTGTATTCTGTTGTTTACTAACGATACTTTAGTTTTCCAGTAAATTCAAGAAAACTTATTAAAGTGACGTTAAAAACCTACTGAATAATTTACAATTACGGTACACTGTTGACTTAATATTTTGTAGCAAAGTTGACATCAACCAGTTATGGTACCATCTATCACTTTTCACAGTGCTCCGATGTAAAATACTGCAAGTGTATACTTATCTTGGGTTTATGGGTCATAAAATTAGTTTTCATGTTTTTTTAATTATTGATCCATTCCATTTTTATTAAATAAAAGTTTTCAGTATTCCACACAAGTTTCATCTAATGTGTTATGTTTTACAGACCTGTCTATTGTGTTAAAACTGCGTAATTGATGCTGTGGCTAAGTGAATATGTCACAAACATATGAAAGATTGGAAATCGTACAACCAAGTCATTCTGTGTTTAATGATAGACCTGTGTATGACTTATTACTCTCCACCAGGCTCAAACAGTTTTGCTGAAACGTTTAAAAAAACTACAAAACAACATTGCTATGCTTGTGCATGTAACCTTACTACACTTCAATCTGAATTAAGCATGAATGGGAAACAATTTTGTGCATCTGAAAGAACAGATGATACAAAAATGGTTATTGTATGATCATGTCATGTCTGTTTACGGCAAACAGTATGTTTTGGTGAGAGTTTTTGGCCGATTTGCCTGCTAGACAGAACGCTCTCTGTATTCTCACATAGTTTGGTCTGGTTTGGAAGCAAATGGACAACAAGCTTTGTGAAGATGTGATATTGTCAACAAAACATTCCGATCAGAGTTTGGTGACACCATGATATTGTGGTTGCTTTAAGACGCCTCTCATTCGAAGCAACCACAAACGTAAAATTTGGACAATAGGAATCATATTCCATTTTCGACTGATTTGAACCAGAGAGACTTGAATATATTCACAAATAACACACAACCCATCAGACACACACAATATATATATATATATATATATATATATATATATATATATATATATATATATATATATATATATATATATATATATATATATATATATATATATATATATATATATATATATATATACATACACACACACCGCGAAACCGATGAAGTGATTTGCATCGTCAGGAAAAAAGAAAAAAATCCATGATGCTGTAGGGCTTTTCTTTCAAAGAAGAAAAAGAAAAAAACAAATGAGCAGATCAGCTAAATGTCGTTCTATAGTGCACCTGCACACCATTCTGATAGCCCTGCTTACAATTTGGTTAAGTTTGCGGTATTTTAATTTTTGCTTATTTCGCTGATGGCACCAAAAATTGTGACCTTAAAACACAATGGAATAGAACGTTTACACAGGTTCAAAAATACAGATGCCTTATGAGACCACCCAAGTCAGGAGTTTTTGAAAATAAGCAAAAACTATAAAACTTCTACTGCTAGGTTTGGTTTTAAAATGTTTACGAAGAAGTGATAGTGGTATTGAGGACGATATGGCTGGCCTGATATATGTATATATATATATATATATATATATATATATATATATATATATATATATATATATATATATATATATATATATATATATATATATATATATATATATATATATATATGAATATATGAATATAATTCGGTCATGTTTTTAGTATGTGATATGCAAAGAAGTTAATCCAATGGCCGTGCTCCAGACATTCACACACCAGAGGCTATACGATTTTTTTTCATTCTATCACGCTTCTCTTTTATTCCACAGACTCTAAATAGAAACTGCGAGATGCTCTGATAGTAATATTTTTCATTGAATACAGTGTGTCATGTTTTTGTGAATAATTTTTGTACTAGAGCTGTTTTGACTAAAAAAGCCTAACAAAGCATACACAGAAAACAGGCATTTCCAGATCGCTTCAAGATTCTCAAAATAAAATGTTAACGTGGGTGGAAAATGAATTTTGTCTTGGTGGTCATTCGATATTAGGGAAATGGAACCACTTGTAAAGCACGGTATCATCGTGAATCTCTTGGTTCTTTTCTCTTTCTCCGAAGAGAGGTATCCAGTGTTTTATTCTTAACAAGTGCCTCCGGCTGTGCCCAGGTAACAAATTAGCCTGACCTCAAAAGAGGTAAAGTGTAAAAGGGGAAAGAACATTCATTTTAAACATGTTCCGACAAATGTCCAAGCTACCTAAGCCTAACAAAAATATATGAGAGGTACCGGTAACCTGACAGACCCTACTAAAAAGACCCAACGTTAACATTAAAGGACCCCCCCCCCAAAAAAAAAGTACTTTCAAGCCGCCCTTCCCTGATAAAAATTGAGCAGCCCAGGCCAGTGCCAGAAACTCAGTCAGAGACCCCAAAAGTACATATCTTTTTTAAGTTTCCCAAATCATACACAAGTGGCCCAAAGGGCAAGGCGAGCGCGCGAAAGCATGCTAGGGGGTCTGGGGGACATCTCCCCCCCCCGAACGTTTCGTATATGAGGATGCAAAATGATGCATTCAGGTGATTTTTGACAGGAAAATCTTGCCTTGACATGGTTGACGAAATCACAACATTTTAGTCATTATTGTACTGATTTGGCCATTTTCCCCCAGATTGTACAAAACTTTGATGGAAAATAGCAAAAATTAGTAAAATTTGAACCTAAAAAAGACCATTGCCATGTCATCAATTAAGATAAGACAATTTTTGTATTTATACATGTAACGCTGCAAAGAATTTTTGCACATTATATTAATCATATTTATAATTTGGGGAAAATTAACATATAAAATATCTTGCAATTACTAAGTCGTGTATTTTCTCTACAAAAGCAACAGTAAAAATACATTAAGATAGTGACTAGGCCTAAATGTACTTAACTTTTATCACTGAATGTTGAGTGATCGATTGATAATATTTTACTCGTGCACATGAAAAGAGTGTATAATATTCACATGCTATACTACAAAAATCTATAAAATACATGACTATATAATTGCTGAAAGCACACCAAACTATGATGCATAAAACGGGAGCACCAGAAGCATAGGGAATCTTGCCTTGGCTTATCTTCATGGTGGACCACAGCATGAAAATAGTAAGTGTGAAGTCAGAAAAACATTAAGTTGCTTTGCAGAGGTTCGTAATTAAAATGCTTTAATTATTTATAAATTTTAAGATAGATCTAAATTTTCAATAAATAAATATACAAATGAAAATATATAAGCACGCGCCCAAGTGTTTTCAGCACTGATTACAATGTTCAATGATAAAACTTTTTATCGAGAAAATGGCCATCGTGAGCAGTTATTTTGCAGTAAGGGCAATTCAAATACAGCATTTTATTTCAACTTGTGTGGAGGGTTAAGTTGGTCCGGGGGAACCTCATAGCAACACAAAGTTTGATAAGGCATAATATTTTGCAAGGTTTCAGGTGTCCCTTCTCCGAGCTACCAGGGCAAACGGTCGTTAAAGTACCTTTAAAACATGACTTCCTATATTAACTTTAATCTGCCCCCCCCCCTGTTCTGTCTGAAGCAGTTATCATCGTAAGTTACAAATCCAAATGCGACACGACACCCAGACGCCGCGTGGTGAGCACCATTTTGAACATTGCGCAATTAATGTATTGATCGCGGGACAGTGACACAAAAATACATTTGATTTGGATATCAAAGTGAATCGTGGCCACAGCGTATATCATATCATTATTGACGCTCTGAAACATTTGCAAAATATATACTTTTGGTTTCATATATTATAACCCTATTCCCACCCCTACCCCCAAGATCGTCCCACTGCTTATTTACAAACCATTGGGTGCTGAATTCACTATTTTCAAAATGGCAGCCAAGCCTATTGGATATTTTGAAGAAGTAGTGTCCAAAATATATGTGTGATTAGTGTTAAGAGAAGAATAATTTGTCGAATGCATGCAATGTACAATATACGATGGGACTTTTCCAGAGTGGGCATTACCTGAAAACGTAATTACAACGACAAACAGTTGCCAGGTGTAGGCCCCAGAATAATGATGTTGTATCAGATAGTGAAGTCGAACTCAGGCCAAAAAATAAGTGACAGCAATAGGCTGAGTGCCAAGCGCCCAACAGTGGATACAGGTCCGAAAGTACCGGCGGGTTTTTTATATAGGTGGTAAACATTACGGTCAGCCTGTTTTGCTGTCCCTCAGACCAGGTGTATTTTCGTCCTTCGGGTCCAGTGCCCTATTACAGCGGTCAAAGGCCTGCGGGAGACAAGTTAAAACAATATCTCGCTGAAATAATAGATACTAAATGCTATTTCTAAAAAATAAATTAACATTTGCATCAAGAGTAAAGGACAGTTTTTCTGATCTTTACCTGTAGGCATTTTTACGTTGGGATTTTCAGCTTTAAATTACTCTTGTGTCGTATTTCAGCTAGGATATAATGTAATAGTTACCCAAAAACGTTTCTGATACATATCTTTCTAATTTTGTGAAGCATGTAAAAACGTACGATATTTGCATACCAAAAAAAGCAAACCTTTGAATAAAAAACAGAATTATATTTTAAGAAGAGAGGCGTAACGGAGAAAAGGCTCCAGCTTCTAACTTTGTAACCATGCCAAAATGTCTGCTATTTGGATAAAAGAAAGCAAAACTTTGAATAAAATCAAAATTATATTTTAATAAGAGAAGCCTAATGGAGACATGACCCCAGTACCTGCGCATCAATGTATACACGCAAACATACATACATACATACATACATGCATACATACATACATACATACATACCAACATACATACATACATACATGCATACATACATACATACATACATACATACATACATTTATATAAATTGACATTATACAATACATCATAACCAATAATGAGCATACCATTAAGGTGTTGAACTAAATAATCCACTTTTACAAAGCATAATGTTTGCCTCAGAACATTTGTGTTTCAAAGGGTTTGACAAGGTCGTAGCCTTGGAATATGTAGATTATGGATTTTTGTTAGGTTCCTATACAGTGGAATATTTGTCGCTACAAAGCAAGTGTGCTTGGTATACATTTTGAAAACCTGTATCGTACTGGCAATTTTGCCATCACCACTTTATTTGTATATCTCATTTCTGTATTCTGTTGTTTACTAACGATACTTTAGTTTTCCAGTAAATTCAAGAAAACTTATTAAAGTGACGTTAAAAACCTACTGAATAATTTACAATTACGGTACACTGTTGACTTAATATTTTGTAGCAAAGTTGACATCAACCAGTTATGGTACCATCTATCACTTTTCACAGTGCTCCGATGTAAAATACTGCAAGTGTATACTTATCTTGGGTTTATGGGTCATAAAATTAGTTTTCATGTTTTTTTAATTATTGATCCATTCCATTTTTATTAGATAAAAGTTTTCAGTATTCCACACAAGTTTCATCTAATGTGTTATGTTTTACAGACCTGTCTATTGTGTTAAAACTGCGTAATTGATGCTGTGGCTAAGTGAATATGTCACAAACATATGAAAGATTGGAAATCGTACAACCAAGTCATTCTGTGTTTAATGATGGACCTGTGTATGACTTATTACTCTCCACCAGGCTCAAACAGTTTTGCTGAAACGTTTAAAAAAACCTACGAAACAACATTGCTATGCCTGTGCATGTAACCTTACTACACTTCAATCTGAATTAAGCATGAATGGGAAACAATTTTGTGCATCTGAAAGAACAGATGATACAAAAATGGTTATTGTATGATCATGTCATGTCTGTTTACGGCAAACAGTATGTTCTGGTGAGAGTTTTTGGCCGATTTGCCTGCTAGACAGAACGCTCTCTGTATTCTCACATAGTTTGGTCTGGTTTGAATGCAAATGGACAACAAGCTTTGTGAAGATGTGATATTGTCAACAAAACATTCCGATCAGAGTTTGGTGACAACATGAAATTGTGGTTGCTTTTAGGCGCCTCTCATTCGAAGCAACCACAAACGTAAAATTTGGACAATAGGAATCATACTCCGTTTTCGACTGATTTGAACCAGAGAGACTTGAATATATTCACAAATAACGCACAACCCATCAGACACACACAATATATATACACACACACACACACACACACACACACACACACACACACACACACACACACCGCGAAACCGATGAAATGATTTGCATCGTCAGGAAAAAAGAAAAAAATCCACAATGCTGTAGGGCTTTTCTTTCAAAGAAGAAAAAGAAAAAAAACAAATGAGCAGATCAGCTAAATGTCGTTCTATAGTGCACCTGCACACCATTCTGATAGCCCTGCTTTAAATTTGGTTAAGTTTGCGGTATTTTAATTTTTGCTTATTTTGCTGATGGCACCAAAAATTGTGACATTAAAACACAATGGAATAGAACGTTTACACAGGTTCAAAAATACAGATACCTTATGAGACTACCCAAGTCAGGAGTTTTTAAAAATAAGCAAAAACTATAAAACTTCTACTGCCAGGTTTGGTTTTAAAATGTTTGCGAAGAAGTGATAGTGGTATTGAGGACGATATGGCTGGCCTGATATATATATATATATATATATATATATATATATATATATATATATATATATATATATATATATATATATATATATATATATATAAATATATTCATATAATTCGGTCATGTTTTTAGTATGTGATATGCAAACAAGTTAATCCAATGGCCGTGCTCCAGACATTCACACACCAGAGGCTATACGATTTTTTTTCATTCTATCACGCTTCTCTTTTATTCCACAGACTCTAAATAGAAACTGCGAGATGCTCTGATAGTAATATTTTTCATTGAATACAGTGTGTCATGTTTTTGTGAATAATTTTTATACTAGTGCTGTTTTGACTAAAAAAAGCCTAACAAAGCATACACAGAAAACAGGCATTTCCAGATCGCTACAAGATTCTCAAAATAAAATGTTAACGTGGGTGGAAAATGAATTTTGTCTTGGTGGTCATTCGATATTAGGGAAATGGAACCACTTGTAAAGCACGGTATCATCGTGAATCTCTTGGTTCTTTTCTCTTTCTCCGAGGAGAGGTATCCAGTGTTTTATTCTTAACAAGTGCCTCCGGCTGTGCCAAGGTAACAAATTAACCTGACCTCAAAAGAGGTAAAGTGTAAAAGGGGAGAGAACATTCATTTTAAACATGTTCCGACAAATGTCCAAGCTACCTAAGCCTAACAAAAATATATGAGGGGTTCCGGTAACCTGACAGACCCTACTAAAAAGACCCAACGTTAACATTAAAGGACTCCCCCCCCCCCCCCAAAAAAAGTACTTTCAAGCCGCCCTTCCCTGATAAAAATTGAGCAGCCCAGGCCAGTGCTAGAAACTCAGTCAGAGACCCCAAAAGTACATATCTTTTTTAAGTTGCCCAAATCATACACAAGTGGCCCAAAGGGCAAGGCGAGCGCGCGAAAGCATGCTAGGGGGTCTGGGAACATCTCCCCCCCCCCCGAACCTTTCGTATATGAGGATGCAAAATGATGCATTCAGGTGATTTTTGACAGGAAAATCTTGCCTTGACATGGTTGACGAAATCACAACATTTTAGTCATTATTGTACTGATTTGGCCATTTTCCCCCAGATTGTACAAAACTTTGATTGAAAATAGCAAAAATTAGTAAACTTTAAACTAAAAAAGACCATTGCCATGTTATCAATTAAGATAAGACAATTTTTTGTATTTATACATGTAACGCTTCAAAGAATTTTTGCACATTATAGTAATCATATTTTAAATTTGGGGAAAAGTAACATATGAAATATCTTGCAATTACTAAGTCGTGTATTTTCTCTACAAAAGCAACAGTAAAAATACATTAAGATAGTGACTAGGCCTAAATGTACTTAACTTTTATCACTGAATGTTGAGTGTCCGATTGATAATATTTTACTCGTGCACATGAAAAGAGTGTATAATATTCACATGCTATACTACAAAAATCTATAAAATACATGACTATATAATTGCTGAAAGCACACCAAACTATGATGCATGAAACGGGAGCACCAGAAGCATAGGGAATCTTGCCTTGGCTTATCTTCATGGTGGACCACAGCATGAAAATAGTAAGTGTGAAGTCAGAAAAACATTAAGTTGCTTTGCAGAGGTTCGTAATTAAAATGTTTTAATTATTTATAAATTTTAAGATAGATCTAAATTTTCAATAAATAAATATACAAATGAAAACATATAAGCACGCGCCCAATTGTTTTCAGCACTGATTGCAATGTTCAATGATAAAACTTTTTATCGAGAAAGTGGCCATCGTGAGCAGTTATTTTGCAGTAAGGGCAATTCAAATACAGCATTTTATTTCAACTTGTGTGGAGGGTTAAGTTGGTCCGGGGGAACCTCATAGCAACACAAAGTTTGATAAGGCATAATATTTTGCAAGGTTTCAGGTGTCCCTTCTCCGAGTTACCAGGGCAAACGGTCGTTAAAGTACCTTTAAAACATGACTTCCTATCTTAACTTTAATCTGCCCCCCCCCCGTTCTGTCTGAAGCAGTTATCATCGTAAGTTACAAATCCAAATGCGACACGACACCCAGACGCCGCGTGGTGAGCACCATTTTGAACATTGCGCAATTAATGTATTGATCGCGGGACAGTCACACAAAAACACATTTGATTTGGATATCAAAGTGAATCGTGGCCACAGCGTATATCATATCATTATTGACGCTCTTAAACATTTGCAAAATATATACTTTTGGTTTCATATATTATAACCCTCTTCCCACCCCTACCCCCAAGATCGTCCCACTGCTTATTTACAAACCATTGGGTGCTGAATTCACTATTTTCAAAATGGCAGCCAAGCCTATTGGATATTTTGAAGAAGTAGTGTCCAAAATATATGTGTGATTAGTGTTAAGAGAAGAACAATTTGTCGAATGAATGCAATGTACAATATACGATGGGACTTTTCCAGAAAGGGGAATTCCCTGAAAACGTAATTACAACGACAAACAGTTGCCAGGTGTAGGCCCCAGAATAATGATGTTGTATCAGATAGTGAAGTCGAACTCAGGCCAAAAAATAAGTGACAGCAATAGGCTGCGTGCCAAGCGCCCCACTGCGTCAAAGACGGAGTTAAGTGGAGAAGGTTGCTCCAGCAGTGGATACAGGTCCGAAAGTACCGGCGGGTTTTTTTTTTATATAGGTGGTAAACATTACGGTCAGGCTGTTTTGCTGTCCCTCAGACCAGGTGTATTTTCGTCCTTCGGGTCCAGTGCTCTATTAGGGCGGTCAAAGGCCTGCGGGAGACAAGTTAAAACAATATCTCGCTGAAATAATAGATACTAAATGCTATTTCTAAAAAATTAATTAACATTTGCATCAAGAGTAAAGGACAGTTTTTCTGATCTTTACCTGTAGGCATTTTTACGTTGGGATTTTTCAGCTTTAAATTACTCTTGTGTCGTATTTCAGCTAGGATATAATGTAATAGTTACCCAAAAACGTTTCTGATACATATCTTTCTAATTTTGTGAAACATGTAAAAGCGTACGATATTTGCATACCAAAAAAGGCAAACCTTTGAATAAAAAACAGAATTATATTTTAAGAAGAGAGGCGTAACGGAGAAAAGGCTCCAGCTTCTAACTTTGTAACCATGCCAAAATGTCTGATATTTGGATACAAGAAAGCAAAACTTTGAATAAAATCAAAATTATATTTTAATAAGAGAAGCCTAATGGAGACATGACCCCAGTACCTGCGCATCAATGTCTTCGAGCTGACCCTATGATCTTCACCTTTAACCGCAGTCGGAAGCCTGATTGCTAGCCATACGTGCATTAATGGTCCATCAATAGAATTACACAAACAGGAGCAACAGTGTCACTTCTGTGCTGTTCTGCAACCCCCCAACCCCACCCCCACCCCCACACACAATCCAATCTCTCTGCGGTCCAGAGCCTATCTGGTCATTGTCTTTGTTTACACCTGTATATTGATCAATATTATCACGTGCGATTCGTTTTTTTTTTCTCCAAAATTCAAGGCTTCAACAGCCTAATGGGTTTCTTTTGTGATGGCGGCTGCTTGGCTTTACCTGATATTCGGTAAAGACAACCGACTTGAATTTAGCATAGACTAAAAAAATAGCAAATACATAAAAGAACAATGCATAACAAGTCCTTGCTTAGGAAGCAAGACTTGAAGAACCCATATGACCTAGTGTATGCACCAATATAAGTAAAAGATAACAAAAGCCATATTTTAAACTTCCTTTGAGCAAAAGGATTTCTTTTTATTCATGTACCTTATCGGAGAGGAAACCCAATTAGACCTGACAACCAAATGTCACCTGCATATGCGTCATTGGAATGCCACTGACAAAATATCAGGATAGGCATGGTCAAGACGTGTATCTAATATGAATAATGAGTTCCCTCTGTCAGAGACCCCCATTTGTCCGTGAACACGCCACTTGTATGACTCTGGTGCTCCATAAAGCCACAGGTGAACCGCATAACAACAAACACAATCATATTTAGGAGACTGTTTCACTTATTATCACAGTAAAAAAATATCTTGACAACCGTAGACCAGACAACGGGCACTGTGAAAACCGTCAGATTCATCATAGTTTGTATCATCATCATCCCAAACTTGTGTCTCAGCATTCATGTTCAGGGCACACGTAGTATTGAATTAAACACAAGAATAAATAAACCAATTCCAGCATGGTTTAATGTGATGAATTGCTTAAGCACACAAGCTGTACCAGCAAGTGGTACTCAGAGACAGAATAGAAATACGTCAATATTTGTAAATGTATCTTTTAGACAGGCAGGACCACAAAATTGAAACGCTAAAGACTTTTCAAAATAGTTGTTGCACAAGCATACAGATGTATGACAGAAATAAGTGACAACACAGGTCTTTTTTCTATTTCCCACTTTTCACGTGTACATATGTGGCCAAAATTGTATCAGTCATCCATTTATGTGTTTCTTTCTTAAATTCATATAAACCAAAAATAAAGAAGCATAGACCATTCTCTTTACAGTGTAAAATGCTACCGGTTGCAGAATTTTAATTCATTTTCAAGCTTCGCGCTTCTTGTAAACTCATGCAATTAAACTCTATGATGTCTAGTGGAAACATAATGTTAGTCCGTGTATTATAACGTAATGCCTTCTTAATCAGTTATATCATGACGTCATTGATATGATTACACTTCTCGGATTAAATATACGTAATTAGTATTAATAATAATCCTGTGGCACTCCGCTTATTTGCCGCGGTCCAGTATCATACATGATACAGGTTGCCTAACTGAAAAATGAACTACACGTAATCATATCAATCCTGTAATATTAACAAAAATGCGGGATAATTGATGATGTTAAACGACATTACCTAAAATTTTATGTGACGTCACTTCCCCTTAATTATAAATTTGGTTTCTCATTAAAAAAACTAATCATCCATGGTACATAACGAGTGTTTTTCCTTTTCAGCTTTGATTTATGTTTTCGTTGAAAGAACTCTTCCCTTTGTCCCCCCCCCCCCCGAGTCATTTTTCGGTTGAAAAAAAATGTACATAGAATTGTAGTGAAAATTTAGAGCAATGATCAATGTGTTCGCCGACTTTAATTTGCCGTGTTTCTGGGATATGAATCTGTTGTCCATGTAGTGTCATTCTTTTAAGGACTTGATTGCATGCTGACACAATGTGTATTTCATTGTAATCCCGGCAAACTATTTCGTAAATCACATTTTGACTTAAACGATCCATTTGTCAGTCAATGTTCCTGATGTATCCAGGGCCATAATGTCCGTTACCAACATAAGCATACAGGTTTTGCACAGGTCACACACTATGCTGCCTGATTGGTATTGTTCACTTGTATAAAAACTTGATCTTGTCAAAAATTTGCTTTAAATTACAGGTTTTAATTAAAGTCCGTCATCCATTTCTAGCATTTTCAGTGTGTGTCGTATTTCTGGTAATATCACTGGATTGTTAGGATTTTATGTAGAAATCTTGATTAATTTGTCACTCGTCGCGGATGTTTTATCCCTTCGTGTCCTGTCTGTGTTTGAACTGGACCTTGACGTATTCCCCTCGAAATAAGTGAATCTGGAAACCCCCTGTGGCCGTATTCACAAAGAGTTTGATCTAATCATGACTCTGATCCTAAAATTGAATTGGTGCACCTTTGACCCTGAACTACTTTATCTTTGGCCCAACACATGAATCAAAATGTCCAGGAATAAACAATCTGTGTTCTGGGAGACATTACAAACTCTATTTTCACACATTTTCATTTGATTAAATTAATCTTAGTTTAATCCAATACTTAATCTTTGAACATGGATCAAAATCTGGATCAAATTAAGCCCTAGTCCTGCAATGCAAATCATATGCTTGGTACAATAGCCATAAAACAGATTAGTCCGCACTAAAACTGGTCATGCAACCCAGGCTTAAATATGTGGGATTTAAAAAAAATCGATTTTAATTTTGATCCTCAATTTTTTACCAGACTACGATTCTTTGTGAATAAAGCCACTGGATTTTAGGAATTTGTGTAGTTCATCTAAGCACATTCTCTTCCTTGTTGTGTCTTCAACCATTGTGCAAATTCTTCTTATATATATGCACTCTCAACCCTTGTGCGGCAGGAAGGCTCTCGTAAGTTGAAAAAAAAAGTCCCATATAAATGGAGCATACCTTTTATCCTGAAGGTTTGAGGGCCATACATATGAGTCAGAGAAGTTAATAGTGTCCACAAAGGTGCAGAAATCTGAATAGTAATAGATGTGGACGGTGATGGTGTATACATCATGTATAAGCGATACGATTCGTAGGACTTCAGCAAGTTTCTTAAAACGGGACCGGGGCTCATAGCATCCCAACAGTTTTCTTGTTTTCAGTGGATTCCAAAAAACTTCAACACTTTCAGAGGAGAGTTCTACTTACTTTCCGTCTGGCGAGAGGGAAAACAAGAATAAAACGTTGCCGTATCCCTCCTGCAGAGGACTCTACACTCAGGAGGGCAGTGGTAGTGTATTGCCGTTATCTTCCGTTGAGGCTTGCAACTTACAGGTTTAAAAACACTGCATATAGAAACACCAATTTTTTTTTACTGTAAATCTAAGAGTAAAATTTAAATAATTCTAAAATTTTGTTGTTTAAGTCACAAACATTACCAGTTTGCTGTAAGTTTCTTAACCGTGCCATGCAATTGCATAACACAACTATAGCCCGCGAAACTTCTTTATTAGGAGGCGTAGTTAGCTAAATACATCGCTACTTGTGAAATCTCTTATACTATCTCTCGTCGTGGGGACCTTTTAATCTCGTAATTGTGAAATATTGTCTCATTATTATAACTTTTCATTTCAAAATTACTTTTATGGAACTAACTACAAAATAAAATTGAACTTAAGGTTTGGCCCAGTGAGCAACCATATTTATCCATACAGGCAGGAAAACAGACGTCCAGTCCTGACTTAGATGATGTCTCACATAATAAGCTGAAAAAGAAAATCTGGAACCAGATGGATTAGCTAAAAAGGATGTTGTGCTGCGTAAATATGCGCATAATCATATTCAGTATTGCTCTTACACTCTTCCCTATTCAATTTAATGCATTGTTCCGATCATAAATCACCATAAATACCACAGGCCTCCCAGAGGGTTCAGGCAACAGGCGAATATTATCTGTGTTTACGCGGTAGTGAACACATGAATCATTTTTCAAAGAGAAAGATATATGATGACAGGGATGAGGAGACAACGACGGAAAGAAAGTGAAACGCGTTTGTTTCATGGTATCAAAGGAACGATGTTCACTATAATAGGAAAGCAGAAAATACCATAGGTGCTCCCTTTTATCATGAACACTTTTATTTATTTTGGATCACCTTATCAGCCATTACTGACTTCAGACACCTTGTTCTCTGTTTTTCTCTCGGTCAAATAGTTTATGTGAAAATTGCGACACAATAGAATCTTGGGCCACGCTTATTCGATGATTTTTATATGCGGCGTTTTTTTTTTGTACAGCAGTAAAAATGACAATGATTCATTACAGGCGTTTCGTGAAGAGGTTTCACGTATACCGCGAACTCACAGCACAATAAACAACATCTGTAAGATAGACTTACTGGCAATATGCTTGGAGTGAGTATTTCTCTTTTCCCGAAATCCACAATATACTACACGGGTTTCTTGCATTAGTGTCGTGGGAAATCTCATAGTATCAGGTATAATATTTGTAGCCGTAATTTTCCAATGATTTCTCTGGGAGCTGCGCACGGATACTAAATATATAGCATTACGGACAGCCAAATTGGACCTGAGTTGCTGCTCAGGAGCCTTGGGAAACCATTAGAACATGTTAAGAGCGCAGATCAATGTAATTATTATGATGCACCGTAAGTTTTATGTTGGCAAATCACGTTACATGAACATCCATCTTTATAAGCACCATTTGTGTGTTCAGGTTATTATTATTTGCTTTGAATGGAATACGGTTTTACCACTACTTAAACATTTTCAGGAATTCTATGTGGATAACGTTACAGGTCTAACTTTTACCACTTTTTTTTCTAAGATTACACACAATATTTTTTTAAGCAGAAAAAGTGGTTATAGTACGACATAATCTCGTTATAAAAAGATGAAAAGTAGTTGCAGTCCAATTATAACTCTTTATAATGCGATATAACGTCATTATGACGAAACGAATTTTTAGAACCAGAATTCCACGTGCTAAAAATAAGACAAATCAGTTATGGCGGGATTCCATGTCGGTGTAACAAGACACAAATAGCATAGCTATTGTCTGATTTTGTCCAGTAATTACACAGACAATAGACTTTTTTGTTTTCCGTCGGTTTTACAAACATAACACATGAGCTGAAGGTGCAGCCCTTGCCAACGACTACATTTCCATTAGATTTCAGTTTTCATAACTTGTTTCTATGTAGTTATATCGAAAAAAAAAATAATTACAAATGACACAGTTATAACAATATTTTGCCTCCCGTTATCATGAGCCAATAGGTGAAATTGGGTTTACACCTATGAACTTTCGTGCCAAAGTCACCTTACCGTCTGCTCTGAAATCAATTACTATGTGAACCTTATCTGGATTAATACTGCGGCTTCTTTTGCCCTTGACAATGATTCCCTCAACAGACCTCTACGCAAACGGAGATTGAAGGTTGCGTATGGGCAGTCCACTGGTACGTGAGTTATATATGCTATGTTACATTTAGGCATTATAAGGTAAAACTGATTCCCGTGGTTATTAAGCATTGTATAAGGTGAAACTGATGAACCTGTGGTTATTTGTCAGTGGAAATGGTTTTGGAAGCCATAGAGGTAGCAATCTTCTTGCAGTTATAGCATACGCTGACCACATAAATTTGCTTGCTTCTAGGCTAACACCCATGTCTAAATTATTACTTGTTTGTTCAAGTTATACTGAAAGTATAATGCACAATTTAATCCCAAGAACCCACATTTCCCGTTCCAAGTGTACATCAAAGTTCCTTATACTGAAGCTTTTGCATGACATGCAGATTTTTTTTCTCAGTAAATATTTCGCACGGAAGACTAGAAGAACCACAAAAAATAAAACTCAAACTCAAAATGTCGAGGTTTTTTTTTCTCGAAATTTCGACTTTTAAATGTCGACATTTAGGGATTTTTCTCGACATTCAACTGTAGAAAAATAGAAATTTAAAAGTCGAAATAGCAAGTTAAAATTGCGGAAATGTTGACTTTAAAAGTGAAAATTTCGAGAAAAGAGTCCAAATTTCGAGATAAAACGCAAAACGTCTAGAAAAAGTTTGTGAGAAGAAAAAAAATCCTAGAAATTTCGAGAAAAATCCCGAAATTACGAGATTCAAAAACTGGAAATTTCCAGGGTTTTTTTGTAGTCCCAATAGACTTCCATAATGTCGATCTACCGTCAACATAGGAAACGAGTTGCTTCATTGTTCAATGAACTTTGTGAGACGGGGGAAGGGTCGACTTGAGTTTTGACCTACACGCACGATGTACAATCGTTGTGTTGTACGTAGAACATATTTAGCCTAATACTGCTATGTCACCATGATCATGTTCTCGTTGTGTCTTAGTGAGGTGCATCGTGTTCTGTTTCTTGCAGCACGAATAAATATTTAACTAACGTATAGTGTGTATACTTATAGGCAAAAATATTGATTGAGAGTAATCCTTGCGTAAATAGGGAACTGCGTGTTGACTTCTTGATTTCTGTAATTATAGCATATTCAAACCTCCCGAGCATGAGTAACAATAACCGCCTGCGTCACTTGGAATTTAGAACATGGAATGCTCCCTCCCACTCATTACTGAATGTGTGCAGAGAAAATAAGGTACCACAGTGTTTTGTTTACCCGGACAATTGCATCAAGATGTACAAAATATTAGACTAGCTCTCCCGATCTGTCTGCTACCCCTACGATGTGGTCATCAATAATTTTCATTTAAGACGG
This sequence comes from Hermodice carunculata, assembly GCA_964020975.1. Lineage (NCBI taxonomy): Eukaryota > Metazoa > Annelida > Polychaeta > Eunicida > Amphinomidae > Hermodice > Hermodice carunculata. Next base: position 79,507,285 of record OZ026614.1, on the reverse strand, counting down.
ACACAGCAGATTAGTCCCGAATATGTTCAGAATAAAGCAGCAACAGTAAACTGTCAGCCCAAGCAAAGAAGTCGCTTTGCATCTACAGCTACAAACACTTTTTGAATGAATGAATAAATAAATAGATACTAATAATAATATGAGAATAAAATAAAAAAATAAAATAAAGCTTTTCAAGACAAATCGGTACGCAACTTCTGGTAATTTACATTGTCTGATTTTGTCTTAGTTACATATAGTTTAGTTATTACTTTTACAGATGAACGTGAGTCCACCATTTTGAAAAAAAAAGAAAGAAAATGTGCCCTGATACGGCACATTTGAAAGTCAGTTAGTGTTGTGATGTTACTTGGTAAGTTAAGTGAAATTACGGTGTAGATTGAGTAGAAAAACTCTAAGAATGAGCCGAAACAGTAGTGGATCCTGAAAGTGCAATATTTTGAAATAAATAAATAAATAAATAAATAAATAAATAAATAAATAAATAAATAAATAAATAAATAAATAAATAAATAAATAAATAAATAAATAAATAAATAAATAAATAAATAAATAAATAAATAAATAAATAAATAAATAAATAAATAAATAAATAAATAAATAAATAAATAAATAAATAAATAAATAAATAAATAAATAAATAAATAAATAAATAAATAAATAAATAAATAAATAAATAAATAAATAAACAAACAAACAAATAAATAAAAGAAAAAACAAAACAACATAAAAAAAGAATAAAAACCCTCATGTCAGTCCTATCATAAGATAAATTGCAGCAATCATTTCCATATTCCAACGATCAGGGCAGGAGCCAACCTTACCATAACGGATTTAAACTTAATGCTGCGAAGTCAAATATCCGGTCACGTTAAAAAATGCAAAAGCTACATATTTTGTGTGTCAATACCCTGTTCCTACTTCCCACAAAGACACTAGGAGCGCTGTGTTAGAGAGAGAGAGAGAGAGAGAGAGAGAGAGAGAGAGAGAGAGAGAGAGAGAGAGAGACAGACAGAGACAGAGACAGAGACAGAGAGAGTGAGGGGGGGGCTCTTAAGAGCCCATGCTGAGCTGGCATAGAAATATTCACCCCAAAATAAGTCACTGAACTGAACTGACCTGACTTTCAGATATAGCTTGAACTAATCTGAGGTGCAGATATCAAAGTTGAACCGAGCTGAGCTGAGCTGAACTGAACTTTTGGCAATAATTTTAAAAATGCCATTTAAAAGGACAATATGAGGATTTTTGAGAAGAATTTTGTAACACATGTTTCTCACCTAATTCGAGGGTGCTGAATCTGAAAAGTGATGTTACCTAGCCGAATTTTTAGTTCCCTGACCTTGAAATTGAGAAACAAAATGGCGTTTCGAAAATGCCCATTTTTGATTAGGGACTGGTAACACGAGCTATAAGTGCCTATACCACAAGAAACTTATACAATTTGCAGAAGTTCCATAAAGTATTTCATTGCTAACAGAGGATATGAAAGTTACTTCTTTATGATAACTTCAAGATGGCGGCCAATATGGCGGCTCATGTGTTATAATTCCAGAATTGGTAACATATATTTTAAGTGGTGTGACATAATTGCAATTGAAATGCACCATTACTTCTTTCTCGACATAACAGACTCACCTTGGACATTTTCCGGTACTTCTGATTCCTAGAATTCATATTAGTGGTCAAGACAGCATGTAAAAGAGACGATATTATGGAAAAGGCAGTATTAAGGTCTTATTTATACGTACTAACTACAATTTTATTTCTCAGAGAGGTCCATGTTTGAATTGGTTTATTATCATATTATTTGATTTAATTCAAGAAATCTTAACTGGTTCTAGAAATATCCATGAACACAACACTTGTGCATTGCAGTGAAGTACGATTCTACCAATATGGCGGATATACTGTGAGGCGGCCATTTTGTACTTAAATTTTGGAGGTGAAGGACTAAAAATGGAGCTTGGTAACGTTGGTTTTCGGGTTCAACATCCACAAGGTAGGTTAGAAAACTAAGTGACCAACTTCTACTCAAAAGTGCCCAACAAAGTGTCTTTTTCTTAAATACCGTCTAGTCTAATATTATATGAGTATCACTGACCTAAACACTTGACCGGTGATTTACTTGATTTTACTGGGACATGCATTTTAGACGTGATACATGCGTATGTAGGATTTCATAAATAAAAGATACAAAAGGTATATACCAGTAGTAAATGGATATAACTGCCTTATCCATTGACAGTAATCAATACTAATGTATACCCTTATTGAAAACGACACAAATTAAACTTCATCAATATATCAGAAAATTAAGAATCCATACTGGTGATCAATTCGATAAACGTTTATCTGAAATTCCTTTCCACACACTTGACGAAAATCCAACCATTAGCTTTTATGCAGAAGTAATCCTTTACACAACCCAACGCCCATCCTCACTCCCATCAATAAATGAAATGGAATAATAGAGACAAAGTCACAACGTCACCTGTTAGAAAAATCTAGAAGTACCCATATATATATATATATATATATATATATATATATATATATATATATATATATATATATATATATATATATATGCTGTGTCAAGTGCTGCAATTGGCAAAGCGATTTCGGACATGATTTCTTCGACCCCCCCTAAAAATGCCACAAACTTCTTGATAAAAATAATCCAAATCACTGAAGTAACACCAGTTATATACACCAAATGGCAACCTACACCACAAGGAAGTCGATCTAGTTGACAGCCTTGGAAATAATTACACACACATACATACTTGTTTTATCCAAAAAGTAGCTATGCTGATGTGCACCCTTACTGGTCATTGCGTAATTTCTAAAAATGGTAAAACGTCAGAAAATACCATTAACAGCATCTACTTGTTGTGAAAACATTCTGTGGAGACCGGGTCAAGACACATTTTACAATCCAGTTGCAGGACAATGCATCTACCGGTTAGACGTGAAGATTTCCTAAAAAAAAAAATTAGGAAAATGCAGCGATACCTGGTGAAATGAGCAAGGCTTAGTCAAACACGGAAGTGTTCCTTTGCAATTTTGAAACAATCTGCAACGCGACTTTTTACAACGATTTTTAAATTTTTTTTTCCCAAACTTGAAAATAATTCCTCAAAAAGTATATATATATATATATATACACATATTGAGGGGAAACCTCTTGGTACAAACACAGCCAATATGCATGTGAGGTAAGCTTGAAGAGGATGTGGTCAATGGACTTGCGGAGCCGAGAGTGTGAATCATTGTCACACGGCGTACGGACTCATAGCGCTCATAGCGCCCATAAAACGAGTTGGCCGACCTAAAATAATAAAGAACGGCAGTACCGCCTGTTAAACAAGACCTAGGGAACCCGAACTGCCTCTATGCAGTTTCGAATGACATGGCCCGAAGGTTCAGATAGGTAAAAGTCTTATTGCTTGCCCAAAAAATTAAAAACAAAAACAAAAAAACAAAGCAAAACAAAACAAAAAACGCAAAACACACACCCCAAAACAAAAACAAAATAAAAAACAAACTTTCTCTATATATTATGTATGTATGTATGTATGTATGTATGTATGTATGTATGTGTGTGTGTGTTTGTATGTATGTATGTATGTATGTATGTATGTATGTATGTATGTATGTATATATATATATATATATATATATATATATATATATATATATATATATATATATATATATGCATATATGACCACTTAAGGGTGCCCTCTTCAACAAACTCACTATAGACCCATCCGACATACATACTTGCCACAGTTGCGGTAAATCTGGCTTACATTTTAGTGAACCAGTCGAAAGTGTCACGATCCTTGCAATCCTCATGGATTTGCATGTGCATTTTAATTCAAAGGAATGAATGCATCATCCAAGAGTTACCCAAATTGATAAATTCAATAAAATGCATCTGCAAATCCCTGCAGCATCATCACATAGTGACTTACTTTCTTTTGTTCTTCCAAAGGCACATGTCCATTGAGTGTCTGCATGATCTAATTGGTGGTATTGGAGAAGTTGTCAAAAATAGCAAACACACAAAAAAATTGTGAAAAAATAGAAAAGAGAAATCGCAGCACCACCTGTTGTAAAGTTAAGAACTAAGGGTCTCCAGATTTCTCCTTTTAGAAATTCAATGCAATCGACCCAGTGGATTTGAAGATGATATTTGTAATGATCTCCCCCCACCCCTAAAAAGTCATTAACAATCAATTTGATAATCTCTTAAGTGTGATCTTTTGATTGCAATCAGTACAGACCCACCTTATAGTAGTAGTATGATACCATAACGTGACAATATCATGTCATGTCATTGTGACTCGTAAACCGTCCAAATCTTGACAAGCTCATCAATAGGAACATCCCAAGATACAACAGCAAGACTTGAATATCCACCAAGCAACACATTATTCACTTAGTATCTGAAGATGATAAGATGTCACATTGACAACATCAAATAATAACAATCATGAAAAATGGAAGCGGAAAACAGTTTTCAGCAATACCGGAGAAACTGCATCGAAAACTAGAACAGGCTGATTTTCCAACAGAAAATCAAATGTCTCCCCGTGCGCCCTTACTATTGTCACCCTTATTTGTATAAATAGGCATACAGATTCCAATGATCTACAGATATGGTGAAGGCACACTCTTTATTGACACTTCAAAACGTTGATTTTTGACGAAATGCCCACGTGACCTTGAAAAATAGGTCAAGGTCATACATCTGCAATTACAAGCAAGGTCTTACAAAATTCTTAGATAAAAACAAATTACACAAAATGTTAACCTCTTTAAGACAAATCTTTCTCAAGTGCATCTGCAATGATTTTTAAAAAGTGGCCATGTGACCTTGAAAATATGTCAAGGTCACCCATCTACAATCCCAACCTTGTTGGTATTATGGAACATAAACAAGCAAAATTCCAACCTCCTACGTCAAATCCTTGCAGAGTTGTTGCATGGGTGTCAAATTTAGATGACATGCCCATGTGACCTTGAAAATATGTCGAGGTCACCCATCTGCAATCCCAAGCAAGATCATATATAGGAACATCTTCACATAAAATTTCAATTGTCCAAGTCAAATCTTCCTTGCGTTATCTCGTCCACATTGATTTTAGACGAAATGCCCACGTTACCTTGAAAAATAGGTCAAGGTTATACACCTGCAGTTACAAGCAAGGTCTTACAAAAGTCTACATAGAAACATAATCACACAAAATATCAACCTCTTTAAGTCAAATCTTTCAGGAGTGCATCTGCAATGATTTTAAAATGTGGCCACGTGACCTTGAAAATAGGTCAAGGTCACCAATCTACAATCCCAACCTAGTTCATATTCTGGTACATAATCATGCAAAATTTCAACCTCTTAAGTCAAGTCCTTGTGGAGTAATTGCGTCCGCGTTAATTTTACATGACATGTCCATGTGACCTTGAAAAATAGGTCAAGGTCACCATCTGCAATCCCAACCTAGTTCATGTTATGGTACATAATCATGCATAATTTCAACCTATTAAGCCAAATCCTTGCGGAGTTATTGCTTCCGCGTCAATTTTACATGACATGCCCACGTGACCTTGAAAAATAGGTCAAGGTCACCAATCTGCAATCCCAAGCAAGGTTTTATATAGGAACATCTTCACAAAAAATTTCAAGTTCCCAAATCAAATCTTTCTCGAGTTATCGCGTCCGCAACGCACACAACAATGTGTTGAAGAAGAAGAAGAAGAAGAAGAAGAAGAAGAAGACGAAGAAGAAGAAGAAGAAGAAGAAGAAGAAGAAGAAGAAGAAGAAGAAGAAGAAGAAGAAGAAGAAGAAGAAGAAGAAGAAGAAGCGGAAGAAACGGACGCAAAAACAATATGTCCTCCCGTTGCACGGGGAGACATAATGAGAGCAAACAAGCGCCGTCCATGATCAAGTTAACCAACCTTCGAATTAGGAACATCTTCACAAAAAATTTCAACTTCCCAAGTTAAATCTTTCTCGAGTTATCGCGTCCGCAAGGTACACAACAATGTGTTGAAGAAGAAGAAGAAGAAGAAGAAGAAGAAGAAGAAGAAGAAGAAGAAGAAGAAGAAGAAGAAGAAGAAGAAGAAGAAGAAGAAGAAGAAGAAGAAGAAGCAATAACAATATGTCCCCCCGTTGCACGGGGAGACATAATGAGAGCATCCATCCATGATCAAATTAGCCAATCTTCGAACAAGCAAAGTCAAAATCCGGAGATCCAAGGTAGACACACCAACAACTAAGTATCATTTGTATATCAGTGTATGAATATAAAATGCTGTATGAAGGAAAACAACTCTCTTCTGACTTGAGACAGGTACCAACTAAATTAAGTAACAGTTTAAATCGATTTGATGCCAAGAACCCTCTACGTTTAAAAAAATGGTCCCTCATACACACATAGTACAAAATTTCAGCTACAATTGTTAGGTTTACATATTTACTGCACCATGTATATAGCAATTTAAGTCAATCTGATATCTATATAACAATTTTTTCATTTTTATCCAGAAACTTCAAAAACGTTGCTTTAATTTCAGTTTTGAATATCCATGTTTCACAAGTTTCTGAAATAGAAGTGAATGACGGAAGTCAAAGTTGTCAAAATCGGTGCACCCTCTGGCAGAGGTAATTAACCTTCACACATATACATCATAAGCTGGCCCAGGTGGAAAATTAGCATCCATGTAGGGGTAGTTTTACTATGTTAAATTCAAAATCATCACGATTGTCATATAATTGAAACTTTAATTCACTATCATCGTTATATCTAAAAATATAGAAACCTTGGCATTCGCACAAAACCTTCTTATCGTCTTAAGGTACATTGCCACCGAGTCTGAAGTGAATCTGGATTAGAGTTTTTGGCGAAAAAGGAAAAAAAAATGTGATTTACCATTACCATCCTCATTTACTAACATAATAATCAAAATGATGATTACCCAAATCGAAAAAATCGTCACAGAATCAAGGATCCACAGCATAAACAACTAGTGAACAAATTCATTTGACCCCTCCACAAGGTACACTTTTGTCAAGTTGCATCATAATCTAAGACATAGTTTGGGAGAAGTGAACAATAGTGAAAATACAAAAAAGTCATTAAAACACAAAAAAGTAACAGATTGCAGCCCTGTCTGTTGAAAAATTAAGATCTAGGGCTTCCCAGAAGTGTCCTTCTAAAAATTTCGAAGCAATTGGTCATGCAGCTCCGGGGACGATTTTTTTCTTGAATTTTGCCAAAAAAAACAAAACAAAAAACAAAACAAAACAAAAACAAAAACAAAAAAAAACAAACAAAAAAAAAAAAAAAAAAAAGGAAAAAAACCATAAGGAAAAAAAAAATCAATGACGCATCACGATATGAACAAATCAAATTCAGTAGAAACCCATGTAATGTACATTCCTACTTAGTTTGAAGTGAACGTGGATGAGGGTTTCAGAGAAGTCAAAAATATGAATCAGCATTGCAACCACTTTTATGTAACATAATCTTCGAAGAAGCACCCGGATTGAAAAGTTCGTTAAAAATCTGCGATCCACAGCATCACCACCAAGTGAACAGTTTATTTATTTGACTCTTCTACAAGATACATTTTCATGAAGTTTGAGCATAGTCTTAGATATAGTTTTCGAGAAGGGGAGCTAGAAATATTGAAAAAACACACTAAAGAATCGTTAAAAAATACAGACAAAATTTCAGCACCATTTGTTGAATAAATTTAGGTCTAATGGTTCCCAGAAGTAATAATATTGCTGTGGCTCTCCGCTTATGAGACGCGGTCCTGTGTGACACAGGTGGCCAAGGAAAAAGGAAAGGAAAGAAAAGAAAAATAGATGAGGTGGAGGAAACCATGGCTATCTTAATCAGCTCGTGTTACCATGTTTTGCAGGACCAGAGGCGAGGCAATGGGTCCACCATACGCTCTCTCACAGCTGTGGTGGGCCCCTGGCCCTGCATGGATTTATCCCCCAACAGTCATCGCTTCTAGTCCCCCCTCCCCCCATTAAAAAAAGGTTCCCTCATACACCTTATCCCCGCCTTTACGGCTCAGGCATTTCCCATGGGGGACCCCATGGGAGCCCTTATAAGGGCGACCACCATTCCTTCTCTTCCGTGCACTCTGAAATTCTAATTTACGCTGTCGCCATCAAGCCCTAACAATTTATTTCTTTTCTCCCAGCACCCTACCAGGTAGTCCTGTACACTTTTAGTGCCTTTCCTGCCTCCCAGAAAGCCACCCTTCAAATCTAAAACCCATGCCACACGTTCCTCTTCCTCTAAACACTGAACCTCTTCTAGACCCTTCTTATTATAGTACTCTGTGTGCCACTTTCTGAAAAATTTTTCTCTTATCTCTCTATGCATCTGACCACAACAGCCAATGATCCATTGTCTCATCTGCCTCTTGTCTACATACCTTACATTTACCATTACTACCTGTTGTCCACTTCTGTTTTCGCTTTTCTAGATTGATCACTCCTGCCCCACTTTGAAAAAGAACCCTGGATCCATTCCCTCCATCCCAACACACACTTTTCTTTGGCTTTTCTACTACCTTGTACGCTTTTAATGTACTCTTTTCCCTGACTCATCTTTTCCAGTCTTCCTTTTAGCCCTCTGTAACAGTCCTACCTATATACACTTTCCAGTCATCAACCTCATCATATCCTTTCAATTCGTATCTCTCTGCCGACTTATTTATATCTTTGACCCATCTTGTTTGTTCCTTGACTACTTCACTGTAAACATTCCTGCACCACCTGCCTTCATTTACTGCTTGTAACTACCCCCAATACTTAAGCTTTGCTTTGGCAATTCTGTCTGTGATTTTATTCCATCCTAACTCTCCTAGGATTGCTTCTGTTGCTGTCTCCCTCACTTATTGAATATCAATGAAGCATGACCACTTTAACAAATTCGACAGAAACACACGTTAGGAACAGTCCTACCAAGTTTGAAGTGAATCCGGATCAGGGTTTTGGAGAAAAGTAAAAAATGTGAATTAAAATTGCAGTCCCCATCGACTTGGATAGTAATCAACAGGAATGCGTGCAGTAACCGATAAGAAAAATATCAGCGATCTGCAGCATTACCAACTACTGAACAACTTTGTTTGACCCTTCTGCAAGGTACATTTCCGTAAATCTCAGCACAATCTGAGATACGGTTTTGGAGAAGAAGTCGCAATTGTAGCAAACACACACACAAAGAAAAAATAGGAAAAAATTGCAGCGCCACCTGTTGAATAATTAAGGTCTATGGGTCCCCAGAAGAGTCCCTATGGAAATATTTCGGAGCAATTGAACAAAAAATTCATAAAGAATCCAAAAGCTAATGGAGCATAAATATTTGAATAATTTGGTAAGAGACCCACCCAAGGTACATTCCCAGCAAGTTTGAAGTGAATCTGGATGATCGGTTTGGAGAAGTCGAAAATTTGAATAATCGATGATGGACGGACGCCTGATGCCTGACCACATAACCCCAGCTGACTGACAAGTCAGCTGGGTAAGAAAAAAAGTCCAAAATGAATGGACCGTAACCATATGAGGAAACGTGATAAAAACTAAAAGCTTTCTTGAGGTGCACCCTTACTCAGTTAATTTGGCCTTCGTTACTTAGTTAATGTAGCCGGATTGTTGAAAACTGGCCACATCTAGCAGTTTTTTGTACTGACTATACCATTGCAATTTGCAGCCTGTTAGCAGTTGAGCATTACGTGCAAGTATTTCAGACTCCAAAAATCGAAAACATTCAAAGGCACGTTTTTCGGATTATGTTGTGCGCAACCTTCAGTCCCAGAGCCCCTTAATATCAACCGCAGAATCAGAGGTAGCCACTGTTTAGTCTTGGCTGAAAGCAACCTTTCATCACATAACACGGAAATTTTAAATTACCAATGACTGTAATCAGAAATTTTAATCGTGATCCGAAAGATTTTACTCCAATATGCGCGTTTTTCTACTTTCCAGCTGAAAAACATCTTATTTATTTTTACATGAACCTTCTAATCCTACCAACTGACATATTTGTGTTGTCAATACGTGGGGTTGCACTTTGCAGTAAAGCATTGCAGTCATCATCATCATCATCATCATCATCATCATCATCATCATCATCATCATCATCATCATCATCGTCGTCGTCGTCGTCGTCATCATCAATATCATCATCATCATCATCATCATCATCATGGAATGGATAAAGTAATCGATTTAAAAGTGCATTTTGTTTTCTTTTTTATGCTAAAGCACGTGACTACACCAGTCTCAAACGAACATATTTGGCACAATCTTACCCGCAAAAGTCACAAACTGAGATTTAAAGGTGAGGACACTCCCTATCCCCACACACACGCACGCATTCAATTTTCATATTGAACTATATATACGTATTCACACACACACGCACACACATTACGAACATACACAGAGTGATATTATTCAAGTACATCTACATATACATTTGCAAACATACGCACATGCACACACGGAGCCTTATGTGAATCACAATACCACGTGGAATTTGCTAATAATCCCTTTAATATAGATTACCTCGAACTTTACTGACAGCAGGCAAACATTGAAAAAATTTTGTCAAATACAGCTAAGCACAGTATATACATACTAATTGTAGAAACATAACATCACAGCAAAACAGCACAATGCATGAAGCGTTTTATTTGGTTATGCTTGTATTGATACTGATGTCCAGTCATGCATCCTTTCGCTTTCAGTTATCACAGGGTCGAGGTGGGTACATGTGAGTCATGTGACATCCGTGCAATGTTTATTGTCAAAGTAGCGACGGTTTGGTTACTTTCAGAGAATGTCACAGCCATCCGGTAGCGCCGTTGTTATTTTTGACGTCAGCCGCCACGTTGTCTTTGCTCACGCTCGACTTGTTGCTTACAAGGCCTATGACTATGGTGGCTCATTAGTTTTTTTTTATTATGTTTTTTCTCTCTTTTTAAAAAAAAATCTCGTAATTTCGAGATCAACTAGATCGAAGCACTCCCAACAGTCGCATGCAAAACTTCATTTCACTGATCTTTTGCAATTATATATGGCTCTGTGACGTTAAACTATAGCCAAGGTCACCAAAATGTAATCGTATCAAGAAATGGTGTCAAGGTACAAATGAAATAAATTTCAGATTTCAGGTAGCCAGTATTTAGTCTCGAGATATCATGTTCACAAACAAATAGTAGACGGTCAAAACGGAAGCACGGAGGGATGGACAGCTCGAAAACCTAACGGGTACCCGAAGGGGTGGACTCACAGTAAAATGAACATTTTGTTCTGGCACTAATGACCCACCATACAGGACACACTTCTGGCTTCAGCAAACCTCCTTGGCGACATGCTCTCAACAGCATACCCATACACATGGCATCTACACTTGGAGTTTGTCTTTTTAGCGTACCGCGAAGCTCGTGTCCACAAGAGTCCATCAGTTTTTCCTCACTGCATATCTGCGCCTTCATGCCACAACGGCCGGTGTCACACAGATTCATGGGGTAGCCAATACAACAGCGATACAACATTTGGGTGGCAAAAGAGACGCCACTAAATGTCATCCTTCCGTGCGATCACACAAACTATCAAAGCTGAATATTATTAGGAGACATGTTGTATTCATGCAGTACGACAGTCATGAATAATAAACCGTTCTTGAACTCAAATTAAATATTGATTCCCCTCAAATATTGATGATTTGTGTGTGTATATCCACTAAATTTAGCCAACAAATATTGGGAAGTGATGATGAGCGCAAGGTGGACGATGACCCCAAAATGAATGCACAGCTCAACTGACTCTGCACTCCAAGGGTATGACTAATTAAGCTACCACAATATTTTTTTTTTCAGTTACTTTGGCACAAATGTACAAACGAATTTTGCCAGGCTTTATGATGTTTTAGTTAAGGATGATGAACTTTTGTTACTCCAAAAATAAAAAATCTGCAAAACAATTTCATGTTTGATGTGAGTGGTTCCTGAGGTTTTCATCAGCAGATGAATCCATTGACGTCTATTAAAAAAGGATATTTCAAGGAAATATACAATTAGTTTGTTAATATTAGCTAGTTTATGGAAATGGTATGGTGAAGAGGGGCGACTCCCTGAGTAGATGGGACAAAAATAAATAAACCTGCACAAAATTTACCTCATATTACAAGAAAACAGGCTAAATCCATTTGGGAGGAGGCCAGTGAAAGATATTAAAAGATCGAGAATAATAAATGTTCGAACATATGGCATCGTGAGCGTTTAATGTTGTCTCGGTGATAGCCAGCAATTACGCCTACAATTTTTTTATCTGTTTTGACGCAAAATGAGTTTTCCGTTTTTTGAGCGAGAGGCCGCCAATGCATATACATGTAAATCTAATATGAGGTGAAAGTATTGTTCGGAATCAAGCACGATATAAGGCTATCATAACGTGTATATTTGTACATTTTAAAAGTATATCTTAGGTTCACCAGCTGACTTTCCGACAAAAAAACAAAACAAAACAAAACAAAACAAAAAAAATCCAACCCCCAAAAACACAAATAAACAAATAAACAAAACAAAAACGTGGGGGGGGGACTGATAAAAAATTGAAGAAAAAAGACAAAAAAACAAATTGAATCAAAACAAAATAACCCAAATGTCCCCGATGTGAATATTAGCGGCAACCTGAATGGCTGTCAACTGATTTAAACCTCGTGAAGACAAAGACATTTGACAGTTATGATGGCTAAAATCATAAAGTACTGGACAGAAAATTAAAAAATTATCTAACAATGCAACATCGTTCTAATCATGAGTGACATGTATCCTTTCATGATGAAAACTACTATACCATGCCCATTTGGGGTACATGATACATTAAATTGTCTCAGTGAGACTTTTGTAATTTTCTTGTATGTTACGCTTACAAAGTGAAGCATGTATATGCAAGATTTAAATTTTATTGAATACGCCTTGTGACATTTTTTCCAAAGGCGATCCAGAGGCAAGGAAAATGCAAGGTGCAAACGAGATTACAACTAAAATTACTTTTGACCAACCAGAATTCGGGACGTGAAACTCGTCAGTTTGGTACTATGTCACATGGAATAGAGGCATGTTATTTGCCCCTCCCCCCCCAAAAAAAAAGGATGACAACCCAGAGCAAAAAATCCTTGCAATATTACTTGCAAACTACCCAGAACACTTAATATGTAGAATGTGCCGTAGATCAATGAAATGTCAAAGGAAACAAAGGAAAAGGTGAGCGGAGCGCTGTGAACTCCTCGCATGCAGTCCAGATATTTTTTCTTTGAACCCCCTTTTCTTCACTGCAACTTTTGAAAAGCCATTCGATCAGTTCCCCCAATTTTGATCCTAAAGATTTCGGACTAGTTGCAAATTCATTGCTATAGTGCCCCCCTCCCCCGTCTCTGATTTTGAATGTTTGTCATCTTTTTGTCAGGACAGCTATAAAATTTTTGACGTTGGAATTAGGCTCCATTCACTTTCTTGAATATTTACCTATTTACCTCAAATAAAAAAAAACCCTCCGAAAAAACCCAAATGTGCAAAGAATGTGATCATGATTTTTTTTATTCGAGAAAATTTAGATTGAAAACTTTGCAGCATAAATACAAAAAATCAATGAAATTGTTGAAATTAAAAAATATATAGGATACCAGATCTTTTTCCAAGTCAAGTAAATTAAAAACGTATATCACATTTCATGAGGATTTTTGTTTTATTGGTCAACATGCAAAACTCACGAGTAAGCATTTACGCACGCATAAGTCACTTAAACGATACTGTTGGTGTAATTTATCACATAACTCCTCATCGTTTAAGCGAAAATTTCATCTGTCACAGCATTTGTATTTGTGTATCAAACATCACGTACATTTTCCTTTTAGACTGATAAGGACATATGTTAGTTCCACTGTATTAACCACCATATGCTGACCAACTAGACAATATTTGATAATTTTTCTATAATATTTTGAAAGTCAAAATTTAAGTCAAGCTTATGCAACTGTAGTAACAATTCATAATGTGAAAAAAATCATTTTCATTCAAGAAGACCAAGTTACTTCTTTGATCATGGTAAACACAATTGAAACTTATTAACAAGCTTCAGATTTCAATTAATAGTAAATCGTGATTCTTTTTACGTTGATAAAACTACAAGAAGCGTTATATCCGTTAAAATCATGCAATCTGCTATTATGCAGCAAGTTTTATAACTGTTTAACTTTAAAGATTTCTCTTTTGGCATTTATATTTTGTTCGTACGTTTATTACTGAATAGTCTCACGCTTTTTACCTAACGATCAACAGCCTATAAACAGGTAAGGTTTCATTTTAGTAAACAATTTTTTGAGCATGAGCTGTGTACATTCGGTATTAACCTACCAATCCCTGCTTTTAGAAAATGTGATTTCCTATCTAATACCAGAATTGACGATATGACAGCTTGTGCTGATACCTTATTTTAAAATTGGACTCTGCATTATTCAACTTGCCTTCTAAGCAGACCATTAAAATTGACAACAGAATTTTGTTGATACGGGAGGCCATCGCTTCATCTTCCAAATACATGATGGACATTCATATTAACTGCGGTGCTGCTTTGGCCCATGTCATTCAGGAAGGAAGTTTCTAGTACCCGTATGTACAGGCAGATCCATGTGTCAAACATAGCAAAAATATGTTATTTTGTCCAAACTACTCTAGCAACTTGGATGAAATTAACTGTTTCGAGAGTCATAGTCGTGTGCCAATTCGCACACCCAGCTTGATACAAGGAATCGTCAAATGTTTAGAATAGGTATGCTTTATTCCCACAGTTGGTGGCAACACCCTGAAACCTTGGGTGTTTCATCAGTATATCCGAACCATGGCACATTACTCTCACCGTTGCCAAAGGACAAGTTGGGTTATTTTTGGCGGAAAATCAATATGCATGCCCCGTTTTGCATGCACTTTAATACGGTCTAGCTCGTCAGGCAAATGGATGTCGCATTGTCATGAAACAGACAGCAATGTTTCGCCAAAAATCAACAGATAACAGACTTTCATGTGTAAACAATGTGCATGCTAAGCGAACCATAAGGCAGCAGATGGCGGACTATTATGATTGTGTACCCAGCAACAGGTTCCATACAGCAATCAAACAAGTTTCAAAATCTATTATTCACGGGCTGGAGTGCATGTCGGTTGCTGCCGCTGAAGCTCTGATACATAAAATATCATATTTACATATGGTATACCAGCGAGTGAGGGGTATCACAAGTGATAAATGGAGGGTATCGTTTATGTACTTTGAAATTGTACCTTTTGATAGATCCCTTCGTATCTTGTGATCAGTGACTGTGTCATCGATAACACACCAGGCGGTCCAAAAAGATCCTACGATATGGGGAAACCACTGGAAATGGTTCTTCTCCCCCGCTTGGGGCCATACGGAGATCCATACAGGTGACTACCATCTGGTATCCAACTGTCACTGGTGGAGCCACCTGGGAGGCAAAAAAAAATCAGTTCACTCATGATCAATGGACAGAAAGTGTCATGTGAGACACGAAGCAGGCACTGACACAGTGTAGTATACCACGTGGGATGGAGGAGCAAAGGACCAATGATGGGCTATTGTCAACAATATAAAGGACTGGGTATTTTATACTGTCCTCATTTTAAACCTTGGGTGGAAAGGATTTTCTCGAATTGCATCTGTAGTGAAAGGTGAGAAAGTTCAGACATCACCCATGTGATCTGCAGCTACAACAACGTCACGACGTTTAATTTAGTAACCCAAATTACAGAACGCTTGTATGAATTTAATACCGCCTTCCCTGTCAGAAAATAACTCCATCCAAACTCTTAAACGCTGTTCTACAATACACAGTTCGAGTCTCTGTGGGGACAAAATTTATCAAATTAATTTTTACAGTGTCCATAAAGTGTGAAAGAAAGGACTTCAGTGTTTTAGACAAAGAGACACCTAAACTCCTCAATACAGCTGACCCAGAGTCTCTGCAACACCGAAAATATTCTCTGTTCAAAATGTAGTTATTGACGCACTGTAAAGATGACAGGAGCCCTGGTAAAATTTCAGGAACTGCGTCGGGAAACCTGCACGGCCTTTATGCCATGAATAACAATATCCTGGATAAACTGTTGAAGTAACGATTGAATCTTGGTTAACTTCCATGTTGGGAGTTATCAAGGCATATTACATTTCCAATCCAGGCAAGTAATGCTGTGCAACAAAACACATGCACAAGACCTGAAGGTTTATGTGGCCATCATACAAAGGGCGCTTCATCGGGAGCATGGGCTTGTGTGTACCCATTACTTGCCATTATACAAACTGCAACATTTACAAACACAAAGTTTCTCATGGTAAAATTCTCTCTCTCTCTCTCTCTCTCTCTCTCTCTCTCTCTCTCTCTCTCTCTCTCTCTCTCTCTCTCCCCCCCCCACGTTGACTGCAAAGGTAACCATATTTTTAAATGCTACTTCAAATCCACAATTCAATGGCAATGTACACCTCAGGGACGTGGTCATTTCAACGCTGGATTTTGTATTCAGCCGAATACACATCAGTTGACATCCATATGTAACTGTAAGTGACCTCTCCTACATTCATAAATGCACAATTTATTACTATTGATAAAATAGCCTCATGAATAAGATATTATATCTGTCAGTTGGGAACATGCTATCGATTGACCTTTAAGTCCAACAATCGTGGGGACCCACTGGGCTTGGAAAGTGTAACTGGTCAAAATTAACTAATAAATTTATTTATTTATTTATTTATTTATTTATTTATTTATTTATTTATTTATTTATTTATTCATTTATTTATTTATTTATTTATTCATTCATTCACTCATTCATTCATATTTTGCCGGTGTTCTTCCTCATGGTTTACAATCGATGGGGGGGGGGGGGGATGAAGGGTTTTCAGTACCGGACATTTATATTTACCATACTTGTGTACTGGAAGCCGCAAAATTATTACCGGTGCATGTGCATTGGGACCCCCCCCCCCCCCTCCTCTTAAACCACCTTTATCAATGGTCCAGATACTATCATCTTCATTTGTGTCCAATACATCGCTCATGCCGTGTACCTGGAATTGCCTTTATCTTAATATTTCTCAGAAATCACGTCTTAACTTAAGGTCAATTTTAGTGACATTTTGTCTGCCGTTTAAGTTTTTTTCATGAACAACAAAGGAAAACAGATCACATCATGAGCTTTTCTGATTAGAAAGAAGTAATCTGGCAACACTGATTGTATGACAGCTTTAGAAAACTGGAGTAATCCTGATTTTTCATTAGCATTCAGGTCAGGACATGTGGGTATCTTAAATCGTGACTATCTACTGTCTGAGGTGATCGATTTGCAATTAGTAGTCATAAGGGCAACTCTAGCTTATCAAAAAATTAGAAAAGTTGGGTAATTGCAGTGCACCATGGGCCTGTTTAGCTGCAAAGGAAGGTTAAACTGTCAGAAAATGCGACAAAACCACGACAATTGTTGCCTATTGTGTTTATGCTGTATTAATCAAGCCTTGAAAGAAGATGTTCGATTGGGCACGATTTTCCATTTGCTGGACCCTAATTTACATAATTTGATTCGGTTACACCAATTGCCTATCCTCAAATTTCTAATATATCTCCAGGTTATTGGAGACACGTGGCTGGTTTCTGTTGAAGCGGTCGATATCGATGTATGTACAACCTTGTGTATGCTTTGAAACTGGAAATTATATATATATATGTAATGTGTGTGTGTGTGTGTGTGTGTGTGTGTGTCTGTAAGAGTGTAAGACTGATAATCTTTATCCACAAATGCAAGAAGATTTATCTAATTTCACACACAAGAGTGACATTTTTAATTTCCTATAGAAAATCTCCTCTTCACCAGCGGGTGCGTGCGATTGATATATCATGATGTCTGATGTCTTCATTCAGCTTATATGAACAACAAACTAAACAGGTCTATACATAGTTAATATTAAACTAAACTGCTCCCAAAAAGTATAGGTTGGCAAATTTTATGTCTCATTTCTATTTAGAGATTAAATCAAGATACATTAATTGAACACACAGATGCAGGTTCATATTTTCGCACATACAATGCGAGAACAGGTTGTTTTAAAGCAGTTTGCAGCGGCTGGGAACCGTCACGGATATTGAGGATTGTGCGTAATTTGCAGAGCGGTTTATTTGAATTATGACAGTGAGAGCAAAAGCCATGGGTTTGTTTCCTTTGTTCATAACACGCGCATAAACTAATTGCTTCGCAGGTTTAATGTCCAGAAGATATACGGTAGTTCTGGCCTCACTTTCGCCCTTTTGGCGCTACCAGTCAGTGCATTAAATTAAAATGCGCGAAAATTTCTAGAAAAAAATTACCTTATTTTGTATGGGGCCTCACAATCCTGAGAAGCACGGTCAAGTGAAGTGCAGGGAAGTTACCTTTTCTTCCAAGACAAGTGCACCTTAAATCCATGCTCTCCATCTAGCGAGCGAAAGAAAAATGACCTAATGTTTTCAAATTGTAGTGAAATTAAGTATGCACGAATTTAACGCTGCGCGAATTTTTTTTAGAACCACAGCACTAATATTAATCAAATATTTGAATCATATTAATATGGACCAAACCCTGTTCACAAACATTGAATGCTGTGCTTCACTGCAGTTGAATAATTTTTTATAGCGTGGTAAATATGTTTGCAGGTTTCTTTGTGCGCATTATTTCAACATGCCAATGGTAAAACGCATCTTGTTAATTAGTTCCAGACTGCGTGAACATTCGAACTGTTACGACCGTGATAAAACTTCTTTTTTGGTTTTTTTTTTGTTTTGTTTTGTTTTTCATTTTTGTTCGGAACCGATACGTACACATCACAAAGATCGATTTGAAGTTGAAAATACATGTATATGTACGCAAGTAAATCTGAGAGCAGTACGGTGATGTTAGATAATCCCGGATGAAGTTCACTTTAGAAACATGCTTTTTTGGACACTCCATGCCTTGGATTGAATCCATCTTTCCCACATGGCATTTGGTTTACATACTTTACGACTCCGCACAGGAACCCTAACTGGAGTAGCCAGGTACACGCAAATGACATAGTGACCCTTTCCTTGCCAGAAAAAGACCGGGCCTACAGCCTTCCTGATAGATCTCGTGCTCTAATTCCATTCAAAATGTTTTGTAAGGACCAAAATTTCACTTTAAACCATGCATCTTTTGTTACAACCAGTGGTTTATTCTTCAGTTTTGCAAGTTAACTCACTGCAGTCATCTTTTGCATTGGCACTACTTACGGTGAGCAGAAATGTTGACTTTGATATTTTGCCACATGGAACTAGTGTTCTCTCTATTTTTTACCAAAAGTATATTTTTTAATCTTCCACAGTACTCAGCGAGATTCGACCCCTGGCTGATAACTACACTGTCTAGCAGACTAGATCTGGTTTCTGCCCAACCTTTTTTAGTGCTTTCAAAGTGGTCACTTGTGCATGTAGCTTGACGCGCAAGGGCATCTGTGGGTCAAAAATATTTCTGTGCCGCGACGCTGATAACAAGGGTAAACAAGGGACTACAATATAAAAATCACTGAGAAGATGACATGGTTTAAGAAGGAGATACAACTCATTGTCGTGGGTTCTCGTATTCGATTCATGTATAAATCACTTGCGCACTTCGTGCGCTCGTGGTTTATTCTGAATCAAATACAAGAACCCACTCCTCTTCGTTGTATCTCCTACTCGGAAACTAAGAGCGCACGGCACTTCACATCCAAGCGCTTCGGAGAGATTCGAGTGGGACAGCGCTGACCATCAGGTTATGAAGGACATGCCCGTCTTGTCATGCCATGGGTAATAATGTAAAGTATCAGCTGCAGAAGGCTGTGGCAGCAACCAGTGTCCCTCTTTAATACCCGTCTACTGTGCATATCTGGACTTAAGTTCCAAGAAGATCAGCTCAACACTTTCTGAGAAAGTAACAGTTACAGGTGTTTATTACGGCGTTTGTTCACTGCCCGTTTCGACAGGTTTGTAATCGGCGACACTGGGAAATTACAACTCTGAATAAAAAAAAAATAAAAAAAAATCAGGATATGAAAGCAACGCTTCTTAGTTAATAGGCAAAAAATGGAAGAGACTGTGACAGTGTATGTCCGTGGCACAGCTGATGAGAATCCAGCCAGGGGTTTTGGAGAGATAAATGATAAATTCAGAAAAAAAGGGAGACTGCAGCGCAATACATTTGAGGAATCAAGATGCGTACACGCTTTCATTTTCTGTAGAATTCCGAAACTTACATTGCTAACATGCACCCTATGTGGCCATTTGTGTTATGTCAAAAATTTGTAAAGAATCACAAAAAATGACATTGTTACCAGACGTCTCGTTGCTGACAAACTGATTTTAGATGTCTCTGGCGTATCTGATTTTGGGAAGTCTCAGGGATCACTATCTGATTTGGAAAGAAATTGGCAAAGCGGTTTCAGCGCTGGAAACTTTTTTTTAGATGGTTGCATGAATAAATGAATGATATCACATGATTTGATTTGACATATTTTATGCTCACAAAACATGAAAGGGATTGGAAAACAAGCGTTGAGATGACATGAGGTACGATGAGATGAGATGAAGTACGCTGAAATGAGATGAGGTACGATGAGATGAGATGAGGAACGATGAGATGAAAAGATATATAAAATGACGTAAAATCAAAGTGACAATAAAATAAAGTTACACAAAGTAACATAAATTAAGTAAAATATGATAAAATAGAATAATATCTGACAGAATAGAACAGAGCAGGGCAGAAGAGAGCAAAGCAAAACAGAGCAGAGCAGAGCAGAACAGAACAGAACAAAACAGAACAGCGCAGAACAGAAAAGAACAAAATACAATAAAACATATGTAACTGAACTCGTCAAGTTTTCAAAACCATAAAAGCTGCAGGGCTCGCAGCAATTGGTTTATTGATCCACAGCAAGAGCATTGTGTTACAAAAGATTGCAGATATGACAGTCGCCCATATTAGATCGTGCAGCACTTGAGGAAAAATTCCATCCATATATGGATTATAAATGTCGGCACGCAGCAACATCATCATTGTTCAGACGTTTGTGATTCCAGGGGCCAAAAATAGAATTCGGCATGACGAGCTTGACAAATTTGAGTTCAATAAGCGCAAGGACTAGGTCTAATCTAACCGGCAGCAGAAAGCCACGAGAGATTATCCTTTAATATCTCAATTAAATAAAGTGAAAAATATAAATAAAAGGAGCACATTGACAACTTTTTTTCGTCGCTGGTCTGAAGATATGTACTGCGCTGGGCATTAAGTGCAGTCCTGGTCCTCATAATAAAAACATGAATGCAGTTACTAAGTACTTTCCACCCTCGCTCCATCAAATAATAATAATAATAATAATAATAATAATAATAATAATAATAATAATAATAATAATAATAATAATAATAATAATAATAATAATAATAATAATAATAATAATAATATTAATATGTATATATTCATATATTCTGAAGATCGTCATCATCGTATTTGACACCGCGCCAGTTCTTCAGTGACCCCAAAAGATTCTCCAAAGTAATGTCTCGAGGAGGACTGCGCAAGCGTAACGGAAGTGCAGCAGATCAGTGTCTACCTCAGTTATACACTGGCAGGTGGTTTAACTAAGATAACCTATCCAGCTAGAAAGGGTACATACTGGTTCAGGGGTAAGTCAAATTGCCCTTATCTGAACTTGTACTATACAATTTTAGAAATTATGTTTGGTCTGACAGGTATTCTTCTTTTATAATGAAGCTCTGCATTTATTAGCAAAACTTCACGTATTTAGCTAATCATCATTTGTTACGCTCATTCATTATTATGTGGGTTGTCTTAACTGAATATTTAGCTTAGACAAGGAGCCGCTACTCAGAGAGACATGTACGGGTTTAGGCTCCGAGACATGTTCTGAGTAGTTACCCGCTGAAAACCCTTTAATTCATTTGGACTAATACAGCCTATGTCAAAATTCTAGCTACAGAAGAACATGCACGATACGGACAACCATACTTTATGTGTAAAAAGGTAGGTAAGACAGTGACAGGTTAGCTTATGGAGAGTAAAGAGTTCGGACTGCGTAACAGGGTAATGACTACTAGAAAGTGATTCTGGACAAAAAGACACAAACACTATTTCAGCATCAATTTCTATCTATCTGTTACTAGAAGAAATATGATTATTTATGAAAAAAAAAAATTGAACAAATGGTCAAATTCAGAATGCTTTTTGTAACGAACATCCGTCAAACATATGAGGTTCTATATGAATCACGATGCGTATTCATGTGTAATGTTCGCACATGCAGCCACTCGTGAAGAGTGTTGGCCGTTCACCATGCCGAATGTGTGGAAAGTTTGTAAAATCACTGGCATAAAAAGAAAAAAAAATATACAGAACAAGAGACAAACATAAGAAAGATACCCATAAAACTTTTTTGTTTTTGTTTTTGGTTGTCCTAACTAATGATAAATTGCTACTGATTGCCTTGAATGCAAACTTCACGCATTTGCACCACATTAGAGTATCGTCAGCCATGCACCACGCTGGTTTTATTTCTGGTGATTATGATCAGTGTATCATGTCTGGCACGCAAACAACCAGCTTATATCAATAAGTCAAGCCGAGTCAGAACGTGAGGCGCATTTCTGGGATGCTTTCACTTTCATTTTTTCTGTGGTTACGTGTATTAACGTAGCGTGTAAGAAGTGCCGCAGATTTATAACAGCTGTAGTGGTTCAGTCGTGGTGCTGCTGATGAAAGCGGTCTGCCATTGCCTGTAAAAGAGGAAAAACAAAAAGGTGAAAAAAGACGGAAACTATCTTGGGGCTTGCATGGTTGAACACCGCCTTTGTACTGTTTTCTGTGTTAAAATCAATTATCTGAGGCGGGGCAATGAATTGCATGCATGTCTGGTGTGTGTAGACATCATTGGATTTTTTACTCTGGTTGAATAAGAACGTCTCCTCGAGATATAGGGTTGATTCCTTTTAATAAGTAAACCAAGTTCTAACAAACGGCCGTGTCGAATAAGAGCTGATGCGCCAGATTGATTCATTATTTATGCTCCGCAGGAAAGAAAAGGCAATGGCAGTCATATTTACGTCACAAATTGTAAAGTAAAGCATACGAATAATGATGTGATACCTCTATTCCTTTCTACAATTCTGTGTGCATCCTTTTCATACCAAACATGTTTATCAGCTTATGCATATGCTCGGTTCCTCACCTCCATGGTTGCTGTCAGGGTTGAGATGGCCATGGCCGGTTGTAACCGACGCCTGCGCTGATCTAAGCGACCTGTGAATGCGCACCCCCCCCCCCCCCAAAAAAAAGGGAAAAATAAACAAACAAAAAAACAAAACAAAACAATTTACACACATGTGGCGCTGATCTCAGCGATCTGGGAGGGAGAAAAAAAACAAAGAAAAATAACACACACAGTCACAAACACACACAAGGCTAACACAAAACGAAACCTACAAAACAACAAAAACAAACAAACAAACAGACAAACAAACAAAAAATAATATAAAATAAAAACCACGAAAAACATATGCCTTGTAAGCTAAAATAAATTGATTGCACAAAATAATTACAAATTTTGAAATGTATGTTGAACATTAATGCTGTCCCTCGACGCTTAAATGCCAGACGAAATACAGTAACTTTGTGTTTTTGCCAGGAGTAAGTTCATGATAGCTTACAACGCATTGTGTCCTGATCAACACAAATGCATGATTAATACGTGGCCGTATTATATATACAGTGGAACCCCGGTATTTTGACCATCTATACAGTCAAACTAAAATGATCTATATATTGAAGTGGCTTTGACTCCCGAACTGTTGCTATACATATTGGTATTGAAAGCAAAAGATATGGTTTGGTCTTATTTATAAGGTGGTCATAATGCTGGGTTGCCCCTTGTGAATGGTAATCAATGCCCGCAAGACATATGCACCCAACTGGACCTGCTTCGCACCGTGGACCAATTGTTGACAGCCAACGCAAATATCTTGTCAGCTTTTCTGCGATTTGGCAGGCGTACATAGATGGGAATGGATCGCGGGATTGACAGAATTCATTTTAATGAAAAATAAAAATAAATAAATAAATAAACACATAAAAAGTGAATAAATACATGAATAAATTGATTAATTAATTAAATTTTCAATTTCTTTACGTGTATCACAAATTTTCTAAGTAACGGGAATTTTGTTTGGCCTGTTGTAACGTCGAGTTTCGATGCATAAATTATGAGCCCTTTTGCGGAGTCGGGTGATATTGCTAAGTATGTCGAAATTTTTTACTTGGTAAATACATTTCTGCATTGAATTATGATTTGAAAATAGAGTATGTTCGTAACGTTCTATCTTCATCACTAAGAGAATTTTGATCTTGACTCCACCGTGTAGATTTGTTTTCAGTTGCTGATTTAAATGATTCAGACAGGGAAAGTACCTGTTCCATGTTGCAAAGATAACAGTCATACAATAAACTTTCGAGTGGCATGTTTACAATTCGGAAAAAAAAACAACACCCCCCCAGTTTACTAACAGAAGTTGTAATTTTCAAGGAAAGAGACAATGTACCAAATTTTGGACGCTTTATGGTGGCCACCTAGACACTATTTTAAATAAGTGATATAGAATTTCCATAATTTAGTATGTAGTACCCAGATAATTTACTGTTCTTAACTGTGTTTCCCGGAATTGTAGTGTAAGCTCCCCATATTCACACGCACAAAGCAGTATCGGTGATACAAGTTTTCCCCACGAATTCAAATTTTGCTTTATGCACGTTTTATTGACTGGAAGGATTCGTTTTAATCTTCCAAGAGCTTCGTTCGCTTTTTAAACAAAGTCTTTTGGTTGCATTTTCAAATGAACCATTAATGAATACTTCAACTTGGAAATGATCACTCTCCTGGAAATTAAAGGATGCCGAAAAATAATTCGGTCGCATTTAAAATTGACCTTGATCGAGGGATGATTTCTTTTGTGGAGTAACAGGGCCAACAGAGCTGTTGGAAATTTTCAAAGAACTCTTATTGGCCATTAGGAGGAGTTCCACGGTATTTTTGTTCTGAAGAGCAATGTACTCTGAAGTTTAACTCAGTACTTTTCGGATCAATGCCCTTAAGGACAAAAAAAGGCTGCAGATGAACAGATGGTGTCAAAGTTATACGAAGGAAACTGTTTCCTGTTGGAAAAAGGAGGGCTGTGCTTGTTCTAGTCTATATTTGCCGACAGTGAAAACGAAGCAAGGGATCGAATCAAATGAGCAGAAGGTCAGAAAGTGACATATATTTTTTTTAAATGTAGGCATTATAATTTTACTGCCTAGCCTAGACTTGAAAACAGACATGGAAAATGTGTCTCAATCCGTGCTGGTGCTCTTGTCGTCGCTATTTCTGAAAAGTGTTCCTCCCCCACAAATCTCCGGACACAGAACAACAACCACTTGGCTTATGCTAGGACTATACAGGACTTAAATAGACGTAGGGGCCTACTAGGCATTTCATGGAATTAAACATCCATATATTGAGCAAACTACAAAACAGGCTTAATTGGTAATGGTTTCAATGTAAATTGCGTATTTACCCCCAAATAAAAATCAAGTATAGCAGAATAAAATACATTTAAGACACACGTTGATGCAACGGATGTTTTTCGGTTTAGCTGACTTGTCAGACGAGCGAAACGAATTTTTAGTGCTCCGCAGCACGTCAGCAATTTCAGTTTCGATTTGTCAACAGCTGTTAGCTGGCTCGTCTTCTAACATGTTAGGTATGTAACTAGGATGGATCTCTGAGAAGTATCTGCAAGAGGCCGCACTCTGGTAATTTCAGGATCTCACTTGAAGGATTGTTTGTTCATTTATGTGAAAAATCTTATAATTCTTCGTCTCTGAAACCGACTATAGGGGTTCTACTGCAGAGTATATGTTCCCCTTTCTCCAAAATTACAGATGGATTTTCTTCACATGTGGCGGATGTGTAGCTCAGGTTAGACTCTTCTGAAGTTGCTCACCTGCCTGCTATCATTTGCTGATTGGGTATTCCAGGAAATGCCAATGCGAAATACAGATGTACATGCGACAGCTTCTTGAAGCTTTAACCTGGCGAAACATTCATGCACGCATGTGGGCCTACAATGTATCTGAACCCATAGACGTGTTAAAAAACAAAACTAGGTCACTTGGCCAGATGTCTGAGTCAAAGTGATAAATGAATGTCCTATTTCCCTCTTTATTTTTCTGCACAAATACACGAAATTTCGAAATTTCGAAATTTAATACATAGAATGAAGAGAAACGACCAGAAACTGATTTGCCTAGCATTTTCAAGTGTTAAGTTGAAGAAACCCAGTTAGGCGTGGCTTATTGGAATATGGGTGGGACACTTGTGTTATGGTTCCATAACACACAAGCTAATGTGTTATGGTCTCATAACACACCAGGCTCTCTCGTATACTTGCAATGTTAAAAGTTAGATTGAATGTTAATATTCAGTAAAGAAACCCACGCAAAATAACTACAGATGTTGGTTCTAAGGTCTGCTGAATTCCCCACAGTTACTCCGATCCATGAGCAAACTGCTGCTTGGGATCTTTTACAATTCAATGCCACACAGGTGCAATTTATCGATGGTAATACCACATTAATATTCCATTTTACCACTGAATTTAATTGGCACACCATTCTTACAGTCCATAATCACTGGCTGAGTCCAAACTACGCTGCGTGGCATGGCATGGTGCGGCATGGTGTAAGAGCGGGGCAGCGGGGCCAATAATTGACATGAAGGTCTTGGACCAGTAACCTAGGCCTTAGGCCTATGCTTTTAGGCCTACATGTTAAAATAGTGACATTCGCTGGCTTATTTCTCCTATTTGAAACGTAAAATCACAACTTCCATTGCCTTCTACTTCAAGTGTGTACCGATAGCAACATGTTAAAATCAAGAAAATGGAGGGGGGGGGGGTCATGTGATTAGATTTTTTACGGGTGCATTTGTGTATACCTTACCTCCATGATTGCCTGTTCCGCTCCAAGTATGTCTCCAAAAATACAAAAAGTTATCTAATGACTTAAAATAACTTTAGAGTAGCAGTGCCTTTCTAAAACTCACAGTTGATAAGTATTTTTCTATCCAAAATCATTATGGGACTTAATTCGGGATGCTCTGCTCCTGTGATATTAACATCCAATAGACGCAGCAACAGTATTCAGTACTCGATCAAAAGTTGTGGATCAGATGACCCGACCTTGAGAGTATACTGGTCCAAGACCTAAACAGGGAACCTCGGACCAGAAGTTCCTATTACGCAGCCAAGAGTATGCATTCTACCGGTGTTTCTTTTGTGTGCTATTCGAGAGCATAAGAACGGTCACATGTGGCGTTATATGTAGATACCTCAATTGCGATGCTGAATCCAGTAAATGCTAGCACTCTTGAGCGCGGTCATGAACAAGTTTGAATTTCTTAATCACCATGATGAATTAGATCGGTGCAAGAAATGTGAATAGCATACTTGCCATTTCTACCAAATCGTGCCGAAAAGGCGTAAGCCTAGGCTACCAGTTTTGGAGCATGACTAGGCCCTACCACCTGCTGGAATTATCAGCTTTCAAGCCGCTTCCCAAAACTATGAAAAAAAATGTTCCGACTATAGTCACACATTATTAGACATTAGGTGAAAACTGTCACAACTAGTGTCTTATAATTCAGTCATGTTATTAACAATATAGAGGCAAATTATGAGCTACTTACATCTTGTAAATTGTCATCAAAATCACCATATGAAGTCCGCCCTCTACAAAGCACCTCCCCGCCCTCCCCCCCCCCCCCCCCTGGCTCCGCTCAGTCCTTGCACTTCCTTGATTCCACCTTATGATTTTACAACTTAAAATTTTGGCAAGTGTGGAAACAGCAATGAAGGAGCTTATATATGCAGTAGGCCTACGCAAGTGTTTAGTTTTACGCATGTTAGCATGCGCATATTATCACCAACGAAAAGGAAATACAGAGATGTGGCACTATCTCCTGTTCGTATAGGCCTACCAACTCGTGACAGTAACAAGGCTGAAATAATCGATAACTGCAGTCCGTCTAAACATCGCAATAGATTGAATTACTAACAAATTTACATCTAGGATCGCCGAATTACATTCAGATAGATTGAAATATAAAATTCAAATACCACTGGACAGGAATTTATGTCAAATTATGAATCAGGTACCTTTGGCTTTACTCATTTTAAGGCCACATAAAATATCCAGGTTTATCATCAGTGTTTTTCTAAAAAACGACAAGGGAGATATTTTTGTTAAACCCTTCCCTTCCCTCCAAATGATTTACTGTATTAAAACTTTCCGCAAGTCCCTATTGCCCATACAGGTCATTTATTCATTCAGAATGTCACAAGAATGCTGTTCTATAGTATAGATTGACGAACGTTGTGGATAATAAATGGGCTCGGCAATCGTTTATTATATTACACATATTCTACATAACGCCACATGTGACCGTTGTTATACTCTCGAACAGAACACAAAAGAAACCCCAGTAGAATGCGTAGTCTTAGTTGCGCAATAGAGACTTTCGGTACGAGGTTCCCAGTCCACACCAATATGCCGTATGCACATAAATTTCCCGCCATAAAGCACAGGTTTTACGCTAGGCGACCAGGGAGGGACGTGCGGGTCACATCACTGTCACAGACAGGGCGATATGTTAATTTCTCACAAAATTCGCGTTGTTTTGAGAAATTTAAATTAACAAATGCCAAACTGGTGTTCATTTAGTACTTCCCGAGCCATATATCAAGAAAAAAATTCATCTACCTTTAATAAGTATTCTGTATTTTCAAAATATAAGTAATATCCCGATTAGGCAATAAGGTATGCAGTTCTGGCGGGAAATTAGTATACATATCTCCTATTATGAGCTTGGTGCCCCGCGCCACGCAAATGGGCCCATGTTACTGGTACCTCTCGGATTGCCCGAGTCCGGACATGCGCAGACGTGCTCGGATTTCGGACCACAGTCCGGACATGCATGTAGCTGTGGGCATGCCGAGCGCAAAGTTGCGAGAGTGTGTGTGTGTGTGTGTGTGTGTGTGTGTGTGTGTGTGTGTGTGTTAATAAAGGCCACCTGACCAGCTACTAAGCTAGCCAGGACCGCGGCAAAGAAGCGGAGTGCCACAGAATATTATTATGTAGCATGTGATGTAACTGAATCGTATGCCCCAAAATGGCAGTTCCAGTGCCACATGACATTTTGTTTTTGCAACTTAAATTACTTTTGAACAGAAGACATGGATGAGATGAAAATAGCGGCTTGGATCGGGAATTACAGTAAGGAAACCTTATGGTGGATAAAATGGAAAGGCGGTAGATAATTGTTCGAACGTTTTTGGTATTTTGCACCGCTGTGAATTTCAAGATTCAAGGAAGCCACAAATTACTGACAATTTTATGAACAAGTAGTATTCATGTTTTCATCACTTCGTTGCTTTTCATTTTCGTGCTGAACAACATTACAAGTATTTGATTTTTGTTGGTATTGTCCCGTTGCATTTTGAACCAACAAAAAGAACAATTCGTCATGAACAAATTGTGTTAACACCACCATGACATTTTTACTGGTACCAAGATTTGAAAGTGGGTAAGGGGTTTCCCGTACTGGCGTACTTGGGCTTTTTATTTACCGTACTGGCGTACTGGAAGCCCTCTTTATTTTATGTACTTCGTACTATCCAAAATTTTGATAGATTTTTATTTTCCGCACTGCGTACTCTAGAAAAATAATTACTTGTACCAGCGTACTGAACCCCCCCCCCTTACCCCCCTTAGATTTGAAATGATAATGACATTTTTAACTTACTTTGGTACAATTGTTTGGTGACCGTTTCCCAAAAAATTGTACCAAAGTAAGTTGAAAAATTCATTAATATGATATTTTGTTTTATAGAAAAAAATATTTTTGTTTTTCCATTACATGTGTGCTGTGACTTGTTTCTTCTACATATGGTAGTATTGTACTGAATTTGAGTTCAAGTGCTACCAAGTGCCATATACATGTATGGCCTGACATTAAGCTGAATCCAGGGAAGGTTGGCCTTGAGGTACCATATATGGCATCTCTAGCCCAACCTTCCCTGGATTCAGCTCAATGTCATATTTTAAAATGTCTATTCTTTCCTTCTGGTATTGTACATTTGACCGCATTTATTATCCACATCTATCATATAAATATAAAGGGAAGAAAAAAATTAAAAGCAAATTTCGGAATTTTTTTGTAAAGTCGCTCTGTTCAATCATTTATCATTATTCAAATGTAAAAGTGAATACAATTGGGGAGGAGGTTGAAATCCTAAGAAGAAGGGTGGAAAAACAGAACTGACAACACTTTTGTTCTAACCTCTTCAGCATCTTCATTAAAAGAACATGAATGATCAACAATGTTTAAAATGAGTGTTACCCTAGCTAGCTACAGTTCCATTTGAAATAAATGAGCAGGTAGTGATGACAGTTTTCCTACTTTTGTAGGAATTCTGACTGTTCGGACCTGTTTCCCACAAATTTGGTTAATTTGAAAGTTACTTAAGTTCAGGCAATCACTCCAATTTCAGACTTTTTTGTCGTTTGACAATTTCATCTCTGAGCATAGATTAATTTATGTTGTGATGTCTATTCCAAAACAAGTTCATTGTTTTTGTTTTTTTTGTGTGAGTGTGTGCGTGTTTTTTTGTTTTTTTTTCATTTTCTATGGTTTAGTTTTATTGTTGAGGGCTGGCCTCTTTTTGAGGGGTGGGTGGAGGAAGGAGAGCTATAATGGAAATACCATACTTTCTGCATAAGAAAGCTCGCGTTTCAAGAGGGGGACCTCTGGTGAAAGGGACCTTAAAAGAGGGGGACCATTCTATATCCTCATGATGCCCTAAAACAAATTCATCATTTTCATTTTTTTACTTTTTTTTGTTAGCTTTTGGCTTGGTTGTTTGTTTTGTTTATTCATGTACATTGCTCATTTATTTCACAATTAAGATTAAAAAAAAACAAGTTCACTATTTCCAGTTGTTTGCGATTTTGTTTGGTTGTGTGTTTTTTTGTTGCTTTTTTTTTTTTTTTTTTTGTTTTGTTTTGTTTTTTGTTTTTTTTTTTTTGTTTTTTGTTTTTTGTTTTTAGTTTTTGTTTTGTTTGTTTTTATGTTGTCTACCTTGTATTCTCTGGGGAACCCCTCGATTTGTCGACTTGTGTACTATTGGGCTATCCAGTGTGAAATAAATATGTTTAAATTAATACCGCAAAACCAATTAATCATTTCCATATTTTTTGCTTGATTAATTGTATGGACTTTTGTTTTGATTTTTCATGTACATTGCTCAGTTATTTCATGATGCAAACAGCACAAGTTCATAACCTTTTTTTCCTTCCTGCTTGTATATTGCTCATTATTACACCCCCAAAACAAGTTGATTATTTCAATTGAACAAAAACAAAGTAAAAAAAAAGTCTTTTGAAGTTGGAATACATTCACAGGGGGTTTACCAATGCAGTGTTGTTTGCAGCAACTGTTGATAATGAATTATTACACCAATGTGGCTTGGGCAACTCTGATGAGTTGTTTGTCACAACTGTCGATAATGGATTATCACCTATGTGGCATGAGCAACTCACAAGGATGTTTGAGTCACCTGGCAGTTTAATTATGGCAAGCTGGTTTGAACAATGCATATGGCAAACATAAAAGTGCTGATGTAAGGTGCTAAGAAAGTTTTATTCAGATTAAGATTAAGATTAAGATTAAGATTCCTTTATTGCAGACTCACGGTCCATATGTACAATACAATATAAAAGAGCATATATTAAAGTGAAATATTCAATCACAATCAACTTGATTCAAGTGCTATCAATAAAATTAAGATGCAAATATATGTACAATTTAAAGAAAAAAAAAGAAAAAAAAAAGAAAAAAAAATTTCAATAATGCAATCAACTAGGATACAGCGATGCAATCAACCTCCATTTCCAATTATCTGTACATATACAAGAGCCTATGCCATCTCTGGTATGTATATAACTCCACCACTTTATAGTGAGAACCAACCAGGCAAGAAATAATACTTTTTTCACTTTCTCCAAGTCTTTGCCAAAAACTATATATGCTTTTTCTTATCAATTCATCAAAAGTAAGTAAACCTTTCTGTACAAACTGTTCTCTAACACTTTGGAACTTTGGCATGTGAAAGAAAATGCGAAATGAGTTATTATAGGCTACCCTTATTTTATTTAACTGTTGAACTTTCACTTTGGCCCATAATTGGCAACAATATGCATTACCCAAATAAGAGCAGAAAAGCTGTTTTTTAACATCTTCAGAGCATTTACCAAATTTCCGAGCTAACATATTGGCTCTGCTGTACATTGCTCTTATCTGACGTTGTACATCTGCATCGTCAGACAAGTCACTGTACAGCATACACCCCAAATATTTATAACTATTCACATATGTAATTACTTGATTATTCAAATACTACTGAGGAAAAACCTGTAATTTCCATGTCTTAGGCTGCATACACATGATAACAGTCTTTTTCTTATTATAAACAATATTCAATTTATCAGCTGTCTCAACACATTTATCAATGATAGATTGAAGCCCTTTAGCTGAGGGTGCCATAAGGCACATATCATCTGCATAAATTAAGTGGTTTACAATTTTACCATCCACAACACAACCTATATTAATCTCATTAAGCTTATTACTGATAATATCTATATAAATGTTAAAGAGTCCGGGGGAGAGCACTCCACCTTGACGCACTCCATTAGTTACCGCAAAACATTCAGTCACAAATTTGCCCCATTTAACGGACATTACTTGTGCATTATACCAATATGCCAAAAATCTTATAATATACCTGGGGCAATTACGTTCCACCAGGGCTTCAAAAAGCTGGCGATGCCTCACACGATCGTACGCTTTTGACGCATCCAAAAAACATACAAACATAGGACTTGACGAAGAAGTATAACAATGCAAAAGTTGTTTCAAGGCAAAAATGCACAAATCTGTTGCATGATTTTTTCTAAATCCAAACTGATTATCAGTAGTGGTAAAATTACTCTCACATTCTACCAAAATTTGTTTTTCTAAAACTTTCGAAACAACAGTTGTTAGAGCTATAGGTCTATAGTTGTTTTTATCTTGCAGATCTCCATTTTTATTTTTAACCAAAGGAACAAAAAAGTCTTTATCACACTATCAGGTATAAATCCATGTACTTTCATCATAGTGAAGCTCAATGCTAATAAAACATTTAACCTACCACCTCCATACTTTAAATGTTCTGCTGTTAACCCATCTGCTCCACCTGCCTTACCAGATTTCAAACTCTTCACTATATTATAAACTGTTTCAGCATTAACTTTAAGGTCCTCATAAGTATCATTACAATGTAAAAACATAAACTGTTGAGCTTCTGCTTCACCGGTTTCATTTAACAATTTACTATAATGATCCTGCCATGCAGTAGCAATCTCCTTCTCTCCACTTTTACCATCAATAACATCTGGTAAAACTGTATTATTATTATTATTCATAGAATTAATCTTTCTCCAAAAATTTCTAAAATCTTTCTTACTCATATCATTGGCAAGTGCATTAGCTCTGTGTTGATCTTCCATACTTTTACACCTTCTCAAAGCATATTTAAACTTCATCCTAGATCTAGACATATAATCAAACAACCACCCATTTCTAGGTTTACCATTATGTACCCACATCAGGAAGGCATCGCGAGCTACTACATGAAAATTTTCAACTACACTGTTCCAGCCAGGTATTACCTTATACCCATTACTTCTTTTCTCTCCAATGGCAATTCTACCTGCTTCCTTCAGTACTGAAGCAATACCTTCATAAAAAGACTCAATTTGCTTATGATGTAATGAATCTTTACAATTAACATCCTTACAGTGCAATACATCATGTGGTATACTTAGAGTACTTAGTATTTTTTCACAATATTCTGTATATGTTCTCACTTCACGCACACTTGCTTTTTTCCAATCTACCGTCATGTTACAATTTCCATTTCCAGTATCATTACAACTGTGACCATAATCATCACCATTACACATAATTGACACCGTTATTGGAAGATGGTCTGATGATATAATACCATAATCGATACTAATATCTGTAATATGTTCTAACATACTTTTTGAACAAACTATGTGATCCAGCCAAGACGTTGTACCAAATGCATGGTTTACACGTGTATATGTACCACTGCTCTTACCCAGTATTTGTACATCAGCAATAATAAGTTTCTCTTCATCACAAAACTGCTCCAATTCCCTTCCAAACATTGATTGCAAGTCTGCATTAAAATCTCCAATAATACTCACATTAGGTGTATCTGCTTCCTGCATAATTGCTATGCTTTTAGCCAGGTACATTTGAAACTGATCAAAATTTTCTGCACAACACCAAGGAAAATAGACATTTAGCAATAGATAGTCATTACCATTATAAACATACTTAAATCCAAGGATTCTCTCTTCATCATATTCAATAACTTTACAACTTTTTGATAAAGAGCGTCTCCACATAAAGGCTAAGCCTCCATATGGTCTTCCTGTAATAATACTATTACCCGTATCCATAGAAGATATACCAAATCCACAGAAATCCTCATGTATGTTATTCAGAATACTCAGATCCTCTTTATATAACCAGGTTTCCTGTAAAACAATAATGTCATGTGACACACATAGTGCCCTTAACTGAACTCTTTAATGCTTGACAGTTAAAGGATATTATTTTAACCATGTTAATTTTAAAAAGTTTATAGCACCCAGCAAATACACTAAAAAGTCAAATATTAAATCCACCATCCTGGGTATTACTCAAGTGATGTGTAAGTTATAAACTGTACTTAAAAAGTGTCTCACTTCTTCTCAAAGTAACCTTTCACGAGGCACCCAGTAGGCCAAAGATCTGGGCACAGCAATTTTTCAGTCAAATGTTTATTTCCTCTAATAAGGAATGAATTATAGCCAGAATGTCGCGTTTGTATCTGTTCAGGTTTCACAGTCAGACCACCAGTAACCAATCTGACATATTCTGCCACATTGTCTCCAGTTGTTGTCATGTGCAGTCGTGACACAAACACTCCTACACAACTAGACACTTGACGACCTTGGCCATTACCATACTGTCTATGTCCTTCAGCATGGCCAATAGTCTTAAGACAAGTGTTTAAATTCACAGTTCTTGTACCTAGAATAGGTTTCCTCTTTTCTTTCCAACCACCACTGTCCGTCAACCTGTTTGCCCCATGCTTGTTGCGATTCTGCCCACTGGTTGTGGTACCAAGTATGGCAAGATCCAAACCTGGCCTATTAGCACTCCCACTATTAGGCCCTGGGTACACTTGACCAGGATTAGTACTGCTCCTGCCTGCACTGAGAGTGGGCCCATGTCCATGACTTATGGCCCAACTCCTACTAGTAGTAGTAGTACTAGCATGGGGTTGCTCCAACACATCCCCCACATACTTTGAATTAATTATGTATCTGTCTTTATAAGTATGACGTGACTCATTTACTGTATAGCTACACCCTCCATCTACTGTAGTGTTTTCCAAGTTATTAACAACACCATCTCTCCTTTGTGTTGACGCCCATACATCAAACACTTCTGCTGTACAGTGCTCACATCCTCGTATATTTGTAACTCCATTATCGCCCACGGTTTCTTTTAACGCACCAACCGTATTATCCTGATCACTAGTGTCACTACCACCTATAACATTTTCAGTATTCTCATCTACACTCTCCTCTCGATGCTCACCATCGTCCACATTAACACTGGCAGGGTCGGAGACCTGTTTTTCCTCCCTGCTCACAGGCGGTGCCTCCGTCTCTTTCTGTATAACAACATCGACGCCATCTTGGTCACGTGACCTACTCGTTGACTCCTCTCGATTCAACGATCGGTCTGCTTCGGAACCAGGAGCCTCTCCACGTGCTATATGTCTCAGTGGCATGTCTCTCTCATTAATACTATTACAAACATTAATAACTGCATCAAAAGTTTTTCTTGCCTGTTGTATTTCCTCCACCAATTTCTGCCCCGATCCAGCCAGGGTCTTCAAGGCTCTGATATCTGCTTTCATCACATCGAACTGTTTTAAGAGACCACATATGTCGAAATTGCTCATACTGAGTGGCGGCAATTTCCCCAAGTCACTAGCGACAAACGTAGGTAACACCCCGCTGCCGCAACTGTGAAACATTTCACAGATATCTTGCAAGTCCATAGCTTTCCTGTTAGGCCCCCGTCTCGACTTAATCCTAGGACCATCTGGGATCACCTCCTTGTAAAACATATATAAAATCTACTTAGAGTCTGCAATATACTCCTCCTCATAAAAATCCATGCACATTTTCTTTATCGTATCCACTGACATAGTATCCATACGACATTCTATGAACGACAACAGCTCGTTCACCACATGCTGACAGATATCTTTGCCTGCATGCTGGCCGGTGCCTGCTCCCAGCTGCGCGGGTACGTCATTCTCCGAGTCCACCCTCGCCTCATTGTCAGCCGGCTCTCCGTGCAACTTTTCGCCTGTTTCCTTGGCTTGACTGTCACCACCCTCAATCACTGGCTCAACTTGGGCTTCGTATCCTTCTTTCACTTGTGTTTGGCTGCACTGTCTGCCCTCAGGGCCCTCATATAGTTCTCCACTGAGACACAAACTTGCAGTTGTCCCGGTGTTCTCGTGGTTCACACCATTCGAATCAGCCGCCATTTTAAGTCAACATCAGACCTCGTGGTCTGGCAAAAATTGAACGGCACTAAGCAAGCAGCTTTTGCACTTAAACAGCTCACAATCATGCACAGACAGGTCCCAGTCTCTTCATAAAACTATATACCACAAAAGGTTCAACTGTACAGCGTAAAAAGTCACTTTTTGATACTTAAAAAGTACAGCCACAAGCTTCTCCAGGCAGTCTCGGCTTGCGCATGCCTACCTTTTGCATTTTTTTTTATCTTTTCTTTTTTTTTCTCATAAGACACAGAAAGATCTAAGAGAAATGTAAGCCAGTTTGATGTACAATGGTCCGCCTTGAAGAGAGGCTTCCCCATCTACAAAGACCACATCTCTCTTTGCCACAAGTATGGAATGTTACATTTTCTGTTTTACGCGAGGTTAGGTGATTTTGTACACTTTTGTACATAAAAAGATTGACAGTATTGTTTTATTCAGTGTGTAATTTAGTTACATTCCATCTTGGAACTTCCACATTTCGTCAGTTCATTGCCATTTAGTGAACTGAAAGGTTGATTTGTAGACAATCCATGCTTTAGGGCCCTGTCAGAAAATTGCTGGTTTCTCTTGTCCAGCAACACAACAAAAAAATATGGGTAGGTAAATCGAAATTAAATAAAATTGAGGTTAAAAAACCGGGAGGAGTCCTGATGTACCAAATCAGGATGGTGCGTATATGTTCAATTCTTGGTGACTACATCCAATACTTCACTTCTATCTTTTTTTTAATAAGAATAGTGAATCGCCAAAGTTTATTTATAATCAGTTTCATTAAGAAAAATCTCAAAGCCAATGATGCTATACACTAAACCATTTATTGTAGAGACTTTTTTTTTTACCTGTTTCAATGTTACAGGGTCAGTAGAAAATAAAAAACTCTTTTATATTACGGCCAGGAGCAAATTTTAAGGTCGGTCAGGACATGAGAAACAGATAATTTATAAGCATTGCCCTTACCAAGTTCGTGTTTCTCTGATTTTACATAGACACCAAAATGTCAGTAATTTCTTTAAACAAATATATATATTGAACCTATTTTGCCTTTACAAGTCAACTCTTGTCACTGAAGTTTTACTAGACTTGAGAATAACAGACGGTCGATTTGCCTGCAATACATATAGAAATTCCCTAATTGCTTCATAAGTGGTCCTTCCGTAAGTGTTCGCAGAGAAATGCCAATGTTTCATTCAAAAATAAATTTTGAAATACCATTTGAAATTGGCAACACATATTTTGAATAGTATGATTTATAGATGAACGTCTAGATTTGCAACCTTTTTTTAGAAACTGAATACTAAAATGTTATAAATTAATTACCTGTTTGGAAATGAACATAGCATAATAGATTAGATTGGGGGACCAATTAAACAAGAGTGCTTTCAAACTTGACACACCATATTTGAAATATGGACATTGTTGACCTCATTAGTAACAATAAATCCAATCTGGAGTTTGATAGAGCTCTTTTCTATATTGAGTGCGTTGCCATTGAACTCAAAGTAAAAGTCTAAAATTCTGAATTGACATATATCTGCAAATCCTAATACACAATCAGATAAATATTGGCAGGAGGAAAGAAGCAGAAAAAAAGTGTTATAACAATTTTAATGCCCGGTTTTGCTATCAACACACGACTTTCAAAGTGAGCTTTATTCATACATAAGCAAGAAATGCATACTCATTTCAGAATCCAATGTATTTTAACAGTAAATATTTGTTATTTTCATTAAAATAAATCAATCCTGGTCGGCAAAAGAAATACCCATGCGAAGCTGCCTGAGGATCGTTCAGGTGTCGAACAAAACTGCACAAAAAGATCTTAATATTTCAGTCTGCCTGAAGCAAGCTGGTCGTTATATACTCCTAAGCACCCATATACGTTAAACATAAGTTATTAACTGTAAAACAGATATTTTCTAACTTCTGTACCCCTGCATCGGACCCGGTACCTCTGCATCGGATTTTGGTACCCCTGCATCGGATTTGCACATACTCCTAGTGGGCCAGAATGGACAGGACTGCGCATGTCCGGACTGGTACGCCGAACATGGACCCTGCTGCCCGCGCCACACCATGATGCGCCATGCCGTATCATGACATACCGTACCATGCCATGCCGCGCCATTTCGCAGCGTATTTTGGACCAAGCCATAATCAGTGCTATCTATGGGCAACATTTGAACGTTTCACAGTTAGAATTTGTCAAATGATGCCGTTTTGGATTTGAGTCAAAATAAAACCACCCTTATTGATAGCTTGACCCGTGAGACTACAGTTGCTTTTCGCGTTGAGACCATTTAAAGGCCACAGCTACTGCCGAGGAGGGAAAGAAGGGAGTACGCGATCCCCAGAATAAGTGACAGGCAGGCTCCATGTAAGGTGTGAAATGTACCTCCAACAAGACCCAAATGAAAAAAAGAGTTTGGGAGGGGGAGGTGGAGGGTCCTTTGGAGCTCCTGATCGCCAATGCAAACCTGTAAGCTACATATATACCGGTACACTCGGGAACAACACGCACAGCAGGCGGTTCCCAGCGGCCGGTCCAGGGATCGTAAGTTTCTTACCGCGAAACAAATCACACTGCAAGTGGAAACTAAAAAGTAGGGGTCTTTGAGAGAGAAAGTCATTTCTTTTAATCTTTTTTAAACAGAACGTCTTAGAGAAAGAAAATAATTCGTAAAGCATAGGTATTTAGGAGTGCTTGTGTTAAAAACAAGAAGTTTTGCTCGCGATGCCTAACTGTATAGCAATATATGGGAAGTCCCTGCTCCCCCCGCGCGGGTGAGGGCTTACGGTAACGTCGTCAGAATACCAGCTTGGGTGATTCCATTATTGTATCTGGGTCACAGTGATATATCCAGCTGTTCATATATTTTGCTATATCTTCCCTGTGATTCGTTTTTGCTTCAGGACCCCCCCCCCCCACACACACACGTGAATTAAAAAAAAGAAAGTGTCGCATTAGAAAAGAAGGTTATCATGTCAGGTTTCTGGGTATAGCTGTAACATTAATTTATTACCAGTGTTCAATCTTTAATGCTTTTCTCCATTTCTTTATTTATGAGAAGCTTACACACATACACCAGGTCTAATATTTATGTTTTGAACCAAAACTAGGTCATTGGGTCAGTATATCCATATTCCATTCGCTGAGATTGATTTCAGCGCAGGCCTGTATAGTTTTGTTTTGTTCGTCTTAGCTCAGTTCAAGCTGCAGCTGAAACTGCAGTTCAGGAGTAATTTTTATGTGACTATCCAGATACTTGACACGGTGATCTATTTTTTCCAGGTCAGCTGAGCATAGACTGCTCAGCTGACCCCTTCCCTTGCAACTTGTAAAATCAGACGGGACGGGGGGGGGGGGGGGCGGTGTCACCAGAAAGTTCTAAGCCATTGTTTTAATCTTGTTAAACATCATCTGAGAACCTTTGCTAGCGTACTTAGGGAGATGATTATTTCTCCGCCTTTGAAGTTGGACTTTCAGTGTAATTGTAGCCGCTTTATAAATTATTCTATTAAAATCTTCCACCATGGCGTCAATATCTTCTCGATTCTCCACGTTGTAAGGGTGTAACAAAAATCATTGATGTCTTGTTTACAGACCAAATTTAGTGCTTCGATAAATTTGATGGGTCTTATTTCACTTTATATATATTGTTCTGGGATTGGTATTTCGAGTTTCTGGTGCACTTTTTTTTCTTGTCTTATTCAACACACGAACTGCAAGATCAAACGACACGCTGCAGTGATCTGAATACCAGGTAAGATCATGAATAAGCATACTCGATATAAAGGAGTGGTCTGCTATTACATAGTCAATGCACGTTGGCTGTCTGGCATTGCGACTATAACGTATATTTCCTTGTTAGGTTACCCAGCTTACGACCATTTAGAATCTGCAAACCTTTCGATTGCATAAATCAAGTAAGAGATTACCATACTTATCCGACCATTTTCCATTTATCCATATAAACCCTATTTAGTGGCACATCATAGAAGTTATCAATAGGTACAGGTATGAGGTCAGAATCACCCTGTCATGTCAAACAAAGTCTTTCAAAGTTGCTGTTGTGGCATTGAAGCTCCCCCCCCCCCCATCACTACGCATTTGCTCCCGTCCACTGTATACTTTGATATCAGCGTCCCCGTTAAACTGAAAATATCGTACTTTTTCAGAATATCTGCAAGCTCGGGATTACTAAATTTTGACTCAGATTGGCCACAGACTTTGTGTCTGTGCCCATGGCTGTTCCACGTCACGATCTTAATATGATCACCTGTTGTCACAGTTCACAACAGTGTTTAGAGTCATGCAAACGGACGTCTGCTGCCCGTGTTAAAGTTATTTCTGTGCCCCGAAGTATAATTGCTATTACGTTCACCATTCGCATTGTAGCGGCCAAAGTCCTGATTCTTAGGTCTGTATTTTTGGCAACTGACGGCCCTTTGTTCTGGCTTGTGTGCATATTTGCAGCCAATATGGGGGGTCCCTTGTTACGGTTGGTATTGTCAGCATGAGGTTCTAGACGAGTTATATTCTGTCTGTTGAGAAAACGACCACAGTTTTCACATAGTTCAATTCCTGGTTCCCTACTTACTTTGAGTTTAACCACGGAGTTTATAGCTTGCACTGTGAGATCAAGTGTTTTGCCCAAACACGGTATGACAGTACCTATACTGAAACTTTCACAGGGGTCTGGTGTTTCTCGGGGCTTAACGTGTGGCTTTCTGGTCACTACAGTTGACTAAGGGCTTGTCCAGGCATCCATCCCCTGCGCCTGCAGTTGTCACTGAAGCGTTTTGTCATTTGCTGTCATCAACTCGTCGCTTAATTATGACACGGACGTCTGTAGTTTTCTATTTCCTGGTCTTTTATTTCAAGTCTGGATTGCATCCAATCTGCTTTTTTGTTGCTTGGGGGAGATTTCTTTGTCAATTTCAGTGCGTAGATCTTTGATTATTGCCTTATATCTGTTCACACATTCATGGACTGTGAGAAGCATCCCAGTTTTATCCATCATTGAAGACTCGTTTTCTTTATTAGCTTTAAGCTCATTGCATACGCATTTTGTCAGTTTTATGCGCCTTTATTTTTCCTGCTACTTTCCCCTTCTTGTTACCCTTATTAGGGTTGGTCACTTCATCGTCCTTTGAATTTAGTTCGATAACTTTTGTACTTTCCCCTTTAGATGTTTTAGGGTGATGACGGTCACTTGAGACCATGTCAGATTGAAAGCGTGATATTGTTACATGACACTCATTGACACCATTTTGATTGTTACCGGTAGAAGTCATTAATAGTTTTTTTGATGTTTATATTTCTCTTGAATTGTTTATCTGTTTATAGTATAGGGCCCTGTCCTTTAAGGTTGTGTCACGATTGGACTCCCAGCTGGCCTCCGGAATTTTTTTTCAAAAGTTCTGTACCTATCCGTCCAGGTGTACCAAGAATCATCCTCATAATCAGGAGAGATAAGTTTCGTGGAAGGTTTCTGAGCTCACCCTGGGGCTTGTTATCAACGTTGGCTATGGTGATAATGGGTATGGAGAAGATAAGTATGTAAACACTCACATTGTATAGTCCACAATGGCACCAAACTCAAAATGGCTTTGTTCCAGTGGTAGGATGAAGTACATCTCCTATGGTGCTATAACCATGGATCTCGGGCCAATTATTGATCCCAGGTGATTTCTGTCAAGTATACTTGTCCCAATTACAAAAATGGATCTCAGGGGTTCTTGTTACTGCAGTAATCTTACAAATATAGCAGGGAAATTGTAGAGCCAAATGGAAAACCATGCAGTGCCCTCTCTGTATGTGTACAACGATCAACTTCTCACTTTTCCCATGCAGGTTCTGTGAGCTGCATTCTCGTTTTTCTTTCAATACCACATTTTGGACTGAGTCAACAGCTTTCCTTGGCAGGCTTTGGGCGCATTGCACCCAAAGCGCACCAAAGGAAGCTGTTGAACTGGGCTATTATATTCCTATATATCTTCAGGTATGCTGATACTTGAATCAAAGGTCTTTTTGCAAGGAATGAAGCTGGTACTGTGATCATAATTTAGAGTACGTCGACTTGGCCACTGAAAGATTGTTTGCTTGAACTATAAAGCGTTCGAGGGCATCTTGGAGGAAGCTCTTTTTTCTCATCTATCTGCAGGAACCCCAATTAGAATTTCTTTCGACAAACTTGAGTAAACTGCAAAGCATATAGCATTAAGAGATCAGTAGCATGTCTTATGTACAGTTTCTGCTTTCAGCCTACAAACATCTTTTCGAAACATTTGTTTCATCAAAACACTGGCCTGCCATCACCACAATCCTTGTCGATCTCCATGGACGGCACGCATTATTAAGGATGATGAATCCCTTGTGAAAGCGTGGCCCCACGAATTCTATGATACCATTGCTCTCTGATCTCCGTAATGCAGGAATCTGAAATGTGTAGGATTCATCATCCTGTACGTTTTTGCAAACCCGTGATGGATCTGCAGTTCAATGAGTAGTTCAGTTTACACTCTAAAGACCCTTACTGAAACTCTATGAAAGACGAGCAGCAGTTCTTGCTCTGCATACTGTTGTGAAGCAATATATACCCCTAAAAATGTAGGGCTATTGATTGAAATTATCTATTACTTGACAAGTTTATGACAATTTGCTGGTGTGTTCAGAGGACAGTCTTATCAGCATACTGTGTAATCCTTACTATAGAGTTATGTGACTTGATATACATTTGAGGATATGCACCGATAAACAAAGGGATGTTTTGTTTTGCAAAATGACAAAAGTGTCGTGTACTGTAATAGGAACCCCTTCAATACTTTGTGTGGCCCCTTTACTCTCAATGCAGGCTCACCGTGGCATCTCATGCTGTTGGAAAACTTCTCTATTTGTGTTTAAGGTATCTTCTCCCATTCTTTATGTAGCCACAGTCAACTGCATGTCTGGTGGCTTCCGGAGTCTTTCACTGCTTTGCCAAGATCATGCCAAATATGTTCAATAGGGGAAAGGTCTGGGAACATTGCAAGCCAACAAGACAATCAATGCTTTCAGCTTACAAAAAATCCTTCACAACGGTTGCCACATGTGGTCTGGGATTGTGTTGTTGGAAAATGCAGTCATCTGCAATGACACCACCATATAAAAGCAACATTGGTCGGAGGATTTCAACTTGGTACCAAATGGCTGATAATCACCCCTGCAAAATGTGCAAATCTGTACATCCATCTAAAGATATTGCTGCCCAGACCATCATGCCTTCACCACCATATCGGTCATGTTGGTGCATCTGTATATCACTTCAACACCAAACTGTACCCCCTGCCATATGGGAAATCCTAAATGAAGCGGGAAAAATGACATTTACACAGTTGTTTCTGTTCCAATGTCCATGTTCCCCAGCCCATGCAAGCCTCGCAGTGCAATGCAGAGGCTCCAAAGGCATACATCATATGTAAATCTTGTAGCTGATTTCCCACTAAATTATCATTAAGCATGCACATTACACACTGAAATGTGGTCCAGTAAAAATGATGTCTTTTCGCGCAGTTTAATACAAGTTTGCCATTCTCCAAGACATTTGTCCCGGAAATGTAACATTTACAAGAAACTGACAATGGTATATGATAACATTTCATTTGAATATTTGAAAAGACTCAGTTTAATATTCATAAAATACGGAATGGACTTATCCTCTTATGGCAATGAAGGAAAATCTTACAGGACTCAGTAACTACATTACA
This sequence comes from Hermodice carunculata, assembly GCA_964020975.1. Lineage (NCBI taxonomy): Eukaryota > Metazoa > Annelida > Polychaeta > Eunicida > Amphinomidae > Hermodice > Hermodice carunculata. The sequence goes on along the minus strand of OZ026614.1, from coordinate 79,462,523 downwards.
GTTGCAGCCAGTCGATAAAGTTTTCTTTCTTGTTCTATTCTTGGGTTCCATGGAAAACAGCAGGATGGCTTGTGGAGGGTTTCTTGTTTAAGACAAAGAAGTGGGCATAGTTCAATCATATAGAATGATTTACAAGGGACGTCAACATGCTCCACACAAGTCCAGAGCCCCATCTGCTGTATTTGGACCTGTCCAAGCCCAAGAGCAAGGTGTGGTGTTTCGATGGACTAAATGTTCTTTACAAAGACATTTGGCCCCGAACACTAGTATTTTATGAGGCTTTAACTTATTTATGTGATACTTACACACTTCTATCATCCTGAAGGCAGCTGTGTTCAATCGCTTTGGTAATTTCTTTCCCCATGGGTGGCAAACAGGTAAACGTATTTTGCATCAGTTCGGACAGAATCTGTGAAATTCAGCAGAGCGTAAGCATCAAATTGGACTGATGTTCTAAATGTTTTGGTACCTTTTTGTGTTTTCTTCCCAAACCACACAATTTTTAAAATGAAATTTAATTATGTCCTTGCAATAATTACAACTTTTGCCACTTTCGCTCGAGCATGTCATCTATATCAAAGTATGCACCAGCGTGTCAAACACTTTGTCCCCGGTTTAGAGCTGGTCTGGTACAGTACATCATGCTGTGCAGACACAAATGGTGTGTATTTTATACGTTTTAGTGGCATAACGTATGTATTGATTAATATGTTATCAGGCATCAAAAGCATCATTTATCTACCAGCAGTCAAAAACCACATTTCCGTCGATAAATATGTTTCAGAAAATGTTTTTTTTTTTATATTTTGAATTAGAGACCAATGACTACCATTAACTTCACATCAGGTGTACGCAGAGATTATGGTCAAGTAGCTGTTTGGATTAAGTGGTTGTGAGCGAGCCAGAAAATGTAGAGATTAGTGGCCTTAACAGTCATGTTGTATGCTCGATGGAGACTTTGAAAAGGCATACATAAAAAATAAACTTTATGACCCTGTCAGAAAGGTCGTGACTTGGCATATCTTGTTTACGTTATGACTCACCTTGAGATATACTATATCACCCTATACTACGTTAATAGAAAATATGTTGAAAAATGCAAATGTTCTCAATATATGGGGCCACACAGAAGTCAAGATCACTTGGTCATTTTGATCCATATTCACAAATTCACAATTTTATTATAACGCCAATGCCTGTAATCACACTGTTTAAAAAGGGTGACATCGTACAGGGGGTATGATCAATTGCATATTTGTAAGTGGTAGAGGGTAAGGTGATAAGAGTAAACTCCAATTATTTCGTGACCAACCTTCTACTTCCTACAGCATTGTACACATAAATCTGCAAATAAATTCACATAAAAGTTAGGCATTTTGATATGTAATTTACTACATGTAAGAAATCGTACCCCCAAAATGAAATTATCAAACTTGATTTGGCACACATGACACACCAAAAAGTTACTGGAGTTTAATGATTTTGATCGAGAAGATCGATCACAAAAGTATTTGGATCTCTCCGTATGAAACAGAATAAATACACATCATTAACTGCTATCATACTAAATAAATTAACTCCCCATGTATGTCATACACCCGTACTGACATTGGATTTCTAAATATATCTGCTGATATTGGCCTTTTGTTGTTTCAAGTTACCTATAATGAATCACGAAAAAAGACAAAATGGTCAAACTTATCGTTCTATACAGACAACATTATAATATACTTGCCTTGCAATATATATTAATGCCAAAAATATAAAAATTATATTGCAGGTATATCATGTCACGTACTATGTATAACATTGTTTGCCACATTTGTACCTGGACATAATGTCATATAGGCATACATATATGCTGTTACTACTATGTATGTATATGTATGTATGCCACTTTTTTACAGGAGGTGAGAACATATGGCCAAATACTACAATAATACGAGGTATTTTTTAGGTATTAGCTCCAACAATGGAATTGCAAAACATGTGGTCCCAGTTTTTCACATAGTGACCTTCTGTCCGTGCAATTCTTTCCCAAAAATAGATTTTAAATACTCATTGAAATATAAAGCTATTAAGTTCACATCGATAATGAGTATTTTAGGATGTAGAGAAAAGTGCATTAACGATGGCCTTCCTCCCTGTCATTAAAAAGGAACAAATGATATCATCACCATCATACTTTACGCAAAACATACGTAAAATACACTTCAACAAGAAAACGGGTGTGGTGTTTCTTTCAAAATACAAAAGTATCTGTATTAATGATTCTACTTGTGAACAAAGCTATTTAGGTATTATGGAAGTGATTTATGCAATGATACTTACAGTAATGGATATCATCAGAATGAAAGTAGTCAATAATAATGAAAACGCATCTACACATTCAGATGTACAAATTAATGACATGCTATAACTGAAGTGCTTTGGTCTACTGGAGCGCATAATTTGACAATACGTAGTACCTGTCTTATATCAAAGAGACTAAAACAAAAATCGCCCTTTAATATTTCCTTCGCCATTTATTTAGTCACTATATTGCACGTGTGTTTAGAATTTCATTCTTGGTCCAAGAAATCAAACTCTCAATATGAAATATTATTTTCAATCCCATTGCATGTATATATATATATATATATATATATATATATATATATATATATATATATATATATATATATATATATATATATATATATATATATATATATATATATATATATATAAACTGTATAACAAATGTTCAAAATAGCTTGAAATTACACAATAATTATAGCACTTCCGTTTTATATATATAATATGTGAATACCACATCGATACAACATTAACATTTGACTTGCATATATAACGATAGGTAGTAAACAACAGTGCTCGCTATCACCAGTTGCAGGTAATAACCGCTTAGATATAAATATAGTACCAGTAGAATAATAAAGTAGATCACGGAAGGCAACACTTGCATTGGGACCCAACCAAACGTTCCAGTTACTCCAGATAAAGTAACTGACAATACATCAATCATGTTATTCCATCAATTTTGTAAATGGGTGAAAGTGACATAATTGAGGACTTCATATACGATGCAAATATGCAGATGGAACATTAATATAAAAGTAAGGTAGTCACCATGTTTAACTATAAATTTTTTTTTTATATTTTCATCATATTATTATTGAAACCATGTCACTTACGTTCTATATATTTGGGTAATAGTGTGTAAAATAGTTTTTACCACAAGAGCTTTATGGATCTGTGATCATATGCCAGTGGAAAGCTGTTATGATATAGAGTATTAGTATGATATGGATTCTTTCCATAAGCAAAGGTAGTTATGCGACAGGAATCAGCACTTGAATTAGTTTGGAAAAGTTAAACTGTCTCAATATAAACCTTTGAGGGTGTATATTGTAAATGGCCGCCTTGAAAATGTTAAAAAGGGAATTTACATGTTATACACAATGATGCAGTACTGTAGATATGAACTCCTATCAACTGATTTCTTTGACCGAATTGTGGCTTTTCTAGTCTTTAATTTGGATGACTTTTCAGACCATATGCCAGTACACTGCTCTCTATCATAAGTTGTAGGTAATAACCGCTTAGAAATAAATAGGTCATGAAAAGACAGAACTTTCATTGAGACCAAAGTAAAAATTCCCGCTATTCCAGCTAAATTCACCCACAATGCGCCTGTCATATTATTTCAATTTTGTAACTGGATGAATGTGACATAAATGAGAAGTTTATATATTATGCAATATCTCCAAATATATAGCTTGGCATATTAAATATAACAATAGATCTATAAGTCAAAACCATGAGAAAAAGTGAAAATAGTGAAATACTGAATGCAAAAATAAAGAAAAAAGACCTTTGAATAAGTTCAGGAGTTCCGAAGATAACTCTGATCTCAGACTCGGCGAGCTTTGGGATCAATGTGCCCAAAGCTTGCTGAGGAAAGCTGTTGACTCAGTCGAAAAGCTAACACTGAAAGGGTTACAACAACGAGGAAGAAATTATTCGCATCTAGATCTGATATTACTGAATTAAGGAAATATTTGGAAAGGTCCACCATTGGGTGGCTCAACCTTTAATGGTATCAGGTATAGCCCAACAACGCTGATTTATTATTTTTCCTTCTTAAAGAAAATCCTAAATTTGAACCTTGCCTCGAAACAAGTCACTAAATTGCACACGTTTATCAAAGTGAATGGTTGTATGTTCAGCTGAAAACAAAACGTCTAAACGCTGATATAACAGAATAGAACTAACAGATGCCATTTTAAGTCATCAAAAAAAAAAACAAGTCACCAGGTATTGATGCTCTCGTTGTGGAGTTACTATATGACACACATGGTGTTTACACACCACATTTTTACACAAAATGTTAGCAGAAGTTGTGTAGCTTGACAAATGATGTGAAACAATAATTGTTCCATTGCTTAAAAAGGCTAAAGAAACACAAAAAATTGTCTAGATATATATTATAGTATTCTATACTATAGTAAAGTTGTTAGATGCAGTAGAAAAAAGTAGACATAGGGAAAAGGAAAATATATGTATGTTGAGCAGGTACTAGGAAGATCAATCTACTGTGGATCATATCTTGAATCTGTATCAGCCTATAAGTGCTATCAACAACAAGTGGGCCTATGTTTGCCTATTTGTATACTTCTTTTAGGCTTTTGGCTTTCTTTTACATTCTTCGTTTTGGTCTAAATAAAACAAAAAATAATGGTGTATAGAGATGGTGCTACAAATAAGCAAAATGTAAAATTGTATTTTGATGGAAAATTACTGCAACGTTCGTATTATAATTACTTAAGGGTGTTGTTCTTTTTTAGGGTGGTATGATGGACATTATTCATAGTACTTTGGCGACAAAACACAGACTAGGAAATGTGGGTTACCTTTCCGGTAACCATGGACATTTTTACTAGATGAAAAATCGAATATTAACATATGGTACAGATATTTAAAGATGATAAGCACGCAAAAAACATAGGAAATTCAAAAACATGACATTGTAAGTATTTCAATGATATTCAATCGAACTCGAGTAATATGACACCATTATGGGAGCCTTTTGGAGCAACTCGATCTGATGTTTATCACAAAAAGTATATTTTAAGGTCTTTACACATGGATATATTTGACGCATTCTTCTGTTTCTTCATACAGTTGCGTGAACGTAAATAATTTGGAGTTGCACATATATGTCATATAACTGGGTATATTGAGGAAGCCAATATTAGTACAGATGGATACACAACAATTCAATATACGGAAGAGTCAATATATTTAGTACAATACGAGTTACCGACGCTTATTTATTCTGTTTCATACGGTTAGAGCAAAATAAAGTCATAACCTTTTGTTGCAGGTCTTGCTGATCAGTATCAGTAACTTCCGATAACTTTATGTTCTGTCCTTTGTGCCAGCTCAGGTTTTAAATTTTCATTTAGAAGTATGATTCCTTGTAGCCACTAAATAACATCTCGAAATGAATATTTTAATGTTACATATATTTGATAGATTTTTGTGTACACAATCAACTTGTTATGTACCAACACTACACAAATTAGAAGATTTGTGTGAGAATAATTTGAGTTGTCTCGAATAATCTTACATTCTCCTCCTCACATACATGCAATTGACATTTAACCATGTTCACCTTTGAGCTGCTGTCAATCAAGGTAAAGCGAATTGATTTGATAGAGATATGCCAATACATTTGCAAAAGGGTCCAAAATTAAAGCTTGATGTCAAACCTTAGCTTTATGATACCAGCCTTTTTAAAAGAATGACTACAAGGCTTGGTGTCATGATAGAATTTGTGAACTTTCAGTGAAAATTTTGATCGAAATGGCCAAGTTCCATTTCATTGACCTATGAGTGACCCCACATATTAAAGACATTTGCATTCTTTAATACCTATAAGCATATTACAGAATTAAATTTTACTTAAATAAGATTTTATTGCGATGTATGATCTATAAATGAACCAGATGTCCTAGATCATGACAGGGTCATAAAGTGCATTATTATTATTATTATTATTATTATTATTATTATTATTATTATTATTATTGTTATTGTTATTGTTATTGTTATTGTTATTGTTATTGTTATTGTTATTGTTATTGTTATTGTTATCATTATTATTATCATTATTATTATTATTATTATTATTATCATTATTATTATTATTATTATTATCATTATTATTATCATCATCATTATTTGGAGACATGCCTTTTCAGAGACAGTAGGAAGTATACTACATGGCTGATATGGCCACTGATCTTCTACACCTCCGGCCTGCCTAGCATGATGTCCAGCCCTGTTTCAGGATTTCGCTGCCAGACCATTCGGATATTGGCTGATACACATGCATGTTGTTTTTCTTCACAAATGCACAGGGCCATTGTATTTGTGTCTTTTTGCCCGAACCACTTCCTAGTAGTCATAGCCCTATTCCGCAGTCCGAGCTCTTTACTCTCCATGAGCTAACCTGTCCCTGTCTAACCTATATGCATATGGAAGTACTATTGTCCATATTGCACACGTTCCTCTCTAGAATTTTGACAGAGGCTGCATCAGCCCAAATAAATTAAAGGGTCTTGTTGCCGTCACTGTTGAAGCACCTGCGGCTGAAGGTGCACAAAAACACAGGTAACTGTATTGTACGTAGGTTCGTGAATTGAAAAGTACATATGTTGGTTTCAATCACAGGCTACACAAGGAAGAAAGAGGACTCTAAATTTAAATGCAAACGATAATTTAAGTAAAACTCATCTGTTGTCCGTCGCCAGTGATTCTGAACATGTACGTACCCATGACCGATGTCTGTTCTGGCTCAACTTAAACTTGTACCATCCAAACTACTATGTATTGCCTACCACTTGTGTTTCCGTCACGTCGGGTTTGATTTCCCCCGTAGAATCGGTACTTTTTGTCTTCCTGGGGTTCATGGTCGTATGTGGCAAGGTTTCCGAATACCTGGTGGGCCCAGAGTTTCGTCCACACACTCCAGTTCCCTATTGCTATTGCTGCCGCTGCAACTACCGCCCCTCCTGCTGCTAGTTATGTTAATTCTACTACTACTTTACCACTGCCTTTATCACCACCACTGCCACTGCCACTACTACTAGCTGCAACCACCACCACTACTTTACCACTACTACTACTACTACTACTACTACTACTACTACTGCTACTACTACCAGAAGTAGTAGTACTACTACTACCATCACCAATACTACCAGCACCACCTCCACTACTACTATCACCACCACTACTACAACCACCATCACTACGACCACCACAATTACTGCTGCTACTGCCACTTCTATTTTTAGTCGACTGGACTCGGCAAATATCCATACCGTTTCCCGTTCATATGCACCAGCCATGAATGCTTTATACACAGCGTGGCTGTAGCATGATTTCACATGCCTAATTTGATTATGGCAAAACATAAGATCGCGAACATGCTGCTTGTTATGATTCAAAATAACCTACATGTGGGCCAAATGTTATACTTATATGCACTGCAATTAGAGTCTGGCACATATCCTTGACAGGGATGGTTGTAGATCTTGTGCGCGGAGTGGTACTAATGTTCCTATTCTCGGAACCCCTTCCTCATAAGTTTAAATATATTGCCGTCCTCAACTGACACGATGAACTACTGCCGGGGTTTTCCCACGCCTCCCTCCCTCCCTCCCTCCCTCTGTGTGTGTGTCTCTCTGTCTCTCTCTTTCTCTGTCTGTCTGTCTGTTCGTCTCCCCCTGCTTCTTTTGCGTTTCTCTTCTGGTGGTAAACAGCCATGCTCAAATCTTCAACACTTACACATCACCACTGAAATCTAGCAGATTCTATACTCTCACATGGACCATCGGGCCACATATACTAGTAATTAAGCACAAATTTAACCCTTATTAGTCAGAATTAACTACTCAATGCTTTGACTAATAATTGTCTGCACACAAGTAAAAGGGCAAAACGGTAAAATAGTTACAAATGGATCACCATGTCTCACCATCGTATAAATGGATTCCTTTCTTCCAAACAAAAAACAAAAACAAAAAAAACAAAAAAAAACAAACCACACTTTGCATATCGTAGGTGAAGTATTGTTGTAAAACAAATGCAAGACGCCGCCGTGTCAACTTTGTTTAACACTTTTGTCACATTTGACCAACCGGAACACTTGCTTCATTCTACCTTACCTAAATACTCGACGAAATTTGCAGGTCTGTTCCATTACCAGGAGCAAACAGCTTCAGCACATCGCTGTTGGGCATCCTTTCCTGCTCCTCCTTTGGAGTTAATTAGTTCATGTGCAGGGGGTGGCTTTGGTGTGAGTAACAGAATTCAGTGTATTCACCTTATTAGGTTATGCGCGCGCATCAAAAAAGCCCATTATATATTGTATGCAACATATATTCGAAAATAAACCTTCCCTGAACACTGGTCACGCATATCTTTACAAATTATGCAATAGGTACTATTACATAATGAACTTGATTAACATATTTTTGTTGTTAATTCCGCATCCAATGGTTTGTGAAAAGGTGCAGTTGTTTCACTTCTGTTTGCAGATGCATAGAACACAAGACTGTAAAAACGCATTTTGAAATATTCCAAAACATCAGAAGTGGTATGACATGTGCGATAGCGGCTTGCTGATTGGTACATCTGGGAACTCACAGTGAGCGTCTGCTGCTGCTGGGTCCAATTATAGTTTGGGCTCTCCAGCTATCTGACGTGATATAATGCTTGAAAAATGATCAGGGAGTAATTGGTACCGTTCTTATATAATAGTTGTTTTTATTTTTGTTTTTAATTCAATTAAATTTTATTTATTTATTTATTTATTTATTTATTTATTTATTTATTTATTTATTTATTTATTTATTTATTTATTTGAAAGGGGATATATTCAAGGCGCGTTAATGTTTAGCACAAACTGCTTACACAAGACATTTGCAAACGTCCTACTTGCATGACTACAGGCCTACTAAAAGTGAACCATTCAATCAATCGAACAAAGTTATAAGGAAACCCCACACTTACTTGGATCACTTGGTCTTTGTAATACGATAACATATGTATGTAGTAAAGTAATATCTGTAAGCCTTTACGAGAGGAATCCACTTTATAGTACTAGGTCGTGATTCACTGTCCGCACATTTTTCAATTTATCTCCTGCATATTTTCGGAGCTAATAATATACTTGTACAGTTATTTTAGAGTCGACCTGGCAGGTGTCCTACGCACGTGCAGAATGAATCAATGCTCCATTTCAAACCTAAACTGATCATCAGGAAGCACATTATGCCGACCATGTGGTTCTCGTGTACGGCTACCAACATACAAAACTGAAATATACAGCCTTTGAGCCACCAGGAAGGGGAAAAGAGAAGCGCTATATGTGATCTTAGTCTTCTGTTCGAAAGGATGTGGATATATTAAACTGATTGTGTAACAAGTAAATTCAAACAAGGTGTTTCGGGTTGGTTCATGGTGAAGTTAACCCTCCAGAAGTAGAAAACGATCTCGTTTTCCATTATAACTGTAAGACCGGGCATGACCATCCTAGTTTTTCCTTCATTTTAATTTACCGCCTTCAGCCAGTTGAAGATTCTGTCAGTTAGTGGTGAATTGGCCACTGTTAAAAAAGTAAAAGTGTTATTTTTATATGCAAATGAGAGAGAGAGAGAGAGAGAGAGAGAGAGAGAGAGAGAGAGAGAGAGAGAGAGAGAGAGCAAAGTTTCCAATCTCTGATGTTTCTTGGGAAGAAGAAGGAAAATTAACTGTAGAGACCATAGCGGGTAAGGGGGGGAGGGGGGAACTGAGGCTATGGGATTGACGAATGTGATGGGGTATAGGAATAGGATACAGAGCAGACGGGATGGCGATAAGATTATTATTTATTTTGTATAGCATCGTGAATCTACTATCCTTTCGCAGGGAGTGCCTCTTTAGTGTTGACAGCATATCACTTACGCGTGACCGGTCATGGTATCTGTTGCTCATGAGTCTTGCTACACTGCTTTTGATCTTTTCCCCTCTTCCCATTCCATTCCTTTGTTAATTTCAATTGCTTGGCGAATGAAACCAACAACAAACAACGTTTACTTTTGTGGTTTTCCAAATTGCGTGGGGCACATAAAAGATCACATAATGACATATTAATTATCGGCACTTTGGTATTCGACGTAAATCGGATTTTTCAGTTTTCCATGCCAAACCGGTTACCAGAGTATCCGAGTTAAGTGTCTCAGGCCAGCTGCGACCAAAGCCGAAATGCTTAAAGTGGACTGCTCTGAACTATAACAAGAGTGCTAGATTCAAGCTTCTTGTCAAAAGACCTTTCGTTTCAAGTACCAGCATGCCTGTAGATCCAGGTCAATGGCTTTCCTTGGCGCTGTGCCCAAAGCGCGCCTAGGCGAGCTGTAAACTAGTCCAGAATGTGGCGTTGAAAAGGTTAAGATGGCGTAGCATAAAAGCAAAATGTGATTAAGACGTATGTTTCCAGATACGAAGTTCTGCCAGTGTTTACATTAATTACAGGGAAGATCTTAAAATTATCAAAAAGTGTTCAGTTTTTAAATTTGTCAAATCCATTGAAAAAATTCCACTCTATGATCAGTGTGGATGTGATGTCAATGCTTGCTTGAAATTATTGCAATAGGGGATCAATACATGGTGATGCTATAGACTAAAGTAAAGGTCGAAGTTTCTTTTCTTTGGCATGATGAAATTATTTGTTGTTACATCAAATAGCTTAGGGAACGATACACGTTCAATTTCAAAGCATCATGACGTCATTTCTATGTACGAACTGCAACTTAAATAAATGGCTTGAACTCTTGATACGTTTTCTCTGGTAGTTTCATTCGAATGATTTCAAAAACCTTAGGGTAAACGAAGAGTTGAAACATCAAGCAAACGATTTACGTCGTAAGTGTAAAATGTAGCAGTTACCATGGCTGATAAACCCCGTGCTGCTAGGACTAAATCAACGTCTACGCCAACTTCTATTCCAAAACCGGTGATCCCAAAATCATCAAGGCTGTCCGGCTAGTCATCTGAAAAGAGATTGGTGATAAGTTTCAAAAAGGAACTACAAGAACAAGTTTTACATCCTTGCTAAAAGTGTACAGGATGGCAGCGATAGACTTCATACGGTACGAATTTCTTTCAAGTTTGTCTAAAAAATATGGCCCAATTATCTACTGCATTCACTGAAAAACTTCTTGACATGGATGTTCACAGATACAAGTGGTCTCTCATTATTCATGGTTTGAAGGGCCCAGCAAGAGAAAATCCCTAAGGCATCAGGCAGACCTCTACTCAGTCCGCCCGCACCCAGTTGATAGTGGAGAATGCAGAGTCAACCCTTTTGTCTGCGTGACTTCGTTTGAGACAGTAGGAAAATGCTGCTTTCATCATTAAATTTGTCAGTCTGCATGACCATAACGCATGGCTATCAGGTGCAAGGAGTCTTAAAATGACAGTGAAAGTTTCCACCTCAAACGACATGCCACCTATAGCAAGGCAACTAACGACAGACCTTCTAAGTCAAAGACGAAATCTCCCTGATAACCAGAAAAAAAAAATCACCAATCAAATATTGTAAGAACTGGCCACACGTACAGCTTGCTAACCACACATTTCTAATGTAGTGTCGGCTAAAGAATACGTTTCCCTGGGGTAAAATTTCAAACATGACTTCAGTTTGCAAGACGAATTATTATGAGGTACACAGACAGTTTTGACACTGATATTATAAGGTACACAGATGGAACATTATTGTTACTGAGTCATTATTGGGGTGGGTGGGGGGGGGGGGGGGCGGCCAGACCACTGGCCGATCCATAACACGATGCCTGTCTATCTCATTTGTGTACACTATGGTGATGTATTCATATATCTATGCAGAGGTCTTCTCTTGTAAATATATTCTTACCTTGACAATCAACATACTAAGTTCTAATGTCCCATGCAACCATGGTAACTCATTTGAATTTGAATCCTTGTTTCCATGAACATTTCGTTTATCTTTTTCAGTTTGTATTTTATGTTTGGTTTGCTCCAACTTCAGCATATATCTTTGTATTATACTTGTATGTAGTGTTTAGCGTAAAATTCATGCACTACGATCACGTTTCCTCACCCCTGAGCGAATATTTGGGAGTGCTTTAGGAATCTATTTTATTGATTTCCTCCATACAGGTATATGCCGGTTTGTTTATTTTGGACTGCTTAGCTTCAATTCAGTTAACTGATGGGATGACCTTCATTTCTTGTTTATAAGAAATACTTGGGATACCAACGTAGGGATAAATATTCTCCGAAATTCATGTGGTAGCAACAGAAATAGCTTAAATGAATTGTTGTCTAATCCTGATGATGTAGATAATGATATCACTATTGTTTCTGATTCACCCTACATCCTTAAAGAAAATGCTGCTAATTATCTAAAGTCTCAAAAACAACGTTTTTTTTGGTTTTGTTTTAAGTCTAGATATTCAATCACTTAATGCCAAATTTGATTAATTCAAACATTTATTTGACGAACTTGCTAGTGACGATTACGTTTTCGGTGCAATATGTTTGCAAGAAATATGGCCGAATACTGACTTTTCAGATAAAGCATTTTTTGAAATTGACAATTATAAACAGATTATTTTGAATCCAACTTGTAGTTCTAATGGTGGTCCGATTATCTACTTACAAAAAATACTCCAGTATAATACACGTGATTTGTATTTTACTGCTAATGTCTGGAAAGGTCAAGTCCGCGGTACTTTTGGTAATGGGTCGGCTCCCTGCTATATTCATCGAGCACCAAGGGACCACAACGATGGAACACAGTTATTTGTTGATGATATAAACCCAATCGTAGATATTATTTGTAAAGAAACCTCAGATGAATGTATGGTCGGGGATTTTAACACTGACTTACTCAGAATAAATACAAAACTAAAGTATACCCAATATCTTGACACAATGTTAAATAATGGCCTAATTCCAAAAATAATTTTGCCAAGTCGTCTCCCTGTAAGACGAGCCACACTACAAGATTAAATTTTTGTTATGCTTCATATTCTCACAAATCATGTTGTTCTGGAATTAATTTTTATTGGATTGTGTGACCATTTCCCTCCATTTGTTTGCCTTATCCAGAAATTACTGCTTAACGAATCACAAAAATGTCAAGGCAATGACTAAAAACTGTCAAAGGAAGTAACACATTGTTTGACTGCAAATTAGGAATCATTTCCGCAAATATTGTGATGCAATTTCTTGATACTGTGAAATAAATTGTGTTTTCTTCCGAGTTTGTATCTAATATCAAAGATGCAAAAGCAAAAGTATCAAATGTTTTGATTTTTCTACATTGTACACAAATCTACCCATAGATGAAGTCAAAAGTTCTCTTTCAGAATTAATAAGCAAAATGTTTAAACGCAGTGGTAAACCATACATAAATATTAATTCATATTCAACGAAAGCATATTGGTCTCACAGTAAACATTCAAAAAGCAAGATTAAATCTTACCCTGTTGAAGCTTTGATAGATGCTGTAAAATTTCGTTTGGATAATACTTTTGTTTAATTTGGACCATTGTTTTTTTTTTTCAACTAATAAAAGGCATTCCAATGGGTAGCAACTACTTGCCGTTACTCGCGGATTCATATTTAACCTGGCTTGAATTTAAGTACATGGATAAATTGATGAAAAAAGCTTATCATTTGGCTAAAAAATTATCAAACAATGCAATGTACATTGATGACATTGCTTGTGTAAATGTGCAAAATTTTAATGGAATTGCTAAAAATTCACTCAAAAGATATCCCTTTGGAAGATAACAATTTCGATGATTTCAGAGATGTTTTCCTGCATTTGGATTTTCGGGTCTCAACTGACAGGTTTGGCATTAAAGTCTATCATAAAATTGATGAGATTAACTTTGAAGTGATCAATAACCCTTTCCCTGACAGTAATATTTCAAAAACTATTACATATAATACAATTTTTGTCACAAATTTTGAGATTTGGTCGTATTTGTTAAAAATTTTATAACTTTGCATCCAGAACCAAATTTATCTACAACAAACTTGAGTCAAGAGGATTCAAGCATGTTTTTTGATCAAATAATTCTAAAAATTTTGCTGTAAATATCCAGAGATTGTTGGAAAATTTGGTTTCAATCATTTTAAAGATTTCAGACGTGCCTGTTTTGCTACTTAATTTTACCTTTGGCATCATTATGTTTTAACAATCAATTTTCTGACATTTTAGGCTACATTTACTAAATGTAAAACATTGCTCAATTCGGCTGTCCTACACCAGTGCTGGGAGTCAAAGACAGTCCTTTTCACTTGGCCATAAATTACCAGTATGTACTCAATTGTCACAAACTTGAGTCATTCTTTTGAAACATTAACTACAGGGCCGGGAGTCAGTCATAGGCTGTACCAAGCACTTTAGCCAGAAATAGAACTTGATTTCTTTGAGACTTTCATAGTGAGGAGTAGGTGTCATCATGGATTTTGTTTTACATTTCTGGTACAGGATGTCCATTGTTTCAGTACTTGTTAGGATTTCGTCAGGTTTATACAGGTGTCTGGCTGTAACTGTTTATTTTGTAATCACTGGGTTTGAATATATAACCCAGATCGTTTCTACCTGTACACTGACAAGTGGTTGGACTAATGTGTCCTATCCAGCTAAAAAGGGTACATACTAGTTCAGGGTAAGTCAATTTGTTCTTATCGGAACGTTTTTATACTATTTATTAACCATGTTTGGTTTGATAGGTGTTCTGCATTCATATTGAAGCTCTGCATTGATAAGCAAAACTTACTTATTTAACTAATTCATCATTTGCCGCGTTCATATTTATTCATTATTATGTGGGTTGTCTTTGCTGAAAATATAGCTTAGACAAGGAGCCGCTGCTCAGAGAAACTTGTACAGATACAGGCCCCAAAACATGGTCTGTGTAGTTATCCACTGAAGACCTCTCATTTGTTTGGGCCAATACAGCCCATGTCAAAATTCTACAGAGAAACGTGTGCAATATGGACAATAGTACTTCCATATGTATATAGGTTACACAGTGACAGGTTAGCTTATGGAGAGTAAAGATTCCCAATTCTGGGACCTTTGTTATATGTATTTATGATTTGTACTGATGATATTTACCGTATATTTCCAAAATTTGACTCCATTTTTATACTGATGATATGACCTTTTGTCACACCCTTGTGTTCTTTCAATTCAAGTATTGATTTAGAGACAAATGATGTAGTAGATAAGATAAATGAGGGGCTGACAAAGATACATAATTGGCTTTCAGTAAATAAATTGTCTCTAAATATTGTAAAAAAGAAATTCACGGTGTTTCATTTTTCACAGCGTAGATTCATTCCAGCTTTATATTTGAAAATAAATAAATAATATTTCAATATCACGAACTACTGAATTTAATTTTCTTGGATTACTTGTTGATGGAACTCTAAATTGGAATACACATGTAAACAAGCTCTCCAGATTAATAGGCACGTTTAAAAGAATTCATATTTTTTGCCAATGAAGACATTACTGCTTATATAAAGATCTTTGTTTCTACCTTACCTTAGTTATTTGATTTTGGCCTAGGGATATTCCTGGGAGCGCATTTTCAAATTTCAAAAATCGGCAATACTGCTTATTTGTCATGAAAGATATAATGCCCGTACAGTGCTATTGTTTAAAACACTAAAACTTTTAAAATTGCAAGACATATATAAACTCAAAGCCCTGAAATTTCATTACAGATATTCTCAGAACTAATTACCCGAATATTTTAAGAAAAAAGTTTGTTTTTTCGACAGTAACTCATCTTTACAAAACAAGAAATCAACATATTCCATTGGTTCCTCTTTCAAAATTAAAAAAAAAAATCAATTCTCTCAAAATTTAAAAAAAAACCTAATTGTGACCGACATCCTATCCCCACTCTTTTGAAGAACACACTTCCTTGCCTTTTGGGTAAAAGAACATACACATTCAATGGTAATTGTTATGCATGAGCAATTTGATATCCTCATATAGCATTGTTTTACACTAGTCATGTTATACAGTTTTGTAAACGGCACTCTAAATGGCCCCAGTATCAGCGGGTTCAAATCTTTACTGGGGTATTTGTTAAAAAGGAGGGTGTTTTGATTTAATATCAAAACACCTCACAACATTTTTGCAGATTACAATGTAAGATCCATTGAATTTGAATTTGATTGATGTTTTTCTTCTTTTGTTACTTATTCTGTGTACATACTGTCAAATAAGTACAGTTCTGAGTTCCGTTTTCTACCACTTTTCCAGGAAAATATTAGGATATTTTGTACTTTGTATCTCACATGCTGTGATATTAAAATATTAATAAACGGATCGCTTATTTGATCTTGCCGCTCATCTCTTTGTTGATCATGACAGAATTATCGACAATGATAGTCGAAGACCTTAGCATTCCCCTGGCTTAAACCGATATCGCGAACATGCTTTGCTTCTGTCATCCCTTCATTTCATAACTCTGTGCCGCCCAAATCGGTAGACATTGACAGACCTGTCGTCTGTTTCATACATCGTATGAATTACAAACTGTCACAGGTTATTTTGACTGAAAGTTTGTTAGCAGGAGACCTGATAAGATAATATATCATTAATCAACAGTTTTCTTTCGTATGATCTGGTCGTAGGAGCATGTCGGGAAAAAAAGCTGTCGATTTTGTATAATCGTAAACAAGTAAAAGAGCTGTATATTTCATTTATATCTGTCCGTGCTACGCTGTGATAGTTTTGATGTATCGTATATGTAATCTCTATCTGTCCTTGCTAAATGTGACATATTGTGATGTGTATGTATATGTCATCTGTCTCTGTCCATGCTAAATTGTGACACTTCGTGATGCAGAGTGATCAACCTCTTGTAAGTCCCGCTCGCCGGAGGCCACCCGCTCTACTGGGGCTACTGCTCCGTGCAGCAAGTATAGCATTTGCATTATATTCCCCCCCTCAAGAAAGGCTACCCCGCTTATAAAGTCACATTTTCAGGGCGCCGGGTGGCCTTATAAAGGGGGTACCACTCTAGTTCCATTTACGAATGGTGTTGAAGTTCTCGTACTAGCCGGTAATGATATATGGTAAAATTCCGACACATTATGAAACGTTTATTTTCTGTGTGGGACGAACTGTCAAAGCTCTGAGAGAGATTAGTTGACTATAGCCCACATGCCACAAAGTAATTGCATCGAATACGTCAATACTTATCCCTTTCCGAGAAGAGACATAATTTATTGTGAATCGGGAGATCACTGACTGAGTGGGTAAGACATGAACTACTTATGCACGTTATGTTATAACGTTTCCACTTCGCCCACTCTAGAAGCACCACATAGGCCTATGGAGGATAGGAATTAATCCGCACTCATTCAGGAGGTGCTTCAGAACTTCATAGACGTGTTCATACCAAAGCATGAATCCGCGCGAATCAGATTTCTCAAAACATCGCCTTTAGTCGAGGTAACGCAACTACGAGAACAGTGCCTTACACCATAGCCTGCACTGGTAAAATCCCAACAAATCCGAGTCAAACCCATGTCGCACAGCATTGCCGAAACACCCGCATGTAGAGAAAACGTAACGGCGAGCTAACTGCCGGCAGCTATATAGCCTTCGAGACATTCATTTTATACCTTAATGTATTGATCTAGATGTACTTTTTCCTCGTGCGCGGGGTTTTCAATAAATAATAATAATAATAATAATAATAATAATAATAATAATAATAATAATAATAATAATAATAATAATAATAATAATAATAATAATAATAATAATAATAATAATAATAATAATAATAATCCGATATTGTTGTTAGTATTTTGCAAACTCTGTGTGATCATTTTCAGGAAAAAATCCACAAAATTTCCCAGAAAAAAAAGAAACTAGAAAAGAAGATTTGCTTCAAAGCCCAATCTATGTGTGGCTTCAAAAGTTGTAAATATTAAATCGTACATTTTTTATCCTTTGGTACTTCACATTACATTAATCTTATGGCTGGATGCAAATGTCCTTGACTTTTGACCTTTACCAGTCACGTGTAAATTGCACAGTATTACAATACCAACAGTTTAAGCCCAACATGAACCAAATCGGATGAAATTGACCAACTTAGGGCAAGATGAAACTTTCAAAGTGCCAAATTACCTTGACCTTTGCTCTTTTGAGGTTACATGTTCTTATAGAATTGTGCAGTGTTGCAATACCTACAATTTGAGTCCGACATGATTAGAATTGGATGGAAATTGGCCAAGTTGGAATGAAACTTTCAAAGGTCCAAATGACCTTGGCCTTTGACCTTTAGAGGTATCATGTAAGTTTAAAAAATGTGCAGTGTTACAATAGCTACAGTTTGAGCCCAACATGATGAAAATTTGATAAAAATTGACCAAGTTATGGCTAGAAGAAAGCCGCCATCGAAAGTGGCCTTTGACCTTGAAATGACCTTTGACTTTGAGAAAACCCCTATCTGAAGTGAACCTTGACCTCAAAAATGATATTTTGGCCAAAAATTGACCTTTGACCTTGCCATGACCTTGACATTTGAGATGACCTTTACCTTGCTATGATCGAACTCCTATACACTCTGAACCATATCTACTTTAGTATATAAGATATTGTAGAATTTAAAAAACAAACCAATTTTGGGAAAAGGCAAGCATGTTTTGTTGTACATTTCTTTCAGCAAGTTTGGTAAATGTTATCATCTCGATCGGTTTTTATGTTTCTATTATTTGCACAAGAAAGCCGTGGGATATAGAAGATATCCTGTCCTAGAAAAAAAGAAATTAGAGTTTCAAGACTGCGTGCAGTATGCACATTCAGGCGGACGTTCAAATCTACATAAAGACGCGTGCCTTTCACACTGATAGGGTTGCCAGCTATCTTGGGTTCTGTCCAGTTCTATGATCTGTTCAGGTTTGATCACAGTTGTTGGCTTTTTTTCCTTTACGTCTAAACTTGATCAAATGACACCGATGCGCATATTAAGATTCGACCAAATACGGCCATCGAGGATCTTTGGGATAGTGATCAAAATGAGCGCATCGCGACTCCGACTTGTCATGACTTGCTCCGTGCCTGCAACAGTACCAACACAGACGTCATGGCTGCCCTCAAGTGACTACGTCTCCAGCCGAAATTCAAGAGGCAGAAATATGCACATCAAGGTTGCTTTGGTTGGTCTAACGAGGCATGCCTTACGTTTTACAAACGAGTGTGTGAGTTAAATTTCTTGTTTTGCCCTTTTCTTTTTTTGGTAAAAATAGGAAATATTAATAAATTTCTGGTAAAAGTAGCTGCTGATGTAGAATCATAATATTACACTTGACATTGGATATATAACCAGAGTATAAGCTAAGCAACTGATTGTTGCCTGTGTAGAAGCATTTTGCCTTTATGTTGCCATTTTTTATCCGATGACTTGATTTAATCAGAAATTACTCAGATGCCAGTACTTCATCATATAAGCAATCGAGAAGCAAATGGGAAGTTTCCAATATCTCGCCCTCAATGAAGAAAGTTCTGTAGAATGATACAGCAAAATTGCCATCGCACGGCAAAGATCCAAAACGGAAAAGAATGATGGGGTTACAAGAGGTATTATGCTTTCCTATCGCGTATGATCAACGGAAATGAAACACTATATATATCTCCGATCGCAAGCAATTGCGAAAAGAATGCTTTCCCGCTTGACCCCTCATATTTTTACACCCTTCACTCGCTACAGTTCATGGCACTTAAATAGATGGACTTCTTGATTGAAAACAGTGATAGTGACGCAAAAGCTTAATTTCTCTTTTTTTTTTGAAGAGATACATGACTTTGACCTTCACTTATGAAATAATGCGTACAAAAAAAACCGGTGCACTTTTAGCTCACCCAATCCGCTCAACATTTCGCAAGTCAGTAGATAATTTTTTTTCGAGTTATGGACCAAGCCAGATTCTTTATAAGTGGGTAATCCCCCTAAAATCGTACGTCAAGAATGCTAATCATATATATATATATATATATATATATATATATATATATATATATATATATATATATATATATATATCAACTGCACACCAGGCACATTTTCTCATGTGATGTAATCTTGGAACATCCAGTCACCTCTGTTATTTTATGGTCATAACATTTAGCTAGAATAGAGTTGGGATAGCGAACAGCAACATGTCCTCAACTTTGATTTTTCTTGAAGGCGTATATGAAGAATTGCACAAAGACTTGGGCATGAGCTCAATATCGTGGGAATCCCTTGATAATTTGTATTGTTTGGGCAAGACATTGTTTTGTTTTTGAGTAGAGTGTGATTGGAGAAAATCAGGTGAAGGACGATAGATCCTTATATGCTTCAGGGCAGGCACAATAATTTGTGCTACAACATTGTGGATCGTTGGGCCATCTATGCGATTTTCTTTCCTGAAAACTGTTTCAGGCCGAGACTGAAATTCAGATTTTTGACAGACCACCATTTTGAATAGCCACATAACTTTTGCGTTTCATATATATATATATATATATATATATATATATATATATATATATATATATATATATATATATATATATATATATATATATATATATATATATGTACATATAAAATGAATTAAAAATGTTGCGACTTGAGTTGAACAATCATATAGCTCAACTTGCGTGATGTTTTAGTTTTATGTTTTCTTAAGTAGGTCATCATACCTTTAACCTATGGTTGAGGTTACTATTTCATTGTGTAAGAAATGAATCGACCGTTTATATTTTTGCGGATTGCCATGTTACCTTCAACACATATTGTTTCAGGAGAAATGTAACTCAGGTTAGTATCCTACCTGAGATAAGCTAATGCAAGAGCGCAAGATTACAGGAATGGATGGACAAATTCAGAGGTTATAACCAAAGGCATTTTAAATTGAGTCTCAAGCACATAATTATGTCAAAGTCATTGATCAAATTTTTAATGGCACAACGTTTGCTACAATCACACTGTGTGGTGCAAAGACATCTCCGATGGCTTTGTGGTGTCCGAGTTTGTGCACAAAATTTGAGGT
The DNA here is from genome assembly GCA_964020975.1 of Hermodice carunculata. Classification (NCBI taxonomy): domain Eukaryota; kingdom Metazoa; phylum Annelida; class Polychaeta; order Eunicida; family Amphinomidae; genus Hermodice; species Hermodice carunculata. The sequence goes on along the minus strand of OZ026614.1, from coordinate 79,441,340 downwards.
TCAAAAAAAAAAAAATCAGGGCATTTTTGACGAATGTGCCCTTGGCACAGAACAATTTTGTGTACCCAAAACGTTCTTCTGGAGTCCGGCTTTTCGGGGATCGTTGATTTGTCGAGAACAGTTGTCAGATATCAAAATAACAAAAAAATCTCGGGAATGGCTTCTGATGTCTCATGGCTATGGCCAGAGCGTCCCAATGGTCTGGGTCATTCTATGAAAGAAAACGTATACAACTAAGAAAAATGATTTGCTGCACAGCAAATCAGTGTATGTGTGTCTATATGTGTGTGTGTGTGTGTGTGTGTGTGTGTGTGTGTGTGTGTGTGTGTTCAAAGCATATTGGTATGGCAATGTACAACTATTCCATAACACAGGGGTAGAAGTTGGAATGGCATCTGTATCTATTATAGCTTTGAAGTTATTCAAGATTTAAAATGTCTAATGGTGCTATTTTGTATAATTTAGATTGCTACAACTTTTAATTTTAATTCATTAGGTGCCAAATGGTCAACAACCCCCTGGTAGAAGTTGGAATGACATCTCTATCTATTTTAGTGTTGAAGATATTCAAGATTGAAAATTTCGAATACTGCTAATGAGCATAATTTAACTTGCTACTACTTATGTTCAAGATTCATTACATAAGCAATGGTCAATAACCTCCTTGTAGAAGTTGAAATGACATCTCTATCTATAATACTTTTGAAGATATTCAAGTTTTAAAATTTTAAAATGCTGCTACTTAGCAAAATTTTAATGGCTAAAACTTTTGCTTTAGATTCATTTCATGCGCAGCGGTCAATAACCCCCTAGTAGAAGTTGGAATTACATCTCTATCTATAATACTTTTGAAGATATTCAAGTTTTAAAATTTCCAATGCTGCTAATTACCATAATTTTAATTGCTAGAACTTTACTTTTAAATTCATTAGATGCGCAATGGTCAATAATCGCACAGTAGAAGTTGGAACGGCATCTCTGTCTATTATACTTTTGAAGACATAAAGGATTAAAAATTGCAAATGTCCCTAATTTGCATAATCTTAAACATTTTCATTCCTGTATATGAAACTCCTTGTATGGAGGTACAATCATGCTAGTGGAAAGAAGAAAGAAAGAAAGAAAGAATTTTCAGGAAAACAGAAAAGTGTGTGTTGACGCACACACACTTTAATTAAATACAAGAGAAGTTGCAGCCTCTTGACTCTCTGTCTAGAGAAACTTGAAAAGTTCCAGGTGTTGGTGAATATTAAGTGGGTCTCATCGGAATGCTGCGTGGAGATACTGTAGGGGAGGGTAGATGCCGCACAACGGAAAAAAAACATTCGAAATAATACTTGACGACCTGGGAGAATACCTTTCAATATTTCCATGTTGCCAATAAATCCCTATCAATTGTGATTTAATGCCATTAAATATCCTTTACCATGTGATGCATACTGTCATTATCGTCACTGATGACATGTATTATGTACAAAGGAGATGGTAATTAACAGCAGGAAAGCTATAATGATCACTGTAAGTAGTTCCCCAGAAACCAGGAGACAGCAGCCGGATGTGTCAAATTTAGCATACATTTTTATTGTCTATTTTTGGTTCAAATCATGCACATAGTCCATGTAAGCCACCTTCCTTGGCGGAGTGAAGGAGTCAGTGCACTGGAGAAATTGGCTGTATCCATCATTACCATCCATGAAACAAAAGCAATCAAAACAAAAGATGGGCTAACACAAGAGAAATCACCATGGTAGAACAAAAATCTCGTTTTATCCTCCATAACCAGACCAATTATAATGAGTGTGTCAATCAAATGGAACAACAGGTAATACATGCCCCTTAGCTTTCAGCCTGTCATCTCTGTGGGATGCCTAGGATGCAACATGTCATCTGCCGAAAAGAAAATTATGGATGGTATTCACTGAAGCAAGAACAGGATTTTCCTATTGTTAGAACTTCCTTCCGGAACTATTCGAATGGCAGGCCCAGTTGTACAATATTTTTTCCAAAAGACACGCCTTTGGTTTGTTCCTGATTGATGCCACCTCTTCTTTTTTTAAAACGACTTGCCAGATGTCTTGTCTTACTCACGTGCCCACTTATATGCTGATGATACGCGTGTTACTACTTCTGACAACTGCATTCGGAGCTTAGCTATGAAATTGAACACTGATATGTCCAACCTTCATGGTTGGCTCTGTGCAAACAAACTGACACTGAATATTCCAAAATGCAACTGTATAATATTTGGCACTGCTCAACGCTTATCAAAAATAGACAAAAATGATTTTACAATAGAAATAAATGGACAAGCCATTGCCCAAGTGAGTGAAACCAAGCTTCTGGGAGTCACCCTAGATTCAACACTAAGCTTCCAACCTTATGTAAATCAGTTATGTAAAAAGATAGCTTGGAAGCTTGGTTTGTTGAAATATCTCAAGTCATTCATCCCAACAGAATATGTTCTCATGTTATACAATGCCATAGTTAAACCAAATTTTGACTACCGCGATATTGTCTAGGGAAATTGCAATAAAGCCACGTTTGAAAAGGTCCTCAGGATGCAAAAGAGAGCAAGTCGTATTGTGGCTGGTGCACCCTATTGTGCACCATCTGAACCACTTTTCAAACAACTTCGTTGGAATTCCCTCAGCAAGAACATAGAGTTCCATAAATGTGTTCTAGTTTACAAGGCATTGAATCACTTAGCCCCAGCCTACATTCATGATAAGTTAGTATATACCAGTGAAGTCACCAGCCGACCTACCCGTTCTACATCAAAATTTTATGTACCAAAACCAAAAATCACCGCTTACCGAAACAGCTTCTCACACTCAGGCCAACATTTGTGGAATGTTCTCCCCGGAAGTGTGCTGCTTGCACCTTCACTGCCTCTCTTCAAATCTAGATATTGGGACCATGTTAGATCTATAGTCACCTGACCTTATCACCCCCCGGGTATCGACCCTAATGCTCCCCCTTATCCCAGTATCACAACCATTGTGTATATTTCATAATATTTTCATGTATGCTACCACTATGTATCTATCATATATTGTTTATTTATTTTTAGTGCAGGGCCATGATGGAAACTAGCTTTAGCTAATCATGTATTACCCTGGGTAAATAAAGTTATCTTATCTTATCTTCACCTGACCTGTAGTGCGGAATTTAATAGATATGTTTACGCCGACCAAAGAAAATTTACTTCTGATATTTCTGGAAGCCATATTCACAGATTAATAGGTTTTCATGGACTTGCTTTTACCACAATACATTTGCAAATAAACAAGAGACCAACAGTCTATCTGAGAATTTCCGCCAAAAACCGTTATAACTGATGATAAGGAGGTCCGTCTTCCATCAGAGCATTCACAACACATAAGCACATAAAAAAATTGGCACTGTTTGACAGTTTGATGTCCTGAGCTAAACAGTCAAAGAGGAACTGCGCAATTAAACCAAATATGTGTAGCCATGGATGCTGTGTAATCATTTTCCCACCCAAATCGCTTAAACGAGAATAGTTGTTAATTATCTAGTTTAATATTCTTACTGAAACTTCTGGCTAATAGTAGAAAATCCACCATAGAATTTTTTTCATGCCCACAAGGGCTTTTGGGAGCTCTATGGTGTCCACTGAATCACTGACCTCCCAGTTGGCAGTTCTGAAGGACCAGCTTATCAATATGGATACGGGCACTAATTTTCTGCAAAAATCTCAGAGCCTGCTAGGAAGATGATTACAATTAGGTGTAATGATACGGGCTGACTATCTGGAAACCAAACCTTAAAAACTTAGATTGAAAAAACAAGAATACTTATTCGAAACATGTGACAAATTCTTATATTTAAACTCTCTGTATGCTTGAAGACAACGACCTTTTAGACAAGTAAGTCTTATCCAAGTTGCTATTCTGGTAAGAGCAACATATTTCACCATGTTTGATACAGGGATATGCCCGTACATACGGATACTTCCAGTTGAATGCCATGGTCCAAAGCAGCACTGAAGCTAATATGAATGTCTTGTATTGATTTAAGTTTTTTCATCATCATAACTTTGTTAAGCTGGATTGCCTGGAAAGTACAGCAGATACAATCTAGAGGTTTAAATAGGCACACACTTCCCTATAGGTGACACGCTAAACGAGAACAAAAGGAACAGGAGAATGTCAATGCATCGTAAAGTCAAGGCAACCCCAGTGTGATGCTTTGAGACAAGATAATAGGAATATGAATGCTTCCTGTAACATGCCTAAAAACCACATAAAGGAATCATAATATTTCAACATATTCAATATTTCCTAAGTGATGTTTAGACCCCAGAAACAAAAACAATATTTTCTACTATCTTCAAAGATAAGGTGAAAATAAAATAAAAGGAATTTATTCTCAACTACGAAAGCCTTAACAGACAAAAACCTTAACATTCATTTCGTAAGCTTGACAGATTTTTACCTCCATGTCTCTTATGAAGACGAGCATTATGACTAAAGCCACGACAATAAAGTGGTCTATGGCATATATTAAGGTCACGACTTCCAAGTACAAAATAAGCCTTTTGAAAGTGTGGATAGACTTTAAAGTAGCACGTTTCATCTAATCTTGAACTGTATAAAGGAGGTTGGGTTTTGAATAACCAAGGGAAGGTCATTCCTTAAGCAGATGATGGATAGAAGAGAGGACTCGCCAAAAGTGCTATATCGAAAATCTGATTTAGCATTAAGTTTGACCAATATCTCAGAAGACACCCATTAATAAATGCAACATCACAGCGAACCAGATCATAGAGGTACCGCATAATCAACTTAGGCAACATTTTGTATAACAGAATAAGGTTTTAATGCTTGCATCGATTGGATAATTTTCTCATCCCAGCCTATGCGGCAGGAGGACATATGGTACGTGGAAATGCCCAAACGTAAAATTCTGGCAGCTTCATATTGTAGATCCTCGGGGGACTGTGATATGTTGTCAATGCAATTATCAAAAGGAGATACAATGATATTAAAGTATGGGTTGTATCATAATTGGTATATTACTTGATTAACGTTTTGCGAGGGAGTGTGTATTTCAGCCTACATAATGTGCCAAAACATTGATTAGATTTATTGATGACTTGTAATGTGATGATGCCAAGATATATTTATAAATCGGGTCATTCCTGGAAGTTATTATTGGAAGGCTTACGGTATTGACGCCTTTCCAAGAAAAGAGTGATATGGTGTCTTTTCCTTGGAAGAGACATTTAAAGAAATATATTTTATCGCATTTCAGTTCTACAGATGACAACCTGAATTTAGCTTAGTTTACACAAATTTGTTTCATCTGGATGACTGTATAGTACATGCGAATGACTAAGTGGGAATATGGGAACAGACACAAATTATATGCATGACAAAAAGTACCGTATAACTGTTACCAAAAGGTTATCAGCATTATGCAAGGGCATGTTACCAATACCAATCTGATTATGTAACATTAATGGATACAATGTGAGACCAACACGAAAATCCCAGTATTTAGTTACTCTAAAGGAATATGTAATGCAGATAAATCCAGTCAGAACCAGTGACCCTTGAAATTACAAAAAATTTAGTCATAAAACCGTCTGTCTATAATGGACAAAGCTTCACATATTTGAATATTCTGACGATCGGATAAATCATTACAGTCATAGAGGAATATTTCAGCCTATCACCATCAATGTGAATAGGAGGATTAAGGCTAACCACAAGAAGCAATTACAAGAGTAACAGCCTTAAACATTTACTTTCTCTGAACAATGTTATTTGGACAGGAGAAAGTGTTCAAAGTCTTTAGAGGAGTAAATACAGGCACAGGATGGGTCTTGGAGAATGTTTAGTTTGTTGACTTCAGTATTTTATTTAGATTCTGTCACAAGCAGCTGGAAACAGCCAATCAGATGGTTGCATTTTAACCTTTGACCAGTGTTAGTATCAGCATTAACAACGGCTAGACCAAGAAATTTATAGTGAACTTTTTTCTTTTTTTTTCGAGGGTGAATGACCTTTATCTATGCAAAAAAAACTATTATTTAGTGTTTCCATGCTTTAAACTTGAAGCAAGCAGTTTGGGGTGTTAAAATTTTGCGAGATAGGCCAGAACGCTTTGTTTATACACCTGCAGCGCCAACTGTTGACAGAGTTGCAAACTTCCATTTTGAAACAGTTAACCAACTGTTTCCACTATTTGGCATTCCTGATTGATTCTAATTCTTATGTTAAAGTTGAACACAGTGTTTTTTATGCATGGTCCAGCAGTGTGTGTGTGTGTGTTGTGTGTGTGTGTGTGTGTGTGTGTGTGTGTGTGTGTGATGCTTTAAGATTGGTAGGCTTAATGGAACTCTTTGCTTGCATTAATTTACAAACACTTAAATTCAGAGCGGTAATTTGGCACGATGCGTAGTGCAATGAAGTGCCACTCCACTCAGAGATCAGCTAGGTGGCTTGTAGACCTGTGTAGGCCTGCTATGCGAAAAGTGTTGCGTTGGGGAAAATTAAAAGAGTTTAATTAGATGTAGCCATGATAGAATAGACTTTGATACTCCCCAACCAGTGATTGTGTGGATTATATGACCTCTGTCGGATATCATGATCTCATTACCACATGCTTCGAATATGATATCCAACGTCACTCACAGAATCCACACAATCCCTGGATGGGGAGTATTAAAGTCTATAATATCCCACCCGTATTGGGTATAGCAGATATTAACAAATCTATCAGCATGTAGTATAGGCCATGAGCTATCTGTGGCTAGAACAAAAGATATCAGATTCACTTGCACAGTATTGTGAATCGTTAAGATGTTCATGTGGACTAGAAATAACAGAGGATCAAGAATGGAGTCCTGGTGTACACTGGTCTCAGCTGGAAGAATTCACAAGTCGATATATGTAAAATATATAACTTAAAGGAAATCAGAGCTGTTTATTGTATATCATAATAGTGCCTATGTTATAATAGTGCCTATGTCAATTTGGAAATGTGCAGTAACAGAGATCTCAGGTGAGGAGCAAAGGAATAATTATAAAGACTATGTTAAACTGTTGTAAGGCAGAGAATCTTCAAGTGTTTCCTAACCAAAAATCACTTTTACAGTGTAGTCAAATGTTGAAAATGACTTGACCAGCTACCCAGATTTTAGCAAAAGAAGATTTATGACAATGTATCCCGTATGTCGACATTCCTAAACACAGTTGTTATTAAAATTTTTCATATGAATTTTTTTTTGACAGTGCCAAGAAGGTTTAGGTTCATACGAGAAAGCAGTGAATATATGAGAGGTTCAATTGGCACCTGACTCAAATGGATATTTGCTCAAGTCTGTGTGTTTGCTAAGTAAAGAAGGTGAGAAAACCAATAGTCATTGTAAACTATTCTACGTTTATACTGAAGTTTTTCTAGGCGATACCTGTCTATTTTGTCAGAGTAACTGGATACTAATTGAAATTCTATAAAATAATTTTCCTATAGGTAAGTAGCGCAAAGTTGCTAAATGATCAAGATAGAATATTAACTATTGTTTGCTTCGACTCATAAGATCTTATACACAATTTGAAAAAAGAAGCTTGTTAACAATAATTCACGAAGCAGGACTTAGGGTAAACTCTCAGCCGTCATTGGCCCTAACAGAAATGTTTATCTCTGTTGACTAACACATTGACTGAAAGTTTCATAGATTAGCAGGCATGTTGTTTTCCTGGTACCAATCAATCATATCACAGCTTGTGTTTCCATACTGACTTCTTTGGATAGAGTGATATTATCATCAACATAATACACAGACAATTGTTTTGAAATGAATGATAAATAGATAAGTCATTTCAACACATTGAAGATCAATGGCTGGCTCCAGCATGAATCATTGCGACAGATCCAGTCAGAATGAAGTTTGGAACCAACACGTACCTGTTAAGGTGGTTTGTCAGGTAGCTTTCCATGAACTTTTCAACACGGGTTTCGAAAAATTAATTGTTCATAATAAACGCAACATACAAGATTCTATCAAATGCCTTAGAATGCCAAGAAGTATCTTACAGGCTCCATTGCTGAGCTATAGGTCATTATATATATCATAAATCAAGCAGATGAAAAGGTTAATAGCACCCTTTTTCTTGAACACACATGTGTTTAGCGGTAAACTATTTTTGATCAAATGCTAATACAAATATTATAGATCAAGTGTTAAAAAGCAACGAACGTGACAGCAGATGGAAATAAGTCCACACTTTACCTTCAATTGTCTGGTACCTTGTTTAATATGTAACAGATATGACACTTCTTCTCTGAATCAAGGAAATGTTAGTTAAGGTAAGGAGGCAGCAATCAGATATATTTGATCAAGTAGATATGGATTCGTAGAGAGCAAGTTTCTAGAGAATTTTACCCTGCCCTCTAGCATGGAAACATAATCGAACATTAATTTCCCTGAACGCCTGTCAACTTATCCTTAAACATATTTAGGCAAGTTGCTAGATGGCAGGCAAACTTTGGTGTAAATTGAGGTTTATCATCGGGTACAAATTCTGCTGATTGTACCATATTTTTGAAGCTTCATACATATGTTTACTACTCGAAATTGATACTACCATCTTCACTAAGACTGGGTTTAAACAGATTTAATGTTACAAATTGTCAGGGTACAATATATTAGAAACATGTATAAGGGGAAAAAGCGTGAGACCCTTTATGATCCTTTTTGCAGAAAATAAAGGACGATACAAAACGCACAGGCCTTTCACAATAGCACACAGAAAAGAAGGGGTAAATGAAGAGGAAAGCATAAAGAGGATGAAGGGAAGAAAGAAAGAAAGAAGTAAGGAAGGAAGGAAAGAGAAAGAAAGGGAGGAAGGAAAGAAAGAAAGAAAAAAAGAAAGAAAAAAAAAGAAAGAAGGACAGAAAGAAAAAAGGAAGAAAAAGAAAAAGCTGGGGAGTAAGGGCCACAAAAATAAGATGACAGGCACAAAGACAAGACAGATAGGGACTGTACCTTACAAAAATAACAACAATAGTGATTGGGAATAGCAGTAAGTACAGGACGTATATAGTGATTCAATAAGTCAGTACCAGTTTACTTAAATCTACCAGTGGAAGCGATGTAGTCGTGTACTGCTTCAAAAATATTGGTATTTTCTAAAAGGCAACAATCTTCTGAGCATACCTATAGTCTGCAGATTAAATGTGGTGAAATTTGAAACTAAACAGTGTAATTTAAGACAGTGTATTTGGCACATCCAAAGAAAGAATATCAAGTGTCTTCAATAGCTAAGCCTAATGAGCATATGCCCGAATCTTTGAGACTCATTTCAAAAATATAATTCAGCTGACTACACCTGGTGGTGATTTACATATTACATCATATGCACAAGCATATGATGTAATATGTAAATCACCACCAACAAAACTGGGAATAATCTTACGCTCAGACGTCAAATGGTCTGACCATATTAACTGTATCACGAACAAAACAAGCAAACTGCTTCACACTATGAAGTATTTGAAATTTACTCTGTATAGGAAAACTTTGAAAACGGGCATATTTTTTTCATTAGGCCTATACTTGAACATGGTAACCACGTTTGGTCCGACATATGGTTGCTGATACCAAGACATTTCAAAATGTCCAACTAAATAATACAGCTTCAATTGTCACAGCAGCAATGTGTGGCACGAGTATCACTAAGCTGTGTGAAGATACAAGCTAGGACATAAGAGCTTGGTGCAGAGGTCTGGCATAGGAGCATATCTAAAACATTGTCACAACTGTATGCTGCAAATTCCGAAAACATACAAAAATAAGGCATGACAGACGATAAGAGATAGGCAAGTGGAATAACTCTCTATTCATCAAATCTCAATATCAGCACATGAATTATGGAAACTCCTGGCGATTGCAAAAACATACCATAGTTCTATATGGACTAGTTAGACTAATTTAGGGAGAGACTTAGCCGTCAGAAAATACTGTATGTCATGAGCACATTCAACTAAAGAGACAGTGGCGTCAACATAAAACCTGCTTTAAATTGCAAACGAAGAAAATTACACAATCTTAAAACCTCGTTTAAATCGTAAAGTGCGAGAATTGCATGTAACGATTCGATGAACTCACAGAAACAGTAATGACAGGAAATGGAATATAGTCTTTTACAACCGAGCAAGTTAATCAATCAATATGACAAAAGATGAGAGGGCCACATACACTTTTTTGTCATAGACCAGATTACATGTAGCCTGAATCTGGAACACAGATGGAAATGTCCAAGACGAGACTTGATTTCCAATGCCACAGGAATAATTGAAATATTTTGGGTCTGTACCTACTCTACCCAAGTAAAAGTAAGATTTAGGGATATCTTTTTAGCTAGAATGTTAATTATCTATCGTCCAAACTATAGCTAATGTAAGCAAATGTTTGTGCAGTATACAATTTTGCCGTTACACATACATCAGCAGATGTAACTTATCAAATATAACATCGATTAAATAATTTTAAATATCACATTAGTTCACCAAAGGTAGCAATGAATTTGAGTCAAGCTTGTTTGTAGTATGGAAATATAACATCAAATTGGGCAGACTGGTAAGCAATGTCACTTCATGTAAACAGTGAAGAAATCATTTCAAACTTAGGGAACACCAACTCACGATTGTTAACGTTATAAACTAAAAATGTTAATTTCCTTTTTAATCAGTCGAATCTCCAGAAAACCAACACATACCGTTTTTATACATACATATTAAATATATTTTTCTTCCTAAATTTCAAATCGAACAATGGATGAAAATGACAAAGTGCTTTGTGGAACAGTGATATAAGGACCTGGCGTTGCCAGTCACATTCTCACACATTGTAACATATGAGATCAAATCTAATTTGTAAGCTTTTGGAAAATATATACTGTGCAGATTTTACATGAGGATAATTTTGACTGTCAATCAGTGAAAGCAACTCACAAGGTGTCGCATACCCCGAAACAGGAGATCCATTCAGAAGTTGTCACTGAACATTTCATTTCAACTCATTGAATGTCACCTACCAACTTGTAATGTCACACCTATTATCTACTAAGCTTCCTGGACTTGTTTTGTGAAATGTTACCTGGGTTTAGACCCAGAACATCTGATTATCCAAGGCAAAAAAAGTTCTTTGCTTCACCCCTATTAGCCTAACTACCACCAGATCAGTCAGAACATATATCAATATATCCAGCACAAGTATGCAGTGTCTATACTATCATAAAATTTGTTTCATGAACTACAATGTCATCAAATGAATTGTTCCATTATCAACGAAAGCATCTACGAATCGTTAAGTCATCAAGAGGCACCATAGCTATTAAAGAGCATTTGGTGAATGGGCCCTCAATGATGACACTATTTATCAAACCATGAAATAGTACACCGACTATACATCCACATAAAAATGCCGTAGCTTGAAGTGACACCCACCTCGGAGTAGTGTATCAATTTGGAAGTTAGAGATTAGCTTATGAAGTGTACACCTCAGCTACCAAGAAATACATTTTAACCCCCATTCCTCTTTTCCCTGCTGAAGTCCAACACTCTTTGAAGCCAGGCTCTGATTACTGTGCACACATTCTCAGCCAGCTTGTTTGTCACTTTCTTTTGATATCTTAATTACTGGAGCAGCTGCCGCTAGTCCAGTTTCCTTTGCTTCATGGTACGAAATAGATGTACAAATTTACTTTTTGTTAGCCACTTTTTATGACCAATGTGTCAATTCAATATGCATTTTCTGAAAATTAACATGATAACCACAATTTGGTGTAAATTTGAAAATAAAAGTTTCTGGCTGAAGCTGGCTACAGCTCCTTATCAATTGACTAAAGTGCTATCTCATTGATTACATAATAAGAATTAGGTTGCGTTACTGAGTGTTGTTTGAAGACCAGGTCAAGTCTTACCCCTGCAGCCAAGGCTTGAAAGGTGAAATAGGGGTGAAAACCACCCTCTGAAATGCCTTCTGGTCGGGTATCTTTAGCAAACGTGTAAACAGTATGATGGTAAGGGAAAGCCTTCCCGATCTGTATAGCAAATTGATTTATGTGTACCATTTTGTGTATGGTCCATTAAATCTTACGCCTATCATTCCCAAGCATAAATTCGAATTAGTGACTATGGTGTACAGTTAATCTGGGAAATGTTATACCCAGTTGAATTCATCACAAACTTATGCATATATCAACAGTGTATCTTTGTTCCCAGACAATAATAACGGTTTAAATCTTCTCCAAAAACCTTTTGTATGGATGTGAAAATCTGTATCGTGAAACTGAGCAAAAACTGATAGAAGGTCAATGCACACCCTTTGTTTCATCCCACACACAGAAAGCACAAACGTTGACTGTTTGGCTCGGGTATTATGACCTCCACTGAACTACATCGACTGTAAAGTGGTCTAACTAGAAACACACTAAGGGTGACCTTGAGAAAGATTTCAAACTCGGAATGGCCAAAGAGGATATTATCAGAGAGGATTATGGGACTATGTGTGATTCACTGAGCATGTAGCGAGCCATGTAAGGATGACTGAAGAGGTTTCCCTGGCACAATCTGGCCACCAGGGACCCACTGCGCTTCAGATAAACCTCTTGACTATGAGGTCATGACATCCATGTTGTCTTCTCAAAATTGTAAATTAACAAATTTCCGAAAACATATTTGTTTGTTCTTGGATAAACGTACTATGCAGTGAAGCAGCGGACAAGCCTCGGCGTATAGTCTGAGCTGTGAAAAAACGGAGTTGCTTCATCGTGAAGTGGCAAATGAGAATGTCAACATGACAAACAATTTCCGGAAGCACGCTAATGAAAGCATAGCCAACTGTGAAAGTAAATTCTGACACTAACAAAGTAATACTGCACTGATCTTAACGGTTTTAGTCAAATGCATTACACGCTAAGGAGCCAACCGCCTCAGAATGTGTCTTTAATGTTTGGTATGAAAGTTTACTATTCCACTTTCACGCCGAAAGGAGAATGGTATGTATTGTGACAATATACAGCTTTTCTTGGCATGGATTGACCGCTTGCGTGAGAAGGAAGGTGATTGAGTCAATCTAATATTTGTGGTGGGAATTGGTTTCATTGGGTCCTCTTATTGTAGATTGTCATAATATGGTTTCCTTGGTGTTTGTTTTGCCCAGGATTAAGAGGTTTTAATCAATCGATCAAAATAACTGCCAGTCGAAGGGCGGGAATGGGTAGCCGATAAATTGTTTCCATTTCTTTGTCTATTTTTCTTTTCGGATATTTACCAGTAGAAGCCAGTATTTCTAAGCAAAACATACTTACTTTTAACAAATACTGTGAAAAGTGCTTGGCGGCTCCCTGCTGAATACCTGCTTATAAACTATTTGCTTGTTGATGCCTTGATGTAATAAAAAAATCGAACGTTATATTATCGATTAATCAAGGTATAGGTTTAGACATAAGGAGTGACTGGATTGGCCATGGAGCACAGAGATATTCTATTGTGATTTTTCCAGAACTACCAGGAAGATGTGGCACTGTTGTTCCTGTTATAATTTGCAGGTATGTATTTAACCATCACCCTCATAAATCGGCCAAACCGGCTGGTTGTCAAATGTTGTCTGCTTCAAAGCTTTGATCAATTCCAACAGTGATGTAAAACTGTTCGGTAAAAATTGTAGGTGAGACTTGCCAAGATAACATTGCTGGCCTTGCTGACTTGTAATTGCTTTCAAACAAGCTGTATTGAAGTTTTGATGCCACGCCACTCTTTATGCAAAGAATTTGTTACATGCATAGTGGAGTACAGAAACTAGGTATTTTCTTCTCAGCTATAGGAGTACGGTATATGTTTGGTTCAGCTGGCTGACAGCTGCTTTAAACAACAACAATGGGACACACTCCATTTTTCACGTCTGTTCCTGTTGTGCCCTGTCCTAGGACTGTGGATACAATGTACTCACTTTTGCACTTGTGTCCTGTACTGCTTGGAAAAAAGATGCCATCCCCCACCCCTTCAACATTATTCTCGTGTTATGAGGATGAGTGTGGGGAGTTTGTTTACTTTTTTATACCACTGCTTTTCACATCTCTTTTGGGGGATAATTGTGGTCCTTCAAATGGCCTTTTCGGTTGTTGTTGTTGTTCTTGTTGTTGTTCTTGTTGTTGTTGTTGTTGTTGTTGTTGGGAGGCTGCATGCATCAATGGCGGGTGTGACCACCATGCTTCTGTAAGCAAGCTTGGATCTGCCATAGCATGCTGCTTGTCAGCTTGGTGATCTCAGCATGGGGAATTTGATCCCACTGGCCTGTGAACCTCTGTGCCAGCTGGTCCAGGGTGGCTCTTGGTTCTTCATACTCATCCCTAATTCAACAGCCAAGCACACCCCACAAATGCTTAGTGGGGGTCAGTCAGGAGAATGGGCTGTCAATGGCAACAATGGTATGTTGTGTTGCTGTGGATACTGCATGCTGACTCGAGCAGTGTATGCTGGTATGTTATCCTGTTGAAAAAGTAGCCCTGAATATTGTTGGCTCCATTCATCAACTTTGGGCAGGATCTCATCCGTGTAGTGCTGGCCTGTTAGTGTCCTGTTCACGCTGATGAATGCTGTTATCCCTGGTGCTGTAATTGACCTCCACATCATGACACTGCCTTCTCTGTAGCGGTCATGTTTAACCATACATCCTTCTACAAACCTCCTGGAAGGTATTCATCGAATCCTTATTCTTCCATCATGGAAATCCAAGCAGAATCGGGATTCATCTGACCACATCAGGCTGCATTTTCCTCACACCACTGTACCCGTTGTGGCTTGTGTGCAGGGCTGAGAGGGATGCGAATGGCAGGGCAGTATGCCCTCAGTTTGGCCAACACTAGTCTCTTGTTAATGGCAGACTGGTGGTGCTCTTAAGTTGCAGGCTTGGTGCCACTGTTGACGATAGCTTTCAGTAGAAAGAAACCTGTGCCTCTTCAGTACTGGATCTTGCATCCTCTGGTTTCTACTGGAAACAGTCACCCTCCCTCCCGTTTTTTCATACCAATGGCCTGGAGCACCCCTTTATTCCTGGCAACCTCCCTTTGGGAAAGGCCAGCCTCCAACATCCCAATGATTCTGCCCCTGTCAGTTTCAGACAGCCGTGAGTGACCCGTATGCTGTGCCATTGTGGATTCAAATTGATCCCAGCAGTACCATGGCCCACTGATAAAGCCCACAGACATCCGAATACCAGACTCACCTTTTGCACTTTTCTGGCTTTGTCTTGTTTTCAGGGCATTTTTTGTGTGGGACTGCTCAGGCATTCCCTAAGCTATCCTCTTGTTGTTGCATAATATTCCATGCAGCACCCATATTTCCCATATAAAGGCATATTTAGAGCGGCCCATGTTAAACCAGGAGGATGGTATCTTTTTTGTCCCAGCAATATAGTTTGAAATGCTTGGCGCACAACTGAGTTGTGGCTGTTTTCTTGAAAAAAAAAACAGAAAAAAAACTTGAACAAATATGGATAGCAGTGCAGGCTAGGTCTATTTTTGTGCTCAGACGACTCGTCAGCTGAGCTTGTCTTATGGTCGTCCGTCCGTCATCATCCTTTCAACAATTACATACTTTTGTCCTCTCAAAAACTGTTGGCAGGACATCAAACTTCATGGGAATGTACCTTGGGGAGATCTCTAAAATACATCTTGAAATGATTACGCTCCAAATTGATTTTTTTATATTTTCGTGCTTTTGGGGTCCTTTTTTGGCCAAATATTTAAAAAAAATTCTCTGGACCAGCCTTGTCAATTTCTTCAAAATTGTGTAACGAAACTATTATATTATATTATATTATTAAATTTTTCAAAAGAGTTTTTGTCTTTTTACCATGAAATGATCGCTCAGATTATGCTGAAACTTGGTGGAATTGTACCTTTTGCAAGGGTCAAACAGAGCTGCTCACCAAGTGGTGATACTTCCAATCCCTAGGCCTGATGTTTTATGACTCGTTCATTTCGGGCATTTGTTGATGAATGCATACATATTTACTGTTTACTCTGTAAGGCAATAGGGATTGCAAGGGTAGTTCACATTTACGATTTTTCCAAAACCGTCGGCCAGATTCTTTTCAAACTTTTCAGGGATATACTTTGAATAAGTCTTCACCAAATTTCTTAGATGGTTACACCTTGAAACTATTGGGTATTTCAATAAATGTGTTTCTACACTTAAAAAAAATATATGATTTCTGAAACCGCTTGGCAAATCGCTTTGAAATTCCAGCTACACTTCTAGATATCCTATAGGCTCGTTCTTTGGTTGGATGGCTTGAATGTTTTGAGATGCTCTATCTATCTATCTATCTATCTATCTATCTATCTATCTATCTATCTATCTATCTATCTATCTATCTATCTATCTATCTATCTATCTATCTATCTATCTATCTATCTATCTATCTATCTATCTATCTATCTATCTATCTATCTATCTATCTATCTATCTATCTATCTATCTATCTATCTATCTATCTATCTATCTATCTATCTATCTATCTATCTATCTATCTATCTATCTATCTATCTATCTGTCTGTCTGTCTGTCTATCTATCTGCTAAGGGTGATAAGCATAAAACGACGCATATTTTCAGAAACATACAGCGATATCATATATTCTTAAAGTATCATACGCTTGGTTTATTTTAGATACATATCAAATCTGTCAACCAGGTAAAACCAAAGAAATGTTACTTATTAGGAAGCGTCAGAGTGTACATCACCAGGATTTGGTGTATGAGGGAACAGTCATTGAAAAGGTTCAGGAACACAAGCATCTTGGTCTGGTTCTCAAATCTGACTTATCATGGTCAGCTCATGTTAAGATGACAACAACAAAAGCCATGAAGATGGTATGTGTTTTGCGTAGCCTTCAGTACAAATTGAACAGGCATGCACTTGAAACCCTTTACTTTTCTTTTATTCGCCCAGTGTTGGAGTATGGTAACATAGTCATGTGTAATGACACACGACCAGACGAAACTGATCTAGAAAATGTCCAATTAGCAGCAGCTCGAGTTGTCACAGGGGCACGTAGATTCACTAGTCATTCTAAATTGTATGAAGAAACAGCATGGGAAACTTTGGCTCAACGTAGGGATAAACAAAAGCTAATATTGATGTATAAAATTTTAAATGATATTGCCCCTAATTATCTTAAGGCACTACTACCTGAAACAGTCCAAAAGAGAGTAAGATATGGTGTTCGGTCCCATTCTAAATTTACCCATATAAAAGCCCGAACAAACATCTATGGCGATTCGTTTTTTTCCGTCAGTCGTACGTCTTTGGAACAGCCTGCCCATTGAAACAAGGAAATGCGAATCGTTGCAAGAATTCAAATCCAAAATTAATAGTAACAAGGATAAAGCAAACAGACTTTTTTATGCTGGAGGTAGAAAAACTAATGTTATACTAGCTAAATTACGGATGGGCTGCAGCGATCTAAAGGCTGACCTGTATAAAATAAGGGTAGTCGATACACCGACTTGTGTCTGCGGCCTAGGAAACGAAGATGTATTTCACTACTTTTTCGAATGTCCCCGTTACTCTGCACAGCGTAGTATCTTGCAAACTGAAATCATCCCCCATGCTCAATTTGCGTGCAAAACGTTGCTGTATGGACCCATCAACTGCCCTAAACAAGTAAAATCAAAGATTTATGATGCCGTTATCGCCTACGTCAAAGACACAAATCGGTTTCCTGTCACGGGAACAATTCTGTTTAGCTAGCCATACTATACCTATCTGTCCTGTCAAATTGATGTCAACTTCTCTTTGTATGTCCTTGTACATGTATTGTCCTGTTATACCTGTATTTGCACCCTCTCTTCACTGGATTGTACTTCACAATTTTTCTTTTTTTTCACGAGAGGGCTTCATATAGGCTTTTCCTGCTCCCCAATCGTTTTTGGAAATAAAATATGTTTAAACCAAATCTGTCAAAATCGAAACTTGATATCATACCGTTTTTAACGGACAGTTTGAATTAACATTTATCAATTCATGTAATGCATGCGCATGCGTTACGGGACTCCACAACGTTTTGAACTGCTCTGTTAAAAAATCGACAAAATTACTGATTTATGTGGATTTTCCTCTGGTGTTGGATTAAGTGGGAACAGACTTTGTCTCAGTCCAGTGCTGGTACACGCATATTGATGTGAGTAAATAGACATTTTCGCACAGATAAAGTATTTGGTACTGGATTCCAGATTGATTGTCTTTGTTTGAAATTGCCGCCGACACGACTTTACCATACCAATGCCAATGGCGAGTCAGCAAGTAAATGGTACTGCATTAAGAGATCCAGAGTGTAGTCATTTAGAAAACTCAGATGATGTACATGTAAATTGTGAAATGCAGAGCGAGGGTAGAAGCATTGGATTAGGGCAGAGACTTTTACAAACTCCAAGTCAACTGAAGAAATTGATAACATGCACGTTTAGTCCCCAGTCAACCCCTGTCTCCACACGGCCAGATCGTGAGCAACTTGATGGTAAAACAGACAATACAGGACCATGTAAATACATCCTAAACCCAGACTCGCCCACTTTTGAACCTGGTGCTTTTAGAACACCAAAAGCTGGTAATCCAGAAAAAAGTATATGTAATTTGGATCTATCTTTGAGTGGGGAAGTCCATGAAGGTGACACAGTTTGCAGGGGCAATCAAGGACAAAACAATGCAAACCTCGAACAAAAGGGTCGACCCAGAAGGAGCGAAAGCGTGAAGTCGTGTGACAAATCTAATTCAGAACCAACGTCAAATGAAAAACAAGTTGAAAACGGAATGGGTGGGACTGAAGACCAGAAGAAAAAAAAGGTACCCATCAAGAAAGATAGGCAAAAAGACTCCCCAAAATAATCACAAAGAGACTGTTTCCAAAGGATCGCAAAATAAAATGCCACTAGCTGATAGCCAATCAGCACGCCTGTGTACAGAAAACTGTATTCATCAAGGAAAGCACGTGAGGGGAATGATTCAGTGTACAGTTTGTATGATTTGGCATCATTACACGTGTATCCAGGAAAATAAGGACGATATATCAGCCATATGGTGCTGCAATAAATGCAGACAGATGCCTGATACAATACAAGAAATTCTAGAAGAAGTTCAAACACTCAAAGAAACGGTGGAAGAAATTCGAACACTTAAACAACCAGACCCCCAATTAAGTGGATCTAGAATACATCAAAAGAAAGACGGCCATACAATAAACGAAATAGTATCAAGCCACCAAGACCTATGCACCACAATAAATACTCTAGAAGCCCAGCTTGTTGAGAAATTCAAAGGCTATCATGATGAAAACGTACAAGTTAAGATGGAAACCATGGCCAAGCAGCTACTAGATAAAGAAGCAGAAGCAAGCAAACTGAAAGAGGACAATACTGTTCTGAAACAAAAGAATGAAAAATTGTTAAAAACGCTGCAGTCTTCAGAAACCAGGCTGCAGGAACTTGAAAAGAAAAATGAGGAGATGAAGCAACATATTCAACGACTAACGTCTGAAAGTGCGACTGCAAAAATTGAAGAAGAAAAAAATAAGATAGCTATCCAACTTAAGGAAACTGACGCTGAACTGAAGACCCAGAAGAAGAAATATGAAGATAAAATTACAGACCTGAGCAATGAGTTTCAAGTGGAGATAGGCCTTAGCAAAAGCATAAGGAGCTGTCTTCATGAGGAAGTCGCAAACCAGTTTGACATCATAAAGAACCAGAGTAGCGAAATAAAAAAACTCGGTGAAAATCTTGTGCAGCTGAAGGAAGGTATTATCAACGCCAAAGAACAGACAATAAGCTGGCAGTTGCAAGCCCAGGCAATGGACGGAGGTTTATCCCCGTCTGAATGGAAAACTGTTCCAGGGCCATCACGAAAAGAACAAGACAATAAAGAAAAAACAAAACAGGGAGAAAATGAAAACCAAGGCCAAGAAAAGAAGACAGAAAATAGCCCCAAAAAGAAGCTTCTGATACTTGGAAGCTCACAATTGAAATACGTTAGACCCGATAAACTAATCAGAGATTATGACGTGACGAAGGAAACTACCTACACAATCAAAGATGCCGACACATATATCAAGAACTGCAAGGAGACATTCGATATCACCATCATTCACCTCATTACCAATGATGTGAAAAAAGCTACTCCACAAGAAATTGCTGATGGCATAGAAAAACTTTGTGATTTCATACAGACTTCAGGTATTTCCAAACAAGTCATAATATCGTCTGCACTTCCAAGAACGGATAATAAGGATTGGCATTTGAAAGCCAAAGCTGCCAATTCTCTGGTTAGCCTTCAAATTGAAGGACGAGAAAACACTGTCATGTGTGATCATTTCCACAGTTTTCTCAGTGCAGACGGTGAGCGTCGAAAGGACTTATTCATGGATGGAGTTCATGTGAATGAAGATGGAACCCGCTTATTAGCAGCTAACTTGAAATATAGCATAAATCCAGAACTACGTCCGAATGGTAGAAAGAGACTTGGACGGCGTAGACCGTATAACCGTAGATAAACTCCACATGAAATGACTTGGAATATGTAAAGATGTGGTATTGATATCTTTTCTGGACCCGCTTAAATGGATATGATTAAGATTATGTCTTGGAATGTACATGGCCATGTACACAAAGTGTGTGGCCAATCTGTTTCAAAATTTAATGATAGAGATTTTATTGATGAAATGAAAAAATATGATATTTGTGGTTTGACAGAAACTCATATAGACTCTAATACAGACGTTAGCATAGACGGTTTTGTTACATACACAAGCGTAAGGGAAAAACACAAGAGAGCAACAAAACATTCTGGAGGGATATGTATTTATGTAAACAGAAATATTTCAGAGGGTATTGAATTTCTAAAAGTTGAACATCCAGACATTGTGTAGATAAAGTTACGAAAAAATTATTTCAACTTAAAAAATGATATTTACTTAGGTACAGTCTACATATCTCCAAATAACTCTACATACAGTAGTGATATTGATATTTTTGAGTTATTATTCAAAGATATTTCTAAGTTCACAGCAAAAAATGGTAAATGTATTATGATGGGGGACTTCAACGCCTCAACAAATATAGACAACGATTTTTCACCTCCTGATAAGGCTGATATAATTCATATTCCTTATCCTGATGACAGTATAGATGACCAGGCCGCAGCAAGGCAAAATCAGGACAAAAGAAAGGTTGATGATCATGGCCAAAACTTTCTGAAACTTTGCATATTAACTGGGCAACGCATTGTAAACGGACGCAAACTTGGTAATCTTCGGGGAAAATACACTTGTTACACTAAAAATGCTAATAGCCCTACTTGTATAGATTACGTCACGTGTGACGAAGGGTTGTTACCCTCTATACCATTTATGGAAGTACATGACCTTACCTGGTTCTCAGATCATTGTGCCCTTTCATTTAATCTTGTGGTCAGACGCGATCAAGTAAATCAAATACTTGGCTCAACAAAATATAGTACACAATGGTCAGATACAAATCAACAGCTACTGTACCCATTACCAGACAGATTTATTTGTGACTGCACCAGTGATACACTGTTTCCCACGGTACTAGAGACTATTTGTAAAAATGACATAAATAAATTCTTAAATAGAAAATACGATTTAAATCAAAGGAGTAATATGGACGATATGGTATCAGACTTTAATAGCATACTCTTCAAAGCAGGCAAATTATCTCTCAAGTTTAAGAAGAAAAAGTCAAAGAAAGGTAAACTTCCGAAATATGCAGACCTTAAATGTTACCAATTATATAGATCAGTTAAAGACCTAGCGAAGTGTGTGTCACGTGATCCCACCAATTATAGTCTGAGGCAGTCATATTATTCAACCAGACGACGATTTAAGCGAATTTCAAAAACCAAGGAAAAGCTGTTTAAAGATACATTGGTGAATAATTTAATGAACATCAAAGAACATAATCCAAGAGTATTTTGGGACGTTCTTAGAGAATTAGAAAATATTACTGGTACACAAAAGAAAAATCCTAGCGACAAAATTGACGCAAATACATGGTTTCAACATTTTTCTCAAATTATGTCCGAGGGAATTGACCCCAAAATGTCCAGTCTTTATCAGTCAGTGAAAGATATGATCACATCGAACCAAATTCCTACTTTTACAGAGTTGGACTATCGCATAAATGCAAATGAAATAAAAAATGTAATTATGAAACTCAAAAATAAAAAATCTCCAGGTAAAGATCTAATTCTGAACGAAATGCTAAAGAAATCCCAAGACATTTTGATGCCTTCTCTACTGAAAGTATTCAACTCTGTTCTATCCACTGGCTCTTTTCCTTCCAGGAAAGTAAGCTTCCTGACACTTCTTCATAAAGGAGGTTCAGTTATGGTCCCAACTAAGTATCGAGGTATATCTTTGGGAAGTTGCTTGTCAAAAATATTCTGCGGAATTATCAATAATAGATTACAGAAACAGTTGACCTCGAGGTGCATCAGGAATGAGTGTCAGATAGGCTTCGTCGAAAATTCCCGAACGAGTGACCATATATTTATATTGAAAACCCTGGTGGATAAGTACACCAAATTGTGCCTAAAAGGAAAATATTTATTCGCTTGTTTCGTAGATTTAAACAGGCCTTTGACAGGGTTTGGCATGATGGCCTATTGTATAAATTGCTTCAGTATGATATTGGCGGTAAAGTATACGATGTTATCAAGGATATGTATGACGGTGCTTTGACACAACTGAAATTAAAAGGTGGGCTCTCAGATTATATTATGTTAAACAATGGGCTTAGACAAGGGTGTACCCTGAGCCCCACCCTTTTCAACATATATATCAATGATTTACCAGATATCTTTACTCCCGACTGCTGCCCGGTACAGTTATATAACAAAAGTATAAATTGTCTGTTATATGCAGACGATTTAATCATCTTATCTGAAAGTGAAAGTGGTCTACAAAATAGCCTGAACAAACTCAACAAATACTGTAAGACATGGAATTTGACAGTAAATATACAGAAATCAAAAGTAATGATCTTTAATAAGACTGGTAGAAAATTAAAAAGAAACTTTTATTTAGGAAACGAACTTTTGGAAATTGTACACGATTATTGTTATTTAGGAATAGTAATCAAAACGGATGGTTCTTTTTCTAAAGCTATAAAAGCACTTAGTGATAAAGCATTGAGATCCTTATCCAGACTTAAGCGATTATTGATTAATTCTAACATAAGTTTACCTATTCTGTTGAGTTTGTTTCATAAACTGATAACACCGATTCTTACATATGCCTGTGAAATTTGGTGACCATATGAGTTACCATTTGATAAATATCTTGCAGTTAACGAAATTAGCAGCTATCTAAATTCATCTTTCGAGAAAGTCCATCTAAGTTTCCTGCGTTTCTGTTTGGGTGTACACAAGAAAGCTACGAATATAGCAGTACTCAGTGAATTAGGTGAATATCCCCTGGCACTTAAAATATATCCCAAAATGTGTAAGAATTGGTTACGAATTGTGCACATGAGACCCGATACATTGCTTTATGACTGCTTCCTTTGTAACGTTGATAACATTGAAACGGGAAAATTTAAATGGATATTGTCATTAAGATATGTATTCCAGATGTTTGGTTTCAACAGAATGTGGGAGAATGTCGGCTATAAGACTGAGGAATTTTCTTCAAAAATTTTGGACAAAAGATTAAAACGAAGATTCAATATTCAGTGGGCGAAATCTATGGAAAATAACTGCGGAGAAGACAAAAAATTAAGAACTTATACAAAATTTAAAAGAAACTTTGAAATGGAGAAATATCTACTATTAATTAAGGCCGGTTCATTACAGAAAAATTTCACTCGATTTAGAATAAGCGCCCATAATTTAAAGATTGAAACTGGTAGGCATAAAAGACCCCACAAGATCCCGTTAGAAGAAAGACTGTGTGACAATTGCAATGAAATAGAAGATGAGATACACTTAATAACAACCTGCAAAAATTACGATCCTGAACGTCAAAATTTATACAGCACCTTAGATGATATTTTCCCTTCCTTCTCTGATTTAAATGACACAGATAAATTTGAATTTATAATGAATTTAGACGAAAGTGATAAAATTGTTTCTGTGATGACTTTTTTCTCGGCCGTTGTTGACAAAAGGGGAGCATTTTAGTTTTTTTTTTTTTTTTTTTTTTTTTTTTTTTTTTTTTTTTTGTAGATTGGCAATTCTTTACGCCTTGAGTTCCTTGTCAAGATGCAAGTTTTCACTGTGGTATTGAGTATTTGTGTTTGATGTTTTGTTTATTTGTGCTTGTATTGTGTCTCTGTATCTATAGCAAAATATTGCAAATGTAATTGTGATGCAGCTAATAAAGTTCATTTCATTTCATTTCATGTTAAAAGTTCTGTGTCTAAAAAGGTATCCTACTTGTGGTGAGCGGGTATTATCAGAAAGGAACACTACCGAACAAACAAGCCGGCTAACTAAAATGGGTTAAAACGACCAATGAACGTTTTACTGTGATTGGTATGCTAATGCAGGGAGCATTCATTCAAGCCCACATTGTTTTCAAAAGCACACTTTTACGCGGAGGAGGGACCCAGGAATAAAATCAGTCTGAAATCTAGCGCTGAATGAATTAACAATGCGCACACGGGGAATACAGACAAAACTCACCTCTGAACGTTGAACTGTAGAAAATTTAGTTTTTCATATTATCATGTGGCGTAGTTGTATAGAATCCTTTGGGGTTGGGTACATACATTTACATACATGTTGCGGCAGGTGGATCGCCAGGCGTTGGACATTTTTTTTCCGTTTACATATCAGTTCTAGTAACTGTTGAAGCATAAGCATACCACCGAATATCCCTACACATAAATCAAAGTAACAATATCATTTCAGCTTCCTCGTCCTCGCTAGAGGGAAATGGCAATCCATCTTCCGCAGCATCTTTATTTTTTATTAAAGATTTCATCGTAAGTTTATTCTGTCTGTGGATGTACCTGTTTTGGCGGTTTGGGTTGGGCTCGGCACCGGTTTCGGCACCGGGATCTGCGCTCGTCCCTCCTGTCAAGACGCTGAATATTCTCGGCCCTCTCCTGCTGCCGCTGCCGCTGCTGTTGGCTTAGCGCAGCAGGCCAGTATTGCTGCTGTTGCGACCAATTGACCATCTGAGACAGCATGGCCTTAAAAAAAAAAAATTGAAATAATTAATGAAAAAAAATAGTTCAAGAGATCTTTTAACTTGGGTCCTTTACAGACGTCATGGTATAAACAAGGTACCCAGGGTTTTTTGGTCTTAATTACTATTGTTCTCTGTATTTTTATTTAAATGTAATAACATATAACAGGTCATGCATGCTTTGTGTGGCAAAGAATATATGTAAATCTGATTCAAATTTAACATAATCTTTCGATATTTCCGTCACTGTGAAAAAATGATGGACAAAAGTGTCAAAATCATTTATCATCTGAGTTTCTAACATTCGCCTTTACGCATTTTCGATCTTAACTTTAACCCCACTCAACACGTAATGATTCCTTAGTTGACATATATGCATTGAACCACATAATCACTTACTAACCTCCCATTATGTGAAATCATATATATCAGTTTGGACGTTCAATGAGCAGACAAAAGCAATCCATGGTATAGCGAAATACACAATAAAAACCAAACTGCCATCGCATATTTGACTCATCGTTAGACTATACTCAAGTTGACCATATGAGTAAAGAATTATTTAATTTCTTCATTTTCCACTTAACTGGCCTTTTGTGTCAATTTCATTACTCTATCCCTGATTCGTGTCCGGAGGTTTAATCTCAGCGGAGCGCTGTGAAAATGTGTTTCAACTGCCTCTGGCATATATTGGGCGTTAGCCCGCACGTGCTCCACAACTCGAATCCAGTCTGTCCCATGTTCAAAATGAGCACGAAGAATGGTCTTTGCTTCGGGGGTGGGGTGGGGGGGTGGTGGGTGAGTGTGGGTGGAGGGTGGGGTGTCATGCTGCATTGCAATGATTTTCGCTGCAAGTAAAGAAGTTATGATCATTTATTCCACGTTATTTTATTGTCTTATAACACTACTACTACACTCTCCGATTGCGTTCTTAAGAATAAGGTTCCCCGGAACTTCAATTGCTTCTCGACGCTTAGGCGTTTTCATTGTTGAACAGTTTTTTTTCTTTTTTTTTTTTATTTAGGTTTCCGGGGTTAAAATGCCGGCTAGTTAATCCACATATTTCAGTAGTACATTTGACACTTAGATGCTCACCATAATATTGTACGCAAAACTACTTTCCGTGAATTTTGGAAAAGATATTTCGTAAATGAATGAACTCAATAGTTCTCAACATTATGACACCCTTTTGTCTTCACTTTAGCGTGGCACTGACAAACCCAAAGGCAGACAATATATTAAGGTTACAGGCAAAAAAGTGGGATGTCTCCTGTGTAACGAAACTGAAAATTATTTGCATGTTAGTTCTATGCTTCCAAAGGTAGAAAAATAATATAATACTCTGACATGCTGACTTGGCGTTGGAATCTTCTGCCACAGCAGAATTTCGGGATTCGGATTCAAGCTCTCTTAAAACCTGACTTTGTGATTTGAGATGGCAATAAAGGGGCAATGTTTCGCTGCTAGATCGGTCGAGGTGTCGCCCAGACTTTGCGTCTCGCAAGAAGTCATTTGTGGCTTGTTCCTTGCAAAAAAAAGGCCTGGTGTGAATTGATGACGGGTTAGAGGATTTCCTTTTACGTGTTTGGAATGAAGAACCACATACTCGAACGCACCCATGTATATATTCACTTTAAAACCATTCATTCATCAAAATGGGCTTGCGTCCACACTCGTGTTTCTATGGGGTCCTCGGCAGAGGAATACCCCTTTGGATCACGGATCACAGCTAAATTCAAATGGCTTTTCAAAGATCATACTATTTTCATAGCGATATTGTGCAGAAGTTTTCTTTTATTACCCTCTTTCAGCCCTGTAAAGTATAACAGCACGTCACAATAAAGGTCCAAACATCCCCACCCCTCCCCTTCAAGCGTAACGTAATTTGTTGACAGCTATTACAGCTGTTAAAAAGCATGAGCTGGTTTCTTATTCGGTAAAAAAAACCCCGGTGAATATTGTCAAACCCTAAGTAACAAAAGGGGGGGGGGGGTTTCCTGTTTACAGTTTTCCAATAAATCAATCTTTACTTTACATCGACTGGTAATTCAAATCACACTAAACATTTTACAGCTGATTGGATACCATTTTAAATTTTACAATTTTACAGAAAATTTAAAGCATATTTTACAATTTACAGTAAACTGAAAGCCATTTTACACTTTATGTAAATTAAAATCATATTTAACATTTAAAAACTAATAAAAATAGCATTTCTACGTTTTACAATCATTAGCATTGTACGGTTCTGCAGTTAATTAATTTTATCTTTACCAAATAATTAAAAATACTTTTTACACCTTTGGAAATACCCCTTGGTCCCCTCAGCAAATAACGGATAAAGCAAATACCCAATAAGGTGCAACGAAATAGCATTCCATTCCCCCTTGATGCTACAGAGCCATCCATAGCTATCAATGGCCATCAGTATCTCCTCCGTGTCAAACATAGTCATCGATGGAAGAGGATAGAATCAGTTTTAACCTTGATGTTAGCTTTCTGCAATCAATATCTTCAGGTCCCAAATTACTTTTGAATCCTACTACAAAGTGTTACTTTACAATTATTAGGAGTCGCATCTGTCAAACACCGCTTTGATTAAAATCAGTAAAGAAATGCTTACGTTTTTAAGTTGACACGAGGAATACTTTAAAGATCTTCTTACCCCCAGGCGTCTCAGCAATGGAACAAAAGGGTTAAAGTGCATACATGCCAGGAATGAGGAATAAAGATTAAATCCGACCAGAAACGGATGTGCAGGTGGGTTGTCAGAAAAAGAAGACCACGGTTGATACATGGAGAATAAAAATATTTATCTATGACCCCTACATTTTGTTTATTTTTCAGCATCTCAATAGACTGTAGTCGGTGAGGTGCATCTTTAGCCTGATCAATATTTGTCTGCAATGGACATTACGTATATTTACAAACACACAGACAACAGGAGCACTCCAAGTTCATAGCGGACCTAACTGTCCTGTTTCAGTTTACTGTTATGCAAGGGAGGATTCTGCTCAACACACGGTGGTGTACATATTGTACTGCTTTATTCTTGATGCAACAGTACCACATGGATCACTCGTTCCTTCATTGCAGACTAGAAACAGACGGATCTGCTTTTGATCCGTCTGTTTCTAGTCTATTTTGCTTGGCAGAATTCAACAGCTCGACACAACAAATCTCAATTTTATTACTTAATTGGTGAAACAATAGGATCGATGATATATTTTCAGTGCGGTTGAAATCTACATATGGGACTATATCTGAAAAAAATGAGAAAAAAACTGATGATAACCCTTGCGTGGTAAAGAAATACCCTACCTACGTTTTATGGTGTACTTGTTTTGACATTTGCGGTGTTGTTGCATATTGAAAGATATGAAAAATATTTTGTGGTTAAATTTTGCGACATCGATTGTATGGGCAAATGGCTAGAGTTACACAAAAGGTACGGGCAATCGATGGCACGTCACAAGGGTAGACTTTTTTGTTTGGCTATTTTTTGGGGGTTTTTTTGGTTTTTGTTTTGTTTGTTTGTTTTTTGTTTTTTTTTTTTTTTGTTTGTTTTTTGTTTGTTTTGTTTTTGGTTTGTTTTGTTTTGTTTGCTTTTGTTTTTCGGTTTTTGTTTATTGTTTTTTGTTGTTGTTGTTTTATTTGTTTTTGTTTTTCGGTTTTTGTTTATTGTCTTTGTTTTCGTTTTGTTTAGCGGAAATCGAAACTTTCATTGTATTTATTCCCAAATAATATTTGATAATGCAAAACAGATAAGATACGTTCAGTCGCGATTTCTTGGCCACCAAAATGATTCTCACTGTTTTTCCCCATTGCCACCATGGACCAAACGTGGAGCTTGACTTTCCAGATGAAGTTCTGTTACTTGCGTATTAAGGGTACGCTAATCGATACCCCTCACTTACTCCATATCGAACAGGTTAACTATGCTAATCTCACTTCTTGTGCCGAGCAAGTCGAGCTCTCAACCGCCAACTGAAAGCGCGACGAATTTACGTGGCCTCGCTGTCCACCGTCATCGGAGAAGGTAGGTGGCTGGAACTGTGCGCTAGACCAGCGCAACGAAGAGTCGACATGTTTGACGATAATTGAATAAGATACATGTTTTCACTCTTTTCACAACTTTTGTGTGGGCAATACAGTTCATAGATAATACTCATCAGTTTTCCCCAAGTCTGATGTGGTAATTTCACAACAAAATTTTTGTGTCAGATGACGCCAAACTGTGTTTTAAAAAAGCGCTCTGTAGAAAGGTAGAGAACTGCTCAACAAATATAGCACATCCTTTTAGAAAGCATGCCTTCCTATTATACACGACGACCCCGACAACTACCTAGTGGCAGTGCATGCTTTGGTATCATTTATTCACTATTGTTGCAAACGTAGCACTCAAATAGGATTTATAAAAGTAAAAACTGATAATGCTATTTGATATTTTGTGGAAGGGGGGGGTTAAGTGTGTGCTTCAACACACACTTTTCTGTTTTTGTAAAATTAAAGTGAGTGTGTCAACACACACTTTTGTGTTTTTCCTGATATTCTTTCTTTCTTCTATACCAGCAAATTTGTCCGACACTTTTTTCTGACAATATTATACATAGCAACTTCAAATTTGTAATGATTGTACCTCCATACAAGGAATTGGGCCTTTTTATACAGAGGGATGAAGATGTAAAAATTATGCAAATTAGGGGCATTTGAAATTTTAAATATTGAATATCTTCAAAAGTATAATAGATAGATATGTCATTCCAACTTCTAGTAGGGGGTTATTGACCATTGCGCATCTAATTAATTTAAAAGAATAGTTGCAATTTAAATTATGCTAATAAGCAGCACTTGAAATTTTAAATCTTGCATGTCTTCATAACTATTTTAGATAGAGATTAGATTTTAACTTCTATAAGGGGTTATTGACCATTGCGAATGTAATGAATCTAAAACAAAAGTTACAGCAATTTAAATTATGCTAATGAACATCATTTTAAATCTTAAAACTTGAATATCTTCAAAACTATTGTAGATAGGGTCGTCATTTCAACTTCTAATAGGGGGTTATTGACCATTGCGCCTGTAATCAATCGAAAACAAAAGTTGTAGCTACTTAAATTATGCTAACATGTGGTTTTTCAACCTTATGTTCTAAAATAATGTTATAACAAAGATTATCTTTACCTGAAAGAAAATCAAAACTTCTTTTTCCATGGAATATATGAAGATGAAGATCAACACTAACTGAGGTAACTATTGACGTTTTTGAATTTAAAATATGTTTCCAAGTCTTTGGAAAAGCTTGGAGTAGTATACTTATTTCTGAAAACCAGTTACTTTTATTACTTTTTTTATATAAATCTTGCTGATCAAATTCATTTTGTTCATTTAACAGATCATTTATGTAAATTATACCATCATTTATCCAATGTGGAAAACAAGTAGGCTTATTATTAAATAGAATGTTTTTGTTCCCCAAATTACTTCGTTTCTTATTTCTGCACACTTTGTGGGGGTTCTGTTTAACTTTCTTACCCTGAGCCAAGCATTAATCATTTGTTCATAGAAAATTGGTAATCTATTTACTTAAGTCATATTTTTCAGGCCCTTCATATGTGTAATATTCATCTTAAATACCAAATTGTCTTTCCCCAAAAAATTCAATCAACATGTTGGTAACACTTTCTAAGGTGCGTCTTCACCAAAGTGGAAACGCTATATCCATTTAATATGTAAAGAGTGAAACAAGCTTTGTATATCAACCATCTTAATACCTCCTGTTTCATAGTTTCAAATAAGAACATTTCTTTTTATTCAGTCCCTTTTCCTATTCCAAAGGTATTCGAAAATTATTTTATTGATTTGCTTCACAGTTTTTTTCGGGACAGGTAATAAATACACTTGTATTAAAGACAACTTGAGATACTGCCAACGTCTTCATAACTAATGTTTTGTAAAACTTCAGATAATTTTTCTAATTTTCTAGACCAGTTTAGATGTTCACATTGTGGCTCATCATACCCAAAGTACATACCCAAAGCTTTTATTGGTTGGTTAGGCCATCGAATACCTCCGATGTTGCTTTTCTTTTTAGTTTTTTTTCCAATCCAAAGTCCGTCTGTCTTTTTCAGGTTAAGACATAAGCTTGAAAATAAGCCAAAATGTTTTACAGTATTTTAACACTCAGCTACTGAAACTTCATCGCGGACGAACAAAGTTGTATCATCTGTGGATTGTCCTACTTTTATTTCTGTTGTGTTTTTACCAAGGAATTTTATATTCTTTAATTTTGTTATTATTTCGTATAGCTATAGCAAGGAATTCAATAGAGATTAGGAACAGTAGTGCAGACAAGGGGCATCTTTGTCGTGTTCCCCTAGTCAATGGGATAGGTGTCGATATCCAACTATTATTAACAATTTGGCTACTGATGTTATTATACATCGTAGCGACACATTTTATATAGAAATCTCCAAACCCGAATCTTTTCAAAGCTGATTTCATGAAAGACCGTTTTAACGTATCAAACACTTTTCTAAAATCTAGGAAAAGAATAGCACCAGTAAAGTCATAGTCAATCACATCATTAATGAGGCGTATATTGCCTCCAATATAGCGTCCTTTTATATATCCCGCCTGATCAGTAGAAATTATTTTATGCAGCACTTTTTGAGTCCTCTTTGCAAGGGTATAAGCTCCTATTTTTAAATCACAATTCAATAAACTTATCGTCCCCCAATTCCCAAGGCATTCTGGGTCACCTGTCTTAAATATGAGAGATAAG
Organism: Hermodice carunculata; assembly: GCA_964020975.1. NCBI lineage: Eukaryota > Metazoa > Annelida > Polychaeta > Eunicida > Amphinomidae > Hermodice > Hermodice carunculata. Next base: position 79,409,310 of record OZ026614.1, on the reverse strand, counting down.
TCAGCTTTCCTTTGGGTTGTAGCAAGTTTTTCATTTCGAATTCCTTCATTAAGACTTTGTAAAACTAAGTGTCCTGCATTTTCCCCAAAACATTGGTAAAATTCTGTAGGTATGCCATCAATACCCAGAGCTTTGTTCTTTTTCATCATAAATACAGCTTGTCTGCATTCTATCTCTGACAACTCACCTTCACAGACATATTTATCTTTCTCATCAAGCAGGCTATGTACTGGTAGATCATTCAAGTATTGCTCCATTTCATTTGTATCGGGATTTTCACTGGTATATAGATTTTCAAAAAAACTCACTGGTTCTTGCAACACTAAATGAGGCTCATTTACTATACCTGTATCTCTTTTTAAGCTTGTAATGTGTTTCTTTGTTTGTTGACTTTTGTCTAAAGAAAAAAAATATTTACTGGGCTTTCTCCTTTTTTCTATCCAGTTAGCTCTATAGCGAACAAAAGCACCTTTTGCTTGATCTTCACATACCTTTGTCACTTCTTGCTCCAACATTCCCTTTTGTACAATCAGTCATGTGGGGTCAGTATTTATATCTAAATTATCAATCTGTTTTTCTACTGAAGAGAGCTCCTCTTCAAGAGAAGATAGTTGTGTCCTTTGATAAGATGTACGCTTTTTAGCGTAATCAATACTAACTTCTTCAATTTTTACTTTACATATATCACATGCTTGTCGGGTATCCAGCTTAATTTTCCGACACTCTTCTTCCTGCAATTTAACATCAGTTTTTATTTTGTCTTTAAATGATTCTTCTTTCATTAACAAATTATTAAGCTTTCAATACCCTGGTCCTTTCTTATTTTTTCTTACTTCAATTTTCATTGATGGTCACTTTTAACAGCTGGTCTAATATCGCATGTGTATACATCTTTATACAACATGGGGTCAATTTTCCACATATCTATGCCAATTGCTACTATATCTTTATTTCTATATATCTTTCTCCAAGTAAACTGTTGTTTTGTAGGGTTTTTCATTCTCCAAACATCTTTTACATTAACTACCATCGCTAAGTTTTAATACATGTTGTGTGTGTTTTTTAGCTTGTGCATTCTTTTTTTCTATCTTTCTCTTCATATATGACATTATTCATGTCGCGACCAATAATCAAGAAACCTAAGCATTTCTCATGAATATAGGTTGTTATTTCTCAATAGAATTGTTTTCTTTTAACATTATCATTTGGTCCATACACATTAAGAATACCAAATAATTTTTCATTTATCTTCACATTAATAATTACACCTCTTCCATCATGTGTCTCATAGTGGTCTATCATTTCACAATCGACATTTTGTGAAACAAAATAGACGTTCCACAGCTAGTACTCTGTCCATAGGAGTGGAACCATATTCCTTTGTACTCACTAGCGACAATGTTTTCATATTAGCTTGTAAAGTGAGTTTCTTGCAAAAGCATTGCATGTGCCTTCTGAGAATGGCACCATTGAAATATAGTGTGTCTTTTTTAACTTATCTCTAAGTCCACATACATTCAGTGTTAGAAGGTGCAAGTTACTTGTGCTTTGCGTATTTATATTTGATGGTGGTTGTAAGTATATTAACAAATGTCTCTAGAAATGAGAAAACAACAAGGTTTGGAGCCCAGAAAAATAGGCTCCTTGTTGTTGCAAGTCCACTGTTTTGGCATCACCTGGGTTCTGCCAACTTTATCTGTACACCTTGTGGTCACTCTGTCACTGTTGCCTGAGTGACATTTTTTCGAAGGCTTTCTGCTTTACTGGGGGTTTTTACTCCATCCTATTTCTTACTGACTTTGTTGGAACTCTCTATCCTTCTCTTCCACTTCAATACTAGTCTCTCCCTGACCATCATCTATTTTTGGCTCTGATTTCTCAGTTTGTTCTGATGAGGAATCACGGTCTTTGACACTGTTTACTTCTGGTACATTGACCAGACTTTGGGGACACAAATCTCTTTTATGTCCTGCTGTGTCCTTCCATCAAGCACTTTCCACAAGTCTGTTTTTGTTGTGTGTCATGTTGCCCTCTGTAGTGCACTGTGCCTGTGTATCTGCCAGACTGGATCTTGTTTGGCATTGGTTTCTCAGTCTGTCGCACAAAGACAATGGGCCCACCTGTCTCACAATTGGTAAGTTTTCCATTCACTCTTAACTTTTCTCTCTCTACTTGGGAAGTCATCTCAAGCCCCACCTTACTCAGTCCTCCAACAATCACAGTGTCACTCAATGAGAGAGGAACATTGTGAATCATTATGTGTACACCCTGTCTCAGAGGCTTGAAAGGGTTAGTGTCTTGAGGGGCAACTTGAAATCCATTGATGGACACTTCAGTGGCCAATAAATCTGCTCTGACATTGTGGTTGTCCCTGTAAACCCCCAGAGGCTTCCAGCTCTTTGGATTCTTGTGATCATTTCAGCATGGATTATATCAGCCACAGCCAGGTACACTTGGACATTGGTCAGCTTATTGTCTTTGCAACCCACTGCAGACTGCACAAAGAAGACTGATTTGGCTCCATTCATAACTCTGGCCTGACTTGCAGAATTGACCTCTGTGACCTCAGTTTCCATTTCTACACAAGAGAATTTTCAGGAACGGTCAAACGCTGACTGAATATCTTGTAACCAATAGTCTGTTTCAGTGTTTTCCAAGCACTTTCCTGTGCACTTCTGGCAAGTTTGATTTATGTAAACTTTCTAGTTCCAACTGAAAATACATGAATCACTTTCCCAGTTGCGAGTCACACTCCAGGTACCTTGGTTTCCCAGCATGGACTCCTGCAAAGGAGAATTTTGAGTCTGTATGCAGGGGTCACTGCTGCTCAACGAAGAGTGCCTCATTTGTAATCAAGATGCTTTGCGAGGAATAAAGTGGCACAAGTGGGCTAAAATACATCGGACAACTCAATATTAGACAGAGATTGAAAGATTGGATTGTGACAAATCTTTTGGTATATAGATTATATTTGTCATGCAGCTGAAAGTGTTTAAAACAGGAAAACAGCGTGGGGGGCGCCGATTTTTTTTTTCCCCCTTCTAACCCTAAATAATCAGTATTTTCGGTGGACATTCACTTTGCCGGTTAATATGAATGGGTTTGTATTGACCAGGAATCGGGATATGATGACAACCATTCTGCTGGTTGCCCCTGTGGTGTGGCACAGGGCAGCAAGGCATAATTGACCTGGACAAGGAACCTCGTACTGGTAGTTCCTATTGCACAACCAAGACTACGCATTCTACCAGGATTTTCTTTTGTGTTCTGTGCGAGATAATAGCAACGTCCGCATGCGGCGTTATGTAGATCCAAATATGGCTGTTATTTTTAGAACAATTCCATAATCTAATAAACAATTGGCCAGCTCATTTATTATCCACAAGGTTGTCAATATTTGACCAATCTAGGCCTACTTGGGATAAATGCGATATATATTATACAGATACAAGAGCCCTGCTCATGGCTGAGTGCATTTACAAATACAACCGACAGGTTATGTCAAGCTGCATGTGAAGACAATCAGACTTGGCAGCTTCAAGTTTGTTCATTTATGAAGTCTTGTATCTGATAAGGAGAACAGATATGCCCTTATCACTATCTATTAGACAGAGAAAATATGTATATTTTAACAAAATGTACAAATTGAGACTGAGTTTTTCAGAAAAAAAATGTGAAACTGCTTTTTTTATGGCATTCCACAGAATGACACTTTTAAATATCTTATATTCTGCACATCTATGAATCTTTCAGATACCTTATTGAAGACTCATGTCGGCTAACTTAACTTTCAACATGTAGGTATGTATTATGTACTTATGGACACACACAAAATACATAATAAACCAGTGAGCTGAATGTGAGTTGGTGTCTTTCAACAGACTGAGCACAATTTAAAGTGAGAGCTTGTTCACTTGTTACAAATCATTTAGAGTTACTCATATAAAAAAAGGTTTAACAAAAGTATCCTTTAATATTGTAAAATGTGTGCTTTTTTATGTTGTCATTTCATGCCTATGGAAAGTGCCATTAACATTAAAAGCAGCTGGGACCCTTTTCCTTGAAACTGCAAATTTACGATCGTGTAACATTGCCTTTCTCACATACCAACAAAAAAGTAACTGAAAACTGCGACAACTTGTGGTGTAAAATGATATACGTCTCTTTTTATATCAAAAAGGAACTGACATAAAAATCTCGACAAAAAACATTTCCTTTCATCCAACGGACCTCTTGCACAATCACCCGCAGTCAAATGTGTGTGGCCTGTCACCACCCTACAGGTCTAAATCACACAGAAACAGAGTCGTTAGGTGGGCCACTGCATTCATATTCAGTCACCGTTTCCTGTTTGAGTGTGTGTGGAAATCTACCAGCCATCTGGGTGCTCCAATGTGAGACGAGAGCTCCTGATGGGTTCTGTTTACATTTGCACTTTGAATGTCAGCACCAACGAGTCATTCGTGAATCAGCTCAGTGTGTGTGCGGCCGTCACTCTGTTTACAAAGCTATCCTGCTAACCGGAAGTTCAGTGATGGACAGGCGGCCGGGTTAAAGGAATGCTACGAAAAGCTATAAAAAGAGATATAAATTAGTCTTTAAAGCCAGTTTCACGAATATAGTCTGATAAATTAGGCATTTTACTATTTGGTAGGGTGGTCACTTGGTTGTGGGAAATTTTTATTTACTCCCCTCAACGTAAAATCACTTCGGTATGTGAAGAATGTGGGTCATCATCAGACGTGACGTGCTCATGTAAAAAATGATCGATTTTGGGTAGATTTGAAACCTGAAATATGAAAAACACACATAGTCAGTTATATTCAGGGCATGGCATTTTGGATTTGCTCATATATAGATAGCAAAGAGTGTTTGGGGGCCAGAATATGGGTCGAAGTTTCAAAGGACATGGCTTCATATTTTCGGGAGATTTTTAAATATGGTGTGACAAGTTTTCTAACACTCACTCTTTTACCCATTTGATATGTGCATATTCATAAGCATAACCATGTGCACCAAATGTATTGTTGTCAATAGGAGTTTCTATTGCAATTCTTATATATATATATATATATATATATATATATATATATATATATATATATATATATATATATATATATATATATATACACATATATATATACACACATATATATAGCCAAGATGTGAAATAGATGAAGGGAGATTGGATATAGGAAGTGACCATAACTGGATGAAAGTCTCCATTAACCTGCAGTGTCAAAGAAGAAATCGAGGGGGAACTAAATAAGTATGGAATATTAAGGAGGAAACAGACTGGGCAGGGTATCAAGAAAGCTTCAAAGTTGATACAGGAATGGAAGAATAGATGGGAGGATGAAGGAAAGGTATAGTAAATGAATGGGGACCCGACCAGAGGGATTCTTTTACTGGCATAGGAAAAGATAGGTACAAAGAAAGCCCCAGTTAAAAACACAAGGCATAGAATAGACCCAGAGTTGAAAGGAGCCATAAAAAGAAAGAGGGTTAAAAATAGAGCATGGAGATTAGCCAGGAAAAAACAGGTGCTCTGAAGGTGACATAGAAGAAGCTAAGAGACAGTATATGGAATGTAGAAGCAATGTAGCAGAGCTGAATGCAGAGAAAAGGGCCAGTGATAATGAACAAATGACAAGGAAAATAGTGGAGAGTGGGGGGGGGGGGGCGTCAGTCATCTTTTGGGAGCAGGTTAATTGGGCAAAACAGAATAAATCACAGAAAATCATGAACAGAGGTAAAATGACAGATAACAAGGAAGAAATACAAAAGGTTTAATTGAGTTTTGGAAGAAGTTAATAACCCACAGTGGGGTCAGGGAACAGTACCAGTGGGTCAAGCAGAGTACACACAGGACCAATGGGATCCAGAGATGTGTTGTAGGATCAGAAGTGTAGAAGTTAAAATGGCAGTTGAACAGATGCCTTAACGCAAAGCTCCAGGACCAGATGATGTTTTGACAGAATTCATAAAGCGAGGGACAGAAGAACTTGAAGATAGTTTACAGTTCATTTTCAATAGGGTCGTTGAGAAAACATAAGTACCAAAGAAATGGAATAGACCTAGGATTTCATATATTCCAAAGAAGGGCCCAGGAGGCCAATTGGACCAGTGTAGGTTCATTGCTTTTTTATCAAATGTGGGCAAAATATTCAGTAGGATAATGTACCAGAGACTAAGTAGAATAGTTGAAAGGCTTGGTCTTCTGGGGAAATTCAGAATGGATTCACACCAGGTAGAAGAGTAGGTGATCACATATTTCCAGGTGTTAGAACTGGCAAGACAAAAGCGGAAGAAAGTCTTCATGGGTTTCTTAGATGTGAGGAAATCTTTTGACAGGCTATGGAGAGATGCTCTATGGAAAAAACGAATTGGACTAAGATTTGGTGAAAAGTTTCTAGAAATTCTGACAGCGCTTTATAAAGATATAGACTGTACACTTTCATTACGAAAGGTAGAAGTACAGGATGCACGTCTGGCTAAAGGCCTAAAGCAGCACTGTGTGCTGTCCCCAATTTTGTTCACTCTGTATGTTAAGGAGTTGGGGGATGAGTTGATGGAGTGTGATAAGGAAATAAGGGTATGCGATCTAAAAATTCCAGGTCTATTTTTTGCAGATGACATTGTATTCATGGCAGAGTTCCAGAAACAACTACAAGAGATGCTGAACATAACAGGGGAATACGGGAATGAATTGAGGTTACAACTTAATAAGGATAAGAGTAAAGTGATGACTCTTGGAAAGAAACCAGATGGGAATAAAAATGGAGAATTGGGCAGTTCCAAATTTCAGAAGATAAGGAACAAATTATTGAAATTGGGGAGGTAGATGAGTATGAATACCTAGGTGTTAAGATAAAAGCAACGGGTAAAGACATGTTCAGGTGTCAGGTGGAGATTAAACAGAAAGTGAATCGTACAAAAGGAATGATTAAAGCTACTGCACTGAACAGTTTCCACAGAGGGTACACAGCGAGAGTATTATGGGATAGAATTGCAATACCAGGAATAATATATGGCTTAGATGTGATTTCAGTAAGTGAGGGAGTCATCCAGAGAATGGAAAAAAGCATAGAATGAGATGGGGAGAAGGATACTGGGAGCACCACCATGTACAGCAACAGAAGCAGTCCTTGGAGAGTTAGGATGGAATAAAAGCACAGAAAGGATTGCCAAAGCGAAGTTAAAGTACTGGGGATATCTACAAGCAGTACGTGAAGACAGGTGGTGCAGGAAAGTTTACAATGGGGTAGTCAAGGAACAAACAACGTGGGTCAAAGACATAGACAAGTTAGCAGAGAGGTATGAATTAAAAGGATATGATAAGGTAGATGATTGGAAAGTATATATAGGTAAGAATGTTACAGAGGGTTGGAAAGAGGACTGGAAAAGAGGAGTCAAGAAAAGAAGTACATAGAAAGCATACAAGGCATTAGAAAAACCAAATAGTGTGTGGTGGGATGGAGGTAAGGGATCCGAGCTTCCTTTTCAAAGTAGGGCAGGAGTAATCAATCTAGAAAAGAGAAAGCAGAAGTGGATAACAGGTAGTAATGGAAAGTGTAAGATGTGTAGACAATAGGCAGATGAGACAGTGGATTATTGGCTGTTGTGGTGCGATGCATATAAAGAGATAAGGGAAGATGTTTTCAGAAAGTGGCACAGGGAAGATTGCAATTACAAGGGTTAAGAAGAGGTTCGGTGTTCATAGGAAGAGGAACGTGTAGCATTGGTTTTAGATTTGAAAAGTGGCTTTCTTGGAGGCAGGGAAGGTAATAAAAATGTACAGGACAACCTGGTAGGATGTTGGGAGAAAAGGAATGAAATAATAGGGTTAAAAAGCAACAGGTTTAATTAGAATTCCAGAGTACAGGGAGGGAAGGGAAAGGTGGTAGCCCTTATAAGGGCTCCCATGGGAAAAGCCAGAGCCTTAGAGGCGGGGATACGGTGTGTGAGGGATTATCATTATTTTTTTTTAACAAAGTACAAGCAATGACTGTAGGGGGATATATCCAGGACCAGGGGCCCACCACAGCTGTGAGAGAGTGGGTGGTGGATCCCTTGCCTCGGTTCTGATCCTGGAAAACATGGCAGCACAAGCTGATAAGGATTACCATGCTTTCCCATCTTTTTTTTAGACCGCTTGTGTCACACAGTGACACAGGACCGCGGCAGACAAGAGGAGAGCCACAGTATTAATAGTAGTAGTAGTAGTTACTGTAGTAGTAGTAGTTACTGTTAGTAGTAGTATTAGTGTCTGCTATACAAGACGAGCCAATAGTGGCCAATATAACAGGTGGTTTTGCATGGCGCAGTTTCGACTAAGCCGAAATGCACATACCAACTGCACCATATCCCCATTCCTGAAAAAGAATGGTTCAATGGAGGCCGGTATGCGTTAATGACATAATCAACACGGCCCGGTTAATTGTATTTTGTGTGTAAGCATTGAATAACAGCAAATATCTTAATCATCTCAGTTGTATATTATAATTGTTATTATTTTAGTAATGTTTTTACAAATTAAAGCATATATTCATGGTCTTCTTATTCTATTCTATTCTATATAGACTACAAGAACCTGTTTTTTTAACGAACAGGCATCATAATTAGCATAAAGATATCGCTTAATTATCATGAAGCACCGCCTATACTGTGTGAGGCCGACAGATGTGTACATGTTTGCTATAGGCCCAGAGGCCATCTGCAGTCAGCAAATGTGCACATTTCTTTCGTGCCTCTGACATAAACCAATTCACGTACGGATCATTCTAAAATATGTCAAGCAAAATATTTGAACAGTTGCATGGTCACTATATGACTATATGTGAAGAGTCAGAGATTTACGTTGCTACTTTTTGGTTATTTATATTGGGCCACATAAAAAATATCCCGGTTTATCATCAGCGCTCGCATATTCTTTTGTACCGAACCATTTTTTTTTTTCAGAATTTTTTTATTTGTAAATGTTTGCGAAAAGAAATCGCTGACAAAGCTTCAACTAATGCTTTGGGCGGTCAGTGCCTCTAGCGCCGATCAAGAGAACTACGTTACAGCAATCTTCCAAATGAATAAATGACCTGTATGAGCAATGAGGACTTGCAAAAACCTTAAATGCAATAAATCATTTGGTGGGAGGGGAAGGGTTTAAAAAATCCCTCCCTCCCTCATTTTTTTTTTTTTTTTGAAAACCACTGACATGGATTTTTTTTATGTGTCTTTACCATAGTTTAAGGTACCTACATGTTTCATCCAATTTGACATAAATTCTAGTCTAGAGGTGTTTGAATTTTATATTTCGGTTTATTTGAATGTAATTCGGCGAACTTACGTATAAATTTGGGTGTAATTCAATATATTGCAATGTTTAGACCGACCGCAGTTATCGATTGTACAACCTTGTTACTGTCACGAGTTGACAGGCCTACACGACAAGGAGAGCATAAACGTATGTATGTATCTGTATTTTCTTTTCATTCGTGATTATATGCGTATGCCAACATGCATAAAGGTAAAGACTTACGCAGGCCTACTACATATATAAGCTGCTTCAGTGCTGCTTCCAAACTTGCCAACATTTCATGTTCCAAAATCAAGAGGTTTAAGCAAGGGAGTGCAAGGACTGAGCAGGGCAGGGGGAGAGGACTTGTGGAGATCTGGAGAGGGCGGACCTCCCTCCCAAGCTAGGGTATTTTTATCTTTTTAATTATACTTCATATGGTGTATTCTGATGGCAATTTACAAGATTTAAGTAACTCATAAATTCCCTCTATATTGTTAATAACATGACTGAATTATAATGAAACACAACAGACAAGCACAGTCATACATGTTTGTCACATCCAGTCATTCATTTATTCTTATGGCAAGAAGACTCTGACATCATGATGCATTGTATGCCCACATGCACAAGCTATGCTTCAGTGACATTTGTCACAGAAACAACAATTGTGACAGTTTGCATTGGTGTGACTATCGTGGGGAATAATAATAATAATAATAATAATAATAATAATAATAATAATAATAATAATAATAATGATAATAATAATAATAATAATAATAATAATAATAATAATAATAATAATAATAATAATAATAATGATTAATTATTATTATTATTATTATTATTATTATTATTATTATTATTATTATTATTATTATTATTATTATTATTATAAAGTGGCTTGAAAGTTTATAATTTCAGTATGTAGTAGTCAGGTTCCAAATCTGGTAGCCTACTGCACGATTTGGTACAAATGGCAAGTATGCTATTCACATTTCTTGCACCTATCTAACTGATCATAGTGATTCAAGATTCAAATTTGTTCATGACCACTCTCAGGACTGCTAGCATTTATTGGATTCAGCATGCCAAGGTATATACATAACACCACGTGTGACCGTTCTTATGCTCTCGAGCAGAACACAAAGGAAACAATGCCTACTCTTGGTTGTGCAACAGGAACTGGTCCCAGGTTCCCTGTTCAGGTCAACAGGAGACATGCATACTATTTCCCGCGCAACTGCATACCTGATTGCCCAGTCTCGCATGGTGAGATAGGGCGAGGTACGGGTCGGTAGCTGTGTGGACCAGCGGGATATTACTTATAGTTTGGAAATACAGAATACTTATTAAAGGAAGATGCAAATTTTTCTTATATATGGCTCGGGAAGTACTAGAAGAATACCAGTTTGGCATTTGTGAACTTAAATTTCTCATAAAATGCTAATTTTGTGAGAAATGAGCATATGACCTGCCTGTGACAGGGGTGAGACCCACATGTCCCCCTTGATCGCCAGGCATCAAAGTCGTGCTTTGTGGCGGGAAATTAATATGCATACTGCGTATTATGGGCCCGCTGCCCCGCCCCATACCATTCTGAACCATACCGCGCCCGGGGGGGGGGGGGGTACTTCCATGTAGGATTGTACTGAGTACCGCCGCGGGAAAGGCCCTGTTTCCATTAATCCCAAGATTAGAAAAGCACCCACTGGCTGCAAACGCTGGGTGGTGCGCCGTTTATGCGCTTTCATCCCAGGGAAATCATGTCCAGGTATGACTTCAGCTAACTCTTCACAGATACATAAAATCAGCTATTATGAAATTGGCAGTCATTGGTTTCACAGCTTCTGGAGTCTATTCACCCAGACCCACCCCCGTTCCATCCAATGCTTTCACAGCATCCCAGACAACAGACATAGATATGTTGTGGCTGCTGTTGACTCGTTGGGAGACGTGCCGATGCAAAACCTTCTGCCACCTGCAGGCGCAAGTTCAGCCGTGGTGACAAGCCTAATAAACGAGACACCACATCAGCTGTCCCTGAGCCTGAGGCGGGCGCTAACGTTTCTCCATAAAGTGTGGAGAACCCAGTCGCAGACCTATTACCATGTGACACTATAAATGAGCTCAGAGGCCTCCAAATACATCAATGACAGATAAGACTAGGTCTACTACAGAGGACCATTCTGGGGCTGCTGATCCACGTCCTTGCCCATCTCATCTTGCTCTGGCGGCAGTAGAGAGTTCTCTAACAAGACAGCAGAAGACCTTGTTCACTAGAAGGTTTGAGGAAGGGTATGAATGCACTACATGTACTGCACATGGAAAAAACTTTGGGATGCCGCAGGAGCCCCTAAAAGTGTTGTTGCTGCAACACCGCAAGGAAAACGAAAGAGGAAAAGGATATTTTCCGAAATCCTCCCCGTCTTCCATAAAATGAGGCTCAAACAAAGAAAACCAGGAAAAAACACAGTCGCACGCGTCTTTAATTCTGTAGAAAATATTCTAAAATAATAGTACGTCGAGCTCTGCAACAAATAAGAAACCTCGGGAAATACCAAAACGGAAAGTAGTCAAAAAAATTGCAACGGAGAATGACCCCAATGAGGAATAAAATAGCATTTATTGTGACGAACAGTTTGTTAACCCCCTGCGAAGGATTACATTCAGTGCCATGTGTGCACTAACTGGTGCCACGAGGCTTGCACTGACAGACAAAGTAGGCATACCTCCAGCGGCTTTGTCTGTGGGTTGTGTCGTAGCTGGGTGACAATTTAAATAGGGCAGATATTATCACTTTTGGGGATGAAATTATTTTTTCAGTGCAAACTAAATATATTTTGGGGTTATGGAAATAGGAGTAAAAGTGATTTCGCAGCAGACGGTTGCAGCGTTAAATGACGTATCAGGTCTGTTCAATGATTTGGAATAAAACGTGTGTGCAGCATCAGTGTCCATACCGCAACGTCGGATTTGTTTTTACGTGATTCATTGTTTTATACAAGTATGAAAAAAAATGTGTAGTTTAATAGTTATTTACACTTATGTTCGCCCGAGTTGCTAATACTGCAAACAGAATGACGAATGAAAGTCATAAAAACTTTTATGACGCATCAATTGAATGTCGTAGTTCATGCTTTTATCCATGGATCATATAACTCTTGGTAACCTAACAAATTTCGGCGTCAAGACTCGTGTTGTGGTTTTCGAAAAAAAAATCACGCTTTTACGTCCTGTAGCGTGACACTGTGGACATCTACCTTTTATTTAGAATAAACAGGCCAAAAATACAACACGTTCCGGTATGGACAGGAATGTGGTACGGACACACAAGGTATATTTAAAATACATGAGTACGCAAGACTACAATTAACCACATATTTCACTGTGGACTCACCAACTGTCAGATTTTTCTGTGTTTTAGGTGGAGTGTTTCCGCTTGTGTAAACTTAATGCCGAATAAAATGCCACAAGCACCTGTATGACGCGTTATTTACATGTCGCCGTCCGTATTTTTATCCATGGATCCCATTACACTTGGTAAGGTAAGAAATTTCGATGTACAGAGTATTGTTTTGGTTTTCTAAAAACAGCAGTAGTTAAAATTAAGATTTTTACGTCTTGACAGGTGACACTATCCACATTTACCTTTGGTTTAATATAAACGAAGGAAAAATATGGCACGTTGCGGTATGAACCTCCCCTTTATACGGTATGATCAGGAATGTTGTGTAACTGACTCGCAATGTAAATTCGACATACATGAGAATTAAAGGTTAGAATTAACCAATTTTATTTCAGAGTGCGGTTACAAAACTTGCTGTTTGTATTTTAAGCGAATTGTTTGCCAAGTATAATTTTTTAATGGTAAAATGTTCATATCAGTCTCCAGGAACCACAAAGATCACAGTACGCTGAATCAGCAACGTGCATGGATAATGTGCACACGAGATAACAGTTAAGTTTATAAATCAGTGTGTATTATATTCAATCATTGAGACAATATATATATATATATATTGACATCAAAACATTTTTTTTTACTGGCGATGCACTGGGGTTAAATTTGTTTTTGAAATAGTTTTCATCAATTAAACATAAGGGGAGTGGAGCTGTACCCTTCTGGCTGGGCAATCACCAATGAAAGGCTGATCGACAGAAACACAGCTGGCCCCTATGTTGAAAAAATAATAATATTAATAAAAGAAATATGCATTGCTCTACACATTGATTGGCCTCGTACATTCATTCAATATTCTGGATTGAAAAATAAATACCATAATAAAAACTGCTCACTCGCCACTTTCGTGGCCAAGGGTAAATGAAAAACAAGTTATTTGTAACTTAAATTTATTTGGGCTGATGCAATTGGGTTTGACAAGCAATTGCCATACCGAAACGGTCTGGTCCGTACCGTTAGGGGGGGGGGGGGGTCGGTACGGACGTTTCGGTACGGACTGGCCTTGCACTATCGTATCCAGGGGGGGTTTCCTGGTTGCCCGGAACCCCCCCCCCCCCCCGCCTCACCAAAGAAGGGTTTCCTTCTCACGGGCTGATTTGTCACAAATTGCGAGAAATTAGCAATTATTTCCAACCTAGCGTTACCACAAACCACTGTTCACTTTCATTTGGCCTCAAATGTGAATATAACCTTAACGTTAGACTACATAGAGCCTATAAAGTTACTTTAATTTTGTTCACGCATAGGCCTATATCCAATACCCCTTCCCTGATACCGCGGACAAATTTGCTCGCAGACTCCGCCTCTACAGGACGAGATTGACCAAAGTAAGAATTCATGAGGCCTATCCGTAAGGGTTGCCTTCTGCAGGCAGCGTTAGGCCTGCTGTCATGGTGGCGCCAGCAGAGAAAAAATTGAAGGCAATGAAGCAGACATCTCTGCTCAATCATTTTACAAGAACTTCAACAGGTAAAGTATTGTTGACAGTCTGGTAATATTTGACAATCACATAATCATAACATTTAATAAACAAATTCTGCTATCAGATCACTGCTGCCTAACAACATTCATCATGACTGAACACGTTACAAAACTTGAGAAGTCAAAATGACAGGCCTAACTTGATGTGACCACTTTTCGTCCATACTTAACGTTTGTTCCCCATTATTATTTTTAAACGTCAGGCATTATATATTCCTCCATTTATCCTCTTCAGTCAAGCCTAGGCTATCATGATAAGAAAATGAGAGACAACCAAGTAAGCTTAAATTAAAAATAAGTAGGCTATTCGTAAGGCCTAAGCTATATGCAATGTGCGACATCTAGCGGTATACAGTATTTATTGCATTCTTTCAAGTTTGCATAAATTGCCTTGATCAAATGACTTTTTAAATTTTAGTTTCAGAAACCATGGCCTCAGTCAACAGCTTTCCTTGGAAATCGTAAGGTATTTTGCTTGAATTATACATGCAAAGTACACCAAGGCAAGCCATTGATCTATTTCAATTTTGGAACTGACAGGTTATATTAACCAGACCGTCAAGGTACCTCTCAATAAAGATCAGAATGACCTGTTGTTGTATTTTTTTTTTGTTGCAATAAACTATTGCAGATACGTCAACCATCTCTCATCACATCTTATCATAAGTGATTAACGTGTTGCTACTTCAAGTTGCAATGAATACATATTATTATTCCATTTGATTAATAATTAATTATTAAGACAGGTGCTCATTGAATTCTTAATGTTGCATTTTTTCGTGCATGTTCTTAACAGTACAAAATATAGGGCCTACACGACATTTATTACAAACTAGAAATATTGAAAATTCCTTGTATTTTTGTTCAAAATAGCCTTGAATTTTTTTTGATTATTGGTTGCCAAAAATGATAAATAGGAGCATTTTTAGGCCTCAGAATGCACCATTTAAGGTGTACAATTTCAAAATTTTCCGGGGGGCATGCCCCCGGACCCCCCTAGCACAGCTTCGCGGCCTTCGGCCGCTCGCAGTTCGTATACCATCAAATTTGGAAACCCCCCTAACTCAAATCCTGGATACGCCCCTGCCTTGACCTGTTGACCTTGGAAATTCAGAGTTGCGCTTGGTTCCCGACTTGCATTCTAGACGCAACTTCGTGATAACAACTTTTTTTTTCTGGATACCAGAAAAAATTAGTTTATTAAGAATTACATTCGGTAGTTCTTAAGCATACGGTATGGACACTGAATTAATGTAGCGAGGCCAACTTTAAAAAACAAAAACAAAAACCCACATTTCTGAGCCTTTTCATGCGTTAATGGAAAGAATCGAATTCACCGCCCAACAGCTGGCGATGAAGCAGCCTCGTTTTCGTCATGAAGCCAACCTTTGATATTATCTACGTGCGACTCAAGGGGGTGCAACAGTGCATTGCGGTACGGACAATCCAATTTTGTCAATCAGTGACAGGTAAATGAAAGGACATATCGCACCCAAAGTCGAATAAGGATAAATGAAATGCACATGTTTATTAACTGCGAGACGAATTCTTGGTTTTAATACAATTACTTTGTTCATGTCTTATTTTCAAAAATAAAAGTTTGTTCATAATTTTAGTCAATATCTGGTAACTGGTGACAGACAAAATGTATCAGATTACCGTTATTGGGTTCACCAGAATTAATAATTTTGATGAGATGCACGTAATAATAGCAACGATATATTTAAGTAGTAGAATATTGGAGACCGGAACTAAATAATATCTTATTTTTGTTTCATTTTACCTTTGGTTAGGCTTTGTGACATTTTGTACCCTATTTAAATTTTGTCCCAGCTCAGGAGTTGACAATGTAAGGCTATTAAACATGTTCTACTAGGACATTCACATTGATATGAACTTTTTCGTTTCTATAAGTTTGGAATGGGCATTGCAAACATACCAATGTAACAATTACAAAATAAATCCTACATCTCGGCTATATCCCTGTTGTTTTTAGACATTTTCACCACCAACACTGATTGTTCCGTTCCTCCCAAAGTCTAAAACCTTCCACCCACCCCACCCCACCCGATCCCCACTTAGTTGGCAACGGTAGGGTCAGTGTTCTATACTACCCCTGCTGTTTGTGTTGATTGTTGATAATCCATGCTACCTGGTGTCGAACTTTTTCCATAGTACCTTGTATTAAATTTCTTATTCAACGCAGGTATTTGTCCTCAACAGCGTTCATTGACATTGTGTTGTTTATGCAAGTTAATTGAAAATAAAAAAAGAAAAAAAGTTAAACATGATTGGAACACTTCTTTGAAAACAGTCTTGCCCCGACTATACAATCGACCAAGTCGGGGTGAGATCCCGAGCACTGGCTTTTCCTATTTGTGTACACAAGCTGTAGGCCCAATTGCCGATAAGGCCAGGGACCCAGCAGAGAGACCCACTGATTTGGTTGTTTGATCTTCCGCTGCCATACGCTGCCTACGCGATTGACACAATTAGGGTCAGAGGTTGTAGTTTTAGCTGAGTGAAGGGGACAGGCAGTTCAAAAAAAAAAAAAAAAGAAAAGAAAAAAAGAAAGATACAATTGCCGCTATTTTCATTTTAAGCGACATGTTATGTAAGTTAGGCTACAGGTCAGAAGGCTGACAACTTTGATGCCGAAAGGGAACAATTACAAATGGCCACAAATGATCCACACATTCAAGCACCGGTCCTCGGCCTAACTTGTGCCGGGATGATGACCACTACTTGATGATCCACACACACACACACACACACATTTCTTGCTTATTTACTTTCAGATATTGCAAGGTAGGTGACCAGTGGTGACTGAGCCAGCATCATTCATAAGTCACCTGAGCAGTCAGTAATTCGACAATGTAGGATCCATCGTTGCTTTCCCATTACGATGAATTTGTTTCATTTGCCTTTCTCATCCTTGCCAAGTAATTGTGATTGTAAGACTATACAGCGATTCAGAAATTTATTCAATATTGGCCTAATGAGTTACTATTATATTTATGTGCCCAAATGATTCCACACCTGATACAGCTATCAAATGTATAGGCAAATGAAAAATGCCAGTCAGTTGTTACCATTTCGCTCACGGACGGGATACAGCTATGGGAGACCTGCTGGTAGGCTCCAAATAGTTGCATGGAACTCGTACAAAAAAGCGACCAGAAGAAGAGGGCTATCACATGTTGAATAAAATAGGCCTATCTTTTGATTTAAAGTCAAGTCGAAGTTGCTGACGAGAAGAGAGGGTTATCAAAGTATCAAAGATGTATTAAAAATTCATTTGTGGGTAGATTCATTTGGATTTATTCATTTTACCATTTCATTAATTCCTTTGCGGTCCACTTTGACTCGTGAAAGCTGTAAGTCTATCACCGTTGCTACCAGGCCTATTAGGCCCTACATGTCCACCCGAATGAATGACCATTATTTGACTACATCACACACATTATACATGGTAATATTGGTCTGCCACACCACACAACAAAACAAAATATATTGCAATACGCTCATCACAATCCAATAATATTCAGTACAACACAAAACACATCAATACAACACATTATAAGGTGGCGT
The DNA here is from genome assembly GCA_964020975.1 of Hermodice carunculata. Classification (NCBI taxonomy): domain Eukaryota; kingdom Metazoa; phylum Annelida; class Polychaeta; order Eunicida; family Amphinomidae; genus Hermodice; species Hermodice carunculata. Next base: position 79,391,476 of record OZ026614.1, on the reverse strand, counting down.
TAAGTGTCACCTGCTTCGGGAGATCAGGGTTGATGGAGCCAACCCTGATGGAACCAGGGGAGCTCCCAACACTGACGGGGTGCGGGTGAAGGTGCGCAGCTTGTTGATCTCCACGAGGAGGCGACATGACAGCGCATCAAAGAGTCTTTGGGCTTCATTGGTTTGCACATTGTTTAATATGTTGATTCAATTCCAGTTGTACGGGGAAGATTTACCCAAGTGGTATTCGTGTGTGAGCTGACCGGGGGTGGGTGGTGGGTGTTTGGAGAAATGACGTAACCATGTAAAAAACAGGGTTTTGTTCATATAGGCCCTAGCCAGTGTCACGGGGGGGGGGGGACTACAAGAGATCAATCTGGTGTCCCTTTCTCCAACAAGAGATATAGACGGTCCCCTTTGAAGATGGCGCAGTCCAAAATACGCTGAGCGGCATGGCGCGGGGGGGGGGGGGCACATACTCAATATTAGGGTGTGTGTGTGCCTCGGACATTTTTATACAATACCCTATCTTAATCCTAGACCAGATGTAAAAAGGTACCCTTTAATAATCCTGTAATGTGTTGAAAGGAGTGCTGCACTGGTGCATCCCAATTGTCACCCATATCCGAATCCAGCTGTGAACCTTTTTTGGGGGGGTGGGGGGTGGGAGGGGTTCTAATCCTGGGAGTAATAAAAACAGGGCCTTTCCCGCGGCACATACCCAGTACAATCCCACATGGAAGTACCACCCCCCCCCCCCCGGGGGGGGGGGCAGCTGACACGGTTACTATTGTTTCTGTTCGGTATACGGCATCGATCTGTCTGGGCTGACCGGTTTGGGACAAGAAAAAACTTTGTCGAAGAGCATAGATGTTTAGCAGTTCGCCCGCTCTCGATGTGTTCCGTATAAACAAAGCTCAACTGTAGAACTCGTGTTTCCTGACTTTTGGGTCATTATGAACAAAATATGAACTTTTAGTTTGAAAGAAGCAAAGTTATATATAATATATATATACAGAATTATTGAATTCATGTGAAAAAGGAAAGTACATGGCTGTGTGCTTGTATGAGTGTAAGTTGACATTTTTAAAACATGTTAAACTGGAAAGTCTGGAGACCACTTTGACTTTTCCATTCTGTAGTACTACCATATTTGAGTAAAATATGTAATTAAGATTAATAAAATTGCCAGTATTTTAAGACTTTTGGACACTTTGACGCAAGGATTGGTATGATGTTTACGCTAATTTGGTTCCTATGCATAGGCACTGGGAGAAAGTGGATCCTCATTAGCTTATACCTAATCACTGTGTTATCTCTCAGTCTCACTGCATAGTGCTTCAGGTCCCAGTGGGAATCGGGGGCTATTAAACTGGGGCACTGGGGAGTTGGAAAAGGGAGCTCTTTTCTGGCCAGGAGGCTAAGGCCATGTCCCAGGCATGAACATTAAGTAGTCCACATATATATGCTGTCGTCGTGCTCATGATTCAACTGGAAGAGCATCATCAAAATAAAAAAAAAAAGTACAAGACAGTGTAAAAAGCCGGCATCTCAGTGGGCCTAGACTAGCCTCATGCTTCACTACGTAATATATTGCGGGTATAGGCCTAGCCAGGAAGTAGTATCCCGCTTTCGTCCATGACATCGACAAATAAAGCCTGCAGCTATTAAAAAAACAAAAAACAAAAAAAAACGCCCCTTATACATTTTATTCATTGGTGCCAAGGATTGCCGCTCAACATCTTTTGAATATGTTATATAATATCATGAAAGTTCTGCTCTGCACCAGCTCCATTGACGCCCTCACCGCCATTATGAGGTCCTGGTGCATTCATCCGCGTCCAGCGCTCAGTGTCTTGCTGCTAAACGAAAGTGCATTTTAAAAGCAAGCACGAGCGGCTTTGCTGTTGAAATATGGAAATACGAGTCTGTTGTTTCTTTAAAGCAGATAATACAAGTTAAACTGCCCTACCTGGCCGTTTGGCCCGTCAGACTATATCCATCGTGGCGCTAGTATAGGCCTAGCCTGCATGAATTTGCGCTCTGGTTATGGGGCCACGCCTCTCGGTAGTCTGACGGTCCGATGGCCAGCATTGGTGAATCTTAATATTGTACGGTAAGCTTTAAAGCGACCCTTTGAGGTTTTAGTCACAGAATCAAAATCTTTCGGGCAGCCCTGGAAACGAAGCTTGAAGTTCCTGGGCAGCCCGAACAATTTCGATTCTGCAACCAAAACCGAGAAGGGTCACTTTAAAGCTTATTCTGAAATGTTGCTGCATAGAAATCCTTCAATATTCCCCACAGAAACCTGTAATATTTCCAGAGAATCCATGAAATGTCGTCCGTGTTTCGTCGCTCATTCAGCTGTCCTGAAAATTGAGGATACCGCCTCATGATTTGCAGAGCCATCTTGTAGTTATGAGCGCAAATTAACCAGCAGGCCTAAATTGGGTGGATTTTAACAAAATTTATGAGATTTTTTATTTGTGTCTTTTGTTTAATCATCTATAAAATCATATATCAAATACTATAATAGTATAATTTTCCAAAAAAAACTTCACGTTTATGAAAACAAAGAAAAAAATAAATAAAAAAAAAAATTAAATTAAAATCAATAGCACGATATTATGCATCAACAGTTGTGATTATGGATGGGTGTGTGTGTGACAATTAGATCTGAAACACTTTTTAGACCATTTGAGTCATATCAACTGAAACTGGTAAAAAAATGGTCAGGTGACGTGAATCCCGCAAGTTTATATAGTTGGTCGCTCGCTGTCATGCATCCTCAAGCATTTTATAATATATCACGCAGGAACAAATTTAGAACTGCGATGCCGATGCAGTGAATGCGGCAGATTCCGTTTTCATCGTCTGCTAGAGAGGGTCAAGGCCAAGAGGTGGTGACAAAGGGGTTGAGCGCTAGTGAAAGGGCGGGCGTGTATAGCACATGCACTCGCCTTTCCAGCTGTTACAATGTCTTACCGTTGAAGCAGTTTTACGCTAATCAGCAAGGGAATGCTCCATAAAGTATTGATAGTAACGCAGTCTCAACGGATTCACGTAGCACTTGATTATCACAAAGGAAGCATTAGTACCGTACGTACCCGTACTCTCAACTGGGACCAACAGACGCGATGAGACAGCAAATAGGTACCTTATTATATGTGCCTTATTGTCCACAAAGGATAAGCTATCATGTAGAAGGTTCCCATCAGATTGGGAAAAAGGCTAATGTCGTTCCAGTATTTGAGCACGAATGTGCCGGTCTCTGTAGAAACTATAGACCTATACTACAGCTTTATTGAGCTGTGTCCCTAATGTCTTTGGTAAAGCCATATTTAAACATGAATTCAATCATTTTCGGGACAAAATTGTTATATCTGAGTGTCATGCTGAGTTCATACCCAGTGATAGTGCCGTGAACCAACTGGTATATTTGTACCATGATTTTGTGAGTCCCCAGACCCACATAAAGATGCTACAGTGATCCTTTGCGATATCATTAGGATTTTCGACCGCGTATATCATCCAGCGCTGCCACATAAATAGGGAAGGGCTGCTGTCCGAGGCCCTTTGTTCTGTGGTTTAAGGATCACTTCCTGGATCGAATGCAGCGTAGGGTAGTGAATCATCATGGGGTGAAGGCCTATATAGAGCAGGGGTTCTACAAAGGTCAGCATTAGGACCACTAGGCCTAGCTTACTATTCTTCATCTTTAAAGACATTGTTAACTTTGTACAGTACACAAAGAGTGAAGTATGCAGGTATTTCGAGCGAATGGACAAACATTTTAAAATGGTATGAGCCATGGCAGTATGCTTGGACCCATTCTTTTCAACATTTTCACTAATAATTTCTTTCATTTCATGGAAGGACACTGTCGCATTTACAATTGTGCCGACAACACGCTCTGCTTTCATGATAAAGATATACAAAAAGTCAAATCTGAATCTGCAAGAAATATAGGTATCAAATGGTTTAAGGATAATTGCTGGAAACCTAACCCTGAAAAATTTCAAGCCATGATTCTCTCTCCATTTAATTCTCTCTCGGCTATAAGCGACTTTAGTTGCGAAATCGATGGTGTCACATATTTCCAGAAAAGTGTGTAAAACTACTCGGTGTCTATATTGATGATAAACTTGAGTTCCATGATGACGTTTCTCACATATGCAAGCAGGCGGCTCAACAAATAAGAGTCTTAAGGCGTTTTTCAACAATTCTTAATGAAAAGGCAAAGCTACTTATTTTTAATTCTTTTATCTTGTCAAACTTACACTGCTGTCCGTTAGTATGGCATCTCCGTAATACCTCTGACACAAACAAAATGGAAAAGCGCCAGAAAGTCCCCCTTTTATGAAAGATATGCACGTAAAAAAAGATACAAGTTACGATCTTCGGGACAATGAAATGTACAGCAGCCTGCTTACAAGTCAGAGACTTATGGAAGAAACTCTCGAAATTACCAAAACTATGGAACAATCTACCTTTCGATAAAAGCTTAAGCAAGCTCCAAACTTACGCAAATTCAAAAACATAATCAACAACTGGCTTGGCCCATCATGTTCGTGCTCAGTCTCTGTCCTATGTCAATTCAGAAATTAAGCTGTTTTGAACATCACATAGTTTTCTGATTACCGGATCTAATTATTTTCATCTGTGAGATCATTGTGCATACCATTTTGCATTTCATATCTTCACTGTGTCGAAAATTAGTGCCTCGGTGCTAATTTTTTTCATTGTATTTTACTCGACATGAAATAAAGGTTATTACTATTATTATTATTATTATTATTATCATCATCATCGTTGTCGTCGTCGTCGTCGTCGTCGTCATCATCATCATCATCATCATCATCATCATCATCATCATTATTATTATTATTATTATTATTATTATTATTATTTACTGATGACACAACTTGTTTTGTTCAAGTAGATTACGCCGTTTTTGTCAACCAATAACCTCACTTTGGACCGACAGGGAAAGGAGAATTGGGCATAAAATGGTCATAAAAACAAAAAACAAAAACAAAAAAACAAACAAAAAAAAAAACAAACAAAAAAAAAAACAAAACAAAAAAAACAAAAAAAAAACAAAGCAAAAAAAAAAAAAAAAGCCCATGATGAAGGCTCATATCTAAGAAACATATACCTTATTATTACCCAGATGCGGTCTTTATGCACGAAACTCTGAAAAATATTCCACCACATGTTAAGCATTTAGGTTTAATTATAAGATCAAATCTAGCTTGGTCTGGTCACATCAGTAGTTTATTTTTATTTTTTTCAAAAGAATGAAAATGGTGAGTATTTTGAAATAGCTGCCATTTCGATTGAGTAGAAAATCTTTGGAAATTTTATGTTTTGAATCTACCAGGCCATCTTTGAAGCATGCGTTAATTGTATGGGATATGTGCACAGCAAAACAATCAGGGCAGCTAGAAGACGCACAACTGCAGCTGGCCGTAGAACTTTAGGAACAGGTGCTTCTTAAGATTATGATCTTTTTTATGAAGAAGTCGGGTTGGAAAATATGACGGACAGAAGGAAAAATGCAAACTTAAAGTTAATTCATATTACAGGACAGTCTTGACAATGGTCCGCAACTTTGAGAAATTTGGTATCAAATGCTCTTATTTACAGATTAAATCACCTGAAACCTTCCCTGAACTTTTTGCAAGAAATTTATATTTTAGGTCTTTCTTTTTTTCCTTCAGTTGTAAGGCAGTGGAATGATTCACCCAGTGATATAAAAAAAAGAGTCGGAGCCTGGAAGAATGAAAATCTAAACTGAATTGGAAATGGAAAGTGAATAAAGTGAACACATTTTTTATATGGAAATTTAGCCATTGTACACGCTCGGCCTCGTATGGTATACAGTGATCTGAGAGGTGGTCTTTTTTTTTTTTTTTTTGAAAAGACTTGGTGACTCCCCCGAGTGCTCCTGTAGTAAGGCTCAGGAGAACGTATTATTATTATTATTATTATTATTATTATTATTATTATTATTATTATTATTATTATTATTATTATTATTATTATTATTATTATTATTATTATTATTATTATTATTATTATTATTATTATTATTGCGATTGTAATACGTACAGTGTACAAAGGGACATCTTACAAGGAAAAGCTGTAGCTCATGCTTCCTCTACTGTTTGCATTCTCTTGAATGGTTTGTAAAATTTCACAAAGAAAGAAAACGAAAATATGTGTCAGGCTGTTCGCCAGTATGTTAAGGGTGCAGAGAAGCTAGGAACAATAACTTTAAAAATTATATTGTATGGTATTCGATTAGTATGTGTACACGTGGTTCAAATGTATATAAATACTTTTGTTTTTATATCCATAAAATAAATCATTCTTGAAATCGGTACCCGTCTACTTTCATGCTTGATGTAATGTCTTGGTCATATCCTGAATTTTTTTTGACAGTATGCTGTCTACATGTATTGTCACTTGATGTCAATTCTTAATGAATCTTGGTAACTATATTTGTTGTGTAAAATCTATTATTTCTCTACTTTAATGTGTACGGAAGGGATTAATATAGGATACAGCCTTCATACTGCCTGAGTAAAATATGTTTGAACTACGAGTTTGAACAAGAGGGCTGTACGAACAGCCCATGCTCAGCCGACCTAGAGGTTCATCATACTTGTGGCTCTGTGAAGTTGGGATAGGATCAATGTAATCCATGTACTGACGTTTATGGAAGAACACTAACATGTGCAGCATCAAAGCCCCAGTTCAAGTTGTTCTCAAGTTATAGTGAACAGTGAAATTTATGTATTTTGCACTGTGCTCCCCGAAATGAGTTCGAGGTCACTCATGTACTGTCTACGCCTGACCTTCACAGAGAAACATGAACATGTGAAACATTAACATGTGGAACATCAAGGTCTTAAATCAAAACAGATCTCAAGTTATCAAATGAACAGTAAATTGCATGATAGTTGTCCTGTGACCTTGGGAATGAGACCAAGATCCAAATATCACTGTAGCATGACCACTTGCACAAAATAAGTGGACGCTTATAAAAGGTACATCCCTACCAAGTTTGACCAAAATCTGGCAAAAATTATTTTAGTTATGACCATTACAAGAATTCCCATGTTAAATTGTCATATTTAAACTTTTTTAAAGTTTTTTTTTAATCATAAAAAATCGAAAATTCACTGAAGCGGGATCATTTGGAAAGAAAATGGTAGAAACCTACCCAACGTACATTGGTACCAAGTTCGAAGTCAATCTCACAAACAGTTTCTTCAGAGAAGTCCAAAATGTGAATTAGTATTAGAATGTCAATTGACTTACATAGTAATCAACTGGAAAGGTGCATTCACCGATAAGTACCCAAATTGAAAAAAAACAAAAACATCGTTAAAAATCAGGAATCCGCAGCAGTGCCACCTGGTGAACAACTTTGTTTGACCCTTTTATAAGGAACATATCCACAAAGTTTCAGCTTAATCTGCGTGACTGTTCTGAAGAAGTCAAACAAAGCAAAAACACACAACAAATCATTAAACAAAAAAAGGGAAGAATTGCAGCGCTACCCAGTGAACATATTATGAATTGGGAGTCTCTAGGAGTGTTCCTGTGTAATATCAAGGCAAGTGGGTGAGTGGTTTCCTCGAGGAAGATTTTGTAAGATTTGCTGCCAGGAAAGAACAAAAAATGAATTAAAGTTCCAAAAGTCACTGGGGCATGACCACGTGAACAAACCTGGTAGAGACCCACCCAAGGTACTTGCCACCAAGCGTGAAGTCAATCTGGTTGATGGTTTTGGAGAAAAAGTCGAAAGTGTGAATTAGCATTAGAATGCCCATTGACTTAGATACTAATCAATTGGGAAGGTGCATTTACCAACAAGTATCCAAGTTGTAAATTCGTTAAAAATCAGGAATCTACAGCACTGCCACCCAGTGAACAAGTTCGTTTGACCCTCCAGAAAGAACATATCCACTACGTTTCAGCATATTCTGAGACACGGTTCTGGAGAAGGAGTCACAAATAGCAAAAACACAAAAAAACATCAAAAATTTAAGACTTACAGCACCACTTGGTGCACAAATTAAGAACTAGGAGTCCCTTGGAGTGTTCCTGTGTCATATCAAAGCTATATGGTTTTGGAGAAGAATTGTTTAAGATTCTTTCCCCCCCCCCAAAAAAAAGAACAAAATATAAATAATAAATCCAAAAAATACTGGAGCGTCACCATTTGAGCAAGCTTGATAGAGACCCGCCCAGGGTACAGGGTACATCCCCCACCACGTTTGAAGTAAATCTGGCTGACGGTTTTGGAGAAGAAGTTGAAAATGTGAATTGTGGACGGACGGACGATGGACGACAGATGACAGACGGGACGACGGACGAAGGACCATCTTATAAGCTCAGCTGACTGACAAGTCAGATGATCTAAAAACCATATTTTGATACCATGAATGCCCTAAATAATGCTTTATGGAATAATTGCTGGCCAGGAAGGGACAGTCATTTTCCAGATAAAACACATCTGTTAGATTTAATTAGATACCCAAGCGATACTTCTCAACTGTTTTTTTTTTTTTTTTATTGGAATCCACCTCCAAGAAGCAGCATTCTGTATGGAACATATAATAATGATGATGATGATGATGATGATGATGATGATGATGATGATGATGATGATAATAATAATAATAATAATAATAATGGTACCGTTGAACTTGCTCAATTTCTATGCAAGTGGCGACAAGATCCGAAAAATCAATTCCTGTCTGTACGAAAGAACCGCTTTTTCCTATTACGTTAAGGCTCTTTAAAGAATCGACATGCGGTTATTCCATAAAGCATAATGTTTTGTCTCTACATTATAGGAGTATGATAACGGAGCAAAGAAGCCGGTCCGACATCCTTTGATAGGCTGATGGAAGATCACTTCACTAACGCAAGAAACCATTAGGGTAGTACAGCATAGCTTTGTTTTCTGTTTGAGGAATTGGCGCCCCCAGATTTTCTAGTTTAAGAGGCCAGACACACCCAAACCCAAGAACAGCCATCAAGTAAGTGTCGCCAGAACTACAAATGTTGTATTTTAGATAAATAAAAATACATTGAAATCAACTGCAGGTCCAGAACGTACACACTCGGTTGAAAGGAACTTAAACGAGAATTTGTCTAAATTGAAGGCAAATTCACAGTTGGAATCTAGTCTGTGGTTTTACAGAAGTCGGAACATACAGTTACGTAAACAAATCAAAACTCACAAAATAGAAAAGACCTTGCTGATACCTCAGGGTTCCCACTGATCAGGGGAAATGCGTGTTTTAAATTCCCTACAGGGAAAAATCAGGGAATTTGAAATTTGGCTTAAATCAGGAAAAAAATCAAGGAATTTTATTTTGGTGTGATCAGGGAAAATTTAGAAAACTTAATTTTGATGTGATTGACTCCAGAGAAATATTTTAGAATGTTGATGTGTCCTCAAATGCATGAAAAGATACAAGACACTGATCCATACAATATTGTAATATAACAAGGATACAGATGCATAGATTTTCTTTTGTATTTTACAGAAGTTTATTGCTTGTGAGCTACTGGTGATTTCTAGAGCATGTTTTCAAAACTGTTCTTTTGAGCAAGCATCTTGTCAGTCGAGCAAGTTCTACCATCAAGAAGAGTTAAGGGCTTGTGAATAATGTACACATTACTCAAACCATGCTTCACCACCAGAGTACACAAACCACTGAAGTCAAAACGGAATTAAGCAACCATTGCCTCCAGAGCTTGTTCTGTGTATGTCGGAAATGTTGATTTATGTTAATTTGGTTATGTATGAAATAGTAATGCAGTGTTAATGGTGGCATAGTGAAGTCTTACATCTTACATCTTTTCTACTAAACAATCCTGGTATACATGATTAACTTTAATGTGGATGATTTTCTTTGTGATAATAAAATCTCAAAAGAGATTGCTGGAGATAAGGAAAGGTTTTATAATTATGATAATTTGAATTTATGAATGTATTTAATTTAGAGGGTACATTTTTATTCAGGACCCTTTATCTGTCCCTTGTTTTGATCCAATTTTTATCTATTATCAATTCATAAGGCAAAGTATCCACATTGACATCCAATACAAGGACATTTTCATTCTTAATTAAAAATGTCTATGTATATGTTTGCTTATGCATGCTGTCATTTCAAGTGGTAGTTGTCACGCTGATGTACGCCCCAAAGTAGACCATAGTGATTAGTTTAAACATAGTTAGTATATCACGACTACACTTCAACCCCGTTTGGTTGACAGACCCTACGTTCATAGACTGAATTTCAGCTTCTCCTGATAATAACCCAAATGCTTGCTCACGCAAAAAGTGTCACAAAATGATATCGCTAAGCAACATGGGCAGACGAGCCCTGACTGGCCATATGACGTCAAACAAATACAAACAGTGCACAGATAAAAATGAATGTTGTGAGTATAACAACATTCTTTCACTAGAGAACTGATTAAGATATAGCTTTGACATCTTCAGTTCATGCAGCTGCAGCTGATGGAACAGGAGTGGAGAATCTAAGTGTAGATAAAGTTAAGGCTGTTCCTGTGCCATCTGCCCCAATATTACAAAATATCTGCAGACAAAGGAGGCAAGGAGAGCAGAAATTCTCTGGGCTCTCAAATGTGTAATGAACCATTTTTCATTTAACTCCAATGAAGGTATGTCAGAACCCTAAATTTGATGTATAAAAAGTTTATCTTTATCCTCCAAATGCTCTTAAATGCACCAGAAAGCACCTGGTTTTCACAATTTTCTGGGGGCCGGGGGGGGGTGTGGCAGAGGCACGTATTCACATCATTTAGACACAGGGAAAAACATTTTTGTACAGGGAAAAATCAGGGAAATGTCAGGGAATTGTACTCCGAGAGTTCTGTGGGAACCCTGTACCTGTAGAACAAATTAACCGCTGTGGGCGTGCAAAGTGTTCATATAAAATTACCTGCCATGTGAATCAGTAGTTTTAGTTTAAACAAAAGACATTTTTTAAGATTTTCACACAATTACATAGATAAGTACACACACACACACACACACACACACACACACACACACACACACATACATACATACACACATACATACATGCATACATACATAAATACACACACATTCATACATACGTAATACATACATACATCATTGAAGCAAGCACAGCCTTATTACAAAATTTATAAAGTTCGTTTAAAATCAGAAAATGGCAGCATTGCTATCTGATGAACAATATGTCGGCATAGCTTGATAATTTAAGGTAGTAAAAACTTATAACGATACACAAAAATTCACATAAATTGGAAACAAATCATAGATCCACCTGCTGCCTAAAGTAAGGTCTGCAGGTACCAAGTTATGTCCTTCTGCAATCAAAAGGGGATGCGTCAAGCGGTTTTAGAGAAGCCGCTTTGAAACATCCCCAAAAAATTAGCACAGAATTTCAGCTAATAAATAAATAAATAAAAGGAAAAAAAATCAAGAAAGAGTGACACATTGGACTGACTTGTTAAAGACTCCAAACGCTTGTTTGGAGATGAAATACAAAATAAAAATAATAGGAAGTGCTTTTAATTGTTCATGCCATATAAGGCTAGACTATGCATGATATTGACAAAATGAACACATCGTATGCACATTGGTTTAATTTTATTCTTCATACTTTCATATCAACATAATCTCCCAAAGGAAGTCTACCGACATATTATGTGAAAATATTGACATATGTATACCATCTTACGTCAGATTACAGCCAGTACTAAGGAAGAATAAAGCTTACCTGAACATCTACCTAGGAAGGAAGTAAATTTTCAATGCCATCTGCCTCTCTTTTTATTCCTTTGATGTTTTGGTTGGAAAGTTGAATCGATTTCAGACATGCATGGGTTAACGATAATAATGTAGGAGCATTTTTCCCTGATGCCACTAAGGCGCCCAATCAGCACTAAGTAAAGATGTTGATCAAAGGCATTCAATTCAAGGTGCATGAACATGATTCTATCAAGCTCAAACAAGCATTTTCTTAATAAACTGGGCAGTTTTCTTAGTCAAATAAATGTTCCGATTGGACAAAAGATATTGTTTATCAAATTGGCAAATTTAGGGAGCCAAGACGAGACAGAGTATACCACTGACATAGAATACATTACAAAGGTAGTAGTCATCTATTCTTTACATTCAGCAATTATGCATCGTTAAGACAATCCAAAACTGGAAATTCGTTGGAATTTATGCCATGATAACGTAACATTAATCCATGTCTACTTCAAGAGTACCATTTTTCTTTCTTGTCTCCAAAACTGGTAATTCCCGTGGGAAATTTTTTCTATGTATTTAAATGACTTTCCACTCCCCAAACATGACAATATATCTGATGAGCATTCTGAAGCAAACAAATACATCCAGCAGAAGTTACTTCCCAGCAATTTTTTCATTTACGTTTGACACTTTCACGGGCTAAACCGGTTAAGACCAGAGGTAAGTGTAAATTCCGTGTGTGTTATATGTCTTCCCGTCAATATTGTTTCTTTCAGGAAACGTTTTGAATGAAAGTATCAAAGGAAAGCCATTAAGCTAATAGGCTGGAATTCAAGGGCTTTAGCCAATGCCTCTTACCGCCAAAACCATGTCAGATAAAAATTGTTGACTCGGTCCTTTTATATGCCCTATTAAAGATTAGTGCCCCAGGATATTGTTTGACCTCAAATTAAAATTAATGCTGACCAGCTGCTCTGATGGCTTTCTTTGTGTCCATCTTCATGCGGAAAACATTTCTTTTGGTGCGAAGTCTGATTACTATCGTCTGCTATAGAGACAGTGCCAAATGCATGATTGTGCCCGGGCCAGATGATCCTCCACCCCTTTCAAAACAAGCAACCAACCTTTGTCCTTTTTTGACAAGCTCACCCCCAGCTGCACGTATTTGTGTGTCTTTTTTCCACGCGGCCCGTCCTTACCTACTTTCGTCATTGAAAGAGAATTAATGTCTGCAGTCTGCCTACAGTTGTCAGAGGCGCTTCAATTTTTGCTCACATGGTTTAACTCTAGATATGAAATTCTTAACATGAAGACAACTCTTGTACTCGAATGGAGATCTGAATATAGAACACCGTCCTAGCTGTTCTTTGTACCATACTCTCTGCACAGAACGGAGCTTCAGTTATCCAGACCACTTTATACGGCTTCATATAGGCGCTACAGCAGATATTGCGAATGCCTTTACTACCAATCTTGTGTACAGGGTGATTGGTTTATCAGAATGCGGGGCCCAGGTAACCTGGTCTATGTCTCTCTCAGTGATCGCCGTACATGATATGGTCAATGTAGTTTCACCCAACAAAGAAACATGGAAATATATTTGTTTATCAAAAATATGTTTCACAAATTCTACCCCAACAATACCTTCTGTTTCTGCCATGAATGATTTTTGCACGATGGGCAGCAACTTTAATATGCGAAAACCTGTAAGTGGGTCACAGTGGAAAATAATAAAACTACACACGTGTGAGTGCCTGGCCGTAAATTCTACATGGCACGAGCGTATCCGTGGATCAGAAGGATACACGAGATGCAGCCCGCCACAGGCGGGCCATCGAGTGTATCCTTCCGCTCCACGGGTACGCAAGTGTCATGCAGAATTTACGGCGAGGTAATTGCAAGAGTGTTGTTTTATTTTTATCCCATGTATGTGAAGTCCAGAGTATTCTCCACCATTTCACAAAAAAATGATAGTGTTGTGTCGAAACAGCGATCAACGACGAATACCGCAGCAGACGATAAATCAACATCCTAGGTGCGCACGCATGAAAAAGTGGTCAGCGCGAAAGTAGGGCATGCAAGTGACCGCTCTTACACGTGCGTGTGGATCGGCAATAAATTCCACACGGTACAGAACGGCCCGTCTGTGGTTACTCTGGACTACACATACATGGGATAAATCTGAGTATGCATGGTCTTGAAACAAACGTCCTGGCGTGTGCCATATAATTACATCGTTGTCACCTTTTTTGTTTTAACTGAAAAATCTCCAATGGTCATGAGGTATGATTAAAAGGGACACTACATGCATGCCAAATATAACTTTCGCGAGAAAGTGCCAGTGTTGTAGGCATTTCCTTCTCCTGTCTCATTGCCATGCATTGGTGACGTGAGCTAATAACGTACTTGGGGAAAAAATAAACATCAAGATGGTGGGCGCACAGGACCAGACACGTACAACTCCTTTGCCTTTGCAGATAATATCACCCTATTCCCTGCTACTATCCCCAGTATTCATGGCGTTATTGACTTTTGTGTTACATATTCCCAACAATGGAGATTTTGCTTCGGCATGAAGAAATCGAAATGTATGATGGTGGGATTGTTATTTATTGATAATTTACTCTGGTGTTTTGACCCTAGTCCCATTTCTGCAGAGGATACTAGGTGTCGTTTTCTCAATTGCGAATTCTTACCGTCAACATATCGAACAGACAACAGCGTCTGCTAGAAGAGATTCACTTGGTTTAAGTGCTGTGCGTATGATTTACCCTGGTACAGAAGTTAAAACTCATCCGTGGAAAACGTTTGGTTTTACCTTGTTTATTATATGGGCTGGAGTGTGTGCATTTAATGAGTTCATCTACTTAGTATGAAGGGTGCCGAATCATTTCACGGGTACATGTTTTTTTAAAAAAGGTATTGGGGTATAATAAGAGATCACATAAGTCGTCTGCACTACTAGCACCCTATATATCTAACGTAAAAGAGGTCCTTCATTATAATACCAGGTCTTTGTTGCGTTGCGTTGCTTTACGCTTGCCGAATGCCAATACGGGAAACTTAGCTGCAATTTTTTATCCGAATATGTTATAACTGGCCCAACTGACCTCACACAGAACACCTTTACTTGAATGTAGAGTTGCATGTAGCGGTACCCCTACGTTACTCATTTTTGTCTTAATTGTGATGGTCACCCTGAGGTGCATACTCACACACATCCTCACCACCATGTCGCTCAAAGCCTTTGAATTTACTGTACACATTTTGTACGCTCTTTTAACAAAAAACAAAAGAGAACAAAACAAAAACAAAAACAAAAACAAAGACAAAAACAAAACAAAAAACAAGCAAAAAAAAAAAACAAAAAACAAAAAAAAAAAAAAAAACAAACAAACAAAAAAAAAAAAAAAAACGAAAAGCAAAAACGAAAAACAACCCCCCCCAAAAAAAACATACGTCAGAGGCATTTTGTAACATTGTCTTATGCACTGATGCCCAAAGTTTTTTATCTAATGTTATGATGATTCAAGTCTTAAATATTTTGTTGTAGTATTTTCTGTTGTGTACCTGAAATGTTTAGTTTCTGTTCTTATTTCATTGTATTTATATATCCTCCCCCTCCCATATTTTGGGGTTCAACAGAAAATTTAATGATAATAGTAATAATAATAATAATAATAATAATAATAATAATAATAATAATAATAATAATAATAATAATAATAATAATAATAATAATAATAATAATAATAATAATAATAATAATAAAAAAACCATCGGCTGATTCCACATGTGAGCACTGAGCACTGTGCAAATCTACATTTGAAGGCTCGAGAACCAGTCGAGGAACTCCCCAGTTTGCCTCCAGCTGCACCTGGACACATGCTGCTGCTGTCTCTAATGCCCTCCCCGCCGGAAAAAAAAAGTGAAGAGACGCTTATTTTGGCTCCCGAATGCACCATTTAACATTTGCAGCTACAAATTTTCGGGAGCACAGGCTCACTTCCTTTGTCTGCTCACTCATATCAATTATTCATCTTGAAAGCTCCCGTGACTGAAATCCTAGACACGCCCCGGCTATTGATGACACCTATACTGTAGGCTTATTAACACATCCACTTGATCTTCATAAACCTGTTCAAGATGAAAAGTTAACGTTGCTTGTCCGACAACACGAAGTCCAGACTCTATGCACAGTTTCTAACGATTGTACACGAATATGCATAATATTTTTCATGATGACCTCGAAGTTTACTACACTCCAGGTTGTTAAAAACTGAATAGATGCTTCCCCCCCCCCCCAAAGTGCACCATTTAATATGTGTAATTTCAAATTTTCATAGGGGGGATACCCCCAGACCCTTGGTAAAGCCTGACGCGCTCTGGGTTCTCGTGCATACATTGCTTTAATATATTGCAGTCCTCCAGCCCTCGGCACACACTTTCAGGACCCCTCCCGTCCCTTCTGTCTATAAGATATTTCAAGATCCGCACTCGCAAATCTATCAACAAGTATTTCTAGTAAATTCCTGCGATGTCCGGATTAAGTTGAACTTTGTATTTCAACAAAGATTAAAACCCTTGGACTTGCACTTACAATTGGTCAAAAAAAATGCGTATCTTGTTTTGTGTCTGAATTGGTTGTCATAGTCTGCGGGCTGTCACATACTTTCCGCGAGTCGCTTTGATACTTATAATATGATAAATAATATCATAATTATGTTGTATCGCTGGTTGGCAGTCATTGTTACGGTTATATTCATTTTGTCAGTACTATTTCTCAGCATGCTTTGAGCGATAAGTGAGGAAAAACCAATGGTATTAGCCCGTTGCGTCCGGTAAGAGTTAACTTTCAATTCGGATCTGTTGACCCAGAATGTTATATTCAAAGCACGAGGTAGCCTAAGCATCCTTGACAGATATATTAGACCTAGCTGCAATACTTCATTATATTGTACCATTACAAAACAAGGCACAAATTATATCCAATTATTTCATAACAAATTACTATGATTATTGGTTGCGCAAAATGAAAATTGCGACTCCAATATAATGCTTGAAAGACGCATGGTATGACAGGAAGTCCTCCTCAGCTATGTGTTTTTCTACATCCGTTGTATTCGTCGACATGGTACACGGTGAAGAAAATTCCAGAAATTACATTATCTTCCTTGCAAGGTCACAGTTTGCGAATTATTGACAACAGGCTGGTCAGTAACCGTGTAGCAGATTGGCCAGTAGGTATTGTGAGAAAACAATAAAGTCTCGTACAGACGCAAACTAATAAATCGACATCAAAATTGCATGAATTATTCTATAGGTTCTGCTGTCATTTGCAGTGCATACCTGAATAACAGTACGAGACCGTTTTCTAGAGAAAAGCAAGCAAACATAAATTGCAACGAGTAATTCTAAATTTGTAACGAACAATATCGCATATTTCGGTGCACATGCACTACTGTTATAAGAAACTCTAGCTGAATTGGCGATATATGCGGGGAAGGACCATCTACTCAAGATAGTGTCAGTACTTTCCGGGTTATTTTATTTCTCACCTTAAGAGATAACACTTCGAGTGTCCTTGACGGTGGTCTATAGAGACACGTTTCCGTGAACACCTGTAAATCTGCGGCTGCTTATTTTGCGATTTCATGGACGTAAGCTTCGTTCTTCAAAAAATATTAAAGGATCACCTACCCATTTATATTGCATCAACAACTGCAATTCCAAGAAAAGTAATGTTGAGCTACAATATGGAACAATTTGCAGGTGCGGACACACTGTCGGAGCGATGCATAGATGCGGAGTCATGTTTTTGTGGATGTCGCCAAATATTAGCATTGGACCAAATAAAAATAAATTTCCTTTTTTTTTTTTTTTTTTGAAATTTGAAACATTTTGACATATAAGGTTACCTCGTATATGAAAGTTACTGGGCATGGAATATTCGTACGGCAGATTTAATTTTGTTTCCTTTTCCTTTTCTTTTTCAGTTTAACATGAATGGAAATGTATCCAGGAAGTTTCCCCGTTACCTCTGCCCGAGGGACATGTGTTTCCTGTTGGTTCCTGAGGAAGTCCGGTTGATTAATTTACACTGGGCAGTTATTTTTCATTTAAGTATAGATTCTGGCTCCAATTCAGGATCACTTCGCGATAGTAAAACACAGAAAATACTGTATTGGGTAATATCGAGAAAAAAAAAATGCTCCAAAAAATTATTATGCAAACAGGAGTAACAGTGCCACATCTTCTTTGAAGTTCTGATCCCACTTCTAATAATTAATTAGCTGAATAAATAGTGCTTTTCCGACAACCCTCCCTTACCCTTACTTCCTCATATTCATCACCTGATATTTTTCTTCAACATATGACACCTTTTAACATATATCATATATTCCTGCGAGAAAACAACATTTCCATGGTTTAAGATGCGGTAAGCAAGAAAACATCGAAAGGTATCATGCTGTACATACGTTCAATAAACAAAACGTTTTCAGTGATCTTAAACATTGATTTTTGATATGTAACTTCAGGGCAAGAAACATAGAGTCTTTCTTGTCGGTTTACATTCACATATTACTTATGTGCACATACGTTATTTGTTTACACCAGGGTCTTTATGTTCATTGCTGTCCCCTCTACCAGAGGGGTGGAGATGTTAGGTCGTGTGGTCCAGGAACACTAGTTCAAGCTTGATCGACTGTAGTACACAGATTGCGGGGCGATGATTATGTCTGAGATTCACAGGGGCTTCAAAATGAGCAGACTGACTGCATACCGATGCGCGTTGAAGCCAACATGCCCTGATGTGTGGATCATTGAAAGCAGGCTTCTCAGTTTGATTTGGGGAAGGTATCATATGAAAAGAGTGGTGAAATCAAACGATATCACAGACTTAGTCCCCACACTTATCCTCTATATTATGCCCAAATGCTTTGCGTTCTTTCTTTCTCCCTCTCTCACTCTCTCTCTCTCTCTCTCTCTCTCTCTCTCTCTCTCTCTTCTTTCTGCAGGAGTATGTAAATGATCATGCATCACAAGATTCTTCGGTGTATTTTGAGAGCAAAATGAAAATTAGAAAAAATAGGCTATAATACATAGTGATGTGCTCTGACGCACAATTCCAATAAACTCTTCCCAGAGTGTCATAAACTTCAATCCAAAAGCCCCAGGATTATCGTACCTTCTAATTACGAAGCTGGATTTACAAATCGGCAAGAAATAAAACCAGCAATTAAAATACTTCCCAAAGAGATAGGAATCATATGACCGCCTAAAGGGGTTCTATAGTATTTGTTCAACAGTATTTGCCCACACGACCGCACCGCAATCATGTTCCGGGCTGCACACTGAGGCGTTTCAAATTCCAGCAGTCAGCCGGCTAGCCCAAATTTTCGTGTTCAGCACAGCCAGCAGCCCAGCCGACAGCCCCCCCCCCCAAAATGTCCACGAAAAGATAAAGGCGCCACCTATGTTGCTTTTCGTTAGGTCTTAATACTAGTAATCTGATCGTTATATATATATATATATATATATATATATATATATGTATAAGATCTTAAAGACTATAGGTGTTATGCTTCTTTATAACTCTATCTATTTATCTATTAATCTATAAGATAGATGGTGGCGCCACTGTGTTTATCAAGATCACTGGTATCTTGTTACCGACAAATGTAGGTACTAACTCACATGGAGAGGACTAACTGCGGAAAATATGTGATGTGACAGACTATGAACCATCTCCTATCTTGCTGGAGAGTATCATATATATGGAGTTGCTTCTTCTGTGAGTACACTGATCTACAGGCATGTACAAAGCCACGCCAATCTGTAAACATTGAATCAGCCAGATCATTTCGTTTTGATCCTTCATACCAATGTCCGAATTTACTAATTTGACACAACAATGGATCTTTCAATTCTATGAATGACTTAGAACCTGCAAAGTGATTTAAACAAATTGATATGCGGTATCATAGAGTATCTAGTCATCCATCTTCTGCATCTTGAAACCACAAGACCCCAGTGTAGATTTGACCTCCTTTGTGACTATTCACTTGATCTGTTGACATGGACAGTCCAAAGTAAACAAGTTCCTCCAGCATGTCGGACTTTTCAACTGATGAATTTTTTCTGGCCTTCATCGAAGCTTTGAGTGATCCAACTATACAGCAGAAAATAAAGAAAATTGGTGAACTTGATACCAACAAACTGTCCAAAAATGCAAAGTGCACAAATTGGTCATCATTTGAAAATACTGCAAGATAACCTGGCAAAAAAAGACGCTAAAACTTAACAGCAAGGACATTAGGTTCCAAAACTAATGGTAAAATGTGATGATCTTGAACAGTATGGTTGCAGAAATGCAATAAGGATTACACGTCTTGACGAATCCCCAGTGGAAACCACCGATGCCATTGTGTTGTCTCTGGTCAACAACACTCTGGAAACGCCTCGAAAGATTGCAGAGATCAGCAGATCCCATCTTGTTGGTCCGAAAGTCCCCAACCGGGTTCGTTCCCCGTTGGTAAGGTTCACCTCGTGCAGAATTAAAAAGAAACTCAGGAAAAACAAACGAACGGAAACTCAAAGATAATGTACCAGGAAGCCCATCAACGGAAGAGAGGATCTACTTCAATGTGGACCTGACCAAATGCAGAGCGACTCTTCTTTTTAAAGCCAGATAATTAAAGCATGGGAACAAGATCCAAGATGCATGGACTCCCAACGGCAGAATACTGGTCAAGGACAATGTTAATAAAATAATTCCCATCATTACTGATGGGGATCTGCTTAAATGTTACGTAAGTGATGCAATATGAACACTGCCCGTGACAGCTTGAGCCCGAGCTATTATACTGGTGGTCAAAATGTTTATACCGCAATGCGCAAAGGTAATACCTTTATGTATGCCTGTTTTTTTCACATAATTTCGTGGATCAAGTAATGCTGCACTAAACAAAAAGCTTTTCTGACGATTGTGGCCTTTTTGTAATCTTTAGTACATGCCTAGCCACACATTTTCTTACATGTTTACTGTATTTATATTTTGCATCCTCTACAAAGAATAAACCTGTTTAATATGTATTTTGTACTCAGTTCTCTGCAGTTATATTGCCTTATCTCTTACTACTATCTCTCCTATTATGGCAATGAATATATTTTCCATACACGTAACTATAGATTTTTATTGTATACCATAATATGGTAGTTTCCGCATGTACGTGTATGTAAAAAGAGTGTGAATTCCAGAGGTAATGGTCAATTTCAGTGGTTGGTATGTCATAGATTTTTTGATTCACGATACATTGATAATAAGCGTGAAATATCGGAATCATGGATTTGCCCTTTGCCGTCTCCGGTCAGAGCTCTCTTTTAACCATACTAATGATAATAATGAATTCGTGAATTTTGTTTCAGATTTGAGGTTTTTCTTCTCCCAATATAGACTGTAATAAGCATACTGATAAAGTTTTCATTCCCTTTAAACTAAATGATGGTAAAAATATAATTCTTTTTTATGATACGTATCATGACTTTGATTTTTTCTGCCAAACAAACACGAATAACTCTTTTTGTAATAGTTATTACTACATACGGGATACTTTCAATGCGGCAGTAGCAAGCATTCATCAGAAATCATTTTTTAAAATCTGAATGTAAGAAGCTTCCCCGCTCTTATTGATAATTTGAACACATTGTTGTATACTTTAGATTTCAAGTTCAGTGTCATAGCCTTGACAGAAACATTGTTAGAAGACGCTAATGAAGATATTTATAGCTAAGAAAATTATCAGGATGAACGTGAATACTGATTGAATATATATGGAGGTGAGGATTCCATTATTCTCGGACATGAATATTCAGTACACCAGCAGAGAAGACATATCGATTTTTGATGACACATAGAGAATCCAGTACAGGTAGCCCATTGAGCATAACGTCGGGATCACGAGTTGTTGGATCTTCATGTTTTTGCAAACATAAAAATGCAACAACGAGTGATCCCAACGTTATCCCCAATGGGCCACCCATTCTCGAGTTTTTTTCTTCTGTGTCTAATAAGGTCAAATACGCACCAAATCGAAGTTCTATCCGAGAAACAAGTTTGAAAAGTACGCCATTTTGAAAATGGAAGGAGTTGGTTTTCTATGAAATGCACCATGGCCTCTTATTGGTTTGTCTACTACTTGAAATCAATGAGCGACAAATGAAATGAGAGATTACAATTACAACCTTATCCTTCATACCCATGTAGGATAAATAGCTACATGAAAAAACTATCCTGGAAACAGCATCAATATCCAATTGAGAAAAATTAAACTCAATGCAGTAACTATCGAAATCGCCTGAATCATATTATGTGCATTGCCTAAAAAAGATATACTGACATCATTGACGTTGCGTAATAACCAAACAAAAAGATTACAAATTCTTAGCAGGTTTAAAAGTGGCATTAATTTTATGACTGACTGAACTGACATAGCAAATAGATTTTACTCTTACTTTGTAAATGTGGAACCTTCTTTAGCCAACGAAATACCAAAAATCTTTGTTCTACCGAACTGTAACCTTAAAGTAACGTGTCCCAAGACTTCTTTTTTTGCTCCCATTTTGGGACAGGATGTCATAATTAATATCAATTCCTTAAAAAGTTCTAGCCCTGGTTGGGAGGCAATCAAGCTTGCTAAAATTACACCTATTTATAAAAAAGGGGAATTCCAGATCTTTAACAAGTATAAACCTATTCCAGTATTGCCTGTTCGTTCATAAAAAGATGAAACGTTGTTCATAAATAACACAGTGAATATTTAGAGAATGATCATATTTTGTATGATTATGAATTTGGCTTTCGAAATAAGTACCGTACCAGATATGTTGTCAGTTATTTATCGAAGGCTTTGGAGTAGAAAGAGCATGCACTCAGTATGTTTCTTGACCTCTCAAAGGCCTTCGATACTGTAAATCATACCATTTATCATTTTATGGAATACGGGAAGTAACCCCTGATTGGTCCAAAAATTTGGTAGAAAACAGTATGTTAAAGTGCGAATCATGATTCAAGTATAGTACCTATTACCTGTGGTGTTCCAGAAGGTCCCATATTACGACCATTATTGTTTCTGATCTATGTAAATGACCTAGGTAACGTGTCCCCAGACATTGTCCGTATGCTTTTTGCTGATGCCACCTGCTTACTTTTCAGAGATGGTTGTATCGATACACTAAAAACTCAATAATGCTCTTAATGGTATCATTAAATGGTTTAATACGAAAAAAGTATGTGTAAATACTGAGAAAACAAATTATGTGGTATTCCGATCGCAACAATAGAAAGTTTTTTATATTGATGGCATAAAGTTGCAAAAAGTTGATAGTGTCAAATTCTTAAGACTCAAATTAGAAACAACATATATCATGCATTTCTCATGACTCTTGGTATCTTGAAAAAACTGACGCAAATTTGGAAAAATGTTTTGATTCTATTCTTAAATGTATCCCTACTCCCTTTATTGTTATACCACATGGCCTTTTACATATTCATCCTTGCTGGAAAATATTGTAAAATTACAGAAGAGAAGAGTTTTTACTCTCTCAAGCTATAATTCTCATACTGATGTCCTATTCCATAATTTAACATCTTAAAATTCTTAAGTTTATACATGTATCTTGCAAGTTTATTTATGAATAAGGTTAAAGCACACATGGTACAAGTTATCATACAAAGTTTATTCACGAAGGTCTCATTTATTCATGGTTACAATGCAAGACAGAATCAAGACCTTTACATGCATAGATTTTGTACTAACTTGGGTAAATTTTGTATTATATCTCATGGACCTACCGTCTGGAATTCACTCCCCACTTATATCCAGGAAGCTTATTCAATATACCCTTTCAAGAGAAGGCTGAAGTTTTTATATCTTACATGACCAATGACTGTACCTCCTTCAAGATTTTGTCCTTTCATAGACTTGCTCAAGTCTCACTGGGCTGTCTTCCGTATTTTATTTAAAAGGAAATTCATTGCAAAATAAATTTTTAAGTAAACACACGTCATAGCCTTATTCTGTTACAACACAGGTAGGCCCTTCAAGTTACCTATCTAATTGGTGTGGAACGTGCCTATAATCAGATAACATTGACTCCAGATGATTAGCGCCGGGCGGTCTGCACTGTTAGGCTAGCGGCAAATGCTTCAAAAGTGCCCTAAAAATAGGTGCAACCCCAACCAAAGGTATAACAAAACACAACCTATATCAAAATGTGCGCACATGTCTCCTCTTTACAGAAAAATAGGTTGTGGAGTCCGAAAAGCGTTTTTTGGTATGTTTACACGCCCGTATCTATGGCAACCTGCTTTTTTTGTGAAAAATGACTACTTTTCACTAATTTTTAATATCTGCCTTAATTTTAAAGATAAGCACTCCAAATTTAATCAGAAGGTAGCACTAACCTTACTCTCTCAACAGGCGTGAAGCTTTTAAAAAATTATTTGATAAACATCATTATTATCATAATCATATGCAAAATTTTGTCATCTATTTGGCAATATAAGTACCTCTATTTGTTGATGTTGTTTGCTGCAGTTGCCAAATTACCAAAAATGGGGGTAAATGTTAAATGATGAAGGTAATATATTTCCAGGGATATACTGATACCAAATTTACTGGAGTATATGAAGTGGACACCATTACATGTATGCAAATTAGGCTTCAAATGTTGGGGATTTTGAAGCCATTCTAGAGATGTTTATCGCACATTATGTGCTGTACCAATGCAAAAAGTTACATTTCCTTGAAAAGTGCTTCAAAGCATATAGAACATAGAATCCTAATCGTCTTATCAACATTTTCCGTTCACAGCTTTACTGAAATTTTATGGGTCCGCCACTGGGGGGGGGGGGGGGGCATTATGTTTATGGGTTGTCTGGTCTGGCTAGCTTGTGCAAAAGTGCTTTCTCCAGAACGCATTGTTGGAATTTGAGCAAATTTAGCATATATATTACCGAAAAAAAAATTTGAAGTGAAGACAATTTAGAAACCCTATCATCAAATTTATGCAAATGATGTCATCTTGAAATGAGGATTTTATAATTTAAGTGTTGTGTTGTAGGGCACCAGAAAGCACAAATCTGGGCACATTTCTTTAACTTCCAGAGTCCATGTCGGATTCTAACTCTGCTATGTCATTTTCTCATTATCAGTGTCATTGAGAATGATTGTGCATATTATCAAAATGTGTTGCATGATTGATAATATACACATGGTGAACTGTATTATTTTCTAAAATGAAGCTCGGACCTGGTAAGAACACCCACGTTTTAATGTATTCGCAGGTTAGGTAATTTTGTACCGTGAACCTAAAATCATGAACCTGGAACCGTCATCCAAGAAGCCACCCCCAGCCAAGCTAAATCTCAATACCTGTGTTTTATGTAGCAAAGTTCTCTACACAGGAAAAGGGACTGATTACAAAACTACTTTGGACAAGCTACGATATACGCTTGCCTCCACCACAGACCGATCAGCTGCTCAACTACCGCCTACTGAGGATGCATTTGAGCAACATGTGAAAAGGGCACAATACCAATGTGCCATCTGGTGCCACAATGGCATTGATCAATTGCATACAGCTCTTAAAGCACTATCATTTGGAGACATGACAAAAATTAATGAATATTTGGGTCTTACTGACTCAGAACACACATTTCCGCAAAAAAATTGTGAAGTTGTGTACGCTTACACAACAACTATTCGGAAACCAGATTCTAATAAGAAAAAGTTAGATCAAATGTTTTGCAGCGTTCCTTTCAAACACAAAATTATTGATTCACTAAACATTCAGTCCCTTTTCAAATTGAAATTTGTTCATAACATGATTCCAAAGGAGCGCAAAATAAAAGATCCCCCCCCCCCCCATCATTTCATTTAAATATGGCAACAATATTGGACAAAGTATCATGAATTACAAGGAATTTTCTGGCTTCAATTACTCTTAAAGATATCGCAGCGAATCAAAATTGTGACTGTATGTCTAACAGTAAATATTCTGATTTTGTTGATGCATACCACAAACATGTATTTACAGGTAATTTGGATATCATACAAAATTCAAGTTTAAAAGAAATTATGAAAAAAGGTACCAAATTTCGGATATGTCCCAAGTTGAACACTGACAGTATTTTTCAGGATACATGTGATGCTTTGGATTCCTATTGTATGAAATGGGCAAAGAAAGAAAAAATATAATTTCAGAAATTTAAAGGATGGGTATCAAACTTGAAAAAAGTCTCTAGAAAAAGAATTCATTGTTACAAATCCCACATTCAGAATTTCAATAC
This sequence comes from Hermodice carunculata, assembly GCA_964020975.1. Taxonomy (NCBI): domain Eukaryota; kingdom Metazoa; phylum Annelida; class Polychaeta; order Eunicida; family Amphinomidae; genus Hermodice; species Hermodice carunculata. The sequence continues at coordinate 79,365,341 of OZ026614.1, read as the reverse complement.
GGTTAATCTAAAACAACCTGAAGTTTCAAAAGCAGTCAAAGAACTACAAGAAAGTTTTGTAGTCCCTAACATAGATAAGGCAGGGAACAATCTTGGGATCATCTGCAAAAAATATTATCTGGATGTTTTGAAAAAAGAACTTGGTATAAACAATATTTCAGACATGAGAGGAAATGACGTATATAAATTACACAAACAATCCATTGGTAATTTGATAGATACACATAAAGATGATGAAATGAAAAGGAATTATAATATCAAAATTTCTGAAGAGGACTCCTCTATTCCGCTTTTGTTCTGGATACCCAAATTACATAAAAACTCTTTTAAATCTAGATTCATTGACGGTGCTGCAAAATGTACAAGAAAACAATTATCAAAAGAAGGAACATTGTGTTTGACTGCAATTAGGAATCATTTTCGTAAATACTGTAATGCAATTTCTAGAAACAGTGAATTAAATTGTTTTTGGAGTATTAACAATTCTTCCGAGTTTGTATCTAAAATCATAGATGTTAAAATAAAAAATATCAAATGTTTTGATTTTTCTACACTGCACACAAATCTACCTATAGATGAAGTCACAAGTTCACTTTCAGAATTAATGAGCAAAATGTTTAACCATAATGGTAAACCATACATTAATATTAATTCATATACAAAGAAAGCATAAGACAACAAATGTTCAAACAGTAACATTGAATCGTACACTGTTGAAACTTTGATGGATGCTTTAAAATTTCTTTTCGATAATACTTTTTTTCAATGCGGACCATTGGTTTTTCAACAAATAAAAGGCATTGCAATGGGTAGCAACTGCTCCCCTTTACTGGCAGACTTGTATTTAACCTGGCTTGAATTTACGTATATGGATAAACTGATGAAAAAGGACTTTCAAATGGCTACAAAATTATCAAACAACGCAAGATATATTGATGACATTGCTTGTGTAAATGTACAAAATTTCAGTAAAATTGTTTAAGAAATTTACCCAATAGATATTCCTTTGGAGGGTAACAATTCAGATGGTTTCAGAGATGTGTTTTTTGACTTGGATATTCAGGTCACTAATGACAGGTTTTGTGTTAAAGTCTATCACAAAATAGATGAGTTTAACTTTGAAGTAGTTAATTATCCTTTCCAAGACAGTATAATTTCGGATACTATTGGATATAATACGTTTTTTCACAGACTTTGAGATTTGGTCGTATTTGTTCTAAATTTCAGGACTTTGCATCTAGAACCAAATTTTTATTTAAAATAAACTTCAGTCAGGAGGATTCAAAGATGTACTTTTGATCAAATATTTCTACACATTTTGCTGTAAATATCCCGAGATGGTTAGAAAGTTTGGCTTCAATAATTTTAGAGATTTTAAACTTGCCTTTATTTGACTTAATTTTATCTTTTGGCATCATTCTGTTTTAATGTTCACCTTTCAGACATTTTAGGCTAGCTTGTTTTCTCTTAGGTTAAACCCCCAGGGGCCATCGGTAGCGAACAGCGGCCTACGACAGTTACAAAATTGCCTAATTGTACTTGATATCTGGATAATATTTTCATTGCATTCTCTTGACTGAAATACAAATGACTATCGGTAGCGAGCAGCAGCCTACGACAGTTACATGTTTGCTTAATTGTACTTAAAATCCTGTTAAGAAAAATTGTTTTGATAACATGTTTTTGGCATAAATGCTAATGACTTTCATTCTTTTCTGACATGCCTAAATGCCCATTTACTCAATATTAAAAAAAATACTCATAAGTGACAGTATTTTTTCAAATATCACAAACCTGACACATTACGTTGATACATTGACTCTGGGTTGGCAATGAAATAGAGCTTAATTGTTTGAGGAGTAGGTGTCATCATGGAGTTTGTTTTACATTTCTGGTGCAGGATGTACATTGTTGCAGTCATTGTTGGGATTTCCCTTGGTTTATACAGATGGTCTAGCTGCAACTGTTTATTTTACAATCACTGGGACTGAATATAATGCCCCAGCTTGTTTCCACTTCAGTTAAACACTGGCGGATGGTTTAACTACAATAAGCTGTCCAGCTAGAAAGGGTACATATTGGTTCAGGGGTAAGTCAAATTGTTCTTAACTGAACCTGTACTACACAAATTTGGTAATTATAGTTTGTTTGCCAGGCATTCTTCTTTCATAATGAAGGTCTGCATTTATAAGCAAAACTTCACGTATTTAGCTAATTCATCATTTGCCATGTTTATATTTATTCATTATTATGTGGGTTGTCCTTGCTGAATATTTAGCTCAGACAAGGAGCCGCTACTCAGAGAGACTTGTACGGGTAAAAGGCTCCGAAACATGTTGAGTAGATACCCGCTGAAGACCCTTTAATTTATTTCGGCTAATACAGCCTATGTCAAAATTTTACAGAGGAACGTGTGCAATTTGGACAATAGTACGTCTATATGTATATAGGTTAGACAGGGACATGTTAGCTTAGGGAGAGTAAAGAGTTCGGACTGCGGAATAGCGTAATGACTACTAGGAAGTGGTTTTGGACAAAAAGACACCAATACAACAGTCATAGTCCTAACCCTAAAGTGTGGGGAAACAATGGTAACGGCTGGGAAAAGTCTAATGATGGCTACCTCAAGCCTGTGATGTATACCAATGAGCTAGCCCCACTGGAAGTCCGCAACCTGACTCATATGTATTGCACCGATATTGAGTGTACTGTCGCAAGAAAGTGCCATTGCCTCCGGTCAGGACTTAATTGTACAGAATTATGTGCATGCTTTGGACATGAGTGTGCAAATAACACTTTTGACACTGAAATAGACAGTGATGATGAGGAAGATGATGATTGAATCTTAGCGTAGAATCTCCAAACTGTGACCGTCATTGATCAGCTTTCTGTATTTAGTGTGTTCATGTACATATACTGTTTTCCTTTACTAAAAGGCATCTTGAATTATAGTTTGATGCCAGAGATACATTAGCTATGTTGCAGAACTCCATGGGATGGTTCACTGTAAATAACGTGTAGGTGTGAAAACATGGTACAAAGTACTATGTTACTTGATCAGTTGTATTGGCAATTGTTATGACGGTTCCCTAAGGGAAGATGACACGTGATAGCCATATTAGCATATTAATTGATATGCATATGGTATACTCATATAAACATGATAAACAAAACTTGTATGAGTACTGTTCCCAATAATTTTGCCTTTTTTAAATAAACGAAACTATATCTTAGTAAATACAGTATGTAATCCGTTGCACAATAATTAATTTCGATGTAAATTTCATATATTTGCATAAATTAACATATTATAATTAGGCCCTTTGAACAAACCCTGTATTTTGTGACTATATTAGAGCAATTGAGCACAGTTTGGTGTTTATTTAGCCTTTCCACAAGCAGTATCACCAAAGTTATTATTTTTAAGGACAAATTTTAGTTGTCTCAGAAATGGCATAGGTTGTCATGGAAACGGGCAGAAATATATATGGTAAAACGCTTTTCAGATTCCACAACCTATTTTTTCATGAAGAGGACATATATACCTATAAGAAAATATAGGTTGTAACTTGTTATACCACGGGTTGGGGTATGACCCCCGAAGGGCCCTCTATGCCGCAGGTCTATGTGTTTCTTATCACACAGACAAGCGAGCGGTCATAACGCACCCCTCCTCAAAAGCTGTTAATTGGGCTACTGTGTAATGAAGGATTAATTGCCGTGCACCGCGTCAGGCGGAGGGCGTCCAGTGCCTGGTGTCGGCAGCCGGAGGGAGACGGTCAGCTTTGTCTCGCTTGAGTGGCCAGTGACTAACCATGCATTCATCGAAGACCACCTTCCGCTCAGTCTTATCGCAATGATAATGGGATTAGAACTGACTAGGACTCAATAGCTGCTACTGTTGAAACCGGCACGCCGGCAGTGTCGACCAGTTAAAAAAAAAAAAAGAAAATAACAGTAGGACTTACTTAATAACACTGTTTAGTTGGCATAATATTATACAGTTAACTTTGTGGAGGGGAAAATGTATCGCACTTCTGGGTGGGACCGCGGGATGGGAAAATAGGGACATGCACCAGGGGCTTGTGCAAGTCTAGTCCTTTCATACCTACAGTATATATACATATTTGCCTGATAATTTTGTAATTGTTTAGTGTACCTCCAGCTTGGAGGGAATATAAGCGCTTGGGCGTTTTCCTCCTTCAAGCTGTAAATTACCTTTTCAATTTAAAAGAAAATGACAAAGCTGGTTGAAAAATTGTTATGATGTTTAAATAATACACAGAAAATAAAAATCACTGAACTGCGACCCATTGAATAAGATTGACAAAGACCTGCTTAAGGTATATCTCCATTAAATTTCAAGTGAATCTAGGGTCACTGTCTGGAAATAACTGCATATACATTCATGTACATGCTAACATGACCGGTTACTCATAATTACGTATTTAATAAAAAACAAATCCCCCCAAATCAGAAGATGATGGTGTTGCCACCCACTGTACAACTTTGGCTCAAACCGAAAGCGGTTCGCGTGAAGAAAACTCGCAACATTGTCAGTTGAATAAGAGGTAGGTCTAGGTCTTAAGGGTACCCAGCAGTGTCCCTGTGTAATATTGAAGTGAATGACCCAACGGTATGACCGAAATATGCAGGACTCTCGCAAAATATTGACAAAACTGATACAAATTGCCCAAAGTATTGTATGCAACAGGACAAGGCATACACCCAGCTATGATCCATTTAATTGCGACTTGCGGATATTTTGAAAGTGAAAGAAAAAAATCTTTATAATGAATTTCATGATATTTCCCCTTTCTTCCCAAAAATGGACGACACTGAAAAAATTCGCATTTATTATGAAACTTGAAGATTATGAAAAAAAACTACAGTACAGGCATTTTTCTTGAAATTAATATTCAAAAGAGGTACATTTTTATATTTTAAACACTACTGTATTACTATCAGTGATGACCTATTTGTGTGTCTCTGTTACCGTGTACTGCAGATTTGCGTCCTTGTATGTTGACATGTACATCGACTTATCAACAAAATGTCATGTTTGTATTTTTGATGCAGTTAATAAAATTCATACCAAATTCATAAATCCAAACAAAGTTTGAAGAGGATTCAGCCAATTGTTTCAGAAAAGAAGTCTTCAATGTAAATTGTTGACGGAAGGACGTCCGGACCGACACTATAGATGGTAGAGATCCTTTATATAAGTTCGGATCACTGACCAGTCGACTAAGCTAAACCAGTTTTTGGTGTATATTTATCTAACATCAGGTGTGTTATATATTATATTTTGCTTGATGCTACATCTGGTTACGGTCAACAGAAACTAAATACCTTTTGCTCAGTCTAACGGTGGCATAATTATAGCAGGGCTAGAAGATTTGAAAAATGCATGTATGACATGGAATGCAAAGTGTTCGTGTTTTCTCAGTGTGCATTAACTGATGAACTAGCCCACCTTGACCAACAGGCTTTGTGTGCATCATGTCCATTAGTTTGCTCCTGTTATTTGGAACGCAATGTTTAAGTTCGTACAGGCGCGGATCCGGTGGGGGTGGGGAGGGTGCACCCGCACACCCGCCTTTGAAAAAGGTTTTTTTTTTCTTGCAAATGGGCCATAAGTTTGAAAAAAACTAATAGAACCACGAAGTAAATATATAGCTTTATGGTACTAAGAAATGGCGCAAAGAGGGTTTGAATGGGAAAAAAACAGGAGCTTTCGTGAACTTCACCCGCTGCACCCTCCCCCCCCCCCCCACACACACACGGTGCTCTGCCTGGGCTCCCCAGACCACACTTTCAAACACCGGCCTAAGGAATTTTTACATCCGCCCCGTCTAATAAAAATAAAGAAGCAAATCTACTTATCATGAGTGACAAACATGTCGCTCTTTTCCTAACCGAACATCAATCATACGACACGCAAAATCATTTCAGAGAACCCATAGGTCGGAATACAGTCGCCAACTCCAGTGCTACTGACATTTGTAAGCAAGCTCTATCCTCTTTTTCCTGACATGCATGTTTAATTTCTGAAAGCATATATACTCGTACAGAGCCGTTAATTAATACATTCAAGTGATGTTATTTGACTTGAGTTTGTGCGAAGTGACTGGCATGTAATCTATAAAAAAGACAGGCAACGCGGAAAACAAGCCAAATGTTTACAAATTATCAACAAGCTATAGTCTCCAATGGTTGTTGATAATTAACTGCAGTCAATGAAACATGGTATGAACACAATTACTAGATATGTTACCAAATTGAAGCGCGAGCATTACATTAGCAGTTGAAATGGCAGTAGACGGAGCGCACCGTGATTTCAAGAGGCAAATTTAAGAAGTGGAACAAGTTACATGTTTAAGGTGGCTGTTTTTACTGCCATGTAATGCATGGGTCATCCAATATATAATACACATATTTATCTGGCAGCAGTCCCTTGCTTCGTTATGCCCTATATACATTTGTTAATATATCCACTCAGCTGTAAACATTGTCTTCCGTACACGTGTATCTTGAGTGCTTCTGACCCACTGAAATATTCGGACGTTCACCAAGTTCATTTCTTTACACGTCAATTTTTTTAATCGAACTTAATTGAATTTTATTGTCTCCATATATAAGGTCAATTTACACCGGAATATACGACCGCGGATAGACACTTTCAAGAGCTTATGAAAATCCCCTACAGATACTCCCCATCAAAAATTCTTTTGCATGGTGATCGACATCTACAATAGTTCAAAATATTACATAGTTCATCACATGCCAGGTCACAATCATTACAAAACATTTAGATACACGAGAGAACTGTTTTAATACAAAATGTCTTGACGCACAGGATCCTTCAATTTTCTTTTAAAGAATGTAGAGAATGTGTATTTTGCACCAATTGAGGAATCCTTTTCCATACAACAGGACCACGACCCTTTATAGAAAATTTACAAACATCAGTTCTATAGTCAGGTACAAATAGATTACCCTTTTGTCTGGTAGGACAAGAGTGAACATTCTGGATAAAATTGACAAAATTACTGGAAAAACAGGCAATAGGTTGTGGACCATTTTAAACATGCATAAACCTGTTAAATTAACATTTATGACCTTAAATCTCAAAATCTTGAGTTCACTAAAGATTGATAATCCTTATGATTTTCTTCTGGAGAAGAATATTTTTTCAAATTTGTAGCATAATTTAAAGCCCAAATTACAATAAATCAGATAAGGATATACGAGACTATGATAAAGATCAGCTAAAATAAACTCCCGAGTTTCCATCTTATTATCTTGAAGATACCTGCAATTTTGCTTAATTGATATGAAGTTCGATCAATATGATACTTCCAATTCAGTTTCGCATCAATCCAAACACCTAAAAAGATATAACATGCACTTTAATGGATAATCTGTCAGACGATTTCTAGCAATAAATAACATGAAATTTGTCTTATCAAGATTAACTGATAATCTGTTTGATCGGAACCATTCCATGACATGAGCCATAGACCCATTTTATTTTGTTCTAATAGGTCCAGATCAGATCCAGAGAATAACAAAGTTGTGTTATCTAAAATAAAGTAGTGAAAATGTATTGTTTGATAATGCAGAAATGGGACGATAGTTGGTAAATAATTGAAGGTCATATTTTTGAAGGGGAGGGGGGCGGCTTGACCTTTGCAAGTTTGGAAACATCAGGGAATACACCACTTTCAAAAGACAAATTTATGATATATGTTAATGGCTGGAGGATACAATTGCATACATATTTCATACCTTACTGTTCATTCCATCCCATCCAGGATATGAATTACGTAAAGAATTAAGAACAATGCGAATGTCGCTTGGTACCACTGGATGAAAGTAAAATCAGTTGGGGTAATCACCTTTCAAATAAGATGAGAGATCTCTGTTAACGTCTGAAATTATTTTAGCTAAACTTGGTCCCGCGTTCACGAAGAACTTATTGAAATTATTCTCAATATCACACTTATTCGGCAAAATCTCTCCATTCTATTTGACTCTATACTGCATTTATTTATATTTATTATTACCAATTACCTTATCTATTATTTTCCACAAACTTGACAAATTTTGTTTATTGTCATTTACATGTGTAGAAGAGTATTTTTTTCTCAGCAATGCGCAATAAATGAAGTTTATTGCAATAGCTGTTGTATCTATCAAACCTTTCAAAAGTGTTCCAGGTCTCTTTTTATTTTTGGCAGAAGTGATAAACTTTGGGTTTTGAGTGGTTGGGCCTTTACATTTTGGAAGCACTTTAGTCTGTAGTTAATGAAGAATATTTCAAAAGTTGAGAGGACTGGTTTAAAACTACCAGTTGCCTTTTATGGGTGAAAGCCTGTCTCAAGTCAGGAGTGAAATTTGTTTCTTCACATTGGTATTGGAAGATGTATGTTGACGCTGGGTAACTATGAAATCTCTTTGCCGTCATTGTTGGGTTTGAAATTTATGAATATGGATCATGTTTTTCTAAACTATATGACTACAGTGACGGTAATCAAAGTAAAGCTCATTTTCATTGCAATTGATTTTAACAAACCAGGTGTCAACCATGGTTTATCTGGTTGATATTTGTGCTAAATCATCTTAGAAAGAATGCATTTTCTATATAACTCCTGCAATTCTGTCATGAGGTTGGACAATGCAATATTGGCATCAAAAGATTGATAAATATTTCGCCACTCGTGTGATTGGGTTTTTAAAAACAGACCATTTAAAGTTTTATCATTAATAACTTCTTTATGAATAAGAGTGTTACTTCTAGAGGATACTGTGGTTTGACTGATATGGAATATAGGCAAATGATCGGATATATCAGTGTAAAGAACGCCATTCGTTGGAGATGCAGCAAAAATTAAGGATAATGGTTAACATATTGTCAATAATAGTGGCAGTTGATTCTGTTATGCGGGTAGGGCGGTTTATAGAAGGTAAGAAAGAATTACCATACATTAAGTCCATAAAGTTAAAAGTACAAGAGTGTGAATCATGTTTCAAAACATCAAGATTAAAATCTCCTATAATGTAACCGTTCTTCCTGTCCCCTTTGATCTTATTTAACAGATTATGGAGAGACTCATTGACATCATTTATATTAGTCAGGTGGTCTCTATATTACACAACAATGACATTATTTTGAGAATTGTTAGCATCATTAAATAATTCAACAAATACAGACTCTATAATATTGTAAATCATCACGTAATATGAAATTGACATGATCACTAATGAACAATGACACCGCCACCAGCTCAGTCAGAACTATACCTTTTTACATGATGATAAAATGGCAAATTGTAAAGATCAGACTTATGTTCATTTAACCAAGTTTCTGAGAACCCGATGATATTAACCTATTTCTCGAAGCATTCAGAAAAGTTTCAAGCTCATTGAAGTGAGTTGGAAAGCTCCGAATATTCATATGCAATAATGATGAATTAGACTGTTCATTCTTATTTTTAAAAATAAATCATGAAAACTATCTTCAAATTAATGCTGGCTATCGCAGATATAATTCAATATATTTGGCTCATTAGATAAATGTAAATCAGTTGAAACACATGTCGACCAACACTAAAATGTTGAGCCTCCCAGTCGGCAGTCCGATGCCAATTGGCTTCTCCGTGGAAAAAAGCACTGCAACGAGCACTCTGAGGGCATGACGCATCACAAACACGGAAGTAAACCGGTTATTACTCAGCAGGTAATCAGTTTTCATTAAGATCAGGAAACAAAGTATGTATCCCTTTACAATATGAACAGTTTGATATGGTGATTTATCAATGCCAACCAAATGTTTATTTTCAAATCTCGTAAATACGAGATACGACCTCGTGATTTCCAGATGACTATCACGTGTACCTCATATCTATGTCATAATATCGAGAAACTGTTTCGTATTTACGAAATAGTGTCTCGTGATAAGGAGATACAAAATGAACACCATAGTTTGATACAAATGTGCCAAGTGAGCTGACACTGTCAAAACTATACCAAGTGTACCTTTCAAAGCGAGATCCGCCCATTACCCTCCCTTTATTTTTTCCTGTTAATTATAAAGCCGTTGCCAGTTTTGTCCTTCGGTTGCTGACTTGACATGTCCGTCAATACCAGGTCATCAACATCTTGTTTTAACTCTGCATGCGTAGTACCTGCTTAACTCAATTTTCAGAAATTCTGTCTGTTTCAGTCGCTTTGCCGTTTGTTGTATCTGAATTACTCACCTTTACCAAATGCAATCTGTTTTAGTAGCTGTTACAAGTACTTTATCTGTTTCGCTGAACTTTGCAAGTGTAATTTTTGCCATTAAAAGCGTATCTGTTTCACTCACTTTTATAAGTGTAATGTCTGTTTCATCCATATCATTTCTAGAGCGTAGAATTACCTGCAGACTCAGTCTCGTGCTCCCTGGTGGTTGGAAATATTTCAGAGTCGTTTTTCTGTAATCTACCAGTATTTTCAGTCACGCACAGTTGTAACGAACTTTCGGGTGTGACATTGATCTGTGGTCCGGCCAGGTAAGTTCCAGTAGTGGGAATATGCGCATTTTTCATTTGTAAATCACCGAAATTTCATCCCCGCATTCAATCTATTTTGTTAACCTCTTGAAGGTAAACGTGACCCACTGGATATCAGTGGCCGCATTCACAAAAGTTTGATCTGATCTTGACTTTGATCCTAAAATTAAATTGTTGCATCTTTGACTCTGAACTACTTAATCACTGCCCTAATATATGGAACAAAATGTCCATGAATAAACAATTTCTATTCTGAGCTACAATACTAACCGTTTTCAATATTTTCATTTTATAAAATTAATCTTAATTTAATCCAGTACTTTATCTTTCAAGCTCGATCAAAATCTGGATCAAATTAAGATTGAGCCATATTCCTGTTAATCATATGTTTTTCGACCATAGCCAGAACAGAGACTGGTTCACACTATAATTATTCATGGGACCCAGGATTAAGGAATGTGGGATTAAAACAGGTTGATTTTAATTTTGAAAATAATTTTCTTATCAGATCAAAATTCTTTGTGAAAATGGCTGCTGAATATTTAATGATTCCTGGTAAGGTTAGCTCAGGGACCAAAAACCGCATTGATCTTGTGTCACCATGCACTACAACAAGTAATTATTGTCTCTCCTTCCTTGTGGGATACAAGAACTCCCGACTTAAGCATAGCTTTATACACAGATGCCTCAATGGACACGGGCGTATGGGTTCCATTTGTTTTTCAAGCTGACACCCATTCGTCCAAGTGCAATGAAATACCCATGTCTAATTCTTATTATAACACTTAATAAGACCAAGTGACTGGCAACTCTGCAAGTCAGTTATCTGAATTAATAACCAGATTGAAATTAGGCTCTCCCATCGTGACACTTCCTTGGTACACGCAATCGGTCTTAATGAAGTAGTCTTATTCACCTCCCTGATTTATATGTTGCCTTGCGTTTCAACACGGACTGCAATTTCCTATACGTTTCTGAGAAATGATCTCTATGTTATAGATTGTATAATATTTTGTGACTTCAACATGCAAAAGTTTTCTTTCTTTCTTTCTTTTTTTTCCTTCTTTCTTTCTTTCTTTCTTTCTTTCTTTTGACAGCTGCATCACAGATGCCACTAGTACCCTCTGAATCAGGTTTTGGACTTTGCTGTCTTTATCTGTCTTTTATAAAAAAAAAAAGCACCACAGACGAGTCATCTTTATTTACCCATTAAATTGTCAATTTAAAGCTAAATGAAGCTAGCTGGATAAGCATCTTATTCAAGTCATTCATCACAACTACTTATTTCAAGGGCTTACCCGAACCATTAAGTCTCATCTCCATTCCATTGCATACTTACCATCTGGATCATCAACATGTCATTTTTTTGGTCCAAAATCTTCATAATTTATTGATATCTATATCGATATGTATATATATGTATATATATGTATATATACATATATGTATGTATATGTATATATTCTGCATAGCTGCGGTTTTTATGGTATTTTAGTTTATTTTAGTTTAATTTCATTTAGTCACATGTACACTGAGTTTAACACATACCTTTTAGATATATATTAACTTATTGTGAAACTATGTTTACATCAGTGTTATTTGCCAATGTACTGTAAAGGCAGACTTTTTATGGGGCCCGTTGGAAATAAACCAGTAGGTTTTAGGGGCTACCCCAGCAAAATCAATGCTTTTATTGTTATGTAAATCACACCGCTCTTATATGTATTGATTTTGTGAAATAAATCAAATCAAATATAAAAGGACTTCCAAGGTTCGAAATTAGCGAGTGTCTAGGTGCCCCGCGCAACTTTTATCTCTGTCGGGCAACTTTATTTTTTTAGCTGGTTTCCCATGGGGTAACTTACTATCTTCAGCAGAACATGTCATTCCCAACAATGGTGTCAACATTAAATACCGTTCCTAGAATCACCTTCGTGCTGGAATGCCGTTTTCATACTGGTGACAAATGCAGCTCTTCTTTTAGATTTGCAGCAGTTTAAATATAAGTGTCTTTTGACAAGCTCAGTTGTGACTACAATTTTCATGTGGTGGGAAACTGGGCAACTTTCTGGAGGCTTGGGCAACTTGTAAAATGCTGTTGTTGCCCAGGGGAAACTTGAAAAAATATTAATATCAAGGTAAGTCTTGCCTTCACAGCTTTGCTGGATTGATCCATGTGTTAGAAGACTCTCAGTATCTATGGAACAGTTTTGATTTTCCTTTCAGCTAAGTCATCATGTATGCACACGTCAAATAGTGGACTGTCTTTGATTGCGTCTGTGAAAATCAACTTTGGCATGTTGCTTCACTTCATTAGCCTCTCTTCAACTTTTAAGGGAATCATTTCGTCCAATGTGTTCTAACCGCTTAGAGTTTCTCCGAAAGTAATCGCCTATGACATGAAATGGTTGTTTTCCATCAAAATGAGCTTGAATTACACCCAGGTGTTTTCTGTAATCTCGGACGCCGTACCTCGAGAACGTTGCTTTCAGTATTTCACTTTTCACCGTGCTATAATCGGGAATATATTTTGTTGGTCAAAATAATGATGAATACATGTATGAGCCTTTCACTCATATGCAATAGTTGTAAAAGCATATGAGTAGTCCATTTGTATCAAGATCACTCTGGTGCTGCAGCTCGTTCTCAAATGCAAAGAAATGTTACAAGGTACATGCAATAAGACAATTTAGAAGTAATGACCGACACATAACACGGGAAATGACTGGGATTTCAGTACACAGGTAATGTAAAAAAAAAAAACAGTACGTCAGTATGGAAACCCTTTACCAACCTAAAGCCGGAATATTCCCGACTTGGAAAATTTCATCCTAGAACACTTGTTCAGGAGATTGATACCTCGATGTAAAGACTGTGCAGATCAGATCAGTAACACGAAGGTTATGACAGTTCTGTAGGTCACATCTATTGTAGAAAGGTCTGGCCTGAAGGCTGCTACCCTTGCTCCAGTGATTACTTAGCCGGACTGATTTTAAAAAGTTTTGAAAAATCAACTCTGTGAACTCTACTTAAAATAGCACAGTAAAGTTCTAACAGTAAACGCCCAAGGCCACAGACACTTGTACACATTGAAATTTTAGGGGTCGATTGCGACAATAATAATTTGCCTATGTCAGCACTGTTGCATTGTGTGATTCATATTTGTCCACGATGGCTGACCCCAGCATTAAAGCCAAATACAAGAACAGTGTGATTTACATGCATTTGATAGGCCTATATAACTACTTACTTCTTCAGAACTGCTCTAAAATGGATCATGTTCACACCATAATATTCTCGTGGGCTTCAAAACAAATTTAGCTTCTTATCAGATTTGCTACGGCATTAGTTACTTGTGCAATGTAAAGAGAAGTTGGAATTGACTTCTGTGATCACAGAGTGGACTGTCACCATAACAACATAATTTTAAGTACCCTAGCAAGGAACGTATTGCATAAGACACGCTCACTTCACTCCACGTATAGTGGTTCGCTTTTCCACTTTAGTGGTTCCCACCAAAGCATTCCATCTCCTAATTTTGCAGAAAGGCAAAAGAGCACTTTTGATCTTCTTATACTGCGTAACGACAGAAATCATATATATTCCATATGCACCCAATCAGTTCTCACAATTAAACAAGCTGGAATATATCTGATCACATTATGTTCAAGCAGTGCCAGTTTCAACAGATCTCTTGTCTGTTGTACACATCGTGAAATCCACGCATCTAAGAAGCTTAGTTTCTGCCCAATATAAGGAACTCTATGGCGAACTCTTTGCACTTTCCTTGTATTGCAGGTTGGTTTAAAATCCAAAAACCAGGAAATTGCAGAATGAGATTCGGATTTGAAACGAAGACTATGAAGGACACAAAAAGGGTATATCTTGACATATTTTAAAGCTGGCTCCGTCACTATTCCCAGTACTCTGTGTTTCTTTGAGTTACATGTCGGATTTTGTATCCCAATCTTCACAAAAGCCCCCCACCCCCATTTATATGTTGCAATATGAACAATATAATGCATTCCAATTATACCCGTAATGCCCATACCTTCGTAACATACGTAGGAATTTATTTTGAGAATGACTTCACTTTCAGGAAAATAACAATTTACTCACAATGCTGTCACCTGTTACAAATGACACATAGTTGAGTTATTTTGACGTCATTCACTAATTACACACTTGCTTTCATACAAAATGGGAACCCTTACCATATCATATCTAATGTTTTTTTATTGAAAATAAATATTCAACCCACAAGATTCCAGATCTCTGTCATTCTCTGTTACCCATATAGCATTTTAAATCCCAAACAGCTTACGACACTTTTTGACATGGTCCTCAGTCCGGGTACTTTTAACCCAAAGTAAGTGCTTACAAGGCACAGGTGACAGTAATCCGCCTTGAAGAAATCCCGAACTCTACACTTGTAACATTAGGGTGTGGGCGTCGTATCTGAGTCATGCTGCAAGTTTTATTAGGTCAAGACCTAACCAATGGTGGGGAAATCTATAAAGCTACACATAAAAGGCTCCTACTTCCATTTTCATATCGATGTATCAAATCTTTGATCTACGTTTACTTTACGAGGTAGGCCGTTTTCTTTTCGAGGTAGGCATTGCCTATCTCCGCAAGCTCTCATTGTTGAGGTGGGCGATTGTTGTCTTTTATAAGAGACCCTGGCTTAAGCTAGGCAGATATTCCATTTGTTTGACGTGGTTTTGAATGTTATGTCTGCCATACATTACGGATACTTGATCCTCTGAATAAGCTGTACTAGACAGGAACAAAGCATCAAGGGTACTACATTGAACTCCTTGTACAAGAGTGAAATTTACTTAAGCTGAAATGCTTTCTTCAAAAGGCATTTTTACTTCTTGAAATTATGTACAAACCAAACCAGCATAAAAAAACCTTACACATCAGTTCCGAATAAATCAGGGAGGCTTGTTTTTCGATTAAGGTGTGTCCTTTGGCTGAACTATTGTCCCCTTAATTGCAATATATTTACATTTAATCTAACTTTTGAAATTACAAGTGTAGGAGAGAGCCGGATGTGGTATGAGGTCAAAACACATAAGCTCTGTGTGTTATCGGACCATTACATATGTGTCCCACCAACATTCGAATAAGCCACGCCCACCTTGGGTTTCCCGAACTCAACATTAAAAACATGCTGGGCAAATCAGGTTCTGGTCGTGTCTTCCAATTCTATGTGCTTAATTCAGTGTAATCGAGAATTAAAATTAAGGGGAAAACGTATATATAAGCAATAAGAGTCACTTTTGTGTGTTCGCCACGCCCACGATGCCAGCTTCAATCACCCGCGTCGTTATGTCATAACGCACACAAAAAAAAACGTTCATTTCTTAAAACACCACAAGAAGCTTGTTCATTACAGAAAAAAATGAATTTGCTCAGAAGGCTGGTACTCGAACATGCACAGTATGTATGTATATATGTATGTATGTATGTATGTATGTATGTATGTATGATGTTTTGTTCGTTATATTGTAGCAAAAATAATTTTGATCGATATTCACTCACTTTTCTATAATTCTATAACCAAAAATGCACCCATTATTTAATGTTGCTTGCTAAAAATATCTCCGTTATTTCCATATTACATCAAGGTCTGTGAGATCCTTGGAGGGGGGGGGGGGGGCGAAGCGTGATCAAGAGATGTGCCGGGCTTAGCCGAGCAGAAAAACAAAACTGGACAAATCCGATCTGATCATTCATTTAGCCATCAACCCAAACGTGCGTTTACGCTGTGACAATGGCGGGACATATAAATAAGTTAGGAGCAATTGCTAAGCAGGCTGGAGAAAATGATAGAAGTGTGGAAATTTGATCAGAACAGTAGATGGAACACTAACTGCAAAAGCTGGTTTTGTAGTAAGGTGTACATGTAAATACTTCGGAGCTACACGTCCCGCTGTACGTGTTTCATCTGGAAGTGCCGCACGACTACCTAAAATTAGGCAAAATTTGAACTGTTGTCCGGTATGTGTCCATCATTGAAGCTGAGCACTTTCTTCTATATTCCCTCTTAAACACTCTCTGTACCTTAAGTTGAACGGCATTTTTAATGATGGCACGTCTAACAGAAGCAGCTGACGTTTGCTCTGTTGTAGTCACTGACTAACTAATGTCCATAGAACAGGAAATCCCGGCAACAGAATAGAAATTGAAAGTGACGTCATCAACATGCCTGGCCATTTCTAGCAGAAGTACCTTTTAAAGATTTCAGCTAAATTTTAAATTATAAGCTGGAATGTCTATATTTTGCACTATTGCGGGGTTCCCTCTAGTCACATCTCATTGCCCATTTATGATCTTTCGGGCAACACAGAAAAGCAATCAACGCAAAGGCACATGCACATGCGCTGTGACAGGACGTTTACAATTCAAGAGTATGCGCACTTTGGCTTTCATTGATCCTGCGAGTGGCAAGAACATTCCCTGCGTTCAGTTTGTACGTATTGAGCGGGGATGAAACCACAATTATATTTACCATGCATATTTATATTAGTATTAAGACCTCTTTGTGATAAATCATTCCGAAATAAATTGGCCATTCCATTCGGACAATTTTGCCTCATCATCATATCTCCAGCTCTACTCATGGTAGAAGCACCAAATTTGGACAGTATCTGAAGATTGTATTGTATTGTATTGTATTTTTATTTGCTGAAAATCATACATACATGAGAATACATGTTGCACCAGAAAAAGACTCATACATCGAAATAAGGAAAAAAGTGTTATATAACTAAGACAGGTTTAACGGAAGCAAGATTTTAAGCTCGAGGAATGAAACCCCATTGGGGCTTATATTCCCTCCACGCTGAGACAGCAGTGATTACATATAAAGTATACAATAATTACTGGAATGAGGAGAAGTACACGAGTTTCTTAAACTAATCCAAATACATGTCAGTTATTGTTGATCCAAAAGAAAAAATTTAAGGCGCTTTTTGAACAGATGTATTGAAGTAACATTTTTAATATGAATGGGCACAGATTTCCATATGTGCGGTCCATGAGATATCATCGAAAACTTCCCTACATTAGTCCTAACTTGCTGTATATAAAAGTGTTGTGTTTGTCTATTATCATAATTATGGACACTTGATACTTCAGGAAAGAGGATTCTAAACACATCAGGAACGAGATAATATTTAACTTTATACATGAACAAGCTTGTAAGATAGGTATCCAAACTTTGAAATTTCAATGATTTGAATTTATGGAATAGAGGATCAGTGTGTGAATTAAAACCTGAAAATGTAATGATCCGTGATATCTTTTTCTGAAGTTGGGTTCTAGTGGGGAATTGGCTCAATATTATTAACATTACTTCACTCATAATTGAGTTATGGCATCATATATATATACATATATTAATAAATTCTCAGGAATTTAGGCAATTTCCTGGGATTTTAGGCAATATCCTGGGAATTTGAGCAATTTCCTGAGAATATAAGCGAGTTCCTGAGAACATTATGCCAGTTCCTAGGAATTTAACAAATGTAACAGGAACACAGTGGCAAGTTCCTGGGAATATAACTAAAATCCCTATAGCATAAACTCAAGTCTCAGGAACATAGAGGTCAGTTCCTACGAGCGGTACTCAATTCCTAGGAATTTAGAGAAATTGCTGATACATGTAATATTAGGAATGATTGTGGAAATAGTCTAGAGTAAAAAAATCTAATTATGCATTACACACAAAATACTGCATGGCACTCCGGGTTAATAACATCAAAAAATTAAGCAAAAAAGAAAAAAGAAAAGAAAAAAAATTAAATAAAATAATAACTAACAAACACACAGAATTACATTTCAGGCAAAACAACCTTAACAGCATGCATATGGAAAAACATGGTAATGTCAAAGCCTTTAGGGTTAAAATCATATGCAATAAATCTATATGCTAAATATCTGTTTATCTCGATAATGAAGTATTTCAATAAGCACGTCCTAAAAGGGCATGCACCTCAACTAGGCCTTGAAATAAAAAAAAAAGGAAATAACCCAAATCTTTGACACAGAATAATTTTATCCTTCTTTAGGTTATGTTTGTATTTCAAATTCATAATCAATTACTACAGCGCCCAATGACCTTGAAAAAATGCCAAGGTCATTCAAAAAATAATATGTGCCTTGAACTAAAGTACGTATATCTCCTTAATACATTTCTCATTAAAGTCAACAGGTGGCACCCCTAGTGGCTCATATGCCGTTGCCTTTTTTTCTTTCTATACATGTAATATATTATAGCATACCGTAATGTTAAATTCACAGATAGTTACAAATAAAAAAAATACAAGGGCCATCACAAGACATCTCAATTTTATATTTTACAGCTTCAGTGACCTCGATAAGGTGGATTACAGTCGACCACAATCAAGCTTTTAATTTCACCCACATAAAAAACTTCTACCTGTCAATATCCTCCAACATACATATATAGTCACACTGGTTTCACTATGAATTTTTTCCAAGTATCTGAGCTCTTGTCAATATGTGGTGGCAAAGTCAGCATGCACTCACGCATGCTGTTGAGCTAATAACATTATAAGGGCACAGCTTGCACTGTACTATTGGGTTTCTCATGGACCTACATTGTAATGTTACACACAGAATCGCATCTTTAAAATATTTCAAAGGCCGTCATTATGTCAGGATGCAAACCCAGTGAAATATTGCATATTGTCTGGAATACTCATGTTTAAAATTATGGAAATTAAGGGCAGTTAAAATTTTAAAAGCACATCTTCCAAACTCTTGCAGATATGGACAAAACATTTCAATGTGCATGCATAGTTCAGTGACACCTACCAATATATAATGGACAATATATAAAAGTGTGCTAATTAGGGCACTAAAATTTAAAAGTTGATTATCTCCAAAACTACTATAGACAGAGATGCCATTTCAACTTCATGTTATAGGTTTGTGGCAAAGCTTCGTCCAATGAACGATGAACCAAAGTTGTAGGATTTCATTTTGTGCCACTTAGGAGGATATGCAAAATTTACATCTTAAATAGCTTCAAAACTATTATAGATAGAGGTGCCATTCTGACTTTGATTTATTGGTCTGTGACACAGCCGCATCCATTAAACCGTAAATCAAATTTGTGTAATTTTAATTAATGCCAAGAAAATGAATACACAAAATTTAAATCTTTTTGAGTAACTGCAAAACTATTATACATGTAGGTGCCATTCCAATTTCAATTTGTGGATTTATGATATAGCTACATCCAGTGAACCATGAACCAAAGTTGTAGAATTTTAATTTATTCAAGTTAGGTGAATACACAAAATTTAAATCTTGACTAGCTTCACAATTATTATAGATAGAGGTTCCATTTCAACTCCAATTTATAGGCTTGTGACAAAGCCGCTTCCAATGAGCCATGAACCAACGTTCTAGGATTTTAATTTATGCATATAAGGTGACTATATGCAAAACTTAAATCTTGAGTTAATTGAGGGGAAATTTTAAAAAAACATCTGATTGCGGCGATGGAGAGCCACCGTTTACCCAAAACATGACAGCAAGATTAAGTAGAGTATTCCGTTGGTTTAGAAAGTCCAGCCAAGGTTTATGTGTCAACCTGATAAACTCGTGTTCCATGATATATGTGTGATGTAATAGCACGGATATGTTATTTTTGCTTGGATCAGCAATTTCATCAGTAATCACACACTTATTTAATGAAGCTACATTAATAGGTTGATAAGCTCTGCGGATGTGAAGGCTCAAATGATCCAGTTATTATAAGGAAAAAGCTTGTCAAAGTTATAGATGATTAGAAATTAAGAACTACATGCTATGCGATTGGCTTAAAGACGATATTCAGTGCCATGGCCAGCACGTAGCTAATTAAATGCTAATCCTTGCGCATGGGATGGATCAGATTACATAATACATATCAGCCGAGCAAGTGTATAACCCTTGCCTGACCCTTGGTTACCAGCAGAGAATTAAAGAAGCTAATTAATACAAGGCTGTTCGTATCTGTCTATCTATCTATCTATCTATCTATCTATCTATCTATCTATCTATCTATCTATCTATCTATCCATCCATCCATCCATCCATCCATCCATCCATCCATCCATCCATCCATATTGACACCACAACTACAGGGCAAGCCCACAAGTTCAAAGTGGTCCGGCTTTCTCTGGTGGCCAGAGCACCGCGTGTTGTCTTTAATTTAGGTGTCTAACGAGGAGGGGGACCAAACAACTGTGTCCATCGCTGGCCCACATGACGCTGACCACTGGCGACTTTAATAATGTGAATTCGGCGCTGAAAAGTGGAGCGGCACTTGGTATCCCTTTGCTATGTAAGCCTTTCCAACACAAAACGAGACGTTAACGTGAAAGCAAATGCCGTGTTCACTTTATTTCTCTGTGCCACCCTTACGTACTGTATTGTTATAGCTTCTTAACTGATGCCTGTATTTTAAAACATAGAATGAAAACTGCATGGTGCAGATTGATTGTTTTCCAGTTCAGTTAAAATCTCTGCAGTAGAATTCGTAAGGGAAGACTGTAGAACCCAAATGGTAAGCTGGCGGATGCCACGGTGTGCAACATGTGTATGTCATGGAGGTAAAACTTGGGGAAACCATAATTGCGAACCAATGAAACCACAAACGTGGTGAATACGTATAAGACACGATGTTAATAGCAAATCTCATGGTGGTAAAGAGGTGAAAACTACAGTGTTAAACCGGCAAAAAATATTACAATAAATAAATGGAAGCCAAAGTGGTTTATCAGTTACAACCATAGTAGCAAACTGTTGGAAGCTTAGAAGTAAACTTGTGTAAACCAATGTGGTAAATAGTGTAAAACATAATGACATACTAGACGAGACCATTATAATTGGTTTAAATATATTTTTCTTCGTCCGATAGAGGTTGCATAATATATTAGGGGACAATTGGGGAGGAGGGTTAGGGCCCTATGTTAACCCCTCTTGCTGAAGGATGTGACGACGGATAAACAGGAACAGTCACTTACACTGATGGGCGCACAGGCTAGATTGTTACCTGCTCATCTAGCATTGTAACCAAATCGAAGAAGACAGATAGTGGTCTACCCCAGAATAAATTACTATGCTATATTGTGGTTTCAGGGAATTAACAGATTAACAGTGAGTGACTAAGGAAAAAATATGTGTATATTGCTTTAAAATTAGCCAACATCCATGTTCGAAAACCGTGATGTAGCAAGAATATATAATCCTGTACTGATGAAAAAAAGAGCATGTGTCCATGCAGTGAGCATGCCTGGGAACCAAAAAGCAATGCATGGATTGTGAAGGGAGCATACCCAGATATAACAATGTGTAAATGGGAACGTGCCATTCTATAATTAGGACAGACGAAAAATAATGCCAAGTGTTGGGATTGAGAATGTCTAGTATGGTATGGAGGTGCATTCCAAAGTCTCACGGTTGAGGGGAAAAATGATTTGCACAATAAATCTGTTCTCGTTCTAAAATGAGGTTGGTCTTGAGATTGGCGTGTACCATATGTTTGCGGAGCAGGGTTCTGAAAATCGGGTATAACTGATTGAAGAGAATTTTGAAGCTAACATGTTGACTATGTTACACATTCGTATTAATTCGTCGTTTTACCTATATTTAGCCACAGTTTGTCAGCCAGGCTCTCTCATGCACTTAAGCGTTGGCTGTACAACCGAAAGCAGCTGTTATTATACATGCATCAGTCAGCTGAACCACTTCAAAGTTTTTTTCCGTTTCTGCAACTGTGCAACCCTCCCAGACAGGACTTCCATGTTCAAGAACAGGTCGTATGCACCGGGCAACCTCAAGACCTTTGTCTAAAAGTAGGTTATGTTTTGTCTCTCCACAATCGAAGCACAGAACGACCCACGGACCGTGTCAGGTGAAGAATTCTCGTCATTTTTTGGTGTTCTAAGAACAACAGTAAAAGAGACACTTATTACATTCCACGTAGTACAAAGTAATGAGTAATACTGCAGCTGCAAGTAATGATGCAAAGCATTTAAACGGCTTAAAAATTCGTCTTCCCGTATGTTTAAATCAGTGGGTGCGGCGAAACAGGACAAAACGTAGCACAGTGATTACGTTTTCGTAAAACTTGTGAAATGTCGTGGTTCGTCCCTCACTGTTGCTAAGGTCTTGTCAACAAGCTCAAATAGACGTAAACATTTTACGGCACTCGCATGTTTGCCCTGGCTTCTTATTGTTTGCATCCAGTTTCACCATTTACATACGAGTTAATGCTAGTTGTGTAGAATAAGATATACATTGTTTATTTCTCTGGGACGTAAAATGCTGAACCAAGTGAAGCTAACTCGCTTCCTCCTATGCGTTCTGTACCCCGTTTGTGGCGAGACAAAACATAACCCACTTTTAGACAAAGTTCTTGGCTTGCGCTTGGGGTTGCCCCGTGTATGATATCCAAACAGTTTCGAATGCACGACGATCAGAGCGTTACCTAAGACTTTTCATAATGTTCAAGAGTTCGACTGCTTTAGAGGTATTATTGTGATCAGACCATCTCGGATATGAACGAACAGTTAAACCAAAGGACAAAATAATACATGCTTCAAAACCGTTTCCACAAAAATTCCTTACCGATATTAGTTTGAGGTATTTTATCAGCTACACGATGTCCAATCTCAGCAAAATAATCATTAAAATCCTCAGGAGAAATGTCTAGCGGCACACTGTTTTCACTTTTTTTATCAGGATATATTTTTTTAATTTACTAACATAGATTATGGGAATTTTAATTTTCTAGCTTTACGAAACTTTCAAAATATCTTTTCTTTTCTTGCTTAATCAACTAAGTTATCAGATAAGTTTTTATACTCAGCCCACAATGCAGAATCACCTGTAAGTACCTCTTTATCATGCAGTTTATCCCTTGTGTACACAATCTTTATTATTTCTTTGTTTACCCACGGATTTATTCGATTTTTAAGTCGCATTGTCCTAATTGGAGCATAAACATAAGGCAAACGCAACTTTCCATTTTTAAACATTAGCCAAGCTTCTTTCAAATCATCAGAAAACATAACCTGTCTAAAAACCTTAGAATAAACCGTTGAGAAATTTGTTTATATCGAAATTCTTGTAATCTCTGAAAGTAATTTCTCTGTGTGTTTTGCTCTCAGATTTCATTTTCAGTGTAGTATAAACCGTATAGTGATCACTTAGTGTTATTTTGGTAACACCAGATTCCACGTGTTTTTCTGATATACTGGTTAAAATCAAATCGATCGTACTACTTGTGTTTAGTGTCACCCTTGTCGGTTCTTGAATAAGTTGCTTCTTTTCAAAGGGATCTTCCATATGGCACACATGGTTCTTATAAAAATATTCGCTCACCTTATAATCTATGTTTAAATCCCCAAGGATAAATATATCCTTGCTTCCAGACTGGGCCATAGTAATATTTTCTAACATGGAGTCACAATAAGCCTCATTTACGGTGTAGGGTCTGTATAGGGGGCACACTAATATAGCTGCCCCACTTGATGGTTTATTTTCAATCCAGCAGACTTCCAATTCTTTGTTTTCATTACTGTTGATTTGAATATCAAAGTGAACCGCGGCCACGGCATATATCATGTAATTATTGATGGTCTGAAACTTTTGCAAAATAATGTAATTTTGGTTTTATATATTATAACCCACAAGATCGTCCGAATTCCATCATCCTCATATACAAACCGTTGGGTGCGAAATCCACAATTTTCAAAATGGCAGCCTTGTTTGCATGTTACTCCCAATTCGATATTTTGAATCGGTAGTGTCCAAAATATATGTGTATTGGCGTTAAGGGGAGGTTAATTTGTCGAACGCGTGTATGTAAGGTATATGATGGGACTTTTCCAGTGTAAGCATTACCTAAAAATGTAAATACAATGACTTGGAATTACCATTACCAGTTGTTAGCAGCGGTGGGTCCCGGAATAGGAATAGTGTATACGACACTGTAGTCGCCCATAGGCTATGAATTAATTAGCATCACTAGTCGGACCTGCCAAGCACTCCTTCTGAGTTAAAGATGGAGCTTAGGGGTGAGGTTGCCCTGATGGTAGATTCAGGTCCGAAAGTGCTGGCGGGTTTTAATATAAGTGGTAACAATAACCCTGGTGTCAAACTTTGTCAAACTGCTTGCTTATATCAAGAAACACGAGGCAGACTTCTTTATGTTCATATATAGCTAGACATAGTTCATGATACAAGACAAGAAGATGATTAATTGCAGAATCACCTAGAAGGATGCCAGATTGATAAGCTGATATAATGGTACTGAACCTGAAAACGTTGAAGACATGCTTGAAAACCACTTCTTCAAACACGTTTCCTGCACAGCTTAGCAAGAATACGGGTCTATAGTCATAAAATGATTTGGGGGTTCTTTTCATGGATCAGGATAACATTAACTTCCTTCCATAACGAAGGAATTTATTTCACTGAACGAAAGATTGTAGACTTTAGCAAGTGACTCATGTCCAGCAGGAGCAGCTTCCATAAAGAGTGTATAACCAATACCGTCTGGTTCAGACGCCTCGGAAATACCCAGAGATAACAAGGTATCTAGAACAGCGTAATTTGACATACCAAGTCGAACATAACGTATTTTTCTGGATGGATACTTAGGTTTGGGATACATGCCGAAGTTTTGTCAAGTTTGCACGGTCTGGGGAAAAGGCGCCGAAAGCTTCAACTTTCGATAGATTATAAATACGGTCTCCGTGATTTTGGAGAGAAACTATGGAAGTCATTTGGTTTCGACTCAGAAGTATTTCGCTGTTCGCCACCAACCTTTCTTTTTATAAGTTGAACGTTTAAATTTTTCTCATCCAGCAGCTTTCAATTGACCTTGATGATAGCTGACAATATGTAGTCCAGGAGACGGTGTCAAGGGTGCTGTTCATCCGATTTGACCTTAGCAAGTGCTCTGTGAACTTTAAAACGTAGAGAAAGAAGGTAGGAATTGTACCTTGGAAGGTCGGAGGGCCGAATTTCAATGGTAGGATTCGGAATACAAATGCTCCGAGCTTCAAGAAACATGCGCGATCATAGATCACCACAAGTATCAACATTATTGGAGGCAAAACACACTTCCCTGCCTAGGCTGTTTAAGTAATTTCTAAAATTATTGAAATCTGTTCCTATAATTTCAGATATGTCTAAAAAATATCGGATATTATTTCCTCCGAAATAACAAATTATCGCCCATTGCAAGGTGATCGCAATTTGCACTGGCAGGTAAAAGTTGGACATCGCCGACAAAATGTGGGATATCAGTTATGACCTGGTCAAGGCAAGTTGCAGAGTGTTCAGTACTTAGCGTCGGCCAGTTACGTGTTAACCACTATCCACTGTACATCAATGCAAGTCAAACTGGGATCGTAATGACATATATAGCAGTGGCAGTAATATTGCCATGCAAATGGATACCAGAGTCGCGTGAACAACAATGTCAAACCAGTGGTTATGTTTGGTACCATACAACGTTGATTCACGTTCTTATTACTTTAGCTAATTTCGCTGCGGGTACAAAACCGTAAAAATATAAGCATGACGGAGTACTATTAGTTATCGGCTGATAGGAACTTTTTCCAAATTGGTGAAATTTAAACTTATCTTAAACATATTTATTTCACTTGGATTGCCAAGTAGTACAATAATACTAAATGAATGGCTCTCCAGGCAGAGAGAGACACAATCATATGTACAAAACACACAAAACAATATCCAATGACAAATAAATTGGTCAGTATTCTAACATGATATTCATCTCGTACCAACTCAAGGTATAAACCGTCTTGTATCTATAATAAGGTTTTGGACAGAATAAAAAATATCTAAGATGTCGCTTGACGAAAGATTGTCATTGCCATGTGTCAGATAAGTAAGCACTTTCTCACCTGCTATGTGAATAACTAGGTTTGGATTGACTCCCAGTGCCAAAATATTGCATACCGTCCTCAATAATTATACTCTATGGTATAAAAAGAGGGGACATTCGAGGAAGAAATTGTATGTACTCTCATTGGGATATGAGCAATTACATGCAGCCGACGGAAGAATATTTAATCTATGAAGATAACAATTAAGACGACAACAACCCAAACTGCCTGAAATGAAATGAAAAAGGCGGAAAAACTATAATAAATGTAAAAGCAAGCACATTTACAGTAGTTGCAAATCATTGAAACCAGCCAACCAATCGCGCTGTCTGGTTTCGTTGCTGTAATTGAGCAATGAGGGTTGACCTTGTTCGTTCTGAGATAGCAAAACGACACACAGTAAGCCTGTGTTCAGAAAAGGCAAGTAAGCCACAAGGTTAACTTGCCGAAGGCATGCGTGGTGTTAAGGGGAACTACAGTCACGGTAGACGAGTAAGTACCATGCTAATGAATTATTGTGACAAATAGTTATAACTTATAATGAAGCCTCCTACTGTAAAGCCATAATTTCAAATTTGGTATTGCTGGGGCTAAATGATTTTACAACACGGCAATGGATATAACTAAATAAGCTAGGATTACGCATGTATTGATGGCGAATTGGCCGATGTGTTTGGCTTTTTTTTACACAAAATATATGAACCGATTGATAGGTCAGTAGGAAATGCCCATAAGAACATCAGAAATTGCGTTTATTAAACCGTTGTCAGACATAAAACGATTAGATTGAGTGAAAAGGTATGCTTGACACTCGTTGGGTACAAAGTATTACGCGTGTCACCAGATGGACATGAAGTGTTTTAATACGCTTGGCGCCAGATGGACACGAAATGTTACGCTCGACACTTAATTAACATAAAGTATTATGCTTGACACTAGGTGGGTGGGCATCAAATGTTTCCTTGACATTTGTTGGGCTGGAAGTTTTACCCAAACACCAGGTGAATATGAAATACCGCCACATGAGTCTTTGAAATCATGGCAGTTTCTCACTCCACGTCTTGATTTTTTTAAAACTTCATTCTTAATTTTTAGAATTTTTAGGTCAGCTGACTTATCAGTCAGCTGAGTTTATATTATGGTCCTTTTCATCGTCGTCGTTGGTGTCGGCGTCGGCGTCCACGTCTGTCAGTCAACAATTCACATTTTGGACTTCTGAAATATGGCCGACCGGATTCACTTGAAACCTGGTAGGAGTGTACCTTGGGTGGGTCTCATATTTGATCAAATGGTCACGGTCCAGTGGATTTTCATGACATTTTTTTTGGGGGGGGGGGGCATTTTGGGGGCAAAAATCTTAAACAATCTTCTCCGAACGTCCCAAGCCAATTGTTTCAAAATTACATAGGTACACTTCCAGGTATTCTTTGATTATAATGTGTTCACCAGGTGGTGCAGTGATTTTTTTCTTTCTTTTTTTTTTTTTTAAGCTATATCTGACTTCTTCTCCAAAAGTGTCCTTTAGAGTGTTATAATACTTGGTGGAAAAATTGTTTTTTGAAGGTCCACACTAAAGTGTTCATTGCGTAATGATTCTCCCCATCTATTGTTTTTTCTTTTTTTTTTCTTTTTTTCTTTTACTAATTTTTCAATTTGGGTACTTCCGCTTAATGCACATTTTCAATTGATTACAATTCAAGTCAATGGGGGATTGCAATTGTAAGTCACATTCATGACTTTTCCAAAAGCTGTCAACCATAATAATGTGTTCACCAGGTGGTGCTGCGATTTTTTCTTTCTTTTTGTGCGGTAAAGCTTTTTTTGTCCTTTTCTCTAAAAGTATCATTTAGATTCTCATAATGCTTGGTGGAAAAGTTATTTGTGGAAGGGTCAAACTAAAGTGCTTGTCAAATACAGACTGGCTGATTTGATGGTCTTGTATATATGTAGGTAAAAAAGTAAAAATGTTTTGTCTGGTAACACTAACAGCATTACTTTATTTAGATATTGGCAACATATTTTGAAATTTGATACATTTTCCTCGGAAGAACATGCCAACATGTACTTGACAAAAATACAATGATCGGAATGATCAGTACGGATGAGCTGGTGTTTATATCGGATGCAGGGCATATCAGGTCTTTTCTTCAATAAAGGATATCGGATTGAAACGTCATGCGATACCGATATCACGGATCTCATTTATATAGGCCTACTATGTACAATTAGAACATTTTAAAGGATCGTGAATTTCACACTAAGAGCTTTTTTTACCGCATCTTCAATGCGAATTGTCAATCACCATATATCCCTACAGTTTCCTCATCAATGTATTGAATATGTATGTGAAAACTCTGGGGGGTTAACAACTTAAAATTATTATGAATGATGGTCTATGGCTGTGGGACTTAGTTTTAAATTTGATATAGTGTATTCTAGCAAGCTATCCAAGGCTATTTGTTTAAACTTTTGAAGTTCGTGTTTCACATTGGTTTCAGTCTTTTGTTAAATTTTGAACTTAAAATCGGAATCGGATTGTCATATAGGTATTGGACGATAAATTTCATGTCGGTCCATTCCTAATGGTCAGTATCATTCAGTGCTCTTAAAACAGGAAGCATCACTGTTTCTCTGAAATGAAATGCTGTCCAATATCCAGCAATAAATTTCAAAATCATGAGCTCACAGATGTGTTCCATCACAGGCAACCAAGCATAATTATAAGACATGATGAAATGTGGTCTCAACCCTATCAAATTTTAGTTTTAAAAGGTAACACATTGAATTTCGGAACTGTGTTGAAAGGCCCTAAATGCAATTTAGATAGGATGCAGGGAGCAGCCCGTCATCCTTCACCCGCTCCATTTTGAAATAAAAAAGGTGGTCCAATTTGGGGGCATATACGTGTAAGTCGATAAGGAACATATTAAGAAGCTATCCACTTAATAACACACGCCAAATCTGATTTGTCTACGGTGGTCTGTATTTTCTTTTTAAGATGTCATTGACATCTGCTGCGTGTCTTTGTGGCAAGGAAGGTGAAACTACTCGCTAGGCTGGTTAAGATTCCACCAATTCATATATTTACATTCACAGACATGTGCCTCCCTGCACCTAAATAAGAGTCGTCCGTAACACGCTTGTCATAAAATCTTAACATCCTTTTTTTTTTTAGTGTGTATTTATTATTGTTCCGGTTTCCAAAACTTCCAAGTTTAAACTTGATTTTGTTTTCTTAGGAGGTATTGCTGAAGGAGTAGCTACGGTTACCTCCTCTTTCTGTCGTTGTGCAATTTTTGTGATCATTAAATTATATATTTGTGTCTCGTCTGGTTTGCCAAAACTTCCAAGTTTAATCTTGATTTTATTTTCTTAGGAGGTATTGCTGAAGGAGTAGTTACGGTTACCTCCTCTTTCTGTCGTTGTGCAATTTTTGTGATCATTAAGTTTGCCCAACTGTGATACGTTTGTATAATTTATTTACCGCCGAGTTTTTTTTATACAATTCTCTGTTTATGGTACCTTTCAATTCAACAAAATATGCTTGAACTATCTTTTCTGCCGTAAAGGGAGTTTGTGTTTGCGTATGCGGGTAAGGTTGTCACCATATGAATAGAAAAATAACGCGACATCTTCCCTTTCTTCAGACTGGTACTGTGGTTGTATTAACAAAGAATTTGATATGATCCTCAAATTGATCCTTGAGTTAATATCAATGTACCTTTGGTCCAAATTTACCGAATTCTTGACCTACAAAACTTCAAGTATTAGCCTATACATGGTCTTGGCAGTAAGACAAACATTAGAATTAACATTTCCATTTCATAAAATTGATTATAGATCGAGTGCTTTATTTGCAAATCTTGATTATAATTGGGTCAAATTGAGATTAAACCATAATCCTTTTATACTTTAAATGTTAATATGCTTTTGGACACAGGGTTAAGTAATTTAGGATCAAACAAGTTTACTTTAATTTTGATTTTAATTTTGAACCCAAATTTGGCATCAGATCAAAATTCTTTGTGAATAAGGCAACAGCCTGAAGGTTAAACATTACAAAATAGTGATTAAACATGGTTTTCCGATAACTTCTGTAAGAAACCACCATTTCAGGCTGATTTACTGCAAATAAGCTTACGCGTTCCAAACCTTGCTCACCATTAGCCTTAATTGCAATCAGTTGCATGTAAGATTGCCACGGGAAATGTAACATAATGACAGTGCACCGGTGCCCCTTCTCGAAAACTGTATGTAACATATATAAGTGCAATGAGATCATCTGCTAAGGCGCGATATCTATCCATCCAGACAAGCCGCTAGCTTTTTCCAAACACTACGAGACCAATACGATGAGAACAACGATTGAAGAGATTAACGCAACGGGTAACTTTACCGAATGTCTCGGCACACGATTGCCAGGTGCCCATGAGACGTTCTATTCAATCTCTCGTGACTGATCGCGAGAGCTGACATTTGTACTCGCACTCATTGTGCATCACATTGTATCGTCATATTTTCCAAAATAAGTTGGTCGCTTGGAAGCGATCAGTGTCGACCAAATAAATCACAGTACAGGTACACTTGTTTTTCTTTAGCTTTATATTCAACCGAGTCTTCCTTCTTGCCCTTCCGCATATTAAAGGATCTTGATATTTTGGACACTTGGCTCTCCTTCTCAACGTTCCTGCTGATATCTCACAGTCAATCTTGATCTATTTCCGGCTGTAAAAAAATCAAAAACAAAAAACAACCACAAGTCAGTTATACATTATATTCCATTGGTTTCAGTTTAAGGTCACTTGGCCGCATAAAAACTAATGACATGCAACAATACAAACTACGCAATTTAAAGTCAGTCTATCTGTGAGAACATATTTATTACCTGACTGTTGAGACCATCGCTTCCAAAAAAAGCTATTGACACAAGACATGCTATCATTATTAGTGTCATCTACAATTCTCGGCATGAATGTTTTTGTTAGCGAGAATTTTGTACAAAAAGGTTGAGGCAGACGACCATTTATATCCGGGCGCTTTGGGCCGATATGAGCGGGAAAAGATTAATGTCTGTCTTCTGAATAATACGGAAAGCAACTTCCAGGAAAATTGCAGACATGTCTGTGGTATCATATAATTATTTTTGTCAGCATGCTATTTTTCACTATGACGACAAAGATTGCCTAATGGCACGGGAGGCAAAATAGAATTTTCTACAAATGACAGCTCTTGATAGTCCAAAGTACCCCCGGCTTCGATTTTGGCAAACCTCCGCGACATAGGATATTGATTGACTCTTGCCTTAAGGGCGGATTTACGTGAGTTTCCAAAATGTAACTACTTGACGATATGCAAATTGTAAAAAATTATTTTTGTGATATCCCTCAATTGCTGCCCTGTGGGGGCCTTAAGTGATCTGTAGTGTAGATTACGTTAGTACAAACAATGAAGCAAATAGGAAAAACAAATATCGTGGCCAGCCAATGAACTAAATCCGGAGACAAAATGAACATCGATCAAAATGTGTAACTGGGCTGACAATAAAGACATCGAGGAGCCAAAGCAAAAGACTTGATTCGTAAAGTAGGCATTTGGTTTGCCAGTATTTTCACTATGTTGTAATAAAATGCACTGAATGTGTCATATCTTTGGCATTAAATACTTCTGACGGCCCGTAATGCAACTGAGGCAGATAATATTGAATAGTTTGGTCATAACGTGTGGCTGGCATAACCCTCAGATAGTGATAAAAAAGGATGTTTTCTCAAAATGGCCTAAGTTAATGGGATCTATTGCTGTCATTTATCCGGGCAAAAATGTAATCCTTCGTGGGCCATTTATTTTGCTAGTACACTGCAGGCCAAAACAAATGCGTGTAAAGTTGACTAAACTGTCACTCAACTTTAATTACGCCTTCGAAGAATGACCTTGCCTTTTATTCCCTGTTCGACAATAAAGTTGTGAAAAACTGATTATTTACTTTATAGATTGTATCGTTATGTTCAGTTTATTAGCAGCTAAATTCCAGTTTAGATGCTGTCCTTGTCAGCCAAAGTGTTGTCTACTATTTGAACCATCTAGTGAATTGGGCTAAACATTCATGCAAGTGCTATAAATCTCTTCATTTCAAAGCAAGCGGTATGATTTTGTGCACGTTACAACATAAATTGCGATCATTATCAATAAGGATTTTCTGTAATGAAATTGTTTCATCATCGTACGAATAATGATCCAGTTTTACGCTCAAATACCCTTTTACCTATATGTAACTATGATAATGTCCAAAACTGTTTAAACTTTAAACATTCTAAAATTTTGATGCATAATCAGAGCCAAGCCAATGGTATGTTAATCATTCGTGTCAGCTCTTCCTGATCAGAATACAAGAGCTTTCCCTGAAGCTAGTTGCTCTCAACCCACTCTAAGGAAAGCTATTGCCTGGGTCATGCCTTCATACTGTTATAGCTATTGATCTGGGACGTGCTATCATTTTGTTATAGCTATTGATCTAGAACATGACATCATACTGTTATAGCTATTGATCTGGGATGTACCATCATACTGTTATAGCTATTGATCTAGAATATGACATCGTACTGTTATAGCTATTGATCTGGGACGTGCTATCATTTTGTTATAGCTATTGATCTAGAACATGATATCATACTGTTATAGGTGTTGATCTGGGATGTACCATCATACTGTTATAGGTTTTGATCTAGAATATGACATCATACTGTTATAGGTATTGATCTAGAACATGATATCATGCTGTTATAGCTATTGATCTAGAACATGATATCATACTGTTATAGCTGTTGATCTGGGATGTACCATCATACTGTTATAGGTTTTGATCTAGAACATGACATCATACTGTTATAACTATTGATATAGAACATGACATCATACTGTTATAGCTATTGATCTGGGATGTACCATCATACTGTTATAGCTGTTGCTGTGAGACATGCCATCATGACATTTCCTATCTACAATACCTTGCACAGAACTTCTCTATTGAATGAATTTTAAGCAAAAACACTAAAGCAGGCGGTGTGTCACATCTAGGTGCTATTGGGCGATTTGAACGGAAAGTGTTAAACACTGTATTTAAATATGTTCTTCAGAAATAAAATAATTTCTACTCATGCTTGAAATGCTAAGATTCATTTACGTTTGTCAACACCATGACATTGTTCAAATAAAAAAAAGTACAGTATCTGAAAATTGAACAATTTAAACTAATGCAATATCTGAACAATATCAGTTATTTACTTGGTACCGTGGATAATGTAGACATATTTGAATAGATGATCGACACGAATTTTATTATAATTTTCGGCTATCCAACAGACGGTTAATGCTGATATTTTATTTTTTTTCAAAATTTTTAACCGATGCTGTTTATTAAGACAAAATACATTAAATTTTAAACAAAATATTGTTTGACAAAATTGTTTTTGGAGTTCTTACTGCCAACTGTTAGGTACAATGCATGTAGCAATTTTGACATTGGATTCACTGGTCCAGTATGATATTTTGCAGACATAATCAGCATAGACTAGTTCACGTCGGCGCCTTGACATTTCACATTAGGGGACATCTGAGTGAATTGTTACAAGCTGCTGCAAAACAGATTAGTTTTCAGGGATACAGTAAGAGAACTAAAAAGGAAGATTTGCTTCAAAGCAAATCTGTCTGTGTGCCTTCCAAAGTTGTAAATATTAAATGGTACAACTTTTATGATTTGGTACTTCACATTCCATAAAGCTTATGGCTGGATGAAAATTTCAAAGGACCAATGACCTAAACCTTTGACCTTTAACCTTTATAGGTTACATGTAAATTGCAAAAATGTACAGTGTTACAAAACCCACAATTTAAGTCCAACATGATTAGAATTGGATGGAAATTGGCCGAGTTATGGCCAGGTGAAACTTTCAAAGGTCCAGATGATATTGACCTTTGACCTTTGGGGGTTACATGTAATTTTCAAAACGTACAGTGTTACAATACCTACAATTTGAGCCCAACATGATCAAAATTGGATCAAAATTGAGCAAGTTATGGCTAGAAGAAAGCCACAATCGAAAGAGGCCTTTAACCTTGAAATTACCTTTGACCTTGAAATGACCTCTACCTGAAGTGAACTTTGACCTTTAAAATGATATTTTTACCTAAAATTGGCCTTTGATATTGACATGACCTTTGACCTTGACATTTGAGATGACCTTTGCCTTGCTATGATCGAACTCCTATACACTTGGAACTATATCTACGATAGTATATAAGATATTGAAGATTCAAAATTTTATTAAGCCTTCATTTGCATAATTTTGAAAAGCATGACCTTCCATTATATAAAGGCCTGACTTCATCTATAGAAGTATAATTGTGCCAAGTTTGGAGTTTCTACGTGTAATACTTTTCAAATGAAATGTCGGACAAATTTGCCGGTAAAGAAAGAAAGAAAGAAAGAAAGAAGAAAGAAAGAAAGAAAGAAAGAAAGAAAGAAAGAAAGAAAGAAAGAAAGAAAGAAAGAAAGAAAGAAAGAAAGAAAGAAAGAAAAACAGTATGTCTCTGTTGGCACACAGACATAATTTCTGCCAGGTTAATTTGTAGCCCTTACTAGTTTCAAACGGTGCTTCTGTCTCCACCCACCCATCCCCCATCCCCACCAAGGCTATGAGCCCGAAGTGAAATGGACAAACTGTTGACTCAGTCCTATAGGCTATATCCTAGGTGGTACCATCATCCCTTATAAACGCCTTTCAAGTGATTGCTATTTCACTTATTAATACAACCGACAAAGAAACACCACTTAGCAGTAAACGGTACAGAATCATGAAAATTTGTGCCTGTTTGGCAGATTTGCATTGATTTTAGCTAGTTAGTGCTAAACTTAATCACTCTACAGAATTTAACAAGGACGGAATAAAGCCCTTGCCTTTCTGAGCGCTATTTTGATGACATTGTCGGTGCAAACGTTTATTTTCTGGCATATAATACGAATATATGAATAGCTGAACTAGACACTGGTAAGTTTCAGGTCGATAATTTAAGACTTCAATAATGTTAATACGTGTATTTTAACATCCAATGAAACAAAGTACTTCTGGAAAGCTAAGAGATCAATCAGCAAGACACTGTTTATGTATTTCTTTTCTGTCTTCTGTCAGACAAGACCAGAGGTATGGTGCTTGTGATCTTTGAATCACATAATCGATTGGTTGAAAGTTAACAAAACAAACCAAAAAAACTATTGTAGAAATAGGTGATTTGGTGAAATTACACATACTGTCAAAAAAATTATATCTGGAATCGCACACCCTGCACAACAAATGACTGTAACCTTTATTCGCATTCAGGTCTCGACCGTATGACAAAACTTTTAATTAATTTCAAACAGAATTTATGCTCCAGGGGCGACATAACAGTCTTAAATATATTTTCAAATTTAGATGCACAATAAATTTGCCTGGGAGCTGCCATTCTTTTTTTCAATTTTGTATATCAGGCAGCTTTACAGAGATAAAATATTTGAATACTTCAGCTTCAACTTTGATACTTGAAACTGTTGCACTAGATGCTGAAGATGTTAAACGATTTTTACCTTTTTTTCATGTGTAGCATGCTACATTTAGGTCGAATATAACATACTTATTGCTCATTTTTAATTTGGATGGCCGCTCCTGGGAGCCAATTGTTCTCATCATAATTCATTTTTGTTGTTGTTGTTGTTGTTGTTGTTGTTGTTGTTGTTGTTCTTGTTCTTGTTCTTGTTCTTGTTCTTGTTGTTGTTGTTGTTGTTGTTGTTGTTGTTGTTTTGGGGGGCGGTGTTTTGGGGGTTTTATTTTTGTTTTTTGTTTGTTTGTTTGTTTGGGTTTTCTTGGGGTTTTTTTTGTTTGTTTGTTTTTTGTTTGTTTTTTTTTTATTCTGCAGTGCCATTAAAAAGTGAGATTTGGGCCGTGTTGAGGAATCTTTAACCTTTCTATCACGGGATCGCCATTTGCAAGTCTTCAGTGTCACGGGACTCCATTTTGGTCTTTCATTCGCGATTTAATTTCGTTTTCCCGATGAAAGTTTGTGGTCCTCATATTTCATTATTTCCATGTCTGTCGTACGGATGATGTTTGTCTTGAGCTCCTTGTATTGAGATCTTGTGACCTTTTTGAAAAACCTCTAAATGTTTTCTAAAATCCTTTTTTACCACAGTTGCCCACCTTCAGAAATTCAGACATGCATTAATTTGTGTGGTTTACACTAATTAAATTTGCACATTAAAACGACCTTCTTATAATTGTTAATAATAGTATGTGTCTGAGTATGATACATTGCCGACATCTGGAAAATCATCCGATACACAGCCTAAATCTAATGACTGTACCAGTTGTGATAAAGGAATGGGGTGGACATGCATGCAGTACAACACAGTACAAACTACATGTGATACAACAATGTACAAACTATGCAAAGCTGTACAAACCACATGCAATATTTGTTATATTTAGATTTGCATAGTCACAAAACACACACACACACACACACACATATATATATATATATACATATATATATATATATATATATATATATATATATATATATATATATATATATATATATATATATATATATATATATATATATATATATACACACACATACACTGTACACACCACTGAGTATTTATTGGGCAGTCACATGAAAAACTTCTTGCAATTGTTACAAATAGTATACATATGTATATATACCAGCATGATACATTGAAGACCTCTGGAAAATCATCCGATGTATATCCGTGATCTTATAACTACCTGCCAGGACAGGGAAAAGGGTCAGACATGCATGTAATACAGCAATGTACGAACCACTAAGTATTTATTGCCAGTCATATGAAATACTGTGTACAAAATACAGTTCAAATGCTGTATTGTTTCAAAAATCCACCCCCTCCCGAATCCATCCACGCTCGGTGCTTCACTCCGTCGAATCTCCAGTATACACGCCCAGCAGACAGGGAGACTTTCCCCCTATGACAGTGAATGGGCTTTGAGTCTGTGTCTAATACATACTCTGCATATAAAATAAAGTTCATGTGCTTCATTCTTTTACAAATGCATGACATAATGATGCCACTGAATTATGCTATGGCTATTGTATGGTATGTGGAGAGAAGTAATTTCATCATATTCTAAACATAAGTTTTACATGTTTCATGCATAAGCTCTTACCGTTTATATTCATCCCTCAAATGTGCAAGAGATCTTAACCGTTTAAGTGCTGACTTGAAATTTTTTACAACGGCTGTCCTTTGGAGACTCTTTGAGAGCAGGCAAAGCTGCCAGGAATTTATCTCTGGAATTATTATAGTGACTGAGATCGGCACATTCTCGTCGCGAGTAACAATAGAGGAGTTCATAAAGTCTTCGCATATTGGTCACTGAATCTGACACAAAATGTTCTCCAACCAAGCGTTTGCAGCAGTCCGGCCACAAGTGAATCAAAACATCAAAGAATACACATGCAGTTCCCTGTACAGGCAAGAAATGATGGTCTCTCTGGCTTCTAAGATCGGAGACCACTCCACATAGCCCTCAAAATAAAAACCCTTTAGAATGCTCTTCGTCTTGCCCATTTTGCCCGACGATAATCTTAGGGTGACCCTGATGTAGTAATGCAGTACCTTCTTTCAGCTATCCAAAGATGAACTAAGTACTGCTGTGCTGAACAATATTTATATATTCCTGAAACATGATTACATTAAAATAATAATGAGATCCCTCAAATGAAGGATTGAGTCAGATAAATTATTTATGTTTTCTATTTTCTCGCAAAATCCAAATCTGCGGGATGTACTGAGACTTTCTAACTGATTTTCCTGTCCATAATGCAAGCTTTTTGTCTGCATTAGCAGCTGAAAGACTAACGAAATTGGATCTATATTAAAAATTATGCCATGACACGCTCAAAGGAGAGATGATTAGCAGATGTTCACTGCTATCATCCCACACCCGGCCACGTTTAACGGTCTCTGTAAACAGCTTCACCGGCAGAAACGTGGATCGTCGGCTCTGGGGCCCCGAATTCGTCAGCCACTCCACAATGACAACCAAGTTAGCGAAAGCTTGATTACGGTTTTTGAGTTTGAAGCAAATCTATCATCAGATGACAAAAATAATGCTGCCACATTTCAGAGCACTATTTTCCTGATTTATTCAGGAGTTTAATTTGGCATGTTATAATACACACACACACACACACACACACACACACACACACACACATAGTGAGCCATTTTGACATCGTATTTAGCGATAGCTTCAAATTATTTGGCGACACTGCTGAATATTTATATTGATATAACCAAATATTTAGCGACATGTCTTAATATCTAGAGATATTCCTTGACATTTTAGTGGTGATTTCGCTAATTCATTTGTTGATTTCAAAACGTTTGTCCCTATCGGTAATTCATTTAATAGCAATATCACAAAGTAGTATAAAAATACCGCTAAATACATATTCTTAATTGATACTTCAAAATCCTTAGCGATATCGTTAAATAATTCAGTGATACCTCAAGTCGTTTAGTAGTACCGCTAAATACTGCGTTTACAGATATCGCTAAATCACCTGGCAATATCTTTAATAAATCATTTCGCGGTAATCCTAAATTTATTTCTGGACATGGTTATATGACTGTCATTACGAGGGAACCCTACAAGTGCTTTTTCATGACACTTGCAAATTCTAGCGTTTTCTTGTAGTATGTGGATTCTTTCTACGTGTCTAGGGAATTGCTGTGAATTTTGGTCTGTTCATGTGGGTTCCCTCCCGCTCTAATCCTACTATCCGCGTTACTCAATATGTATCCGTGACCTATTCAGCGACATCGCTAAATGATTAAGGGACATGGCATAACAACTATCATTTGGTGACAAGGTCAAGTAATTTGAGAAACACTTCAAATTTATTTACCGATATGCCTGTATTTACATATATCCATATTATATTATAGAAACATGTACCAGTAAATAAATAGGCGACATCGCTACATATAATTAATGTTCAAACAGTTCCACGTGCATATTTATGGGTATCCGCAACTTATATACAATTATCGTTACATACTTGTCATTTTATATATATATATATATATATATATATATATATATATATATATATATATATATATATATATATATATATATATATATATATACATTCATTGGCCTCTCTTGACAAATATTTTTATATATAGGCCTGTTAACCAATATTTTGTTATCACCTAGTGTGTGTGTGTGTGGGGGGGGGGGTTTATGCAACATTGTCCTCTCTTGACAAATATTGTGTTATGGGCCTGCTGAGCAATATTTGCAACCATCTTTTCATGTGCGTTTAAAAAGATCGAAAGTGTGTCCAGTTACATGTCTCCTGTCATAACCATAAGTTTGATTGCTGAAGCGTATGGATTAATTTAAATGACTGCATTGGCACACATTGCGGAAACAATCTCTCTGAACAATGCACAGAAACACAAAGCACAAGCACTAGACCGCCCTGACAAAATACACTACAACACAATACAATACAATACAATACGATACAAAAAGACAATAAGAGCAAAAATATTTGGAATACAAGGTATAAAACAAATAAGACAAAAGATATAAAGAGCTAGGGAAAAAAAGCCTCTAATTTAGTTCCTTATAATTTGTTGGTCAAAATCTGTCTTGGGCGTATGTCTAAAATACAGACCTTTATAAATAAATCTTTCGGTGCGTCTTTTAAAAAGGGGCCAGTGAGTTACGTGTCACAGAAAGTTCATGAAGAAATTAAAAATAGAAAATAAGTGCAGCGCCACCTGTTGAACAAATTAAGGTCCTGGGGCCTCAGAAGTGTCTGTGAACAATTTTCCGGCGATTTCGGAGGAGCGGATTTTTTAAGATTTTGCCGAAATAATAATATTAATGATGATGATGATGATGATGATGATGATGATGATGATGATGATGATGATGATGATGATGATGATGATGATGATGATGATGATGATGATGATGATGATGATGATGATGATGATGATGATGATGATGATGATGATGATGATGTGGTGGTGGTGGTGGTGGTGAGGGGTGCTCGGTGGACCAGCGAGTCTGCAGCCTGGGTTCGATACCCACCGGCGGCACGTGTCGAGTCAGATTCTTCCGAGGGTACGGACTTTGTGGCTTTTTCCCCCCAGGCCTGGGGATTGATGGTCGCATGTCGCAAAGTTCCCGAACCTTGTTGAGCACCGCAGGTTTTCGCCTGGATCTCCGGTTTCCTGGGCTAAGATTTTGCCTACTGGACCCTGTGAAAGAACAGCCGTGAAAGAACAAGCTGTAGTACAAATTTGTTTGGTGGTGATCATTTAGTAGTAGTAGCAGTAGTAGTAGTAGTAGTAGTAGTAGTAGTAGTAGTAGTAGTAGTAGTAGTATTGTTGTTGTTATTATTATTATTATTATTATCATTATTATTATTATTATTATTATTATTATTATTATTATTATTATTATTGGATGTTCGAAAGCAGATTCAATTCACACTACCATACCAATGACCACATAATTCTTGCAACTTACTTGCCTAATGGGGGCTAGACTGGATATTTTGCGGGAAATTCTTCTCTCGGAATGCAGTGTGAATACACACGTATATCGCTATCTTCAAGCAAATGGCAATAAATTGTGATTCGAGAATTGCACGGAAGTTGTATGGCGGACCACTCTGCAATCCGCGACAGTCATATTACCTTGTGTACTTGACAGTCTGCACTCGACAGGGAATTGTCGAAGTGCGATATAGAGAAACCAACACTGTAATTTAATAGGTACTTATTGAACCAAATAATTTATCCATTTTTGAAATGCTCAGATTCATTTACCAAGAGTTTAATTGCTGGAGAGCAAAATATTGTTCAAATTAAAAAGGTAAATTGTCTAAAAATTGAACAATTATAATCAATTCAGTATCTGAACGATTCCGGGTTTTTTTTTTTTTTTTTAGATTTGTAACCGATGTTGTTTCTTTATAGACAAATAAAACTATTTATTTATCTCAAACAAAATGTGGTTTATTGTGTATTAATCCTTTTTAGAGTTCTTACTGCCAACTGTCAGATATAATGTATGAAGCAATTTTGACATCGGATTCCCAGGTCCGGTTGTTTAAGTATGATCAGTTGCAGACGTAATCAGCATGTACCAGTTCACGTCGGCGCGTTTCTATTTCGCATGAGCACACCTCTGAGTGCATTGTTAGCAAGCTGCCTGTCAGACAGATTAGTCTTGACTGATACAATGAGATAATGTCGGGCAGGTTTGTCTGAGGCCACATATTAGCTTCAAATGGCGCTTCTGTCTCCCCTCCCTCGCACTAAAGCTATGCGCTCGAAGCGAAATGGACGAACTATTGACTCGGTCCTGCAGGCTATATCTTAGGTGGTTACAAAATGCCATATTTTGACGATAATATTGGTGTTAATGTTATTATCTGGCTTATATGATACGTATAAGTCTATGGGTGAGCTACAGACTGGTGGGTGTCAGGCCCATGACTAAACACATAAAAATGTTAACATGTGTATATTTTGTTTCAAATGAAATACAGTTCTTCTAAAACGCTAAAAAATCAATGACCAAAATACTGTTCATGTATTTATTTTCTGCATTGCGACAAATGTAAAATTTAATTGAGCGACTATATTTCCATACAAGTGTGTACCAAGCCTTTTTAATGTATAGTCCGTTACAAAGTAGAACTTTCTCTATCAACAATACAATGAGAGACCCTCCTTTAGGTTAGTATATAGACAGTAATGTCATAATCTCTAACCAAGTTGCAGTCAACTGATATGGCATGGTCCTGGTGCAACGGGATTATTAACACCATAATACTCGATTTACAGTCAATGTAAAATAATCCAGTGATAGATCGGAATATTTAAGTAAAGATGACAGCTTTTAGTTTTGCACTTCCTTCGAGGCAAACAAAAGACCTCATTACCTTTGGAATCGAGAGCACGCGCGTGTGTGTGTGTGTGTGTGTGTTTTCACGCCATGTTTCAAGAAAGAATAAAGGTATTTTACATAGTCTCATTGTCATCAAAGTGTACCCGTGGTTTTAATAATCTTTCTTTCGTAACTGGCTACATTTTATGGCATCTTGAGAGTTCATCTATAATCAAAGCCCCGACAAACAGATTGATACATGAGCTCTTGATTATACAAAAATATAACATATTTTCAAATGCGTATTTATTCAAATTTAGGTTGCGATATTTATGGTTCAATTTGTAAAAGCACTTTGGAACCAGATGATTAAGAGCATACTGCTTTGAATACTCCATGGTTTGCTATTATTGAGAAAGCGCTTTTCTGAAAAAGTTCCAAGGTAAATTCATTGCGTCTGCTATTTAATCTTTTTGAAGCCTGTGCAGGACCAACTGCAGAGAAAAGGTTACAGGTTCGTGGCTTGTTGGCATTTATCCTTTTTTGAAGACGCCGGCAGATCTCAGTTGCTAAGACAAGGTTAGAGTACAGTGCCTATGGTCTGCAAATCACATAATTCATTAGAGCCCTGTCGTCAACAAATGCACATATAGAAATCTTTTCCCGCTTAAATCGCGCAGAAGCGTCCAGGTGTAAATTTTGATCTGCTTTAATGTTTTAACTTACTATAATAACTTTTTTATGCAGAGACAACGTTTTAGCTGGGAATTGGCCTCAGATCAACAGCTTAACTGGGTCCGGGTTGCTTCATTTGCTTTATAATTTACGGTAAGCTACACAGATATGTGTGTGTAGAACCTTTTTAACAGGTGTCTAAGGTCGCGCTATACAAGAGGAGACATTTGTTGGTGCTGGTAAGCCATTAAGCTAAAAATGTATCTAGGCTTCCGTGTGGATGTTGTAGGTATTAAGCAGTTTGTAAAACTTTCCATTTTTGAAGAAAAAAAATTGTTGTCGAAATTTGGAATTTGATAACGTGCTGTCAAAACTTTTATATCTGGACTTTATTTGTACTCAGGTCCCGGGCAGTCTTACAATCTTTTATTTATTTTCAAAGAGAATATGTGCTCCGGGATGGACATAACAATTTTACATATATGATACATTTTAGGTGCATTATGAATTTTGCTTTGGATCTTCCGCTATTTTTTGTTTCAATTTTGGGCAGCTTTACAGAGATAAAATATCGAAATATTTTAACTTCAATTTGGATACTTGAAACTTGCAAAAGATACTAAAGATGGAAAACTATTTTTACCAATTTGTCATGAGTAGCGTGTTATCTCTAGGTCGAATATGATATCACCATCAATCATTTTCAATTTTGGATAACCGCTCTGGGCAACCAGTTGTTCTGACTATTTTTAATTTCTTGCTTTATTCTAAAACAGCATTCAAAAAGTGAGATCTGGTCCATGTTAAGGAACCTTTGACCT
Source organism: Hermodice carunculata (assembly GCA_964020975.1). Classification (NCBI taxonomy): domain Eukaryota; kingdom Metazoa; phylum Annelida; class Polychaeta; order Eunicida; family Amphinomidae; genus Hermodice; species Hermodice carunculata. Next base: position 79,321,344 of record OZ026614.1, on the reverse strand, counting down.
CCTTTCTATAATAGGCTTTGCGTGTTTTCGGATTCAACAACATATTTGGTTTTTCATATAGCTGTTCGTGATTTAATTTCCTTTCCCAATAAAAGTTTGTGGTACACAGACTTCATTATTTTAATGGCTGGGTGCCGTTCCGATGATGTTGGTCTCAAGCCGTTTTCAGCGGACACAAGGCTTCATCGTATTTGAATTGCAGGCCACTTTGCAATAATTTTCATGTGGAGTTATTATAACAATTCATATCGGCACATGTTTGTCGCGATCAAAAATGCAGGAGTTAATAAGGACTTGCCCTGTTGCTCACTGAGTTTGAAATAAAATGTTTTCCAACCAAAGTTTTTCAGCAGTCTGCCTGCACGGGAATTAAAAAGCCAAAGGGTACACATGCAATATTCTTTACATGCAAGAAATAATGACTTCTCCCTAGTTGCTAAGCTCGGAGGCCACTCAGGGTAACCCATCAATCAACACGTTTAAAATGCGCTTCATCCACCCATTTTACCAACGCACGAATCACCTGAGATGACACTATTTGGTTTGTTGAATCGTTTTTAAAACTGATTTTAGCTTTCCAAAAATGAACTAGGTACTGCTGTCGTGAAGGGCCTTCAAATATCTCAGAAAAATCATCATTGTATCAAATAATATGCAAAACATAGGTGCCTCCCTATCATCATTATGTTGGGCCTCATTGCACTGTTGACGGTACTTACTGGGACAGTCATGACTTTGGGAAGTGGATACAGGGAGCAAATTCACTAAAGTAGCTTTGGGAGCCTAGAAATTAGGTCAAGGTCACCTTTCTTTGAAGCTGCCCTAGCCCTAAATGAAGATTATAAACATCTACAAAATAAAAGCTCTGGCTCAAAGATTTATGCCCGTATTAAGCGCAAACCAAATTCATTAATATCGTTCAGTGACCTGATGACCTTGGGAATTGACTCAAGGTCAACCCGTTTCAGAACTTGACCAAGCTCTTCCAGAAGGCTATATTCATGTGCAACAAGAAAGCCCTAGGTTAAAAACATCTATAGTTATCATGATGGAACTAAGTCCACTTATAGGACTCTAGGTGGTGACCTTGGTAATTTGGTCCAGGTCATCCATCTTCTAAGCTGACCAAGCCCAAATTACTATGTACAAAATTGAAGTCATAACTTATGAGTTACAATGCAGAAACCAAGTTCACTTAAGTGGCCTTGTGACTTTTGAATGTAGATCAAAGTCCCCCATCTTCGAACTTGACTTAGCCCTGGATGAGGACTATAATCCTGAGCAATATACAGGTTCTATCATAAATATTCTTTTAGTTATCTTGGGGAAAAATTTCTGAAGCACCCCAGTGACCTTGGAAATGGGGTCAATGCCAACATACTTCACCTAGCCCTTACACAGGAGTATATATCTGGGCCCTATCAAAGTTCTATATCAATAACTTCTTGAGTTATGGTGCGGAAAGCACAGTCTATACCGACCCACCTACCGACGGACAGACCGGCATGAGCAAAGCTATATGCCCTACCTTCTTCGTAGGGGCACAATAATAATAATAATAATAATAATAATAATAATAATAATAATAATAATAATAATAATAATAATAATAATAATAATAATAAAAAGAGTAGTAGTAGTAGTGGTTATGATAATAATAATAATAATAATAATAATAATAATAATAATAATAATAATAATAATAATAATAATAATAATAATAATAATAAGAGTTGTAGTAGCAGTGGTTATAATAATAATAACTTCCCTCAAGTAAAGTATTATGCCATGTAAATTATTTATGTCTTCTACTCTCTATCAAAGCCATTTCTGGGGGATGTATTATGACTTTCTGATTGAGTTTCCATAATGCAACCCTTTCCTCTGCATTAACAGCTGAATATAAGACAAATGAAATTAGATCTATATTACAAATTATGCCATAACCACGCTTAATGGTGAGATAAACAGATTTTTACTGCCGTTAACCCATACACGACCATGTTATAACAGACTCTGTTAAAAGCTTTACCAGGAAAACATGGATCATCGGCTCTAGTGCCCAAAAATCGTCACGAAGTTTTAGCCGCTCTACAATGATGACAAAATTAACACATAATTTAAGAGCTCGATAACCTCCTTGGAATTCTCAACGAATCGATTGTCAGATGGCAAAAATAGTACCATCCCAACTTGATAGCACTGTTTTCATGATTTACTTAGGAGTAGGTTTTGTGCATACAAGTTCCCCACTGTGGCACAATTATATAGGAGCCCTTTTGATATTTAATCATATTTCGCGATAGCTTTAAATCATTTGGCGATATTGCTGATATTAATATTACGAAATGTGCAGCGATATGTGTAAATATTTAAAGAGCTCTATTAGTATATAGAGATATCACTAAATGGTTAGAAACATCAATGATGATTTCGTGATATCGCCGATTCATTTGATGATATCAAAATGTGTATCGGTATTGCCAATACATTTAATAGAAATATCACCAATAATAATAAGAGAATAATAAAGCTCAATTTTAGAGCGCTCATTCCACACACAGTATGCTCATAAGCGTTTTACAATAGTATGAATCCATCGCACAATTGATAATACATGATAAAGAAATAAATGACGATGTTGAATGTGCATTAAAAATCACGATAGAATGTCCATTTAGTCATTAAAAGCTTGCTTTAAAAGGTGAGTTTTCAATTTGCGCGTAAAACATATACAAATATAAATAAATAATATACGGATGCCGCTAAATACATATTCTTATATCACAAAATAGTTTATCGATGTCGTTAAATCATTCATCGATATTTCTGATCGTTTTGTGATACTACTAAATACTGCATAGGGCCTATAGAGTTATCACATAAGCATCTGGCAATATCCTTAAATAATTTAGCCCATATCCCTAAACACACTTCCGGATTGATGATATGTCTGTCTTTGAAAGGGGACCCTACAGTATTTTTTTATGACACCTGCAAATTGCAGTGCTTTCCTGTGGCAAATGAGTTGCTATAGGCTATATCGCTAAATACAATTCAATTTTAAACCAGATCCTCGTGAATATGTCTGTGTGTACAACTTATTCACATGCATTTTATGACTCGTCATTCTATACACATTGTCCTCTCTTAAAAATATTGTTATGGGCCTTTTTCTTTCTCTTTCTTTCTTTCTTTCTTTCTTTCTTTCTTTCTTTCTTTCTTTCTTTCTTTCTTTCGTTCGTTCGTTCGTTCGTTCTTAAATCTTTCTTTTTCCCTTGCTGCTTGCTCCTCCGTCACTTCTTTTTTCTTTCTTTCTTTCTTTGTTTCTTTCTTTCTTTCTTTCTTTCTTTCTTTCTTTCTTTCTTTCTTTCTTTCTTTATTTATTTATTTATTTATTTATCTATTTTGTCCTTTCTTTCCTTCTTTCTTCCTCCCTTACTTTATTCATATTTAAAACAGCGTACTATGCGTGGTAAACTTTAATCTTTATTAATAAAACTTTAATCTTAAGTCGTGAAAAGGGATATATTCGGGATTCGTTCTTCCGTAATGCTATCAAATACAGACCAAACTGAACAAGAGTACCGTGACAGTCATATGCTTAGCTGACCTTGCATCCACAAACTGGAGTGGTTCTGTGACGTTTAATTGAAATACGGTGGAAGTCACCTTTCTGAAGCCTGTCATGTACAAAATCAAAGCACTCGCTCAGTAGTCAAAGCCCTAACTCAATTGTTTTCAAGTTATCACCAGAACAACAAATTCATGAAAAAGAATGGGGTTAAGGTCACCCATGTACTGTTTAAATCTGGCCCACACAGACTACCACCAGTATCAAATTCCTAGCTCTAATAGTTCTCAGGCTATCAAGTACACAGTAAAATTTTGCTAGTGGCCGTTTGACCTTTGGAATAAAGTCGTATCACTTTTGTTTCGTTTGAGTCCTGCCCTTATATCCTGAAATATTTTTATGCAATTTCAAAGAAATTGGTCAAGTGGCTTTCCGGAAAATTTTTTTTTTTATATCATGCCAAAATCTGAGCAAAAAAAAAACAGTAATAAAACTTCATTGGAGTATGAACATTTCAACAAGCTCAGTTAAGATCCACCCAGGATATATCCCCACCAAGTTTGAAGTGACTCTGGCTCACAGGTTTAGAGAAGTTGAAAATGTAATTACCAAAGTAGTCCCCACTGACTTAAATATAACAAATCGGAATGTATGCATTAACCGATAAGTAACTGAATGGAGAAACGTTTAAAATCAGAGGTACACAGGAATACCAGTTGGTGAACAAATTGGTTTGCCCTTTCCACAAGAAACACTTCCACAAAGTTTCAGCATGATGTGAGTGACGTTTTGGGAGAAGAATTCCAAACACTCATAGAAAATCACGAGAATGTTTTTAAAAAATCAGCACCACCTTTTGAACTAATTAAGCTTTAAATGTCCCAAATATAGTGTCACTATGCCTTTTTGAAGCAACTGGGCAATTAGTTTCAGAGAATATTGGTCTTGTTCAAAAAACAAACAAACAAACAAACACTCCCAATATAAATACAGCGTGGCAATTTAAATAATCTCAGCAGACACCTACCCAAGGCACAGATCGAATAGGTTTGAAGTAAGTACGACAGATGGTTGGAAGAAGAATACAAAAATGTGGATTACTATTGCAAGCCCAATGTACTCCATAGTATTCAATAGGAATGTACGCATTAACAAATAATGACCCGAATCGAAAATTCGTTAAAAACCAGGGTTCCCCAGCGACCCAAACCGTGGAACAACTTGTTTGTCTCTTCCACAAGGAACATTTCCGCCGAGTTTCAGCATAATCTCAGGAACGATTTTGGGAAGCAGTCAAAAATAGGACCCCCCCCCCCTCCCGAAAAAAAAATCGTAAGAAAATAGAAAGCGATCGCAGCAGCGCCACCGGTTGAACAAATTAGGGTATATGGGTCACCAGAAGTGTTCCTATGAAATTTTCGAGCAAATAGTAAGCGTTTTCATAGAAGGGTTTTTACGTCTTTGCCAAAAACTGAAAAATCACCAAAAAATAAAAATCATTGAAACATGATCATTTGAACAAATGTGGTAGGGGCCCAATCAAAGTTTTCCGTAACAAAGTTTAAAATGGATCTGGCGAACTGTTTTGGGGGAAGGCGAGAATGTCAATTGTGGACGTACGGGCGAACAAACATCGGGCATGTGATCACCCATAATATTCAATTGAAAATGGTTTCGATTACGTGACAAATTTTGTAGAAATTACACCTGGGACTACTTTCACTTCCACTACCTTCGTATGTCCCGATATATTTTAATCTGTTTCTTATGTTCAGACCACAAATTCTTATAAATATGAACGTTTATTCAATACCTCTGTCAGTGTCGTTAATGAAGCTAGTCCTTTTCAACCCATTCCCGCCAAAATCAACAGTAATACCACTTGGTGAACAATTTTGTTGGCCTTTTGCACAAGGAACATTTCCATAAAGCTTCAGCAGGATGTGAGTAACACTTTGGAATAGAATTCCAAACAGTCATTAAAAGACATGAGAATATTTTTTAATTATGTTTTGACCGCACATTCTGATAAATATGAACGTTTATTCAGTGCCTCTGTCAGTGTCGTAAACGGGTCTAGTCCTTTTAACCCCTTCCCGCCCAAACGTGATGCCCAAGAATCGCCTGTGTCATGTCTGTACTTCAATCTGTTTTTTATATTAACAAATAAATAAATAAATAAATAAATAAATAAATAATTAAATAAATAAATAAATAAATAAATAAATAAATAAATAAATAAATAAATAAATAAATAAATGGGAATAAGACCTATTAAGATAACAGGCATTACGTATAACTGCCCTTGGCGCGGCTTGACGATGTAACTCTCACGATGCCAAGTTTTGTTTAAGTCGACAGCTTTCCTCGTCGCGACGAGGAAAGCTATTCACCTGGATTATTGTCATGATATGCGGACCTGTAGGCATGCTGGTACTTGAATGATAGGCCGGTTTTCGAACGAAATGCATCTGGTATCGTTATGTCAATTCAAAGCATATCAACCTGTCTGCAAATTGGCAATTAGAGTTAAAAAATTGCCGACTCTGTCTTATTCTGACCAAATTGGCGTTGATCCGTAACGTTACAGATTGGCCCCACAGTGTTGCATGTTTGGATCGTTGATCATTGGCAGATCTGTGCAGGGAATGCGCATTTGACCCGCCGACCTGATAAGCCCGCGCTAGTGAATACTCAATTTGCTAAAATGTAGCCTCATTGGATCGGGGTTTGATCCATTATACAGGTAATTCATGCACACACGTCCAAGACATTTGTCCACATTTCTCTCATAGGACACCAAAAAGCACATCTGGAAGAAAATAGCTCAATTTTGTTTGACTCGAATGTGTGCTGAGCATGAAACATGATCAGTATCACACATCTGACAATAACATCTTGTGATTTTATCATCAGATTTGAGTTCATGCCTTGTAAATTTTTTTGCTACAATTTAATATGATTCTCATTCACAATGTATGTATTTGTCCAAATGTAAGTCAGGAATTTTTTCTTATTTCTCAAAGGTAAGAAGGTTGAGTTCTTTATTTTCGAAGGTGCAGTTCACTCGGATGTCATGGACCTTCCCCAAACAAAGCAGCAACCCGTGGCTTCTAGACGTGATCTATGGATCTCTCTGATCAATTTAATTCAGCACCTCGACATCCTGGGTCGGTTCCAGGCTCTTCTCTGGGTCTCAACAACACGTCTGTGTATCCCCGCATAGGGAATGTGCATATCCCAAACCGCCTGTGTTGTTGTTCATTTCGTGATGAGAAACCTGCACAGACTCTTCCTTAGAGGTAGTTGGAGATGGCCATTTCAAATCTCTGTTGTGTGTTTTGCGTAAGGACGGTTTATGATTTGTACTCCTATCCCATACACTTTGGCTTCTGCGCTCAGCCCAGTGTCCTGCCTGTTTTCAACAAATGTGGTATAAAGGTGGAGGTCAATGATGTGAAAACAGTGTACGAGTGATGAGCTGTACCTCTACTGCAGCCGTGTCCACAGCACCGTTCAAACGAGATTCTATTCACAGTACAATAAACATGAACTGCTGTCTCTTGCCATTTACTTGTCTCGTAGTGATTGGAAGGGATAATTTGTGGGGATTTCTTCTCTCGGAATGCCATGTTGTTTACAAACTTCTGTCGCCATCTGCAAGTAAATCGAGAAAAAAAGAAGGAAAGAAAGAAAGAGAAGAAAATTTATTTGAAAATCGTACGGAATTTGTATGGCGGATAACTCCGCAATACGTTACATTCATATAGCTATTTTGGTCTGTAGCACTACTCAAGAAAGGGCCAGTCCGTATTCATTCTCAAACATGGCTGAGAAGATTCGACTAGCAGAACTGGCAAGGTGGATAACAGGAACTGTTTCAAACGTTATAATCCTGTCAACACATAATGAACCTGATTAAACAAGGTATTGTTACACAGGTTAAACTCTCTTTGGGCGCCAAATGGACCAGTAATGTGGCAAAAATAATATGGCTCCATATTCCTAAATTCGCTGCGTAACGTTGTGGACACACCACAACCGATATGTTTATCGTGTCTGGAGGGCTAGTTATTGCTTATATTCCTTCGGGCGAGTTAACTACTATATTATTCCAATGGGGAGACATAACTCCGCAACCAAATGAAATATTTGAAACCTTGAATTTTGATACAAACGAGTGATATTGTGAGACAACGAAAAGCAACTAGTGGAATTTGTCTCTGGCATAATTTAAACTTAAACTAAATTGCATGTATAGCAATAACTTCTATATATACAAGCCAATATATTTTATATTTGAAATTTTGCTGGACCAATCACGATTCCAGCTTTTTATGGTTGCGGAGTTGTGAAGTCGAGGTTTCAGCTTTTCCTGGTGCTTTATGCCAAAGTACGAGAGCCAACCACAAGTCACAAGAGACATATGGTGGCAGAATTCACTGAAAGGCTTCTAATTAAACTGTTTGTATTTTCTACAGTTTAATCCATTTCAGAATATGCTGGTTGTGGAGTTGAGGAGTAAACAACATGACCAAGTAACTTCTGATAAATGCTTAGGTTTTTTAGCACAATATATTTCAAAATTTGGCAAAAGCTAACAAATAAGTGAGTTCGCTAGTAGCCTGCTATGAAGTGGTAGCATCACTGACACACAGTAGGTGTCAAATGTCAGTGTCCGGCCAACGGGTTGCAGAATAGAGGAATTCAGGTGAAAAGTAGGCACAGGATTTGCTCCGTGTTATTGATGGTTTGTTTTCCACAATTCTGAGCTTTGTATGTGAGAGAGGTTGTTCAGAGGTCTATTTTATCACTTTGGTGGAGAGTCCTCGCAAAAAATACAGCTATGCGAAATATTACCAATGCCTACTAATTTTAACTGTCTGAGACTTGGAATAGGTAAAGTCAAGATCAACTGGTTCATGTGGGCTCCCAGTTGAGGGCGCTGTAGGCAAGCGGGCTACATATGTGTATTTCCATTAATTTCCATTGTGATCTGCACCTCTGTAACTTTAAACCCGCTCTACCTAGAAACACCTAATTTCTTGTACACTATAGTTGTAAATAATTAAATACCCTTGTGAATTTTGTGACTTTTACTGTAAAACTATTCAACGTATTGAATACTATTTTAACATAGAATCTTATAGGAATACAACCCTCTAGCCCGCAGGAATTTTGTGCATTGGGTTGTGTATTCAGCCTAATGCACATACAATTGTTAATTTTGACCTCTCCTATTGCTAAAATGGTGCCCAAAGTGACATTTATACACATATATGATTTGGAATAAGAATTATTTATTACCACAAATGTCAGTGACACAATTGGGTTTCTATTTCTGTCAACGTTGCCAAGCCACAGGATAGATATTCTGGTGGGAAATTAACATGTATGTCACGTATTAGGCCTACATGGAAGTTGCAAGGGGGTAGTTTTGGATAATGCCTACATGGAGGTTATTCAGTGGACACTTGCGCACCTTGACAGCAACGTATTATTATTATTATTATTATTATTATTATTATTATTATTATTATTATTATTATTATTATTATTATTATTATTATTATTATTATTATTATTATTATTATTATTATTATTATTATTATTATTATTATTATTATAGAAACAACTCCTCGCTTGCGAAACCAGATAATCAAGTCTTAACATTGTACACGTAACAATTATAATGGTTGTGCCTGCATTTAGAAGGATGAAAATTGACTTCTGAGTTAAATAAGGACAGTGTACAAATTTATTTTATAAATCCGATTAATGAACATGCTAGATAATGTGTTGGAACAAGTCTTCCCATGGTGACTTTAATTCCAGTATTCCGAAAATTTATATTTTTTCTTGTCCAAATCTAGGCAGGTTTTTCAATGAAAACCTAGTAGCCCAGACTGCATTTCGTACAGTATGAATACAAAAACAAAATTTGTATGTACAGTAATCCGGATTTTCTTTATGGTCAGTTTAATATATATATATATATATATATATATATATATATATATATATATATATATATATATATATATATATATATATATATATATATATATATGTATGTATATATGTATGTATGTATGTGTGTGTGTGTGCGTGTGTGTTTATGTGTGCGTGTGTAATTGATTTTAAGATATCTATAATTCACTTTTAGATATCCATAAATGATTTTTAAATGCCTATCATCCTGCCACCTTTACAATGTCTAAAACTCATTTATAGATAGTTGGCAAAAATGGCATAATTTGCAGACCCTGAAACTGATTCATACTCCCTTCTCGCATACACTTTTTGCGGCAAAACGTGGCATGCATCGCATCTAAATGACAGAGAGAATTGGTTTCGTGGCCAAAGCAGCTGCTAAATTGTTCGTATATTCCGAGCAATATCATCTAGGACTACAACATGGCTCATGTCATCCAGGATCTCTCATTCCCGCCACAACTCAGCAGAAGATACCGTTTTGTAATCTTATGTCGCGTTGACCATCTTTATAGATATCTGTAAAAAAAATGGCGGAAAGAAAGGGACCATCTGGTTTTTTTGTTACAACGACGGCCTTATCTGAAGATATCTAAAATGATTTATAGATATGTAAAAAAGATGCAGAATTGTAGATACCTAAAATGATTTGTCGGCATACAAAATAAAATTCAGGCTTCTATAATTCGAATTATGTATATGTCTAAATCGATTGTAGACAACTTAAAAGAGGACTAGTTACAGATATCTGAACGATCATTCATATATACATATATATATAAAAATGAATTAAAGATATATATACTTAAATAGGTAAGGTCAAGATCAACTGGTTCATGTGGGTTCCAAGTAGAAGGCTCTGTAGGTAGGCGGGCTAGGTATGTGTATCTCCATTAGTTTTCACTACGTTTTGCATGTTTTTAAAACCGCTCTATATGGAAACACGCAATTTCTTGTGGTATATGGTTGTATATTGTTAAAGTATTCCTGTATGTTCGGTAACTTTTGCTGCAAAACTATTGAACGTATTGAAGGTCGTGTATTCAGCCAAACACACCTGACATTGCGGATTGCGAACTCTCTTTTTTATGTAATTTTGATTAAATGTTACAACAACTTGCTTTATTTGCAAGCCAATTAAACACTTGATCCTCTTTTTGTTACCTATCATTCGAGTTTTATATATCTATAATTTGAATTATAGATATCTGGAATCAATTTAAGATATCTGAAAAGATTACCAATATCTGGTCATCCTTTTAGATTGGTATCAAAAAATCAATTTTAGATATCTTTAAAGATGACCGCCATTGCAACGTGACCCGGACTGCTCGTCTTAGTTTCTGGTGCAAGCTAGGGTGATGCTTGCCCCTACCCGCGTGTGCCTGTGCTCTTTGCTTGATAAGCAGGTCCCAATGGACCAATAAAGCAAGGAAAATATATCTGTCTAATAAAGTATGATCAAAGTTTCAAATGTTGATGAAATTGTATTAACAAATGTATAGACTCGGTTCCGTTGACATCTGAGGTTATTTATAATGTCCAGAATTGGAGACTAAAAATCCTATAGATGTCAAATGACTGCCAGTCATACATGCATGATCATGCAACCACACCACAGTCAACATAAATTTTAGGAAACTATGGAATTATCAATAAAATTGACATTCTCTGCTTTTGCATTTACATATCGGAACTGGGTGTCCTAATACTGTTCTGCATTATACAGACATTTACCAATACGATCACTATTTTGCATTTGCCCTTGAGAAGTAAGCCGTAGGCAGTGAACCAGGCTACCGAAACATGCTGCAATAAGGGAGCATGGATTGTTGCATTGTTATTAATAGTCCGCCATGTGGACAAATATCAATCATTTAGTTTTATATATATAAAAAGATGCCGAATTATAAACATCTTAAAATCAGCTTTAGATATCTACAAAGATGACCGATTTAAAAATTAATTATAGATGTCTATAATTCATTTTTAGATATCAAATATCTTTAATTTAATTATAGATATCTTTAAATGATTTTATATATCTATAACTGTTCATATTATCAGGTATCTAAAATTGAATTATAAATATCAATAATGGAATAATAGATATCTAAAATTGACTTATAGCAATAAAAATGGAATAATAGATATCCAAAAGTTAATCTTAGGCATTTATATTTTTATTATAGATTTTTAAATTCGGATAAAATGTTAAAACGGCTTGCCATAGGTTCAGGTGATGAAACCCACTTAACATAATTTATGTAATAACAGAGTTTTTACTCAGTTCGTATTCTACTCTCAGCGTCTAAAATGCGGTGAAGTCAATTATATCTGACCATAGAAGTATAATCGTAAACTTCTGCTGGCAAACAGGTGAGTACATTTGGGACATCAGGACATTGCTTGGATTTTTAGGGGAAAAGACTAAAGGGTGTATTTGGCAAACCACGGGGTTGTTTTTTGTTTTTTTTTTTTGTTGGTGTTTTTTTTTTTTTTTTTTTGGTTTTTTGGTTTTTTTTTTTTTTTCTTTTTTTTTTGGTTTTTTTTTTCTTTTTTTTTTTTTGGTTTTGTTTTGGGTTTTTTTTGTTTTTGTATTTGTTTTTTGTTTTTTGTTTTGTTTTGTTTTTTTTTACTGGGAGCATAAGGCTCAAAAGGTGCACTTGTCAAGAAAAATGAGTTTTGGGACGGAGGGAGGTTACAGAGGTACACCTGTCAGATTACGAAATGTATCTGGACAAATTAAAAAGCTGTCACATCAGATGACTTATGTGAATTGGACAGGTTAATCAAGTACACTTGTCACATGATACGATTTGCCAGTAACCCCTCGGTGATACCCGGCACATAGGCACATTCCTGTAGATAATGGTTCCTTTTAAATCCATGAAATAAATTACTCCAAACTGACGAAACGTCCATCTGAACTTAAATCCCGACTGAGAGCATATATAATCAAACATTCCAAGCCCTTGTGACACCAGGCAACTGAGAACGAGATATTACTCAGAAATCCAGCTTTCCCGATACTTATCATTCCTAACATTCAATATGTACTTGAAGCCAAGCAAGCATTCATCATAATCGATTCTTGTGTACCCAAAGGAAAATACCACTGGCGAAAGAAAAAGGCATTTGTAAACTTTAATTCTGAAACAGGAGATTAGAGATACGCTGTCTTGCAAGAGAATCCTACAAGAATCCAAAGCTTTGGTTGCCAGACATCACAAAGTCCTCTTATTCCAATAAGAGGCGCTTGACAAGAGGAATCCTATGAAGAACGCGCCTTTTTTAACTTTTGTGGTGTGTATAAGGGCGTGTGCGTAGGTGTGTGTAGAGGTGACATGAGGAACGCTGCTTTAGGGAAAAATAGGCTCAAACTTGCTGATGATGTCTTAGGAAAAGGTCCCAGCAACTAAAATATCAAAACATCTTCCTTCTTAAATGGGGTTGTAAAACTTGCGAGCATTGTCGTGATGTCCTCACAAACATTCAGGATGAGATTTGAGTCAATAGCATTCCTTGGCTCGGTTTGTAACCCGCATTAAGTGAAAGGTATCGTTATGAGGTGTGCCAGCATGGCACGACTTTCCTACAATTTTCAGGGGAAAAAATCTATTACTATAAAATTTAACTTCAAACATTCCAGCAAATGACAATTTATACCAGAGGGCGTTCATGGCAACTTGAGCAGGAAAGTCTTAAAGCACCTCGTAAGTTGGTTTGTGAACCTTTCAAACATTTGATACGAGAAACTCTTCTTCAATACAGAGACTCCAATTTATACGTAGCAAACATCCCCTTCGGTGAATCAAGGCGCAGATGCATATGTGACAGTGTGAATAACAAGGATCAAAAGACACTTTATTTCTGTTTCATTCCTAAATAACCAGCCATCAAACATGACCTTTCTCACAAAATATAAACATTGCGTTCTTTAACCGCCTGTCATGGCCCCACGGATCCCTATTCACTCGTGATCAGTGTTTTTCTCAAACATAGAAATACCATCATCGGTATTCAGAGCCATAATTCCATGGAAAGAAAATTCATTCTGAAAATAGCGGAAGTGTTATTGCTAATTGGGCCTTTTCCAAAGAGAAGCCAAATTACAACACTCAGGAACCTGATACCCTGTTCATCTAAATATCAGCAGTCTCATATCGGAAGTCAACCAAGTGTGCCTATTCTATGGACAATGATATCTTTCCCAATACGACCGCTTACCAAGTTCTTGTTTGCGTCCGATCTGAACAAACCAAACATGCAATCGAGCGAACAAGATATGCTACTCCGCCTCTGGCGTGTTGCACTGCAATCAAGGTCAGCCCAGCAGTAGTTGAAATCGTGAAATACATCATGCCGGCTATCTATTGGCTTTTTTCTTAGGACGGGTGGAATCATATATGGTATCACTTTAAAATCTATGATTATAGCCCGAGACGGTTCTTCAGCAAGAGCATGCTCAGACATTATCATGATTATTCTGAAGACTAGGCGCGCATTGTGGATTTCATCTGATACTTGATTTGAAACCTTTATGAAGGCCAGGGGTAAGTTTTAGGAGGGGGGGGGGCGAATTCACCCAATATCATCGGAACATGTAAGCTGACAAGTTTCATTATATTTGTAACTCGACAAATTATATTCGCCTATTTGACGCTGTAATATGAATGGGATCTTTTTCTTCAGTGTAAAGCAAAAGCAATATTCATTATGTTTAATAAAGATCAAAGGGCAGGGCTGAGTTCTTTGCACAAGATATAATGGATGTATTGTGTTGCTGCAGTAACGTTAGTATGACTGTAATTTTATGTTTTTTAATCATAAAGAAGCGTACTTTCCACAGCAAATTCAGAAATGAAAATCTCCAATTCTGAAGGTAATAAAGAGAAATAATATTCTCAAATTTAAAGGCTGCCTTGACATGACGAAGTTATGAATTGATGTATAGACATAATGATAAAGTGTTTGCCTTTCCAGAAATATTATGCGAAAAAAACACATTCGCTTTTGCAAAATAACTGCAAATAAAATAAATTTTGCGCTCAGGACAGGAAAGGTACGCTATCACATCACATGTTATTTCCCATGAAAGCTGAATAAGAAAAAATGTGTGCTGCGGTTTCACGGTGGCTGTACATCCACTTTTTGACAAATATATTTTGAACAAATGAGCCTACATACCAAATGTAACGATATGCACAAAGAAATGTTCTATTTTGACCTTCAATGATATCCCTTTGTTAGTTAAAAGGTTAATTCCTGTGATCGTATGCTCTGATTAACTGGAGACAGAAATCTTCTCCCAATTACCCTTTCCGTGCCAAGTTGACTGCTCAGTCGACAGCTACCACTTGTTTTAATTCTTGACCTTTTGGCACTTGCACGAAAGGTTTGTTTGTGAGGAATTTCAATCTGAAATCACTGCCGTAATTCAATTTAGACGTGAACGACTTTTGCTGTGAACAGCACCGATGATGAATGTCCGACGCGGAACTTCGCAGCCAGCAGGCTGAGAAAGTCTCACCAGCTCGAGGTGATACCTGAGCTGCTTAGCCGATTTTAAAGTTTTGATTAATGAAGAACAAACACATTCACATGTATCAAGGAGTTTCCTTTTCCCCATGGGTAATAAATCATAATATACTGACGTTCACAGGTTTGCTTAGAGTGGTGTTGTAGGACTTGTCAACGAATAAAAACACAGCCAAAAGTGGATTTAAATATTTCAAGTGCAAATTAGCTGGACTCTCAACAGAAAGCAACACAAATAGCGTTTAGGTTTTCTTTCAGCTCGACTGACTTGTCTGTCGGCTGAGTTTTTAGGAGGCTCGGTCGTCCGTCGTCTGCCATTCCGTCCACAATTCACGTTTTCGACTTCTCCGAAACCGGTGACTTGATCCTCTTCAAACTTGGTGCACATCTACCTTGGGTAAGTTTCTGTCAGGTTTGTGCAAATGTTTATGCTCCAGTGATTTTTGTTTTTTTTGGGGGGGGGGGGATATTTTCCGAAACCGCTCTCCACCCAATTACTTTGATATCACGCGGGAACACTCCTGGGGACTCATACTATTTACCTTATTCACCAAGTGGCACTGCATTTTTTCCCTATTTTATTTTAAGATTTTTGTGTGTATTTTGGACTTCTACCCCAGAACCGTCACACAGATTAAGCTGAAACTTAGTACATATGTTTCTTGTGAAAGGGTCAAACAAAGTTGTGCACTTCATGGAACTGGCATGGATTCCTGATTTTTACCGATTTTTTCAATTCGGATACTTGACGGTAAATGTGCCTTTCCTATTGATTATTATGCAAGTCAATGGACGAATTCACATTTTCGATGTTTTCATTGAAACCGTCAGCCAGATTCACTTCAAACTTGATTGCAATATATTTTCGGTGGGTCTCCACCAAGGTTGTTCAAATGGTCACGCTCCGGTGACTTAAAAAATATATGTATAAATTTCTTTGTTCTTTTTGGAGGTAAATCTTGAAAAAAATCTTCTCCGAAACCGCTGAACCAATTGCTTTGATATCACACACGAACATTCAAAGCTCTTAATTTCTTCAACGGGTGACGCTGCCATTTTTTGTAACTTTTGATTTTTTGTGTGTTTTCGCACTTTTGACTTTTTCTCCAGAACCGTTACTGAGACTAAGCTGCAACTTGGTGGATATGTTCCTTGTGAAGGGGTCAAATAAAGTTGTGCACTAGCTGGCATTGCTGGGGATAGCCCATTTTTAACCATAATTTCAATCCGGGTACTCATCAGTAAATGTACCTTTCCTATTGATTATTATGGGCATTCTAATGCTAATTCACATTTTCGGATTCTATGCTAAAACCGTCAGCCAGATTCACTCCAAACTTGCTGGCATTGTACATTGGGTGGGTCTCTACCAAGTTTGATCAAATGGTTACGCTCCAGTGATTTGCAGATATTTTATGAATTTCTTTCTTCTTTTTGGGGGGGGGGCGGAAATCTTAAAAATGCTTCATTTCCAAAACCGCTCATTCAATTGCTCTGATATCACACAGGAACGTTCCAATGATGAATGTCCGACGCGGAACTTCGCAGCCAGCTGGCTGAGAAAGTCTCACCAGCTCGAGGTGATACCTGAGCTGCGTAGCCGATTTTAAAGTTCTGACGAATGAAGAACAAACACATTCACATGTATCGCGGAGTTTCCTTTTCCCCATGGATAATAAATTAAAATGTACTGACGTTCACAGGTTTGCTAAGAGTGGCGTTGTAGGACTTGTCGACGAGTAAGAACACAGCCAAAAGTGGATTTAAATATTTCAGTAATCAAAATCATCAAGTAGATTCACTTGAACCTTGGTGGGGACGTACCTTGGGCGAGTGTCTGTCAAGCTTGTTTAAACGGTCACGGTCCAGTGAATTTTGGATTTTAAATGAATTCGGTTGTTGATTTTTTGGGAAAATGTTAAAAAAAAATCTTCTCGGAAACTGCTCAGCCAATTGCTTCAAATTGCATAGGGACACTTTTGGGGACCCCTAGACGTTAATTTTTTCAGCAGGTGGTGCTGCAATTTTACTGTATTATTTTACGATCGGCAAGGGAATACATATACAGATCAGCTGAGCACAGGACTGTCACAGTCCTCTTATTTATGGATATTTTTTCAGTTTGTCGGCTGATCTGCCGGTGAACTGTTAATAAAAAAAAATACCTAGGTACTGGATTTCCCGAAGGTTAAACCGGGTCAGCAGTCTGCTTGGCTTAACTGTACATCAGTTATTAGGGCTACAAGGGTAAATGAAGACCTGCTACACAGTCGGTGCACAAACCATTGTCAAACGCTTTTGTGTAAAGCGAGTTTTTCACTAAACACTTGCGTGTTGTAATCAATATTAATTTCCATCGTGTCATTTCATTCAACTCGTGTAACTAAACTATAAAATTTTGCATTTGAAATTGTGTTGCTTCCCTTAATTTAAACATGATTTTAGGCTGATCCCCAAAGTAATATAAAAAAATCTGAACTTTGAAGTCTATCACTCATTTTTTGTGCAATGGTATTCTGTTCCATTGTCATCGTTTTTAAATGAACATGCACAACCCGCTTCCATACAATGAAAGTCACGGGGCTTATTCATATGTGCCTTATTTTCTGTAGTTTACAGCCGATCAGAGTGCACAAAATCCCTTTCACTGCAGCGGGACATCCCATTCTGATATACAGTTATTTTCAGCTACATATTCTAATTTATCTTGCCCATAATCCTGACACAGCTAATTGAAACAAAGTAATCAATTCCATATTTCCATAAATTGCTTGTTCATGTTGCTTGCTATTGATCTGATTTGACTTGACTGTGCGCAGCACGTAACGTTTAATTGTCCTGTCAGAAGTTCGTGTGCGGGTGCAAACAAATTCATTAAAGAAAGTCACGAAATAATCAAGATGTGCTTTCCTATTTTAGAAACTTCGGACCTAAATAGAAATCGTGTGCAACCTGCGATTTCAGGAACAGATGTCTTAGGAAACCTTCAAATGTAGTAACCTCTTTTGGGCCAATGGAGAGGACAGAGTACCCTTAGTTGAATCACTACTTTAACCCACAGTTTTGGTACACATGCATCAGACAGCCAGTCATTGTTGAGCCATTGCCCCTGTGTTTTGAATAAACTCTGTCCCTTGTTGCGGTAGATGTTAAAGGATATCAATTAATCCCCAAGGGTAATCTTCATATCGCAACCAGCTTTATGATAATGACTGTGTCCGTGCCTTTTGGAAGAGTAATTTCCATAATATTGGCTAAGTCAGCGCTCTGTTGTTCTGTTGACATGCGACGAAAGGGAGGTTGGTCAGACCTGGGACCAAGACTGAACTGTCGGCAAGTGTGCGTCTAATAAGGTTTGCTGCAAGGGAATATATGTGGTCTCTTCTGCCTTCTAATCTTTGACTGTAGCATATGGCTTTAACTCTTTAGGGCCCGCGGGCTGTAGTGTTTTAGAAACCTGAGTCGATAGTTTCAGGCCACAGACCACAGTTATAAATCCTTCTATTTTTGCATATTAGCATTTTTCAGTCTAAAATATCAGCATTTTGGTATTTAAAATTCCGTGAACGCATTTAACAGATATAAAGGTCA
This sequence comes from Hermodice carunculata, assembly GCA_964020975.1. Taxonomy (NCBI): domain Eukaryota; kingdom Metazoa; phylum Annelida; class Polychaeta; order Eunicida; family Amphinomidae; genus Hermodice; species Hermodice carunculata. The sequence continues at coordinate 79,302,644 of OZ026614.1, read as the reverse complement.
GAAAAACACGGATGGATTTTTATCATATAATTCCCAGCTTGTTAATTTGTTATAATTGAAATACGAAACAACACCTGGATGTTAGCTTTATACAGGTGTATGAACTGTGCTCTTGCCAGGGTCACATCATTGTCCTTCCCCACCATAAAGTTCCCACCTGGCGTGGAGACAGCGCACATATATGACCACCAATGAAGCAACTCTGTGATGCAGCAAACATGACTTAGCTAACTTTATTTAAACAGAAACTACAGCACGCTGAAAACATGATTTTCTTTCATGACTGCTTTGACCTGTTGCCTCTGGCCACAATGTTCTACAGATAAGCTATCTAAATATTGTAGAGTGGAGGTAGTTGTCTTACTCGTATCATTTCTATAGTACAGGTCACTTCCCTGGTCAGCAATCTGAACTTTAATTGCAGCGGCAAGATGGCAAGTTTATGTGTTGGTTCAGATGGTAGAAGGCAGTTAGACCATAGAAAAGTGTGGATCTGACAGACCTCTTGGCCACCGATCGGAGATCTTCTAGCCCACACTTTTCTATAATCTAACTGTGAGGTAGAATATATGTTCGGCATCTGGTCTCCCCAAGCTGTACAAATCATGAAAGTGGATTTGGAAGGATTTGCTCAGCTTGACTCAGCTTGATTTGATGCGCAACTTTGTCGTAAGGATCGACTTTTCAAAGCTGTACTTTCAATTAAAGGGGTGCTGAATATAGTGCAAATTGCCATATTGACCGACCGGGCTTAACTAATATAAAGCACGTCTGTACTTGTGTCCAATTATGTACCACTAATCAACTTACAGCACGCTCTTTACAATTAGAGTCTTTGAACGCCACTTTAATGCCATCTTGTGGTGCCGTAAACGTTGTCCATTTTACAAGAAGACAATTTTAGATGAAAGTTGTGGGTACTGGGGACAAAACGCTTTGTGTGGATCAATTCAAGATATGACAATAATAAAACAGCTCGGTGAAATGAGGAGCCTGAAAAACTTGTCAAGTACGCGGCATTCAAATGACAGGGTATCCTCGGATTATTTCGGTGACATGTGACCAGCCTGATGTGTGTTGGCTGTTCCTAAAATTACCCGTGTGGAAGTGAACGCGATCTGTTTCGCCTCCCTGCGGGAACGTTCTGAGGCGTAGGCCTATGCATGAACTCTTGGTGGTGGCTAAGCAGACAATACTTGTTCTGTGGATAGAGTTTATGATTAAACACGTGACTATGGCCGTCTGGTGAAGGTAATTGCCAGGATGCGTTTTGACGATACATTTTATCAAAGATTAATCCTTATTAACACCCCCCTCCAATCAAAAGATGTGAAGTTTTTCACATTTTTTCGGACTTGTTGGTTCACATTCCCCAAAGCACTGCGACATTCAATGACCAGTTATGGAACCTGGGTATGTGGTATCTAGCTCTTCAAACGATTTTTGCATTGTTTTAGAACAACGTATATACTTATATGGGTTGCGCTTGTTTTCCTCCGAAGGGAAAACTGTAAATCCTGGCTTCTATCCACTTTTATTGGGCTCTGCCTAAGCTTCAAAGGACACCTCCAGTTAGGATTCTTTTCGAGAATCCAAGACGAACCATACAACTGATTGTTTACAAACAATATGCATGGAGGAAGACTGGATGGGCATATAGATTGAAACCCGTGTGACCTTGATTGGTATTTTCAGTCGTGTGTGATGTGGCATTATGGTGCTGTACTATTTTGCGTGACGTCATTGGGATTATCATTTTGTGCGATGTGTGATGGATACCCCCACGCTCCTTCCATGAACAGGCGCCTTTAATTTGTGACTCATACAGCACCAGAATGGCCCTATGTTGAATACGAGGAATACGGAAGGACTGCCGTGTATATTATTGCAGAGCGTCTTATTTCCTACTAATATCGTGAAAATGGTAGGAAGTACGCACTTCGTAATTCTCAGTAGGTATGATACGGTTCGGGATTTTTCTTCTTATTAATTCACTTTTTTTTTTTTTTTTTTTTTTTGTTATTTGTTAGCTGTTAACTGGATTAATGCTTTGTACTGACTACAGATGTAACACAGCAGACAGAACTGTACTTTTGTTGGCCACTTGTAAATTAATTAAATTCGTTGATTAAGCCAGGTTTAAATTTCCAGATTTCCAGTCATATTTCCTACTCAAGCCCATAAAAAGTGCTTATTTTTATGAAAGAGTTCATATGCCCAATCATGACGTTACCAATGAACTTCATGTTATAAAAAATTTAATCAAAATTTCAAAAGTTTGCTAAAACATGGAACATGCGTTCTTGAACATGGAGATGAAAATTACTGTGCCGTCTTGAACTAAAGAAATAACATACAAAGTTTTACAAACCTTATTTTGTTTTATTTTTATAAAAGACACTTGATTTTTTCTTTTGATACCTGAATAAACTTCTATTAACATTTTTTAATCGTATACTGAAAACTAGTTTTTGTTGAAAGAATTAAGAAAGTGGTGTTGCAGCCAAAAAAATGTACGCTTCATTTTTCATCAAAAACGAATGTTTGCCTTTCTTGAAGGGTTAGTTTCAGTTTGGTTTATGTTTTGTATTAAATGATAAAGGTTAGCCGATGAACCCTTATTGATGTGATATTTCGGATGAATTTGTCTGCTTGTAGAAAGTGTAATTGAGTTCAAATGAGAAGTTTACAAAGCATAACCTAGCTAGAAACAAAGATGAGTTTCTGTAAGTAAATCTTTCCCGAAGCATCAAACAATTAATTATAGCAGTTACCATTAGTGATAGCATCATGAAAAATTGTCTTATTCACATACTTTGTAAACAAGTTTGCACATATTGAACAATTTTTCCGCAGCAGTGCTCAGAGTTAATTAAAACCGAAACATTTTCCGTGGATCATTGCATAAATTTCTCTTTGCCAATCCTGAAAATTTGACATTATCAGTGGCCGAGGATAGTAAAATTGTATGTATATTTTGGCTGGACACTGTGAGCATCCCATAGAGAGAAATCCATTTTCTTGATTCATTCCCTCCCCCCTCCCCCGACGCATTCACATGACATGATGCATTCCAAAGTTACAGATGTATGGTTTCCAGATTAATGCATGTGCTGGGTAACCATGCCTGAAGCATAATATTTGTTGCTTCAACCGAAAGAAGTCAGTGGTTGGGTATTGATCATTTTGCGCAGTCTTGCAACTTTTCCATGTTTTACCTCAAAAAGCAGGTTTTTAATCAAAACGCCTTCCCTCGCTTGTTAATCTGTTCCGGTTGTTCACTTTATTTTCGGCTCATACTGTGATGTTACTGTTACCAAACACATGCGGCATACCTGCGGTTTATGTCATGACCTAGGTGGATGGCATGTCTATTACATCGACCCCATTAACACTGTTTAATGGCTTCAAACCTTTGAGGGCAGTTTGTTATCCAGTATTTCCGCATAGGACAAAACTGTGAAAATCTGTTGAAGCCAGATGGGGCAAGGCGACCTCAGGCTTAAATACTGAAGCCCAACATGGATTTAACAGAGACAAAGATACTGAAGCTGACTTGAACGTCAGTGTATGTGATGATCATTCCGGACTTCACTATTGGCAAATGAGACGCATAATTTTTCCCAACAGCTGTATTGAGCGTTTTTCAGACCAGATCGACAAGTTGGAACTGTTGTTTCACCTCATGAAGGCATTTCTTTGGTAGATTCTGTCCCTATGTTTTTCTTGCGCTGGGTGTCATTCTAAGAATTATCATATGTCAAAAGCTATAAAGATCGATGTATCCCTGCCACATCGGAATATTATTCAATAAATGTGCAATCCACATTGGAGGAACAGAACATTGTGTAATATTTCACCCGTTACATGTTAGAACAAAACCCTTTTGCTTGAAAATGAAGCTAAACTCACGGATAATTAAAGCGCTTTACGCCGCTTTATACACTTATTTGTCGAAGTAGATGAAGGCAATATCATTATCGCATGCAGCAGCATAAAAGTCCAGTTTGGAACAAAAACAAAACATGGTGAAGATATAAGGGTTAAATAAAAATAGATAAATAAAAATAGATGTATTCTCCATCCATTAAAAGTTAGAAAATTGAATATTACTTGGAAAAAAAATCAGAAAGCATGCAAAGTTAAAAGAAAATTGGGAGTGCAAGGTAAAGTGTCAAGGAAAATGCCCTCTTTCAGAGTGAAAGTCGGATTCAGTCAACCCTTTCACAGACTTAATCTTTGCTCAAACTTGATAAACGACAAAGAAGTGGTTGCAAGCCTGTTACGTTTTTTTTTTCCGTTAGCATTAAGCCATCAGACAACCTTGGCTTAAATATTAGGCGCTGGGACTTTGATGGACCTTCACACATCTATTATTCATTGCTTGAATACTTGGGACAATGCAAGTTTATGCAAAAAACCCTCAAGCTGCATGCATATTCGTTTCAGACGAATTTTGGGCTATGCTGTCTCACACCTTGGACAACGCAAATTTGGGGGGGGGGGTCAAACTGTTGTTCAGTAATTTACCTCATTACGGCATTATAAATCCCTCCAAGAACTAAGTATGAAATATATCGGTTCACCTTCCTCAGCTCTATGTAAATTAAAAAAGTAAGCTTTCTTATTGCTGGTGCCGACAGTTGCATCGATAGGAAACAGTATTCACAGATTAAAAAAAAAAAATAGTAGCCCAAAAGATACTGCGAAAGATCTCTCCTCGGCATCGAATATATTATGACTATGCACAGTCTCCTAAGAGATCTTGTGGCGTTTTGGCAAAGAAAGCAAAGGTACTGACGTGACTATCATCAGATCATTTCTTTACCATTTATCTCAGAAAGCCAAATGTTCGGCAACACTTCTATATCATCAGTATGTGAAATGCGTTTGTTTGCTGCTTTCCTCTCCAAGTCTGTTCGTATCGCTGTCTACGTCTAAAATATATATACAGAAACATTGACGATTTTCTTTCCGATATTTTGCTTAATTTTTAACTTAAACGCATTCAACAGATAACTTATAAATGGTGAAAGAGGCCATATCCATCTAACAGGTAAAAGCGGATTGGCGGGTAACTATCAGAACATGTTTCGGAGCTTGGAATACTGGACGTTAATCTGTTATAGCAGTTCTTTGTCTCAGCATGATATTAAACAAAGCAACCACAGGGGCGGGTATCAGTGGAAATGTGAATAATTGACCGCGACTAAGGGGCGAGCGCGGAGCTAAGTTGTCGGAGGAAACGGCAAGGGACCAAACGAAACACAGGGGCACGACGACAATTCTGCTTCCTTTCAGCTGTGATTGCTTTGTTAAAACATAAGGAAACCAAACATATAATATGTGTTTGCCTTGATTACCTAGCTTATTTATCATGGCATGAATAGGTTGTTAGGTAATAGATATAACACTGACACATTATGAACTTCCCAATAAAAAAATAGAATTATAAACGCTACCAAATCATTCTGAGACGTTCAGCGAGTATGTTATCGAAGCCACAATTCGTCTGGTTGCCTTAGGAAAGACTTATGTTACCGTATACATCGATGCTCATTTTTAGGTGTGGAACGCAATATTATCTGGCTTAGTCTGAATATAAACCCTAGATTTAACCCTTTTTTGAAGACAAAACCAGGGCCACACTTTCGATATGTTTTCCTCTCCTGTTGGTGGAGACAGGAAACTGCTAGGGCTGATGTCATGGTTCATAATCTGTCATAAAAGGATATAGTTATATTTTGAAAACATGTTGAAACCGCTAGCTGTAAAATAGTGCCCATTTGCCTCAACAGTAAAAACAGTGAATGGCAACAACTTTGATTTCTGTTGTTAAGAATAAATATGACTTATTATCTGAAAGCAGTAATTAGAAGCCTATCGGTATTGCTTATGTAATATCCAAAGTGTTAGAATCTTCTCTATTATTTCGCTGCGAGCGTTATTTTGAGATCACTGACTACTGGTTCGGCTTTAGCGCCAGGCATTCTACTATTATTTGCATCTATGTTTAAACAGAATTCATTTCAGATCTCAGAGTAACCCAATATTTCTTTGCTTACTACGCTCTCCCTAAGCATTTGACTGAATAAATCACACCCCACTGTACTTATACAAGCAATGTACCTGTGTGTATATATTGCATTTCAACTGTATGGTATTCCACACAGCAGCTTTATGTTAAATGCGATACGATTATCTCTCTATGCCTTTTTTCTTACCAATGGATTGCATCAAGGTGGTGTGTTATCCCTGCAGCTGTTCAATCTGTATTAAGATGATCTCGGTAAAACTTTTTTGAACAGTCAAACTACTTCCTCAGTAGCAGGCGCTTTGATTAACCACGTAATCAAGGCTGATAATCTCCGGATTCCATGTCCCTCAGGCAAAGGCTTACAGGGGCTTATCACTATTTGTTAAGCTTATGCAAGGAAACTCGATAGTGTGTTTAATACTGAAAAAAAACTTGTATGACTTTCTCCCATATTCGAATTGCATAAAATCCCTAGTTGGTTCTTAATGAAAACTGCTCATGTATATGTATCCTAGAGATTTTTGCTGCAGCTCATGTAAAGACGATGAGGATCTACATGGTCAGACCAGGGTGCTTTATATGTAGGCAAATATTTTGCTAAGGATGTTTCATTAGCTCCCGTGTCAAATTAATGTCACATATTAAATGCATTGTGGACATTTTTCTCTAAGAGAGACCGGTATCTAAAATTTGGACCAGTTGTAATAATATATTAAGAAGATTCTTTGGTTAGATTCTAGTGCTAGTGCTACGTTCGTATCCAATAGATCCTATACATGTGATTCACAATGGAGAAAACATATATTCAACCTTTGGAGAAAACTGGAACATAGCGTTAATGAGTTGCTTTCCACGGTACTCTCTTCTGATATCTGTCACTGCTCACAAGTGCCCAAAGTTATGTAGTATATATACACCATGCATTAACATGCTTTAATACTTTTTCCACTCTTATCTATGTGTATGGTCCTGTATTGTGTGTCTGGAATATATATATGCATAAAATATATCAGCAATTAAAAAAGCTATTGTTTTTATTTTGATGATCACTTCCTTACCGCTATTGATGGTCTTTCGTATTGTGTTATGTTACATTACATCAATCAAAAGGACTTAATAATTAATTTGTTCGATTATGTGTGTAATTTTCATGTCGGATATCCTTGACGGTTGCTTCCTCCCTCCACCCACACTACTCCTGGGTCATAGGCATTCCATACTCACCAAAGAACCAGGCATGTGTGTACAGTGCTTGACGATGTTGGTACGTTGGATGAGAGACATGTAGTAACCCAAGGTGTATCACATTTCCCAAATAATTAGACATTCTGTCCACCATAATTGGATTGTAGTGGTTTGGTGCGTGCCAGCCAGTAAGGCATATACCAGTCGAATGACTTCATTGCACAGAGATGGTATTTTGTAGCCATGCTTCACAAGTTGACAATCCCAAACCACCAGCTCCCTCAAATGATGTCAATGACCTTCACTTTTCTCAGAAAGGAAGACAAGTGAGTCGAGCTGTTGTAGGAGCCCAGAAGCCCCTGCAGAAATATGCAGAAAAAAAATCACTAATAAGCCGTCATTCCGCAGCTTTTAGAGTTGTCCTATTAACTTTAACAAGGAGAGACAGCAGTGGACAACAATTAGCCCCCAGCGTAAAATACGTCGTTAATTCGTCCATTAACAATTTTGATAAAAGTCGATGCGCTCTGATGCCAGATTAATTCTTTCTTAACTATTATTTCATTTACTTACCAGCATGTGTACAGTTATCGTAATGAGAGGAGAAAAAATAGGAATGGTCCAGGTCAACAGCTTTCCTCGTCGCGCTTTGGGCTCATTGTGGCCACAGCGCGGAATGTATCCTTGGACGGCAGGCGCTGCGGTTTACTGTGGTGTATAAAGTCTCCCCCAGTCATAGAAGTGCTGACTGGAACCAGCTCTATAAAATATGAACCTATTTTCTGAAATGTAAAGTTTTCTGTAAACGTGCTACTTCGATAAGCTAAAACCTGGTACCTACATGCGTAAGATTATGTATGTCCATGCTAACTCAAAAAAGGCCAAATTTTTATACAGCATTAAAAACAACTCTAGCTTTTGAACATTTACATGTACAAAGACGAGAGAGGTTTCAAACAGAATGTACATAGAATTGCCTTTGTTAGATGCTAGTATATATAAATAGCGTCACTTGCATAAAAATGTATACTCATTCAGATAATTTTTTTAAAAATTGTCCTAAAAATTTTCATTTCGAAAGGGTTAAACTCATTAAAGACGCCACAAAATTTAATAAAAAGATACGAATTCTGATACTAGGTTTCGATGATTTATGCATTGTTTCCACGCACCATCATCTACCACAGCAACTTCTTAATGTCAAAGTACATGGCCGCATGAGGTCAGAAAATTTCTACAAGCTGGAAGCTCGGGATTGCATGATCGCTAAGAGAAAGAAAACAATTGGTTTTTCTTCTGAACAGCATGTGCAAACCGGATCACCAGTTAAGGTATGTCTTACTATCACTAGGTAAGGATATTCAATGGGTGATGAATGTTAGTAGATATATGCATATATAATACTGTTTTTAAATTATGTTGTTGTTTTTTTCATTACTTGTAGTGCATATTCATGTAAATTTTTTGCTCACTTTCGGATTCACAATTGCTCAAAGCATCAATTTGCATTTTTGGATAAAGGCATAGAATTAGTGCACACACACGCACGCACGCACACACACACACACACACACACACACACACATATATATATATATGTGTGTATGTGTGCACTAATTCTATGCCTTGAGAGAGAGAGAGAGAGAGAGAGAGAGAGAGAGAGAGAGAGAGGGAGAGAGAGAGAGAGAAAGAGAGCTGGCTTGTGTAAGTTGAGCTTTTTGATGGTCTGTCGACTGTTGTCGATCGTCCCTGTTCCTTTCACATTTCACACTTTTTACTCCTCCAAACCCTTTAAACAGATCCCTGGTTCTAAATAACATAGGGGAATTCTGAGATTTCAACAGGGTGTGTGGCCTTTTTTTCAATTTTTTTTTCAATGAATTTTTGTAACAGCTATTTTCCAACTTCTCCAAAACCGTTGCTTGTCCTGAAATTTGGTTTAGGTGGAAATGTAAGTTATGGAAAGATAAACAAAATTTGTCACTAGGTGATGACATTCCACATCCTTAATTAAGAATATTTCAGTTTGGGTACTTATTGGAAAGTGCATACATTCCTATTGATTACAATGCAAGTCAACGAGGATTGCAATGGTTAGTCACATTTTCGACTTCTCCAATCCACATAAAACGTGGTGGCAATGTGCCTTGGATGGATCGCTATCAGTTGGACCATATAGTCCTGCTCTAGTGTTTTGGTTATTATTATTATTATTATTTTGTTTTTTTTTTCTTTTTTTCTTTTTGTGTGTGTGTGTGTGTGTGTGTTTGTTTGTTTGTTTTTTTTTTTTTTTTTTTTTTTGGTTTTTTGTTTTGCTTTGTTTTTGGGTGGTGGGTTTTTGAGGGGTGATTTTGTTTGTTTTTATTGTTTTTTTTTTTAATTGTTTAATGCATGTTTTTGTTTATGATTTTGCACCTTACAAATCTTCTCCAAACCATCTTGCTAATTGTCTTAAACAGCACAAAAAATACTTCTGTGCACTCCTGGACCACATTTTGTTTACCAGGTGACGCTGTGGTTATTTGCTATGAATGTTCTTGTTTTATAGCTATTTTACCTTCTCCGAAAGTGTCACTCAGATTGTTTTAAACTTTGTTGAAATGGAGCTTGCGGAAGGCTTACACTAAGGTGTTCACGAGACGGTGATAATCTGGATCTATGATCTTTATCAATTTTTTTTTCAAATTGGGAACTTGCGATTGATACATACATTTCTGTACTGTAAGTCTTAGTGGATTGCTACACTGATTCACATTTTGGACTTCTCCAAATTGTCAACCAGTTTCACGTTAAACTTGGTATAAATGTACCTTGATATAATAATAGTATGAAGTTGTTGGTATGTTAACGTTACACTTTTGGATTTTGGAACTCAAACAAGGAAACCTTCCTTGTTTGATTACAGACAGGTTTTGATCATTGATGTTTCTTGTTTGCTTCGTTTTTCGGTGCAGTTTCTCTGAAATTGTTGAATACTGTTGTCCAGTTTTATTTTCCATCACAGTAATTGTTTTGCATGTTGTCAATATGATATCTTACCATCTTTAGATATGCAATGAATTGTATATTGCTCCTCGGATATTCAAGTCTTGCTGTTATATCTGGTGATGTTTATGTTGATGGACTTGTGTAGATTTGGACGGTTTTCAACTTAGACTGATTTTCGACTATGATACTGACACGAAATGGTCTCATCCTACTATTGAGTAGGTCTTTACCAAGTTGATTGAAATGGTCATGCCCTAATTTCTATTTCTCATGATTTTTCTTTAAGTTTCGGTAAATGTTTCTTTTTAAATCGTCTCCAAAATGAAGGTCACAGGACCACTTTAGTCTCTGTATCCAAGGTCAGCCGAGCAGAGCACTACCAAAGTCCTCTTGTTTGATATTAAGTTAAGGCACCAATAATAAAACAAGGATGGGGTTGGTGGGGCCATAGGATGTTTGCAAAATGCAAAGACGGCAAAAATGGATGACAGCTGGTTCTGGATTAGCATATTTGGTCGAAAAAAATAAGAAGCTACTGCGTCAAAACACAGCAAGTAGCTGTACAACTACATGTGCAAAGTTTTGCATCCAGTCACAGTTCAAAAGTCTGATGTCACAAATATCAGAGGTCAGATACAAGAAATAGGAAAGGCTCTTCTGAAAGAGTCTGGTTGTCTTATTGACCTTGACATAAAGGTTGTAATAAATGAATGCTTTACTCAAACTATACAGGGTGCCATAAACGTTGTGAGGGCTCAGATGGAACAATTTCACGAAGAAAGAATATCTAAATTCAAGAAAAAAAATCATTGACTGATGCTCCCTGTAAGAACATGTTTGCCCCACTTTGAAGTCCTAATGTAGGAAAGCAATAGGATAACAGGACTGCCATTGATACTTTGAAGGAAAATAATTAACTCTTGGTGGACATGAATATTTCAACACTAAAGATGAAAATGTGACCGAATTATTCAGGCATGCAAACAATTCTTTCCACCGTTTCCGTCAAAAATGGACATCTTGGGCAGGATCAGAGGTCTGATCCCTTGAAGTATCCGCTCTTGAATAATGACATATCATGAAGTAATTCTCCTGTTGATGCAAAGGTTCTAGACGGGTCAGCTGTTGATCAGACATTTGTTCTAAAAAGATCACGACTTTTGACAACTATGGTAGCAATTAAGTTTTTGCCATATATTGTGGACTGAACAAACAACTTCAAGAGATTGGACATAAACTGGAACGTGTATAAGGAGGATAGAAACGCGCTAGAAGCAAAGCCAGGCACAGGTCTAAGATAAAAGGTTTTGAGCAATGGGCCTATTCCGGCTGATTCGCAACATGTTTTTTGTCACTAATGTTTTAGTAACGCTTTCTTGCAGGCCAGTAAAAGTCAAAAAAAAAAAAAAAAGTTTTCACATAAATTGAGAGATTTGTGATCTTTATGTGCTGCAAAACATGTAGCACAATTTTCTGTGATGAAGTACGGAGAAGATCTATTCAAGAGTGGTAGAAATATGGACTCCATTCCTCCGATAAGTGACTTTGTATCAGGGTAATTTAAGGTCTATTATGCGTGCAAGCTTAATCTAGGGGCTGGTTGTTGTCCATTATCGAGAACTGAACAGAGTGAGTCTGGGTACACGAGGATGGAAACTGGGAATGGGGAACTCTCCTTCAAGCTCCAGATGCATGTCGGGAGCTTATTCGATGTGGATGCAAGACACAATGCAAAGGGCGCGGTAAATGCCACAGGTCAAATTTGAAGTGCGCTCTTTTATAGCTGGCTTCTTAATAGTTGACAGTGTACATTATTGTGCATCTGTTAAAATGTGATTTTAATGAATGTCTTAACCAAACTAAGAAAGGCAGGCGTTTTTCTTGTGAAATTAGAATCACAAGTGAAACAAGCATACGTGTGTTATGCAAACCTCTCATATACGGGTATGTGTACATTATGCATATTTGTAGTGTCATTTTTTTTAAAAGGCACCATTCCGATAAAGGGACCCGTTAACTGTTGTTTACAAATAAAATTACTCGTTCTATGAAATTTGTATGTAGTTTATGTGGAATAAAAGTATCATGTTCTCGATGAAGTGTTTGCAGACGTGGTTTAATATGTAACATGTATGGATACAACACCAGGTGATCAATAGTGATGAATTTTAACGACAATGCGCATTAATTTATTATAATTTGTGCATGCCAACCCTTCATGAAGAGGCAAACGAAATCCTCTCCATCGATGGCTCTTTCAAAATTGATTTGTCTTTGGCTCTGTGCCACCCATATATTTAATTTTTTCAGAGATATATTTCTCGCAATGTGATGGTAATCTGGTTAGAAATTTACAGTTCGACATATACTTTCAAAATTCTTTGGCATAAAACATCAACCACAAGGAAGAAACTAGGTTTTCAGGGTTTTTCTCATTTAAGGTGTCATTCTGATCACCAAAAGTCTTTACGAATCAAAATTATTCGATTTATCACGAAAATGGGTTAATTTGCCCATATCATATTTCTTTTTATAGAGCAAATCTTTTGCTTTGATTTTCCATATCATTTTCTTCAGTATGTTTTTTTTTTTTTTTTTTTTTTTTTGAAAGTTATGAAACATAGTCTTACTGCCGGGATTTTATGTGCTACTGCTACGGAAACCAGTTATTCTGAAGGTGTTTGCACGGGTCAGAAGCGGGTGTCTTGCGCTTGAATGAAAAAGCAAAGTGAAGTGTAAAAACATGCCAAGTAGCAATATTATAACAAATGTCACAATATTTGTCTGTATCTCCTAGACTATATGTAGTTTCTATGCAAAGAGATCATTGAAGCGGACTTAAGTACAAGATTGAACCTCGCGGCAGTTCTAGTATCAGTTACCTTTGGATCTAATAACATGTCAGAAATATTGAGGTTCAATAATCGGTGTCTTCTGTGGATAACCAAATAATTTAGTGCCGTCACCATATCAAAAGCGTCATTCAAGTATGAAAATTATCTATCTATCCATAAGTCTATCTCTGTATCTATTTGAATCTAATAGCACGAGTACAAAATAGTCTAGCCAAAGGTCCAGGGGAGGTACTTGTGCTTTGTATTAATGTAACATGAAGTTCAGAGGAAGTTAAAAATGAAACAAACAAACAAAAAAAGAAAGAAAAAAAGAAGAAAAAAAGAAAAAAATCTGGACGGAGGACCATGAGTACAAAGTATGTTAAAGAAATATTTTCTGCTTTCCGATTTGCTTTCATCAAAACTGTATGATTATGTCATTTTAAACACACAACAACAAAAATTATAGTTTCTGAATTTCAGAACTTCTCAGGTTGATTACTTAAATATTCTGGATGCAAATAGAACTCTGTGACAGTCAAGCATATATAAATAGTAATCAACTGAATCTACATGTCAACTTTCCGAACGACTATTTCAATACTGTTGAACGTTTTCAGTCATTCTTTTGTCTTTGCATGCATACATCATTCATCTGGTGTCCAATAGCAACAAAAGAAAAGTATGTTTGATACCATGTCGTTTGATATTTTCCGTCAGTATTTCATCTTTTGCGGAAATGGTACGACCAATCCGTTTATATCAGTTTGCAAAGTCTACGAAATCAATTAGTCGATCTGTTTTTCTCAAGATACCAATCAAATGAACGTTATATTGTATCTAGTTACTAACAGTTCAGATCTTTTTACTCAAGGGGAGGGCTTGCCAAGATAACTCAGTTTACTTAGCGCATAAAAGGAATCTGAGAGATTATATTGCACATTTTCCAATTAGAGCATGGTCTCTCTCTCTCTCTCTCTCTCTCTCTCTCTCTCTCTCTCTCTCTCTCTCTCTCTCTCTCTCTCTCAATCTCTCTCTTTATATATATGTGTATATATATAATTTAACCTCTTACATCATGCTAAGATTCTATAGTTTATCATGTGGGCTGTATTGCTGTTGTCTGTCAGAAATACATATCCGGGTATCACACGCTTTAACACATGTTCGGATAGTTCCCTGTTGAAGCACGGCTATAATCTTTTAGGCTGAAATATTCTGTCCCTTCATGTTTGGCAGAAGGAAAGAACAGGCTGAATAAAAAATTTGGCTGACGTTTTTTGGTGCTGATGTCATGGAACTGTTGTGGTACATTTGAATTTGGATGAAGGTAAGCAGAACAAAAATAAAATGTGAAAAGAAACATATAGGCTATCCTTCCTTTAAATCAGATTCAGGAATCTAAGATAATTTAAAAAATGGAAACAATGTTTCAACCATTAACCGAATATGAATTTTATCCTGAAACATGCACAAAATTAGTATCGCTGCTTATTCAACAGTTATCGAACTTACGACAATAAATTATGTCGCAGACGATGCCAATGCCCCGACTGACATCAAAAAGATACTTATCTTTCCTCTCTTCGTGTATATGTTAAAAACGATTCTCAGAAGGAGATGAAACGTGTTCTAATCATTTTTATGTAAAAAAATGAACATCTATTGAATAGTAGAGTCATTTATAACTATGGCAATGGACAACAAAATAATTACACATTGTCTAAATCTAAAGTATATAATTCTGCAGGTTGGTTAACCTGAAAATCATGCAAAGTTAAATAAAAATAACACGCATTTTTTGTGTGGTGCAGATTTGAATTGTATATACTGGCATAAACTGGCTTCGACTGTGATCAATATGATATCATTGTATAACCGGACTGTGTTCAATATGATATCACTGTATAACCTGACTGTGTTCGATGTGTATCACTGTATAACCTGACTGTGCTCGATGTGATATCACTGTATAACCTGACTGTGTTCGATGTGATATCGCTGCATCGCCTGGTATCCCATAACCTTAAACATGTGAGCATTTAAAGTTTGATTTGTGCCCTGACGTCATCTTTAACCACCTACCAAGATTGATGAAGTTTATGCCCTGATAAAATCATTGACATGTGATCCTATGTCGTCAGACTGCCCTATTTCCTCACTTTTTCATTATGCATACCTTTTGTGTCATTGAATCACATAAAATGTTGGTATTTTCATTTCTAAAGACTCTAGGCCTCGAATGCATGCATTAATGAGACTCAAAATTTGAGAGGATATTGCAGTGTTTCGAAATGACATGGTGTCCGTGAAATGAACAAAGCATCACCAGCGGGTGTCATGCTATTTTCCTCACCCAGCAAGATTTGTGCGAATGTAGCTGTGATTTCTTGTCTCTTTTCATTACAAGATACCGTCTTTTAACTACCAAGTACAAAATCAAAGTAAAGTTGTCCCGAATGAGCTACCATAACACTGTGATAAATAGATATACATAAAATATAATCTTCTATGCCTTATAAAGTCTTCTACTCCTCCGAAGGTTATATTAAGCCCCTTTGATGATTCCTTGTGTTAACGTCGACACTGCATTTCTACCTCATTAACCCAATCGACACTGCATTTCTACCTGATTAACTCGGTACCTTTCCTACTATTTGTCAAGCATCCCGCCAGATATTAACATTTGAATTCCAAGAAAAATAGCTTTTCTTCTGTTTCTTAAGAATACCTCCTTTAATTATAATTGGGAACATCGAGACCTTGATCCAATTAAGTTGCAGCTGGACGAATGCCGGAAGTCCTGCTTCTTCCATTTAAGGTTCACGTCGAAGCTTGCAAATTCCTCCAATTTATGAAAAATCTTATTCAGATGAGCCATGGGACCGCTGTATTTATTTTATGAGGAACAGTCATTACGTTTCCTGAGAAAGCAGGATCCAAAGCAGTTTCATGGCCAGCACAAAATACATGTGTTCTAAATAATCATACACTTTGAAAATACCCTTGATGATTTTGTTGATCTTACCATATGTTGTATACACCTAATATGCAAGAACGTGCAACTCATCATACTCTCTATGTGTATGTGTTTTAGTCTGCGGCCAGTCTAAACAATTCCAAAAAGCACTGCAGAAAATTTAATGTTATTCATGTCGTTCTCATCGGTATCATTATCGCTATACCGTTCATTCTTCTTCTTCTTCTTCTTCTTCTTCTTCTTCTTCTTCTTCTTCTTCTTCTTCTTCTTCTTCGTCGTCGTCGTCGTCGTCGTCGTCGTCTCCCTCTTTTTCCGCCTCCACCTCCTCCTCCTCTTCTACCTCCTCCTTATCATTATCATCATCATTGCTTTTTTGTCCCAACTAAACACATTTAGGATATTTGCAAATAGCGGTCTTAAAAATTAGTCCCACACATTTACAATTGGCACTTAAAATTGGAAAGAGCTCTATTCTGTGCATGACATGAACCTGAACATTCCATGTATTACACCGGATTGAATTACACTTTTTAAGGCGTATTTGTTGCGACGTATCCTCAAAATGACACAAATTCCCTTAAAATGACGCGAATACAAAACAAATTGAAAACAAGATAACAGTAAACAAAACCAACAAACGTGAAACAGTCAATGTTAAACGTATTCTTGTCGGAAATTATTCATGCTAGAAAAAAAAACCTGTCATCTGTCTTTCCACTATGACTTCAAATGTTAATAGCGAAAAGGCATCCAGCTCGAGTGATTTGGAAAAAAAACCCGTATCTTTGCTGGTTTTTAGGAAATTCGCTAAATTGACCCTTCTTCCCTTCCCGTTATGTAATTATCTGTAAAATAAAACACCTCGCGTGGCAGTCATGCATGATTTTATCTCATTTTTACTTAACTTCCTTCAATTATTTTCTTATTTCATTATTTACTTCACTTTACATCAGCTTGCTTTTCCTTCACTTGGGAAGAATATAAATTTTTGATTAGATAAACCAATTACCTCTATCTTCTAAAATCGAACCTAAAACGTTCACAGTTAATGTGCAGTTCTCATTTGAATTAATATAGCAAAATATTGATTGTGCATGATACACAAATAAAGCCTGCTGGAAAGACGGGTGCGACAATTTTGAATTTTTCCTCGTTTACACGTGTAATGAGAGAGACAGATGACACAAAGAGTGCTACAATGAGTCGTGTTTCTATCATTTATTTCTGGCATATTGCTTGTTTCATGGTATGAGTATTTAGTTTTGTATGTTTGTGACCACGCTTTGCTCTTAAATAATGATTTATGTCATAGGGTTCGTTCATATTCAAAATCGTCGAATTAATTTCACCAAAATGATTAGTCGACTCCAAAATATTCTAACTGAAAATATAAGCAATTACTTGGTGACGTGGTGTCATACAATAATCAATGCATATAGAAATGTATAATGGTAATACAGCATACTGCGCAAACTACTCTAGAATTCATCAGGAAAAGCATATTTTAAGCAGTAAAGAGGGAATGTTCTTATTGTTCGATACAACTAAAGACAAACAAAAACGGGGGGGTGGGTATGAATTAGTGGCCGTAAAGCAGAAATGGTCTCTACGGAGGTAATCTTAATTGGAGTGCTAGGTCTAATCTATGTGTCGTGCAAATTAGAAGAATATGTAGAAAACCAAACTTTGAATGTTGAATATTGAATATTACTAACGATACACGCCCACAAGCCCTTAAAGTCCATACCTATTCTATGTTGATATGTGCTTTGAGATCCCTTGTGAGCTACACAAGCCGAAAATATACGCAGTATTTGTGTACCCAGCTGGGGGCATTAAAAAGGTTCCTTCACTGGATCTATTCAAGGAAAATGTAACGGCCAACCATATTTTATTCTGTGATGACTTTCTTGCAAACGAAAAGAAGCCCTACATGTGTTTGTGTGTTGATTACCTCGCTCATATATTTTGCCATCAATGTCTTGTTCGTATCATTGTTGTCACAGATTAAATACTAACATATCTCGAACTTTCCAATCTTAACAGACTTACAGCTACCACCAAATAACACGGAAGACGCTCAACAAGTATGTAACGAAACCACCATACATGTAGCTCTGGTTGCCTTAGGAACACAAGGTTGAATGCCAGATGTATACATTTCCTTCTACGTGTAAATACAAAATAGATTTGACATGAAATTTATGATGCAAATTGAAGAAAAAGTAAAATGAAGATACACACACGCATAATTATCATGTGGAATACCATGTAGTCACGTTCGCGCGTACAAATTCAATGAAATACCAGTGGAGAGAAAGAAAGTTCTGTCTGCGAATTGTCTGAGAAAGACAACCATGCAGTATTGTCACGTATAATATATAGCTATAAAAACCTCCTCTCTCGCAGCATTTTAAATGTACAGTGATAGTTTCAGTAAGCATCACGATATAAGCAAATACGAACATGTTTGTCCACATCCCAGCCCCCGTCCTAGCCAGCTCCATAATAGGTATACAGCACCCCACCCCACCCCACCCCCACCCTCCCAAAATTCCGAATTAAAAAAAAGAGCCAGAAACAGGTTGCCGGGAAGGGGGTGCAAAGCACAATCTAAAATATACATGGGCCTATGTGTATGGAAGTTGTGTTGTTCAATAATTCACAAAACCCTGAGTTTTGTTCACAAAACCGTGGGTTTTGCTTTTCAAAACCCTGAATTTTCCTCACAAAACCATAGGTTTTATCACAAAACCCTGGGTTTCGCTACCAAAACCTTGGGCTTTGGTTAATTATTGAATTTTGATGTCATTTTGGACAAAAACCCAGAGTTTTGCTACAAAACTCTGGGTTTGGCGCCCAAAACTGTGGGTTTCATGAACAAAACCCATCAGGTAGGAAACCGTGGGTTTTGTAGCACAACCTTGGGGTTTGATCACAAAACCCTCGGTTTTGTTATTTTGTTAGCAAAACCCACGGTTATGTTCGTAAAACTGTTGGTTTAGCCAGAAAACCGTTGGTTTTGTAACACTTTGAAATAACAGAACAAAACCGTAGGTTTTGTGAAATTGCAAAACTCTGGCTTTGTGACATCATGAATCCCAGGGTTCCGAAACGGTGCAATACCCATGGTTTTCTAACCAACCCATGACAGCTGTTACTTGGTAGGCCTTGATAGGCTACTCAACCTAAAATAGCGTCAAGCTACAAGTGGTTCAGTTTTTGTAATAAATTACATCATTATTGGGATACACGCGCATAGGGTACCTCTTTGCAACGCGATGAGAATATAAGTTATTACCACTTACATAAAAACAAGCCAGTACTTTCGGACCTGTATCCACTATCGGGACAACTTTCTCCATTGAGCTTTGTCGTTGACGCAGTGGGGCGCTTGGCACTCAGCCTATTGCTGACCCTTATTTCATTGCCTCAGGGCGACTTCTACAAGATACTATTTCTGGGGCCTACAACTGGTCACTGTTTGTCGTTGTATTTACATTGTCAGGTAATGGTCACTATTGAAAAGTCCCTCTACATGTATATAGTGTACATTACATTCATTCGCCAAATTAACCTTCCCTTAACACTAATCACACATAAATTTTGGATGCTGCCTCTTCAAAATATCCAATCGACATGGCTGCCATTGTGAAAATAGTGAGTTCCGCACCCAATGCCAATGGTTTGTAAATGAGCATTTGGACGATCTCTGCCGAGTGGGGGTGGGAAGAGGGTTAAAATATATGAAACCAAAAATATAAATTTTGCAATTATTTCGGAGCATTAATAATGATATACATGCTGTGGCCGCAATTCACTTTGATATCCAAATCAAGTGTACTTTTGTGAAACTGTCCCGCAGTCAATTCATTAATTTCGCAATGTTCAAAATGGCGCTCCAGCGTGCCGTGTCGTATTTGGATTCATAACTAACGATGGTAACTGCTTCAGACATAACCGAGCGGGCATATTAGAGTTAAGATAGCAAGTCATGCTTTAAAAGTAATTTAACAGCCGTTTGCCCTGGTATGTCGGAGAACGGACACCTGGAACTGTGCTGAAAAACACATGGCCACGATTCACTGTGATTATTCTTTCCCACAATGCATTGCGCCATAATTAAATGGGCGCACAATGTGCGTGCATTATGCATATGCCTTCGTCTTGCATTTGGATTTATATGTACTAACGATGATAACTGCTTCAGACACAACCGATCTCTATCACTCTTCTAATCGTATACTCGCATTTGAACTTGATTTTTCAGATTCAGAATTAAACTAGACTATTAAAGAATCATTTGAAACATGATTTATTATAATGAACACATCAGGATTATCACCTGATTATTTTCAATATTTCCTACATACTTTAGTCACATATTATGCTGGACAATATGATTTCTATGGATAATGATGATTCTATTTTAAGGAATTTAGATGGTGGTGTACAACCCCATTCTTTGCGAGATCTACTTCAATTAGAAAATGACGAACAGGATGAAGAAAATTGAAGTGTTCAATATAATAAAACACTCCCCATATGTAGACGATGTATAGCAATGTATATTCACTGTGTTAAGTAATAACAGAGATTCAGTAAGGGCTAATTTTGATGAACTTACAGCTTTTGTTGTAGAATTAAGGCAGAAAGGCTTTGAGTTCAGTGCAATCTGTTTACAAGAATGTCACATTGCAGACAATAGTGAATTAACATTAATACATTTGGAAAATTATAATTGTTTGGTACAGAGTAGTACATATGGTAAGCAAGTGTTTTAATAATATGTTTACATAAAAAATATAATAATACATTAAGAACATATATTTTTAAAAATACACCATTTTGGAAAGGACAATTTATAGACATATCAGGAAATAGATTAGCCAAAAATATAACAATTCGAAATATTTACAGACCTCCCACAAATACTTTAACTGGATTTCATGAAAAAATGAAAAAGACCCTAACATGTTTGAGCAAAGTAGATAATGAAATACTAATAACAGGTGATTTTAATGTAAACCTTTTACAGGTTCATGAAAGAAATATCCTCAAGGATTTTTTTGAAACCATGGTTTCCAATAGCTTCATTCCAATGATTACTCTACCCACTCGTTTTGTAAATAAAAGTGGAACGCTTATAGACAATATATTCTGTAGAATGAGTGATTTTACATTTCAAAGTACTTCAGAAATTTTCACAAAAAATTCTGACCATCAACCTTATTTTATGTGCCTGAATACAATATTGAGTAACAAACAAAATCCTAAATTCATTAAGTATAAAATTAATAGTCAAAATTCTGTACAAAATGTAATTCAGGAACTTGAACTTATGGATATCACAAATAAATTGAATTTAGATAAAAATTGTGATCCTGATACAAATTACAATCCACTCAATAAGATACTACTTGATGTACTAAATAAACAAATGCCAAACAAACTTGTCAGATTTAATAAATATAAACACAAGTAACATAAATTGATTACTCAAGGCATATTGATTTCCATAAAATATAGAGATAATTTATATCGAAGACTTAAGAAAACTAAACATAACACAGCACAGTATGCTGGAATTAAAAGAAACTTAACAATGTATAACAGTATATTAAAGAAAAATATAAGACTAGCAAAGAAAAAGCACTATGGTTTTATTTTTCAAAAGTACAAGAGTAATATTAAGAAAACATGGTCTGTAACTAATGATATTTAAAAAGAACCCAAAGAAAGAATTCTTTCTCTGCCTATTTTGTAATAGATGGACAATAAATTACTGACAAAATTGCTAAAGCAAACAGTTTCAATTTTTTTTCCTTTTTACAAATATTGGCCCAGATCTTGCAAAACAAATTAAAAAACCTAAAAATATAGACTTTAACAAATATCTTTACAAAATATATCCAAACAGCTTCAGTTTTAAGGAAATCACAAATCATGATATTGAAAAAATTATAGATCTGTTAAAACCCCAAAACACCTGTGGTAATGATAATTTTTCGAATAACATCTAAAACAGCTTAAATCACCCTTTATTGAACCAATTGCAATAATGATTTATCAAACCTTCAACACAGGCATATTTCCTGGTTATTTAAAAATAGCAAGAGTGAAACCATTATATAAAAAGGATGATTTCTCCATAGGATTATATTCACCAATTCTAAATTGTTTAAATGTGGCATTAAAGACAGTCCACTATGTTCATTGTGTAATGAAGAGGAAGAAACACTGGTACATTACTTTTATGAGTGTATAATTGTTCAACAATTTTGGCAAGATGTATTTAAATGGTTGAAAGATCAAATGAAATGTGACATTAAGTTCTCAAAAGCTGAAATTTTGATTGGAGTAGAAACTGAAGGTATGAATTTTTGGGCATTTATTTTTCTTATAGCAAAATATTATCTGTATTTATGCCATGACAAAGAGTGGCCAAATTTAGAGAATTTTTTGAAAAAAGTAACTGAAATTAAAACAATAGAGTATAAGGTGGCATTGAAGAATGATAAATTGAAGAAACATGATAAAAAATGGAAAGCATTTTTGGAGTAACAGGATGTTTATTTTGTGTAACTACAATAATAGTTGTATCATTATCTACATCTATTGTGTAAAAATGCATGTCCCATTAGGTGGGGTTGCTAGCTCGAGTGCTCAACGTTTCGGAGCCCTCGGGCTGGCTCTGCCCACCACGGGTCACCATAAGTCGTATACTAGTTGGTGAAATTTCAGTTTTTTGCACTTTCATAATTCAAGGGCAGTTGTCATGCTTTGTTGTTGTTTTTTTCCATATTGTGTATGTCTTATTTTCTTGATATAATCCATTAGTTCAAACATGAGGATTGAATGTATTACTATTATTAAATTTTATGCAAAGTAGTATTTCCTTTCAAACAAGTTTGCATAGTAAACAAGGTAAATGGGTTTAAAAACCCTGCAACATTCTGCACATAAATACCATATCAATTCAAATGAATTTGCATGTACAGTTAATATTGTAAAGCAGCATGGCAACCCTTTAGCATTCACCCCAAGTTTTTAGATATCTTGTTTCATTCTAGCATTGCCTGGTCATGCAAACTTTGTAGACTTTAAGGTATCATGCAAAGTCACATGCATCGAGGACAGATTGTACTATGTTTTAATTTGATTCTATGTTACATGTTTTATTGTACCTTGTTGGAGAATAAAAATATGTAAAAAAATATATATATAAAAAGGATGAAGATTACATCTTTTCAAATTATAGACCTTTATTTATTCTATCATCAATTTCCAAAGTATTTGAAAGGGTAATTTCTGGAGAACCCACATATTAATCATCTTGATGTACTATAGGGCCATCCAGACTAAATAAATATGTTGAAACTAATTTTCAATCAGCTTTATGATTTTTTTTTCAAGAAAACAATATATTTTATGAAGGTCAATTTGGTTTTCGAAGTGGTAACTCAACAGAACTATCAGCTGTTGATCTAGTAAATAATTTAATTCATGATATGGATAAAGACAAACTTCCTCTATGTATTTTTCTCGATCTGTCTAAAGCCTTTGATATCATAAATCATAATATTTTAATTCAAAAGCTGAGCTATTACTGTATAAATGATAGACCTCTAAACCTCAAGCAAAATTATTTAACTAATCGTAAACCGTATGTAGACTTAGATGGTGCCGTCTCTGATACTACCTTGATATCAACTGGGGTCCCGCAGGGCTCTGTTCTTGGTCCACTTCTGTTCATTATATACATAAATGATTTGTCAAATGTTAGTGAAGTATTTAACTATATAATGTATGCTGATGATACTACTCTTTATACATACTTAAATCCAAAGGATCAAAATTGCTGCATTACTATAAACAAAGAATTAAATCTCCTAAGTGAATGCCTAAAAGATAATGAGCTCTCTCTAAATGTTAATAAATCCAAATGTATGATTTTTCATAAACCTAATAAATATGTCAATGTAACTGAAATTTTAATGAATAATATCTTAATTGAGCATGTAGATAACTTCAACTTCTTGAGACTTACTTTAAATGAGAAACTTGCTTAGAATCATCATATTGCTAAAATAAGTTCCAAAATATCAAGAACTATTGGCATCGTTAATAAGTTAAAGCATTTTCTTCACTTGAATACAAAAATTACCTTATACAATTCTTTGATATTACCTCATATAAATTATGGCATACTTACCTGGGGATTCAAACATAATACAATAACAAAGCTTCAGAAGAAGGCAGTGCGTTGTATATCTTGTAGCAATTATAATGCACATAGTGAACCGATTTATAAGTGTTTGAACCCATTGAAGGTAATAGATTTGTTTACTTTAGCCAAACTTTAATTTTATTACAAAATTGTGCATTAGAAACTTCCGACAAGACTGCTTTCATTACCATATATATCTATTAGACATATACATAAAAACGATACTAGAAGTATTAGAAACGTTGGGTTATTTATTAATCGAGTTGATAACAAATTTGCGCAGGAACGTCTAATTTTTTATATTCCAAAAGTCATGAACTCGACTGATGACAACATGTTAAATAAAATCTATTCTCATGGCCTAAAGGTTTTTCAAACTATGTGAATTTTTTTTGAACAAATTCAACCATGAATGCACTGTGTATGATTGTTACATTTTTTAACAAAATAATTAATCTAAAGGTTTTTGTACACCATAGCATTTTAAGATAGTTACAAGAATTTATTAATTTTCCTCATGTATAACACATTTCCTTTAAAAAAACCATAATTTTCGTAACCACAATTCTTGTAACAAGGGTGGCTCTTGCGACAGCAACATGCATAATGTTATAGCAAGAGTATCCGTTGACCACCTTAGACAGTTTCTTGTTGTATCAGTATTTATGTATTATACCATTTGTTCGTCATAAATAAAAGAGTTCTGAGTTCTGAGTTCTTAATCGAGCGGGCAGATTAAATTTAAGATTGTAAGTCATCTTATAGAAATACGTGGACGACTGTTTGCTCGGTAACTCGGAGAACGAGCACCTGTAACCTAGCCATACTAGATACTGATATCGCACCCATCGTGGCTTTATGCTTTTTCCCCGGCCCAATTTGACGGTCCAGACAAGTTGAACTAATATGCTGTGTTTGAGTTGACTTTACTGCAAAATAACCGCACCCATTGACCAGCTTTTCTGTTAACTTTGCCTTACAAGTTCGTTACGAATGATTTGAACGACCGGATTTTTTTACGGGTGGTTGTGTGTGGGGTGATTTTGCTGGTGGGTCGCGTGTTGCAGCTGGTCCAAGGTTGTCCAACTGGAGCATTGTAGCAAAATTTTGCATCACAGTTCTTGAAATATGCTACAGAATTTAGCCGAAATAAGTGTTTCTCATATGGAAGTTTATTGAGAAAATGATCCATGGAATGTGAATTTGTTGCTGCAATTGAACAGCATTGTGGTCTTGCGCGTAACATTGCAAAAGCGCCCGTGCCAAGGAAATCTGGTCGTTTTGACCAGGTGGGGACTGAAGTCGATAATTGCAGGTACTACTGTGCTATGATTATGCCTATTCCCATGCAGAACCTGCCAGGGTATATCAAAAGAGAGTGAATGTAAGAACATTTTCAAAAATAATGTGAAATAATTCTTGATGCATGAGATGGGTGTACTGGAGAGGGACCGCTTTATATATTTATAGTTTCAGTATATTAGTGTTATCAGGAACCAGCAATTTATATATGTAGCAGGTCTCTGGAGTTATAAAAATTACGTATGTGGTGCTTGTATTTATATATATATATATATATATATATATATATATATATATATATATATATATATATATATATATATATATATATATATTGAAAATTTAGATCAATCTTTTAATTCATAAATAATTAAAGCATTTCAGCTACAAACCTGTGCAAGGCAACTTAATATTTTTCTCGATTTCATATTTGTATTTCCGGTATTTTCATGTTGTAGTCCACCATGGAAATAGGCCAAAGCAAGATTCCGTAGGCATTTGGTTCTCCCAATTCATGCATCATAGTTTGGTATCCTTTCAGCAATTATAATGCACCATCCTGACATATGTGTGCAAAAAATATTGTCAATCAACATTTAGTGATAAAAGTTAAATACATTCAGACCTAGGGATTTTCTACATGTGTTTTTTCTTTTCTTGCTTTTCTAGCAAAAATACACAACTTACTAATTGTGGGATAAATTATCTGTTAATTTTCTCCGAATTAATAAACACAATATGTATGCAAAAATTCTCTAAAGCCTTACATGTATGCATGCAAAATTTGGTTATCATAATTGACAACATGGCGATATTTTTTAAATTCATTTTTAACTAATATTTGCTAATTTTCTTCAGATTATTGTACAATTTGAGTGGAAATAGCCAAATCAGTACAATAATGACTAAAGTGTTGTGCTTTCGTCAACTATGTGAAGGGAAGATACTCGAAACTCCCCGGATAAACCATTTGATATGCTCAAATTCAAAATTTTTCAGGGGGCGGGGGCGGTAATGCCCCCGACCCCCCCCCCCCCCTCCAGCATGCCTTAGGCCCCTTGGGCCGTGTAGGTCACATTTGGGCCACGGGAAAAAATACGGAATTTTTTGGGCCACTTGAGGCTCTGACTGAGTTTGGAGAACTGGCCTGGGTCGACCAGTATTTATTAGGGAAGGGCGGCGTGAAGGTGCTTTTTTTTTTTTTTGTTCCATTAATTTTACTGTTGGTCCTTATTAGTAGGGTCTGTCAGTTTACCAGAACCACTTATTTATTTTTGTTAGGCCTCGGGTAATTTGGACATTTGTTGAAACATGTTGAAAATGTATGTTCTTTCCTTTTTTACACATTACCTCTTTTGACGTCCGTTTAATTTGTTACCTGGGCACAGCCGGAGGCACTTGTGTATTAGTTAAAGAACGAGAGGCAGTGTTCAAAATAATCCACGCGCCGGCGCGAAGAGCCGCATGGACTATTGAATGCACAGCCTCGAGCTCTTTAATTTGCGTAAAGCATTCGATCCGTTGCAAATGATTAATTTATCGCACGATATATGATGGAGCCCTGGAAATTTTGATGATCTAAATAGCGTTTTCTGTCCACTGTTTCAACCATTATTGTCTGAAATGTTTAACAGCTATTGGTTGCGGTCATCTTGGCTTCGACTGGCGTGACCTGGATGTGAAGGAGTAAACAAAGCCGCGTGGTCAAACCACTATCAAATATGAAACAGAAACCTAGCTGCATCACTGCAAGCTAACGTGGCCACACGCTTAGGTTTCGGACTGCGGGTCAAGAGGTCGATTCTAACCAAATCTTTTTATTTTTTATTTAATTAATTTAATTGAGTAGAAATTCCGGACCTGGAAATTTCTCAATGTTGAAGTTGTAGGTTCTCGTAAAGGAACAATAGTAGTAGGGTTGGCTCTTGGGGGGTAAGGGATTAGTCAGGGGATTATAAGGTCAGGGTGATTAAAAGGTCAAGGGATTAGTCTGGGGTCACCAAGTGTAAGTAGACACAGGTGTTCATTACATATCAGGGATTATAGTGTCATAAGGATCTATAAATAGGAATTATACTGACAAGGGTCATCAGGTGTAAGTGGACACAGGTGTTCATTTACATATGGGTGATAAGAGGATTATATAATGGTGTCTCTGTTTTCACTGATGACAAAAGATTGAAAATTACTGTGGTTCCACACAGATGCACGCATGCCATATAATATTGTCGCAAGGTCTGACCAGACAATGTTGGTGAAAGGGATTACCGGACCAACACGGGACCGAGTCAGCCGTGTACATCTAGCTGTAGTATTGACAGAAGGGATTAACATTGGGGTGTATATCACTTTTTCACCAGTCACACCAAGACGGACAAGGCAAGAGTACGAAGTGCATCTACCTATTCTAAGTTCTCCAAGACGCCCAGCATTGAATTTCATGGTGAGTACACTGTTTTTTAACCTTCTGTTTGTGGTTATATGTTTAATGCCAATGTAAGGGAGTTGTAGACCTATCGTAGCCCAACAAGCATACAGCCCCACATTGCAGGCAAATTTGAAATAGGCGCCACAGGGCGGAACTTACATAAATTTGCACATGCAACAGCCTACTGCAGTGCGTGCTTACCATGGGAAATCGAGTGTAGCGTTTAAAATATGTCCCGAAACAAGTCAAAATCCATGTGTTACTTCCAAAACAAAAGTAGGTTTCAAGTGGTAATGGCCAGGCTCATTGAAATTACCGCAATTTTAATCGCGACATGAGCAAAGTTCTCCGATCGGGTACGTGTACACATGTATGCAATTGTGTGCAGCAGAAGATAAAAAATATACCTGTCTGTTTTCAACACAAAACAGTAGAACAGCGCACAAATGTTGAAACGGTCCCTTGTTTATCACTTGCCTTGTCCGTCTTGGTGTGACTGGTGAAAAAGTGATATACACCCCAATGTTAATCCCTTCTGTCAATACTACAACTAGATGTACATGGCCTACTCGGTCCCGTGTTGGTCCGGTAATCCCTTTCACCAACATTGTCTGGTCAGACCTTGCGACGATATCATATGGCATGCGTGCATCTGTGTGGAACCACAGTAATTTTCAATCTTTTTGTCATCAGTGAAAACAGAGACACCATTATATAATCCTCTTATCACCCATATGTAAATGAACACCTGTGTCCACTTACACCTGATGACCCTTGTCAGTATAATTCCTATTTATAGATCCTTATGACACTATAATCCCTGTTATGTAATGAACACCTGTGTCTACATACACTTGGTGACCCCAGACTAATCCCTTAACCTTTTAATCCCCCTGACCTTATAATCCCCTGACTAATCCCTTACCCCCAAGAGCCAACCCTACTTCTAACAATACTGAGACGTCAGTAAATGTCTAACTACCCTTTGGTTTGTTGTGTTTATATCAATCGGTGGACGAGCGTGTGCACTGAACCATTCGACAGTTCTTGAAAAGGTGCCAGGCAATCTTGCGTGATTTGCAGTGCCCGTCAATAAAAATTAAAAAAAAAAAATTGTACACAACATGGTACTGGGAATTGGTAGTTTGAATGGGGGTAGTGGCTGGCACAGGGACATGCCGTTACAGACCCTTCCAGTTGCAGAGCTCCCAGGGAAGAACTTAGTTACTTATACCAGAGCTAACACAGAAAAAAATACAAAATTCTGAAGGGGTGGGAATGGAGGTGGAGTTAAGGAATACCATGAAAAATTAAAGACTTACTGGTGTTGAGATAAATATCACTTCGATGTGATGTGGCAGTCGTTTTGTAATAAACGGTCGCATAATTACTACAGGCATCGGCACAACGTATGGTAGATTCTAACTACGCGGCAGATCAAAGGCCTTATGCTGCTAAAACTCCAGCCCGGTCGCACGGTCCCAGAATCTGAAAATCAGTCTTTATCTATTAAATTTCTTAAAAACACATATACAATATACATCTTACATGTTTTCTCTTGTAGTACCTAAAGTATGAGCTCATGAAATGCACACAGTGATTAAATTCACGACGTTTAAGTAGCGAATCGATGGAAGTTTTCCGAGATCCGACATTTTAACATGATATCGGTTTACAGCAATTTCAGCAAGCAAGCTGTGTTGTGATTGGTTGGTGTATCCATATGACCAATTTTTGGGGAAAATAAAAAACCGTGGGTTTTGTGACGTCACACCAGGGCTTTGCTAATTATTCAAAACCGTGGGATCTTTGACATTAGAAAAACCTGGGTTTTGCAAATAATTGAACAAAGCAACTGCAATAACCAGGGTTATCATGACAAAACTCAGGGTTTTGAAACAAAACCGTGAATTTTGTGAAAAGATTAGATAACAAAGCAAAACCTTGAGTTTTGTCTACAAATCCCTGGGTTTTCGAACAAAACCCAGGATTTGGTCTACAAAACCCTAATTTTGTGCATATTTTGAACCAAAATGAAAAGATTATGATATTTGTTTTGTTATCCTGGGTAGTTTACAAAACCCAGGGTTTCGTGCATAACCCTGG
This sequence comes from Hermodice carunculata, assembly GCA_964020975.1. Lineage (NCBI taxonomy): Eukaryota > Metazoa > Annelida > Polychaeta > Eunicida > Amphinomidae > Hermodice > Hermodice carunculata. Next base: position 79,272,554 of record OZ026614.1, on the reverse strand, counting down.
GATTTGCAAGCAAAACTCATGGTTTTACAAACAATACCCTAGGTTTGGTTACAAACCCTTGGTTTTGAGAGCAAAACCCATGGTTTTTGTAAAAAAATGGGCTTTTATTACAAAACCCTGGGTTTTGTGAATTAATCAACAGTACAACTTCCATATATGACCCTGGGTTTTGTACACAAAACCCAGGCTTTTGTGAATTATTGAACAGTACAACTTCCATATATGTGACTGGTGACCCCATGATTTATGTATATGGATGAACCCAAGCTGCACGATAAATCGTGTACACGTGCCTGTAAAACTAAATAGTGGTAACTCCAATTGTCAGAGGTTTTGTTTCGTATAAGCTCCGATTTTAAGTCCATTAACCCAAGACTGATGCAATTGCATTTGACTGTTCCTTCTGTTCTAATCATATCATGTCTAACTAGTGTAGTAAAACACTTGTTCTTGGTCTACATCAACCCAAGTCTTCCAGTTCAACAATGAATGAATGATAATCGAAACCAATGTGTGCTGCGTGTGCAAAAAAGTCGAGGAAATGGGGTCTTCAGCGCCATGCAAAGATCACGTGACTTCAGCCTTGTTCAAAATGGTGAAACTTGTAACACTGTCGCCGTATCAGAGATTTATCCGGGTGATTTTAAACGAATGTATTCTCAACAGATACATTCCAACGACATTATAATGAATTTCAATAGATGCAGTGAAGTTTTGTAAGCTAATAAATTTTGCGAAACCTCAATAAACGGCCACGAGTGCTCTGCGCATCGATGCACGCATGACCGAAAAAAGTGTAAGTCTGTGCGGCTTAATTCCGTTGTGATTGTGCCCGGCCCCCGCACTTAGGACCAAACATGTGCGCTTGATCGTTCCAATTTCGCGGAAAAAGGGGTATATTTTGAGCCTCGACGTGGTCCGCGAAATCGGAAATTAGGGGTGTTTTTCATGGGTCGAGATGCGCGAAATCTTAAATTAGGGTATTTTTTTGTACAACCTTCGCGTTTTTATTAAATAGGGTATAAATATAAAAGAACTGGGTCTCCGCAACTTCCCCCAGGTGAAGGCTGTCAAGCTATGTCTTGCGATGTTTACAAATTGCAGTGCGGCAAAACTTTCTGCGACAGCGATCGGATGCAGATTTTAAGGCATGGACCACTACATTTGGATCCTTAAAACTGAAAAAAGGTGTACTTTTTGAGGGTTGACATCTCCTTGTTTCAAAAAAGGGGTACTTTTCCAGGGCAAAAATCTCCTTGTTTTAATCAAAATAGGGGAGTAAGATTCAGGGAAAAATCCTTGAAAAGGGGGTGCATTTTAATTTATGGAACTATCATGTGCTACCACTTTTGTGGGGAGTGCCAGGGCCAGGTGATTGTGCCCATATAATGAGGTTACGCCGAAATGTTTAAGTTGTATGTCAGGTTTAATGCTAGGACTACAACTAGTAAGCAATGTAGGGTCTATGATGAATGGGCCCACGCCGGAACCAGCCTTCGAAGTTTGTGATGTCGCCAACATAGCTTAACCATGGAATCATTGGCAATTCCCGATTTTTCTTGACAGTGAAAAATCTTTCTACACAATTGTGCATTCAGGTATGAAGAACACGAAGTTGATAATCTATTGATATGTAACCTGGGTCTGTAGAGGTATAGTCGTGAATCAAATCGAATATTCTCCTCGCGTCTTGTCTATGTAATATCTAAATGTTAAGTTAAAATGCAATTCATCATAACAAAAATTTTTTTATTCACCTTATCAGGAAAACCAAAAGCAAAACGAGAAAAAAATCAAAGATCTATAAGGGTATTAATCATAGAAGTAACACAAGAAAACTTCGCGCTTTAATCTGTCTTAGAATTGGGGGGGGGGGACTTATGACAAACTGTTTGTGACTTCTTTTGTCATATTCGGAAGCAATTGAAAAGCACAGGTACAAATAACCATCTGGTAATATCGTATTGTGATGATTAATATGTTGTAGGCAAAGCGTAAGATGCAATCGTCAGCATTGCAAAGTATCGATAATAACGCGTCGGTGGATCAGGCAGTACATAGCACCCGGTAATAATAATAATAATAATAATAATAATAATAATAATAATAATAATAATAATAATAACGATAACAACAACAACAACAACAATAATAATAATAATAATAATAATAATAATAATAATAATAATAATAATAACAATAATAATAATAATATTGCTATGGGTCTCCGCTTATGCGCCGCGGTCCTGTGTGACACAGGTGGCCTAGGAAAATGTAATGAAAAAAACGAAAAATAGACCTGGTCGTTAGATCCCTCTAGCGGTTATTTACTAAACCAGTCTAGAGGGGCGAGGCCGTACTACCTTGAACAAATGAACGAAATTATCTGCCGTATTGCCTTTCTTTTTGTTAGACACTGTTCCAAAAATTTAAGTATTGTTCCCAACATTTTTTATCGCCATTGAACTAGTACCTTATCTTGTGAAAGAGACGTAGTGCGTACGGAGAGTGATTGTTGGATTGTTGCGCGACAACACCGAAATCGGAGCAGGCTTTGGCAACATGGTGTTTTGGGTCCTCTGGGGGATAACTATGACTGGAAGCTGCGATCTGGAAGGCCCCGAGAAGCGACCTGGTGACTGCACAATATGCAGATATTAGTAAGGTGAGACGCAACATGCGCAACAAATACTACATACTTTGGGATGTTCATTTAGGTTACATTCACACCTGTCAAGTTTTTCAATTCCGCAGAAACCCTTTTCCAGCCCTAAGGGCGTGTTTGCCAGGTCCACGTTCCATCGAGGTGTTAACGATGCAAGTCGGTGAATTTTTATCGTTTATTACACTCGTTTTCTGAAGCCCAGTTATGAGTTCTTGACATGATTTCCATAACGGCCGGTAAGTTTGAGCCTTTGGTGTAAATAAAACTGCAAAAATTACCCGGGGTGCCTAAAAACGCACTGGCTGCGCCCATGTGCGCATGCGCAGTAAGGGATGACGAAGAATATCAACTTCGGTGAATAGATACTAAGTACTCTTCTGATTGGATAATTTACCGTTCTGTTATATCCTATATTCACATGTGTTCATGGTAAGAGCTCGCACACACTCGCTATTAACAGTTCCTTAACCTACTGGACTCAAAGGTCCAACGTTTTCTGACAGAAAACATACATATTAAACAACTGGTGGTGACATTTTACAAAATTCAAAGAACAAACGTGCACATCGCACCCGTCACAGAATTTCATAAAAAATAACACACACACACATACATATATATATATATATATATATATATATATATATATATATATATATATATATATATATATATATATATATTTATGGTTCCTGTCTGGCCGAGCTAGATTTTTGGGCCAATAAAGACAAACACAGCTTGCTACGATGGCGATGGAGTCCATTTTATTTTACAAAATATTCATCAATTAAAATCATTATTTCAGTTAAATCAGCAAATAAAATCAATAAGAATCATATCACTGTATCACTTGAAATCATTATTTCAGTCAAATCAGGTAGCATTTAGCTTCATCACAAAGAAAATCAATCCGAATCATATCACCAAATTTTACCATTTGGCCCATAAAGGTGGGGGTCACCTGCCACAGCCTTCGAAACCAGCCCCCCCCCCCCACCCGAGGCCAGACTTAAAACTTGATGTACTTTTTAAACACATTAGATTTCCAACGCCCAAGCTGTCTAATTTCTGTATCTGACATACCCATCTGGGCTGCAAAGGTAGCTCTGCCTGTGCGGAAGCTATGTGCCTTGTAACGAGTGTCAATATGTAAAATTTGTAACATGCGCCATAGCTGCACACAGAAATCATATCTTGTTGTGGGCATTCCATTTTGTTTGCAGAATAATGGACCTTGCTTGGTCCCTCTGCACCATAGATATGCATGTAAATTACAAACTGGACAACCTACTTTGTCTTCGTGGCAAAGAAGTAAAACCTGTGCTGATCTTCCTCGAGAGAATTTGTAAGAAGTCAAGGTCAAAATGTATCCTTCTTGTTCCTTGTCAAAAAGTACATCATCCAATTGGATTTTGTGGGCCTGATTACTAACCACTGTGATTTGTCCTACACGTAACAGTGCAAAAAATGCTACCGTGAACATTGCACTAAACAACCTAGGATCGTACGGCAAAACACATTGCTGGGGTATGGCGTATGACACAATATTTTTTAAAATATCTATGGTAATGGGTAAACGTAGATCCCGCACTGGAGACTTTTTTTTTATACCTTCAAGTGTCTTTTGAACCAGATAAGTTGTACCTGGGCCTGTATGTCCACCAATTTTATGAAAAAATGAAACATTGCAGCGTAGGTAACTACAGAACCATGTTTGTATCCACTAGTACACAAATATGTCACAAAAAGGGCCATTTCTGTTGGCCCAAATGGGAAAGCTAGCTTTGTCTGGTTCATGAAACGCACCATTAATGTTTTAGCCATAGCATAAGTTTTTGGGTAGATTTTTCTAAAGACTTTGACACAATGTTACTTAATTTAGCTTCCAATTCTCTGGTTGCAGGTACAGTGGAATGGGTGTAGCTGCCCTGTCTAGACCTGGTGCCAGTTTGTGTAACCCCTGCAAATTAGAGGACCATGATAAATAGTCAGCTACTACATTGATACGGCCTGGGACGTGCAAAATCTTAGACAGCACATTATGCGACATGCAGGCCAGCACAAAACACGCACCAGAGACATCACTAAAGGCTCTTTTGATGTCATATTGTTTAGAATATGAACCAAACTTAAATTATCTGATTGAATGATAATTTTTTGTTGGCTAGCTTTTCACCCCAAATATGCATGGCCAAGACAATTGGGAACATTTCTAGGATAACAATATTGAATTCAAGCCAAGACACTGGGAGGTGACCCTGGAAAAAATGGGAACCTAGCACGGCCCCAAAACCACAGTTACCTGATGCATCCGTTTGCGGATTGAGGCACGAGTCTGCAATCCATTCACTGTCAAGAAAAATCTTTCCATTAAACTGAATCAAAAATTCTTGCCATGCTCTCAAATCTGCCTTTGCCTCTCTGTCTAGTCTAATTCTATGCCAATGTTCCTTTATACCCTTTGTAAGATTAATCATTCTTCTGAGAAAAGCTCGCCCTGGTACTACAACATAGCATGCAAAGTTCAAGCTACCAATTATAGATCGGAGCTCCCTGAGAGTTAGCTTTTTTCGCGTTAAGCTGGTAGATATTAACACTTTGCATTTCTCCAGCTTGTCCTTAGGCAGACGCAATTCCATTTTCAAAGTGTCAATCTCTATCCCTGCAAAGATAATGGTGGTACTGGGGCTGAGTGTTTTCTCTGGGGCCATAGGAATACCTAATTTGGCACAAAGCGTCAGGAATGAGGTCAAGAATTCTTAACATTGTTGCCGTGATAAACCCGCAAGAAGAAAATTATCAAGGATATGTACCATACTTTTTATCCCCAGCTTCATATTTGCAATCCACTGGATGGCTGTGCTCAAAGTTTCAAACATTTTGCAAGAGACTGCACAGCCCATAGCCAAAGTTTTATCATAATAAAACTGATTCCGCCATGTAAAACCAAGCAGTCCTTGATTGTTTGGATGAATTGGACAGATTTTGAATGCATGCTCTACATTGGTTTTTGCCAAAAAAATCCCTTACCCAAAGCTTTGACCATGTTTGCCGCATCATCTACTGTGTGATAAGATACAGCAGTAAATTCTTTGGGTATGCCATCATTCACAGACAGCCCTGGGGGGTATGAAAGATGTTGAATTAGTCTGTACTTTCCCGGTTCTTTCTTGGGTACTACACCAATAGGTAATGCTACAAAATTCTGTAAGGGGATTTCCAGAAAGGGGCCGGCGACACGTCCTGAACGCAATTCCACTTTTAACTTTTTCTCTACTACATCAACATATTTTCTGGCTGAGATTAAGTTCTTAGGAATTGTTTGTGGTAGGTCACCAGGATGTGGGATTTTGAAACCATGAGCAAAGCCTTGATAAAGGAACAGTTTAGTTTCATTATTGTATCCTGAAAGCTCATTAAAGAGAATCTCTGCCCTGACCGGTGTGACCACCGCACCTGACAAATCCTGACCGTCTGGGAGCACCTCTGCCTGTACATGTGTATGCTCTATGGTTTCGCCCACACTGAGGACAGGTGTGGAAGAATTTACATCTAGAAAAGTCACAGTACTCTCCTTCATGAACGCGGAAGCAGAAAGATGAGGGGATTCTACCTGTACCTCGCCTGCCCCCTCTGCCACGAAAGTTGGTACCCCTACTGATATGTGTGAAGGGACGAAAAAACATAGTCTCATTGAAGATGTTGCTTGACATGTAGTTCCATGGATAATTACAGGCTGCCCTTAGTTGCCTAAACTTCTTGTCATAAAGCTGCCAATTGCTGTCTGGCCTTCTGGCCATGTCCCGAACAATATCAATGTATTTGAAAATTGCAAGCATCTCCTGTGGATAGTGTTTACAATATACAGAGGCTTATATCAAAAAAGCTTGAAGCCAGTCATTGCAGTTTCTAATTTCATACTTTTTGGAAGTGCTTTGGACGGGCAGCCTGATTGAAATGTTTTGACCCATGTCAGTAATTTCGGTCTGCTCTTCATCCTCCAATTGAATAGCTTTTCTTATCAAAGACAAGTCAACATACTCTTTGGATGTGATTTTCTTTTTCATAGCCTCATCCACACACCGCTCTAAGGTCTCTGGGCAGAAAGGCATGGCTGCAACCCCAGCACAAACTGCTGCGGCTCGCGACACCACTGACATCTCACGGCAGCCAGCGGTCTCGGTTAGAGATTATGATACACCCATGCCCAAGCCAGATGTGTGTGTGGACGGAGGGGTAAAACTATTGCAACTGTAAACCATAGCCTCCCTTCTTGGGAGTGACACTGAGCCTGAGACAGGCGCTGTGTACTGTCCATGATCATGTTGTGAATTCTGTCCCACTTCAGCATTACTACATCTTGTGTTGTTGGATACAGAGTCAGACACCACATAATATACTGCATCCCTGTGAGCCCCAGTCTTTCAGCAATAGCATCATTAAATTCAAAACCAGGACCTTGTGAGAGTACTGCTGTGGGTACCTGAGGCACATGTAATGCAGAGCTTGCTTGTGCCGTTTGCCTTGCAGTAGGCTGCCTTTTCAAAACTGGCGGCTTTGGCAGTTCTGCCACGGTCACAAAGTTTGTGTTTGTGTCTCCAGATGCCCCAAGTATGGGGGACACAACAGGCCCTTGTGTCAGCATAACCTCATGTCCTGGATCCTAGGTTGCCCGGTTAGCTGTGGTGACCACAACTTCAGCTTCTATGGGGATATGTTCAACAGACATTACATCAGCCGCTCCAGGTGTTGCCAACTCATGACGGGCATCACCCGGTGCGACGACAGGCTCATTATTTGCAGCGGCTCGTTCCCCTGTATGGACTTGTTGGTAGAGTATCTCGTGGACCATTTGTTCTATGTCAGGTCTGTCCAGTCGAGTTGGAGTTCTCTCTTATGGAGATGGCGTGGCTTCCTTTTTCTGCCTTGAATTGGGCATCTGCAAGAGCAACAGTACACTGAGCAGTTTCATTCCTGTTCAATGTAACTAATAGGTTACCTTACGTTTTTGTTGTTTAAGTGAATTGATTGTATGGACTCCTGGACAAAGGCAGTGCCAATGCCGGAATGTGCAACACGACTGACTTCACTGCAGCCTGCAATGCATCACGGTCCCAAATGGGCGCCACAAGTTTCAAATTTTTATTAATGATTCTTGCAGCCAAACATAATGGCACCCCATACCAACCTGTAAAACTTATCCTGTCCAATTGGTGAAAGATGTGTACCATCGTCGTCCAAGAGTTCTTGTTTAGGATTTTCAATGCCCTTGTGTTTCCAGTACCTAACCCCGTATTCTTTACTGTGGTCCAAGAAATATTCGTTAGCCTTTCTCACCTTTCTGTTATACAGCTCGACATCGTGATCGGTCGGCAGCCATTTGCTTTTTCCACAAAAGAACAACTTCCCAAAGCACACATGCTCAACAGCAAAATAGTTCTTACAGTACCTTGCAAATCTAAGAACCTGTTTCGCTACCCGTTCTGCGTCTTTTTTGGCATCTTGTATGGATACATGAAAGTCATTACCACCGACTTGAATAAAGACAAAATCAGGGTACCTGTGTTCACGTTGCACCAAACTCTTTAGTTTTTGGAATCCTCAATCCTCCCCTACCCAAAAAACGGGCTGTTACTTGCAGCCCAAAATCGAATTCAAACCCATTCTCACCAGCTTCAATGGCATCCCTTAGATTTCTAACAAACGAATGGCCCACTACAAGCACGTCTGGAACATCCGCCATGCTGCTTACGGAGCGTAAATGAAGATTGCTTGCGATATAGCTTAAGAACAGTACAATATTGTACAACTGGTATTACTGACTCTGATGCTATGTATCGTCTTTTATTTTGTACACAGGCAGGCTTTAACGAAACAAATTAAATACTTAACTTGTCTGTAGATTTTCGTTCCGTGATGAATGCAGTTGCTCTACTGTTATGCAAGGACGTCCACGCTCATTGGCCGCTTGTATCCACGATGATTGTACCCCAAAATACTTCGTTAACATACACTTACGAAGAATAAAAATTGTACTGCACGGAATGGGTGCAATTTGTACTTGGCAATTTTATGCCTTGAACCAAAAATGCGAAGGCTGCAATTTGACGAGTTGTGCTGCTTTCACTTGTTTCCTCAAGGGAAGCGAGCGTGTTACTGTTGAATTTCGCGGGAGATAGGCGTCAGAAGGGTCATAACCATGGAGTGACCCTATTGGCTTAAGTTGTTCATGTGGCCTTGCACATGCACTACCCAGCCGTTGACTTGATTGGCTTGGTAAGGCACTACACTACATAACCCATTTACTGCTTCATTGGCCCTTGTTATTATGTAAACTACGATCCTTGCAAACAATTCATACGCCGTCCAGTCACCCATAAAACCAATTAAACTGGGGGTTTAATTGTTACTACATATATATATATATATATATATATATATATATATATATATATATATATATATATATATATATATATATATATATATATAAGCAAATGCCTAAGTATACAGTGCAGTCATTGGAAAAACTGGAATTTTTTCATAATTTAGTTGATTACCTTTTCATATGTAATCGATAAGACTTTTTTTTATTATTCTATAATACTTTACTTTAAGTCAATCAGAAAGATAATACAACATGCTTTTCTTCTATGCACACGTTTATATATATATATATATATATATATATGTTGAAGCAAATGCCAAAGTATACATTGCAGTAATTCGGAAAACTGATTTTTAAAATTTTATAGTTGATTAACTTCTCATATGTTATCGAAAAGACTGTTCTATTATTCTATATTACTTTAAGTCAATCAGAAAGATTTGATAATGTATTTAAATCATATCATTATATTTAACTTTACGTGTTTGCCTGGCATCACTTCCAACCTACAGGTAGTTTTCACTCCAGATGAACGAAACCAGGCACGTCCTCAAGAAAGTTAGGCGTACATTATGGGATACAGAACATCATCATAGTCAGCAAGCATGGTCTTCAGTTCTGCACGTGATGTTTTTGATGCTTTTAGTTTACCGACTGTGGTTGTTGTAACCAAATGCTGACACAGTCGTATTATACGACCATCTGATGATTAAGACGTTTTGGTTTCATTTGCTTGCCTTAGTGAGGGCCGCCAAGGGGGTGGGACGGAGGGTTGTGATCACGATTCACAGAAAATTCAAATGTACTGTTACGGCTAAATCTAAATCATAAAAAGTACAATTACGTGAATAAATACTTCTAATCACGAATCATGTTAAATAATATTGGATTTCACAATGGTTGCACGAGAAATAAATATAGAATAACGAATCATGCAAATACTTATAATCGGATAATCACGAATCAGGCGAAAAAAATCTTCGATTTCATAGTTCACGAGAAATATATATAGATGATAACGTATCACATAAATACCGCTCGGAGCCCCTCCTTAGTGTCTGCTTTCGTTTTGTTTTGTTTTGTTTTTGTTTTTTTTATATGTATTGTTTTTTTCTCTCTCTTTTACTTTAATTTGATCTTGTTTCTCTTACCTGTTTTATTATGCTGTTTGCATTAAATGTGTATGTATTCTGTGGTATTGTTTTCTTGTTTGTCATGACCAAGTGCCACTTCCCATGCTATGTTGCGCAGTTAATAGACAGATCTGAGCTATCAGACTATGATGGAAAGATTGCCTTGGTCACTGTTTCCAGTATACATTCTGGTACAGCAGCAATTGAAACAACACAGTTTTCTATCTTTGCGGGGCTATAACATTCACGTGAAGACGCACGTGACCTTACACGGCATTATGATGAAGAGAATATAACATACGTGGCCTTGATAAACGGTCAGGTACATGGCTTACGTGTATGTTTTCAAGGAGAACAGCTGAAATCAACGCGCATGATCTCACTGTGAATGGTGGAGTCATCGCTGTATCGTGAATCTTACATTTTCCGTTTGACTGTTTTTTGGTGATGCAACCGTAATTTTGAAGTGACAGACAAAATTTCTAAGAGACTCATTTCAAACTAAGCCTACACTTTATCTCCAAAAGAATATCATAGTCAGGGATCACACCCCAGATGTAATCATATCCACACTTCGCGAGATCATGTTGTAGATACCAAGTGATACCATCAGAATCACATGATTGCAATTGTGTATTATGGTAATGACACGTCCTGACAATGACTTAAGCTTTACAAGTACAATCATGAGATGAAAGTTGTTCAGAAATCTTTGCATAAAAGTACTAAGCTGCATTTATGTGGCTGCCCAAGTTCCAGATTTTTCCTATACGTGTAAGTATATAGTTTTCATTTTTTGAATACAGCCTTCATGGATTCAACCCCAAAACGTATAAACAGTAGTTTTAATTCTCCAAAATTCCAGAACAAAACACTAATGAGGGACCTTTCAGCGATAGAGGCACACATGAATCATATGCTAAATGATTTAATTTGATTAAAATGTTATTTTTACCTTTGAATGTCACAAACTGAAATCTTTATTTAACGATTAGCACATTATGCCAGGTTTGAAATCGTTTAAATGGTCATGGCTTTTTGAAAAGCAACAACTTTTTTGTGTGTTTGCGTTAACAGTTTTTCTCCTTTGGCCCGGAGGTATTGCTATCGCCTGCGTCTGTGTGTGAATCCGTAAATAAATCCGTCCACCCGTGTGTTCCTTCCTCTTGCGCGCCATCTCAGAAGAACCAGATAAGCTGGGATCATGAAACATTTTAGTTGATCACTGTTTTTGAAGTTTATGTCAAGACAATGACCTTGACCCAATTCATCTAGGTCAATTCTCTGTACATTTCTTGCACGCAATATCAGGAGAACTAGGGTTGCTAGGATCATTACACATTTACAGATAATTACCCTTGTAAGCGTCTTCATCAAGTCAGAAGAACCGTTACCTTGTTACTTAAGGAACCAGTTACCTAATTTGAAGGTCACCAGGAAATTTTTTCTCTTTAATAAATGTCTTGTACATGAGATATTAAGGACTGGATAAGATCGGGTCATAAGACTTTTACATTTAATCTCCCTTGTAAGAGTCTAGCTCAGGTTTGAAGGAGAGTGACGTTGACCTGATTTCAAGGTCACCAGGGTCAATCCACTTAAAATATTGCAAGGAATATCGGATGAAACAGATAAGCTTGGGTCACAAAACGTTTACAGTTGATCTAACTTTCGAAAGGTGAATTTAAAATTGAAGGGGAATGACCTTGACTCAACATAAAGGTCACCCGGGTCAATTTACTTTGAAATTTTTTCGCACAACACCAGGAGAACCAGATCCCTTTCGTGGGCGGCCGACGGGTTTTAAGGTGTTAGCTCTTATGTTCAATAGATGAGCGTTGTGTGTTACCAAGTACCCCGAATGATGATGATGATGATGATGATGATGATGATGATGATGATGATGATGATGATGATGATGATGATGATGATGATGATGATATATGCCCTGTTCATAAAAGGAATTAATAAACCGAAAAGTGCTTATGTTATTTTATCCTGTTCATTTCACTGTGCAACATGTTTAACAGGCAACAAGTATTGGTATTTACGCTGAAGATAGACAACATGGTGGCGTTTTTTGATCAACAGCTTCAGCATCGATATCCACGGGATACTATCATGCATTATACCCTTTTCAGAGCTAGGCTGTTAACCAGACAATTAGTCCTTTTTTGGAAATATAGACATCCTGGTACTTGAAGGGTCTCTGTACGAGGATTTTGAACATGAAATCATTAATATATAACAATTCAGACGAGTGTAGAAATCCAATTAACTTAAAACTCAGCTACAACCAGAACACTGAGGGCTATTCTGAAATAAAATTGAATCTTCTGAGTGTTATTCTTTATCGTGTGTTAGCGTAGTAAGGAGAGCATGTTATTATAAAGAAAAAATTAACTCAAGTCGTTTCCATTCTACGATTTGCACATAATGCTAAAATATGGATACGAATTGCGGTGGCCTACCAAATTGCTCCAATTTTCAACACACTCCTGCAAAAATCAAACTGACAGTTTAGACCTCAATATAATCATAATCATGCTAATTTTATCAGCTACGATGATATTATCCCCTTTGACATTAAGCATAATCACGCTGATTCTATGTGTAACATTTTCTTGCCTGTTAACAACAAACGTAACCACCCTAGTTCCGTGTGTTGTGTTGTTGTCATCTGTTAACAATAAAACAAATGCGTGGTAGAGAACTTTAATTATATTTGTAAATTATATGCTTTATAACACATAAATCTTCGAAGGATTTTTTTTAGAAAACGCCAGTTTTTTTTTTTTTTAAAGTACCGGAATGTCGCAATTTCTTGCTATGTTGGTATCTCTAAACTGTCTTATGTACAAACAACTATAATATTCTGGATTGCGATTCAGATATTTCAGAAATTGGGCATTTTCACCGAGAGTTTGGGGGCAAAGCAAAATAAATTAATGACAGGTTTCTTTCATCACCAACGTGATTATCTTCGTGTGGGAGTTGCATGTATGTCCCCAAAATGCAGGCTTTTATTTGAATGCATTTATCACCGAACATGTACATGCGCAGATAGACATTGACATAGATTACAGGTACCCGTTTTTTGCAACGCGCTTTGTAGTGCAGACATCCGGCTTACAGGTAAAACGGGTTCTGTGATCTTGTTCAACTGAACAAGGGGAACTAACGGGGGCTCTGTCTTAATTTCTACAAAGGCTTAAATATATACACCTAATGTCAAACCTAAGATATAAAGCTCCCTTGAGAAATTCCGTAATTACGCTACTTTACATTTCACATGAAAGCACCGTTTCTATATTTTGTCCTCAAAAGTAGCCGGGTACCATTATCGTTTGGAACCCATCACTGAATAAGTTCCTGGTGTAACCGTTGTTGGATCAACTGATACTTGACATCAAGGCACCCGTTGACCCAGCGAATAGCTTCCGGACTTTTATCATTATGGGGCACTGATAAAGGTTTCAAAGTAACCGTTCATTCAGTTCAACAGATGTACATGGGATCGCACGATGGAGTGCAAATGATTTATAGACATAAGACTTCAAGGGAATTTCAAAAAAAGAAAAAGGAAACATTAATTTTACGAACTGATTATCACATTACCTATATTGTCATGGCGAAGCAAGAGTCTCCATCCACTCAGATCTGCACTGAATCCGTGACGGAACCTCATTGAAGTCGTGTCTTATGCTACAGCATTGCGTGACATTCGAAAGTAACCACTAAACTGAAGATTTTTCAAACATCTAGACTGAGCCACTCATTCCGTAAACGAGTTCCCAGTTGATAATGAAAAGCAACTGGCAACAGCACTTGTCATTTCTTTGTTTTCAGCATCACGTCTTTACAAACATGTATGGCTGAAAGCTGATGAGGGGACCACTGTCAGTGTACTAAGAGGCGGGGAGGGGGGGTCTAGAGGGTGAACCTAGAACATGGTCTGTACGTTCAATAGCCCATGTAGTAGCGGCAATAAAGTATTGTATATTCGTCCGTGCAGTCAATCATTCGTGCTAATGAGATGGGAAGTGGACTTGGACCATCATCTCACTTGACATTTTTTCTCCGTTTCTTTACAACAAGCTGAAACTCACCAGTTAATTCGAAAACTATTTTTTCAGGTATGTCACATTGATTATCTGTTAAATTCTACATACATTTATGGGAACACGCGTAATTGTCGCAAATGTCCCACACAAACCATTCTGGGCAAAAAGTCGGACAATCCAGCGCCATGTTCAAACGGATAGCCCACCTGAAGCCTGTTTGTTCCGTAGCATTAGCTGTATGACAGCTGTCCTTAATTGTCAAACAGAGCATATTCTTTCAGCCACTCTCGTTTTTTCCCGTGTTCCTTTCCACAAATCGTAAAACCTGGCCAAAATTGATTTCTTAAGTGCTTCTCGTATCCATCAATACATTTTGACGGCCATAATTCTGACCGGAGATGGAATGGTATCCCAGCTGCTCTCTCATTGGCTGAAATCAATACTTTTTGGCGGCCATAACTTTGACTGGACACGGACTGTTATCCCAGCTGCTCTGTCATTGGCTACGTACACTTTCACAATGACCATAGGATAAAAACGTGAATAGATCAAAGAGTACGGTCTGATTGACTATTGGAGACAGTTGTCATATGGCTAATGTTGCGGAACTTATATGTTGTACAGGTTTCAGGATGGGATACCCGTTTGAATTTGGCGCTGCAATGTCGAACTTTTTGCCCGAAATGGTTTTCGTGGGACATTTGCGACAATTATAGGCGTGTCGCCATGGAAACACATGGATTTCAATAGATGATCAGTGTGATACACCTGTAAAAATAGGAATTCATTGGTGCATTGCAGGTGGTTGGTATGTAAAGAGACGGAGAAATCCGGTCAAACGTGAAGTGGGAAGGTGGTCCACATGAGCATCGTTTCAAACCTAGGCGTGTGGAAGATCAGTCTGACGTAGTGATTCTAGGTACCCCTGCCCGCCCCCAATCTTATTAGTACGAATGATTGAGTGCACAGATGAATACACAATACTCAGATATAGCCCTTTGTGGGCCATGGCACGCACAGATGTTTTAGGTTCACCTTCTCTAACCCCCACGCCCCTTATTAACACGAATGCTGATGTTGAGACTGAATGAACGTTAGGAGCGCCTGTGATCTATTCACTCTGCTGTCTGTTAGACAAGGTAACTTCGCCTAAAGACATCTAAGTTATTAGTTGAAATGTAAATGGAGTTGGAGAAAACTTTTTGAGAAATTTTAGCCTATTAATTGCTTCTCGTCAAAATATCATATCCGAATTACATGAAAATGACATTATTTGTTTTTAAGATGCATTTTTACAGCTATTGAAAAACCGGGCGTTACCGTGTTTCCCATGCGGGGCGCCACGTGAAACATAAGAAAGCAAAACGTGAGTCTGGAGGCGTTGCAGTTCTCTGCAAAATTAACATCAGTAAGGGAGTCACTTCGGTTGATGACAAAAGGAAGTTCTATTGGTGAAACGTAATAGATTATGCTCTGGTTTGAAGTGTGACATATGTTTCGGCTGTGTATATATTTCACCCGCTAACAGCAAAAGAGAACATTATATGCAAATTTAGAAAATTATAAACTGCAGTACGGTGACAAAGGGATTGTGATGGTCATGGTTTATTTTAATGCAAGGACAGGATCAAAGCAAGACTTTGTCCAATCAGATCATATGAATTTTGTCCCATTGCTAGAGTCATATGATGCTGATTTTTTTCTGTTGAGAGATCTTCCCCTGACAGTGTTGTAAATGCCCCTGGTGAATCTGTTTCACAGCTTTGTGCACAGTCGGATGTTCGGCTTTTGAATGGTTGCCATTCTAACGATGTTCGTGGCCAATATACGTCGCACAAGACGAAGGGATCTGGTGTGGTTGATTATGTTTTAATTCAAAATTCGTTATACAATAAAGTTCTCAATTTTAAGGTACATGTTTTTTGTGAAATTATAGTGATCACGTATCCTTGGAATTTTCTTTAGCATGTACTTTTAGAGGTAATGAAAGAAATGCTTTGTTCGGAAACAGCCCCTCCTTTTCACGCTGGAACAAGTGCTCCTCGGATTACTACAAAGCTGCACTGGAGAAAGATTTGTAATAACGTTGGGTTGCGTAACCTGAATGAACAGGGAGATTTTGTACCAGCAGATTGCAATTAAACGATATTGCTGTTGAATTAAATTCTATGCCGTGGGGTGTAGCCAAAATAAGTCTTAAATATGTGAGTGTGAACCGTCATAAAAACGTGACCGTATAAAGTTTAAAAGGTTTAACGGTGAATGCCTAACGATCAAAGCACGTGTGAAATCTATAAGGAAACAGTATCTTGCAGATCCCTCAAGCATCTATTTAAGAGGGTTGTATTTCAAGGAAGGTAAGAGATTTAAACGAAGGAAGTACAAGCTAAATATAGAAAGCTCAAGCCATTGGAGAGGTTGAATATGGTAACTCAAAAAAGGGCATACAGCTTATAATGAAGGACATCTTAAAATCAATAAGAAATTGGTGCTGAACCTTGAATTGTTATTGCAAACTGAATATACACTCCCTATGCTTAAAAAGTAAGTGCTTTCCAATGACCACAAAGTGACCTTGAAACTTAAAATCAGTAAGTGAATGGATATTCCTCAAAATCTGTTAGATATCAATGAAACATTAAAATTGAGCTAAATATCATAAAAAATGGTCAAATATTAGGGTCAGGTAAGTCAATAAAATTCGAGGTGAAGGCCATCGTTACTTTATAATAGAAGCAGGTGGGAATTGAGTGGTACTGCGACTCTGTCACCATGGTTGGGAATCATTTATTAATTTATTCACTAAGGTGGCATGGAACCTGCTAGAACACTTGATGATTGAACAAAGTATCTGTTTATGTCAAAAGCGTTCAAAATCAACGTCTTAATAAATCTGAAACATAAATGCATCTTTATAGAACGCACAGCATAAATTATAATGTAAATATTGACCGAAAGTTATTAAATGTGCATCAATTACTTAAATGAAATTGACGTGGATTTAACTTTGCATTGTTTTTATAATAGTATATGGGTATGATATACATAAAGATGGTGCCACCTTAATATCAATAGTATGAATTATAATTGTGTGGTTGCTATGGTAACCATTCACATGATGTCGGCACAAGCATCGAACATTACAAGTACTTACCGGATACTACCACATTTCTCAAAGTAACGGCTTGAATTTTTGCCAACGCAAGGTTATACTGAGCATATATGTTGAGTATGCATAAATTGGTATTGCTTAGTTTTAACAACTTTCAAAAAAATTGGATCTGATAGCGATAGCAATTGCTCACGTGGAGGTCATTTCAATGTCAAATCTATATTGGGGTACAAAAACCCGTAACTTTGGGTTATCGACAATCCGTGTTCTGAAGTAAATTATATATGCCTATTCAAGCAACATTATGAAACTTTTCCAGTGTATATTTTGCAAGACTATACATATAATCAAGTTTCTATTAACACTAGGACTCCAGATTCAATACCCCAATAAAGACACTTTTCGTTAACGTAGCAGAATGCATAAATTGCCCAAGTAAACAGCTTTCCTCGAAGTATTTTGGAAGTTTACTGCAGATTGGATATCATGGATTCCTATGTGGGTTTAACTGATTGCTTATTAAATGCTGTGAAACAAAATATACAGAGGACTGTTACATTGCACTAAGTCTTTATTTTCATTAACATGAAAAAGTGATGCACTTTATTTATATTTAAGCTGTGATCAAATGTATGGATGACAGTGAGTCATGACTTGGCATTTGCAACCTGGCCAAAGACTCACAATAACCAATTTGCCAGATGGTAGCCTGCAAAATAGGTGTGCTACTTACAGTGACAATGAGCCAATACACTGATTACATCAAATCAAAGTAAACCTACAAACATGTTAACTTCCAACAGCAAATATGATAAGTTGGTGGCTTTTTAATTACATACACCCCTCACAAATTTGACTAGGTAGAACTAGAAACAAATGTTTTAACGCTTGTTTCCATTTCTATCTGACAGACCTGTTTTTTTCTTCTTCTTCTTCTCTTTTGTACTATCTCTGGTCAATTGTAAATGTATGGATTATTAGGCACTCAAGTACTATTGTGGTAGCTTTGCTAGCACCAACACATATTTGTTGGACACACGTTGCAATTCAAAATAACGGTTCTTTGTGGAATACTTTAGACTTTAATACTCCCCAGTCAGTGATTGTCTGGATTCTATGACCGACGTCGAATGTCATGACCGAAGGAGAGTATTAAAGCCAATTCTATCATGGCTAGACCTATTTTAACTAATAATTACTCCCAAGTGCAGCACTTTACGCATAGTAGGCCTACAAAGGTTCACCAGCCACAGGTGATCTCCGAAGAAAGTGGCACGTCATTGCAATCACTACGCCTGGTGCTAAATTACCGCTATGAATTTAAGTGTTTATAAGTTAACTGATTCTACCAACCTTAGACAATCACATACACACACAAACGCTGTTGGACTATGAGTAACCACTGTGTTCAACTTTAACATCACATTTGGAATCGATTACGAATGCAAAATCTTGGAAACGGTAGGTCAACTGTTTCTAATGGAAATTTGCAATTCTGTCAACAGATAGTGCTGCATGTATGTATACAAAACGTTGCGGCCTTCCTCGAAACATGTTAACACCCTTAACTGTTTGCTTAAAATTTAAAGCATGGAAACACAAAATTCTAATTTGTTTTGGATAGATAAGTGTTATTCACGTCATAAAACAAAACAAAAAAATCATTGTCAATTCCTTGATGGAGCCGTGGTTAGTGCTGCAACTAACATTGGTTAAAGATTAAAATGCAGCCGTCTGATTGGCTGTTGCCCCCTGCTCATGATAGAATAGACATTATATTATCGCCATGATTCTTTTTTTCTGATGCTTAAATATATAGAGGCAAGGACAACTGCGAATTTGTCTACTTTACCCTCCGCTCCCCTATAGTCTACAAAGAATGTGTGTCTTTTGACAAAAACAAAAATATATATGACCTACGCCTACTACAAGGCCAAGGATTTTAGAAGAGCGTTTTAGTCGAGAAAGGGATGGGTGATTATTGAGCAATGATGTACCTTTAGAATAATAAGGAATAAAAATCAATTAAAGACGCGTGCCAGATATACCACTACAGTACGGTTGATTATGCCTACAACAGATATGCTCATTCACTTAACTTATCACTAAAGGTGGTAGCTCTATCTCAACAGTGAAATTTTGAGTTTATCTAAAATCACAGAATTTGCAACAGTAAAATTATAATTATAGGCCTACTATGCCTTATAACTAAGTGGGCAATGGGCTTATGGCTTGCAAAGGAATTAAAAAACACACAATTCTATGTAGTGATACTGCTGTTTTAAATATCTATCATTTAAGATATCATCAGGTCAGTGGGGGGGTCGATGGAATCGGAGGAAACACCCACCCACCCCACTGCCCCCATATGTATATATATATATATATATATATATATATATATATATATATATATATATATATATATATATATATATATATATATATGTGGAGAGAGAGAGAGAGAGAGAGAGAGAAAGAGACGTGTACACATTTTTGAAAGTATTTATTTTTGTGATAAAATAAACTATGAATTGATTTAAACGTGTCAGAAAAATTTGTCAGGCATTATTAAGTTCAGACTTGCACGGATATGTATTATCGCGAGGCACACTACTCGTCACGTGAACTGTCAGGACCAATGTTGACGTCATCAATTTAAAATAAAGGCGATGAATGTATCATATGATTTCACACAAGTGAATGAGGAGTGAAGTAAACGAGACCAAAGAACTTCGATAGAGACCAACGTCAAGCAAGTCGGGTGTAGTATTCTGTTTACTTGCAAACCCAGCAATATTCATGGATTTATTTCTGGCATCCCTTACGGTGCTCCGTATATAAATTTACACAATGGCGATCCGGGAAATTGGAATTCATTTTACTGTTGTATGCCAGAATAGAAAATTGAACAAATGGACGTGTTCTTGTGCATTAATTGTTATAATACCTATTGATTAAGCTACGTTTATGGCCAAGTGTACTCGTCAATCCCTTTTTGGTTGGAATCATCACGATTTATAAGAAACTACGGATTGTGATGGCTATGTCAGCGAGTTATCTCCTCATTTATTACCAACAATAGATGGCACACAATAACAATAATTCGCTAACCCGTAGGGTAACCACACTAATTTTGCCGGGCATGACATATATTTAGTCTTATAAAGGAGGCATTTTGCATTTGGGTACCACACAGGAAGTTAAGCCTGCTAAAATGTAACTGATGACGTTATTGGCCCATGTTTTTCATTTTTGCTTCACAAGTTTTTCTTGTAGTACCTACTTCGCCCTTACCATGCCGGGAAATAACCCTTTCCACTCAAAAGGTCCCAGGCAGCACGTTAGTGGCAGGGAAATGATGTATCACTGGCACGTGTACATCACTCAATTGCGGAAAGTTGATTATTACTTTCCTCGTTTGATTTTTGAGTGACGCATGGAAAGCCTGTGCGGGTAAAATATAGTGTTGTAAACTGTTTTGCGCACTTCCTGTTACAATCGACACAACTGTCGATCTTAGTGATGAACCGTTTTGGAATTATTTCAATGATTTTTTTAAATTTCACATTGATAATAACATATCCTCTAGTGACTGGTACTATCACTATAAAAATATGTACGATTTCAAAAACCAGAGTAAGGTATTCGATTGTATCCGGGCCTTCACATTTGAGGAGTGTGATTTTTCACTCGCCTTAAAAGCTCACTTAAAATAATTGAGGTGAGCTCCTAGAAGCACTCCCCAATTTTGTATTTAAGTACCCTAACTGTAGCAATAGCTCATCTACAGCTCATCTAGACTGATTTGTGGGGAGCTTTTTTCAGCTCTTCAACATTTTTTAGATGTGATGGCCTGCGATAGTGCTTTCAACAGTTTTATAGATGAAATCAGATCCTCGTCATGGCTTCAGGAAAATGTACATTTTACTCATGATGAAATACCGAATGCTATTAATGATATCCGGATCCGTGCTGGGGAACAGACTGGCCATGATCTGATTAAATGTGAAATGATAAAGATAGCTGCCCCATATATATATATCCCACATTTTATGTGATCTGTTCTACTTGGTTTTGAAAATGGGTAAATTTCCAGAAATTTGGAATTAGTTTTCTTTCGCCAATTAATAAGAAAAGATCAAAAGAACTTCTAGACAACCACCGTAGTGCTGCATCACAGAATACTGTTAGTTAATTATTTGTATCGTTGGCCAAACCTACATATCTGAACCATAGAAAGTGTTTTATTATGATATGACACAGACGTCATTAATACGTCATAATAAGTTGCTTAGAATGGCAGTGAAAAGTGAAGTTCGATCACAAGTGTGTAATTACATACTGGCAAAATGTTAGCGGTTTGGCAAATAAATACGCACATAGGTCTTTCTAAATATGTAATTTTTTAAACAAAATAAATTGTAGCATATATCTTTCCACCTTTGAGGATAACATTATGGTATCATGTAATGGTTCAAATCATTACAAGCGTTAGTTGTCGAGCAATATGAATTTAGTTCAACAATTTGTGTTATATATATTTAAACCAAGCGTGACGTGTTGCATGGTATGGCATAAAAAAAAATGAACGTCCACAGAATGTATATATTTTTAGCAGGCAGCGAGAGTAACAGTGTATGACTCTGAAGCTTAACTAATGGTTTTCCAGTATTGCTGGCATGGGCTAGCTACAGGACTTTTACCTTTGCCATCAATAGAATACTACTGTTTCGTTACGTTAACCACGAGTCTTTTTTACCTTTACATATGGCATCGCGCCCAATTATGGCAACTCAACCTGCTGTGCAGAGTCCCATCTGACATAATCCCTGATGTAAGGTTGCATCTCTTATTGTATATGGACTACAAATACTCTCCTCTTGTTTATATGAATGGTTTCATTCTAAGACGTATAAAGAACATTTTTTAGTCCACTATACCCTATATATCACTCTATTGTGTGCAGAGTCCTCACCAGACTGGTTTTGTTCTATTAGCGTTGTATGTATGGATAGAACAGTCGGGTCATTCTGAGAAACTTTCAACCATATTTTGCTTTGAATTTGTGCAAAAGAGAATCCGTGTGGTACACTTGAAGTACTCAAACAACAGTATCTTTTGAAATTACATTTTCATTGAAAGTTCTGTGTCGTTTTGTCGTCTGACTCTTTCAAACCAACTTTTTAAATGTAAGATAAATTTCATTCGTCACGATTTTTGGAAAAAAAATACCACAAATGTATGCCTTCGAGCTGAAAACATTTGATAGTTTAAAATTGACTAAGCTTCGTTAATTAACCTTAAATTCTAGTAAACGTTGTGACAATTTCAGTAAAGGTGCTTCAGAGGAAATTAAAAATGGATGATAGGATAATGATCAGCGTAGCTTTTGCGGGTTTATTGATCAGTTCTTGTAACTGAGATACTATTAATCAAGGGGAGCATCCTTATAACACATACCCAGGTACCTTGTGCTTAGTTTCGCCTCTTACTCGTCGGATATTCGGTAGTTGATTGCCTTTGGAACCGCTTCCTCTGTCAGTCTAAGGTAAAATGGTCACATTTAGCAGAAAATTATTTTGAACTTCGAAGAAGTTTGCTCGGTTGCGATGTCCTGTTGTGGCAAGTGAGCTGAACATCAGGAACTCCTTGTAGTATTGTGTTTAATTTCATATCATATTTACACATTAAAGTGAAAAGAGTGTCAGACTTGAAGCTCCACTTTCATTTTGGGGGTGGGGTGGGGCTATAGTTTGCTTCGTTTTCCTTAATTAGAGAAATGGACATTAAAAGGAAGTATCTAGCGTTTACAAAATTAAAATATGTCTGCAATTTACAAGTCTTTTTTTTTCCGAGTTGTAATTAAACATCAAAGAGGAAATTTGTTTCAAAACCCTTTCTACCCGGCACACAGTAGACTCCCGGTAAGTTCCCAACAGTAACTATTATCCCTTTCCAGGTCTCGTCGTTGAGAGTTTTAATCTTGAATTGTCTGTATTTCTGGCTGCACTCATGAAACTGGTGGGAATGGACAGTGCAGGGAATAACTCATGTCTAAAAGCATAGTATTTCAATTATATTGCTTCTATTTCCAATCACAAGTGTCTTGAACTCTGACTGGTGAGGAAGAACTTGCTTTAACCTTTTTTGCGCCATTTTTTCTGGATAAAATGACAGTGTTCTGGGACAAACGGGTCGACCAAAATGCGGTAGGTTCAAGTATCCTCTGAACTTTCTTCCTGTCAATAATGCGCCTACATCAGACCTTTTGGATGAACTTATTAGCAAAAGTCCACCGGATTAATGCGCGCCTTATCCACCGTTTTACCTCTCGCGCTCCGAGTGCTGCGCGCGGAATTAAGGTATTGAAAGGAAGAGAACGAGGCTGTCAAGACAGGAAACCACCTGAGATCTATGCTGGCAAATCATTGGAATTTACCGCGTTCCTAAGCTTGCTTCTGCTGACTTTTATTCACGTGTGAACTATAATGCTATGAGGATCATCTAGGTACCTTTATTGGACTTGCTGGGCCAGTGGGTAGAGTTGTTTTTGATCTTCTTATTGCCTATAAGACTTTGAAAAACCCGCCATAACGAGTGCACGATGTCTGACCGAATTAAGCCCATGAACAATGATGGAGAACCCAGTGCTGCCGATGCAGGTCGTACAAATCAAGAGACAGAAACACCCGAAAATAGTACAGCTACACCCAGGGGGTAATGCACCTCATATTAAAAGACCTTGGGTTGAAGAGTCTCCTACTGGTTATTCTCCTCCTAGTTCCAAAATCCACCTGGATCAGGCAGTTAGTGACAATGCTGGTCAGAAAGAGCGTCAAGTCAGCGTGACCGACACTGGGGGAGTTCCTGAGGACGATGTCTTTTTAAAGTTAACAAGTCCACCCTTTGAAGCATTTCTTAAGAGAGTGGTTGGTGATGTTATCGACCAGAAGTTAAACGAGCAATCCAAACGCATTGATGTGCTTGAGAATAAAGTATCGTCCCTTGAAATCAGTTTGAAGGATCTTGTTTCGAGATTAGACACCGCTGATGAAGTACATGAAAAAGTGTCTCAAAGCCAGAAACGAAAGCAACCTTGATTAATTACAACAATATGGGCGGAGAAACTCTGTCAGAATATGGTCTAAAGACGCAGAGACTGAGGGAGAGGATACGGATGAAATAGTCTTTAACCAGATTAGAAGTTTAGGTGTTCACATGGAGAGGCACGAGCTTGGCCGAACCCATAGGGTTGGTAAACCACTCGACGGTAAACCCCGAGCCATCATTGCCAAATTTGTATCGTATCGCTCTAGAAACCGAGTATACCAAGCCAGGAGGAAAAACAAAGATGTGTTCATATCAGAGGACTTGACGAGGAAACGAGCCCACATCATGTTCATTGTGAGAGGACTTAAACGCCAGAAACTAATACATTCGTGTTGGTCTAGGGATGGACGGTTGTATGTGCAAGAGCTAAATCCATGGGGCCGCGGAGCCGGTGACAATCAACGGGACATTGCGCCAGGGCGCGTGGTCCAAATTCATTCAAAAGAACACTTTCATAAAGAGTCCGTACCTTGTTACCTTTTTGTCTCACTTAAGCTTTGTTATATATGTGTTTTTTATTTTTGTTTTCCTGTTTGCCAAGTTACACATATTTTGTGTCTTTTACATGAGTTTATTTGCAATGCTTCTTGTAAGCGATCTAAAAATCTTTATAATTCCATACAGGTTGTATTTGTTAAACTCCGATTTAACTTACATCCAGATTTACAATCATTTTCATGTGAACATCATTACACTTGTGATGATCTTGCTCTCTTTTGTTGCCATGTTTGTACACTTTTTGTTTTCTGCACTCTCTCGTGCTCCTGTTTATGTTACTTTATTTGTTGTTTTGAAGACTATATTCTCCAGCATACAATGTCATATACTTATTGGGTTTTTTGTAAACATGAATGCATTTATTTTCTGTTGTGTCTCACAGTGTTCAGCGACAGACAATAACCAGTATGATACCCCCTAATGGGCATTTGTTTAAATCAATATAGAGCTATGGTAGGGATATTTCACAACAAAGATGGGTTTATGTTCCTGTCCATGTCTGCCAACGTGTCTACATTTTCATATCACGATCATAGTTTCATCCTCTCTTTTACCTTTCTCATAGTATTTGCCGCAGTATTACTTACCGAATGTCTATGCCATCTGAGACATGTGACGGTTCTTAAACTTAGGGTGCTCTCCACGAGTATTCATCCAAACCCTGATCTAGTTCATAATATTATTCTTAAGAAGTTTTCTGTGTGCCATGCTAACGTATGTAGCTTAAAATCTGATGGAAAACTTGAAATGATAAGTATTTTGGCGGAGTCTGAAAAATTGGAAGTCATTTCTTTATCTGAAACATGGCTCGATACTTCCTACCCTGATGCTTTATTGGCAATTGAAGGCTTTCAAACCCCGCTACGTAAGGATCGCGAAACTGGTTTGGGGGGGAGGGGTTGCCCTGTATGTAAAAGACAATCTACCTGTTAGACGATGTGCGGAGCTGGAAACTCCCAGTAGTGAATGTATCTGGGCTGAAATTACTGTCCTTTCTGGTAAAATGATTCTAGGTGTTTATTATCGTCCACCAGGCCAATCTGCCGAAGCGAGAGACCTATTTCTGGACAATTTACCTCACTCCATTTCGTCTGCTATCGAACTTAACCCTTAAATTCTCCTAATAACAGGTGATTTTAACGATCGCTGTGTAAGCTGGGATTCTCCCCACACCGACAGTGAACTCGGACAGCGCCTCTTTGATCTGTTGGCTCAAAACAACCTGCATCAGCTCATATCCGAACCTACTCGTGTGTTGGAGTACTCTGCAAACCTACTAGACCTCATGATAACTGACTCCCCTGGTTATATCCTTAACTCCGGCATACTCCCTCCTATATCCTCTTCTGATCATTCTGTTGTCTTTTGCTCTTTTTCTGTGAATCATTACAAGGATCGCCCCTTCAAACGCTCTGTCTGGAACTTCCAGAGGGCCGATTTTGTCAACTTGAACGATGTACTCCATCATGCTCCCTGGGAAACTGGTTTCACAGTTTTTGACTCTATAAGTGACTCTGTGTCATACTGGTCAGACCTATTTATTGACACGTGAAAACAGTTTGTTCCGTTCCGCGTGGTCACTATTCGACCCAGGGACAAGCCCTGGATCAATTGTAGTATCAAGAGGCTAATAAGGCAGCGCAATCGCGCGTGGAACAGATATAAATGCCAGACACAAAAGCCTCGGCCTCACACACTCCTCACTACTCAAAATATTGAACGCCTCTTTCAGTTATACAAACGGAAACGTAACTTTACAGTCAACCCTATCAAAAACTCCATTCGTCTTTACTTTACCAAACTCCGATCCGATCTAGACTCAAGAGAGATAAGCCCAAAAAGATGGTGGCACCTTAGCAAATCTATTCTCGGTCACAAACTTTATCAAAACATTCCAACTCTTATTGACGATGGAAGGAACATTTCGTCAGATATTGAGAAGTCAGTGACCTTCAACAAGTATTTTGCTGATCAGTGTAAGACTCCGCATGATGACAATCCTTTGCCCTTGCCCGACCTTGCCTTCCGTACTGAGGCCCGCCTGCCTATGTTTCAAGTGGAAGTAAATGACTTGGAAAAGATTTTAAAATCTCTGAAAACCAGTTCTGCTCGTGGTCCTAACAGTATAGGCAACACTCTTCTTAAATACTGTGCCCCCCCCCCTCAATCTCATGTTCTGTCACTGATCTGTTCAATCTCTGCTTATCCAACTCATATTTTCCAGATCCCTGGAAGAGGACCAACGTGTGCCCCGTCTTTAAGAAAAGTAAAAAACAGTCAAAGGCAAATTATAGGCCTATTTCACTCCTCTGTAGTGTCTCTAAAGTACTTGAGCGTCTAGTTTATAACGTTTTCTATGAGTATATAACCTCTAACAATTCACTTTCTGCTAAAAACTCTGGCTTTAAGAAAAACGATTCCACCATAAATCAACTTGTTAACATTCTTCATACTCTTTACAGTGGTCTTGAGTTGGGCCATGAGCCACGTATGGTTTTCCTGGACATATCCTAGGCCGTTGGCAGAGTCTGGCACGCTGGTCTACTTTTTAAACTGAAACAATTGGGCTTTGAAGATCCTGTGTTACTATTTATAGAAAGCTATCTCTCAAACCGACTTCAACATGTTACTATTGGAGGACAGACCTCACCTTGGCTCCCTATAGAGGCTGGAGTGCCCCAAGGCTCGATCCTTGGTCCCCTACTTTTCCTCGTTTACATTAACGACATCACTGTCAACATCACCTGTGACATCCGTTTATATGCGGATGATACCAGTATTCTTGAAATTGTCCACGAACCAATGGCCACTGCTGAAAGCCTCAATCATGATCTTACACAAATTCATCGTTGGGGCAAGCTCTGGCGTATGACATTTAATGCCATGAAATCCATCTCAATGACCTTCTCAGCTAAACGACATAAGCCTGATCATCCTCCCCTACTTCTTGGAAACACACCGATACCTGAGGCCACTGTACATACTCACCTTGGAGTTACACTCTCAAGTAATTTGTCATGCCACCAGCATATAACACGTATTGTTAACAAAGCCAGCCAACGACTTGCTCTTTTACACAGACTCAAATATAAACTCTCCCGCCAGACACTCATACGGTTGTATAGTCCAATGATCCGTCCTATCCTCGAATATGGGTGTGTCCTGTTTGACAATTGCACTGAAAACCTGTCACAATCTATAGAAGCTGTGCAGTATGAGGCAGCCAGGATCTGCCTTGGCGCAACTGGGTACACTCCACGTGTCTTACTTCTCGAAGAGCTTGAATGGCAAACTCTGGCAAATCGGAGGAAATACTCTAAACTTATTCGTTTCTTTAAAATGTACAATAGGTTGACTCCACAATACCTACATGATCTCG
This sequence comes from Hermodice carunculata, assembly GCA_964020975.1. Taxonomy (NCBI): domain Eukaryota; kingdom Metazoa; phylum Annelida; class Polychaeta; order Eunicida; family Amphinomidae; genus Hermodice; species Hermodice carunculata. Next base: position 79,244,202 of record OZ026614.1, on the reverse strand, counting down.
TTCCTCGTGACGTTGCATTCACTACTGGGCGCCTTTTGAGAAATCGCACTGAATTATGCCAAATTAGGTTCACCACCAATCGCTTCGGCGATTCGTTTCTCCCGTCTGCTATCAAATTATGGAATAACCTCCCGGTTGATGCTCGTCTCACCAATTTCCTGCTGCAGTTTAAATCTAAATTAAATCTATTACTCTTAAGTGTTGACAAAAAGCCAACATACTTTAAACATGGAAGTCGTTTCCTAAACATATGCCACACGCAGCTACGTCTTAACTTCTCTGTTTTAAATGCCCATCTACATCATGTCAATATCCTTCCAGCCTCAATGTGCGCATGCTCCCATACTACTAAAGATACGAAACATTACCTTTTGTTCTGCCCCAAGTTCAGTGTGCAAAGGGTCCGTCTACTGAACACTGTGTGTCACTTACTCGCTCCAGGTGTAAATCCGACTCTAATAGTTCAGTGCTCTAGTGACATTTTATTAAGTATTCTCTTGAAAGGTAGTGAGGACTTGCCAGACACTGATAATGTATTTATCTTTGAGGCTGTTCAGACATTCTTATCAGAATCTAGACGTTTTATTTACTAATTTAGTATATGATCTAATTTTAAGGCTTCATTATTTGGCATCAATTGCACTATTCGTGTACAAGCCTTGAATTCAGTCTTCTGTTCTCGTCCAGTGTGTATTGTATATATTCCTGTGCGTCGTGTGATGCAGGTTACTGGTGACATTTATAAATCACCCGGCACTACTCTAAGTTCCTTTAAAAGGGGCTAGAAAGTATGCATTTAGTTAAACCCACAACTTTTTCATTCAACGTTATGGAGTAACAAGCTCACATTGTCTGCTCAACACTCACACCTTGTCAACTGATCCTCATGATTTCATACTGATATTAAAACCATGATTTTTTTAATTGTCAGTTTTAGATAGAATAACCCCCAAGTCAATGCAAAGATATATCTCAGATTTATCAAAACAAATGTGTCTTACAGTCTATCAAAAGTAGTGTGTATTCTGCTGTTGATACGTAAGTGTTGGAGCATATGTAAATCCCGTGGGCTGCACGTTCTAAAGATTCGCAACATCTTTTTTCTTCTACAGGGTCGCTAGTACATGTGATAAACCATGTCGCCATTTTTTCTATTGGTAACGGTGTCCTCCAGATCACGTGATTTGCGCAAACACAATATACCCAGTGCGTGCACCATTAACCTTGTTTCCTTGTATTTATGAACGACATAATGGCTAGGTTATTATTAACAAACAGAGAAATCAGAAAGTGGTCCTGTGTAATTTTTATTTACATTGAGAGTCAAAAGAGTAAAGAAGCAAGTAAAATATGGTAATATATTTATTTCAACAAGCTGTGGTGTCATAGCTACATATATATATATATATTATATATATATATATATATATATATTATATATATATATATATTATATATATATTATATATATATATATATATATATATATATATATATATATATATATATATATATATATATATATATATTACAAAAATGCTGTTCTAAATAATCAAACACCACAGGTGTGCACATAATGTATACAACTGAGTATTTTGTGCATGATGTGCCTCAGACTGGAGTGGTTCTGACTCACAAAAACAAAACAAACCAAAACAACAAAATAAAGAAAAAACTATTTAGTATCATTGTTGGTTTACTGGTGCACAGCACTGGCCACAATAAAACATCTGCTTGGTTATTGTCGCCATCGTCACTCCCTGTTTTCATCTGATGCCTTGTAACAGTCGCAAAACATTCTAGTCCATTTCATCATCTGCGCCACAAAAACACTATTTCTGTGCTGACAAGACCGTTTTTTTCTGCAAACTCAGTTTGCACCCATTCTTGAATCCACATTTTGCAAGTTATATTAGAGCATTCGGAACAGAGTATGGCTTTGTATGAATGTGGACGCACGTACCACTTGCAATTCTGTGACAATAATTTGTTGGTGACATAAGACCTAGGACTGACTGTTATCTGTCCACCATACCACACCATAATGCGTATGGTACATTATTGCAACAATGGAGCTTTTGTGGGAGGCAGGGTCTCACCTTCTGCTACCTTCTTTGAAACCATACGACCTGAGATAACATACATCATCAGTTACAGTGTTTTTCCCACATGATCTGCACACATATTTTTCTATCACACATAATGATTCATTGCTTGGGGATTGACTCTTTCCTAGAGCTGCAAAAGCCTCAATTTCAATGCTTGCAGATTCAAGAAAGGCCCGTGCGTTTTTCCACTCAGGTTGGTGCATAAGCTTTGCTTGTGACTGGTGGTGGGTCACGTACAGGCTGCGTCTGATTTGACATGATAATGCATACTCCTTGTAACTGTGTTGTCTTATCTTCTTATATGTGTGTCCTTGTCAGTGTTATGTCAATGTGGTGTTCCGTGGCATTAGCATCTTCACTTGCCCTAGAGCAAGAGGATGGAAAATTGAGTAACCATGGTATCCTCAACCGTGAAAAGAAGACAATAAAAACTTATGGTCTCGGGCAATACACATAGATTATAAGTTTTTAGAACTACTCATCAGTTTTACAAGTGCAAAAGGAATATTTGCGCTTAGAACAGTCCCACTTGTCACTTAAAGACTTAAACTGTTTGGCGCCCATGTCTTCTTTTCTGTGGCCTTAGCACCTTTAGTAGCCCTAGAGCAAGAGGATTGAAAATTCTTCTCTTTATTATATACATCAATGATATTCACTTGTCTCTTAAAAATTTTGATTCAATACTATACGCCGATGACACGACGCTGGTCAATTCTTTGTTCTCTTTCAATTACAATGGTGGTTCTGGTGGGGAAACCTTTCTCGTGACGTAAATCTCGAAATAACAAAAGTACATTACTGGCTTGTGGCCAATAAATTGTCTATGAACATCTCTCGAACTAGATTTATGGTTTTCCACTTTCCTCAGCGCAAACTAGATCTTAACATAGATCTCAAAATAAACGGCATATCCATTGAAAGAACTGCTGAATTCGACTTTCTGGGATTACTAATTCATGAAAGCGTTAGCTGGACTGCTCACATTAATAAAATAGCCAAGAAACTTTCTCGAATTATAGGTACTCTAAAAAGGCATTCAGTTTCTTTTGCCTATGCAAGGACTTTTACTTATCTATAATTCATTATTTTTACCACATCTAAATTATGCTATTTTTGCGTGGGGTCATTATTGTGATCGCTTTGTCAAATTACAAAAGCAAGCAATCCGTTAAGTCAACTGCTCGGCCTATTACGCACATACTACACCAATTTTCAAACGACCAAAATTACTGAAAATTCAAGATTTATCATATTTAATGGCCCTAAAATTTTATTAGAGATACAACCTTAACCTACCGTGTTATTTTGAAAATATGTTCACTCTACAACAAATATTCTGGCTTTTCTAAATATATCAAAACCCATTTGTCAGCTCAATATTTTGAAGTATGTACCATTGCTAATTGCTTTGTTGTAGCAACTGATTATTCTATTTTTGTTTTCTGCTTACTTCTTTCAGTAGATTTTCTTTCTTTTTTATTCAATTTCATTACATCTCATGTTATCTCTTTGTATCTTAGGTAAGTATAGGTGCTTGTTCTTTTAACAGATAAATTTTTTTTAGGTGGCCCCCGTGAAAGCGGATTGGAATCCTTAATGGAGGTCATTCTGACTGTCTTGTTTGTATTTAATAAAATTATATACATATATATTTTTGTCACATTACATTGTATACTCACTGAAATTTATTGACGAGCACGTATTTAGTCAAATAAACTTGTCTGAGTCTGAGTCTGAGTCTGAGTCTAAGTCTTAAATTGGCAGGTACATGTAGGTCTTTCCATACTTTGGCTTCTGAATAACGAAGACTTTCTGTCTATTTAGTAGTTCATACCTTGGAATGGTAATAGGTTTTTGGGGGGTTTTTTGCATCGAAGAGAGTGCAAGTTTAATTTTGGTTTGAAAGTGTCATGAAGAGTAACATGATGACTAAAATGAATCTGAGTATCTGCAGTATGAAAATGCCCCGAGTGATAAGGTTCAGTTTGACTTGAGAAATTGACCTTTCCATTCGCCGATAAAAATGGGTAACTTGAAGTTTCTCCGCGGGGGGGGGGGGGGGGGGCTGCAAGTAGTTTATTCATATCACAGAAGGCGCTCCTTTGTTTTCAGGCCAAGTTTAACTATCATGTCTACCATTTTGTTTTAGATTTAGCACATGGGTGATTACAAATCGGGATCAGAGAAGGCCCTGGGTAGGTCGTCATGATCTTTAAAAATTTCGGTCACATGGCATGGTATTTAAGCTGCTCAGTTATGTTTCCATATATTTGGTCTGTATAAAACCATTTGAGCTATTTTAAAGCATAGCATCAGGGATGCTGTTACATTGGACTCAAAACATTTAGGCTGTTTGGCCAAGTTTACAGGGTCATAAAGTCATATAGTTTATTCAAGTGTTTCACTTCGATCACAGGTTGCAGTTCAAATCACCAATGATAACTATAATATCTAACTTTAACTACACTTTGTCACATATGCTGGTTGCCTTTTCTTGAAAAACAAATACTTGTTGGGTGGTCTGTATATGGTTATAAAAAGCCATCTCTCTTTTGCTATTGTCATTTCGAGCACAATGGACTCGAGAATAGCACTTTTTAATTCAGGCAGTTTCTGATCTGGATCTGGTAATTTAAAAATGGCATGATTTCACCGCCATGGTCATTTTTCCCTCTTCTATGTAAGATGTAACCACTAATATGGAACCCACTGTCTACGGTCATGAGTTAATCTTTGTTTTCAAAATTGATATAAAGTCGACTCAAGTTACAATATCCATAAGTACACTACTGATGTTATATTGACCATATATGAAATTATGTGCATGGGTTTTTCTCGCGTGTGGCATTTCACTGTATAGAATACATTCTAATGTTGATATCTGGTTCCATGTTGATGGACTTAGATAATGATTTTGAGAAAGCAGGAAAGCTAGATAATGAACAATACTGATCGCTGTCATCCTGACAAAGACATTCAACCTCGGCCATGTTAATGCGCTTGGTGTGTAACCATATGTTACATCTATTGCAGTAAATTGCACGTTGGCTGGATCTCTCCTATTTCTCACACACTCCATATGGGCATTTTTAATTCCTTGGTCCTCCAATTGGTTCTTTTTCCCAGGACATTAGTAGTATAGTTATAATCACACAGGTCACAAGGGTTTTTTTGTTTTAAACATGTTCATTAGCTATTAGAAAAAGCGGGAATACCCTCTTCTCACACACTCCATATGGGCATTTTTAATTCCTTGGTCCTCCAATTGTTTCTTTTTCCCAGGACATTAGTAGTATAGCTATAATCACACAGGTCACAAGGTTTTTTTTTGTTTGAAACATGTTCATTAGCTATTAGAAAAGGCGGGAATGCCCTCTACAAATTCTTCTTGCAGAGAAGACAAGGGCACAGGAGAACACATGACAACGAACATAAAAAGGGATCACGTCACTGCTAAGACAGAAAAGAGTGAGGGCATAATCCCAAATTACTTTAATACATGGAGAAGCAAAGACAAAAAGACACACTGGCAGACGAAACAGATAGTGAGCAAAGGATGGACCAAAATTATTTTTAAAAAACAAACCATGGTTCATTTTTGCTGTAAATATGTAGTGTGTCCTATTACACTGACTCCAGGTAGAATTCATGAAATGGCACCTGTCACAAAACGTTTAGCCTCAAGGATATATTGCTGGACAGAAAGAGAAAATTCTTTGTTCACGGTAGAGTCACAGTCTCTTGCTCCATATAAAATGGTTTGTAAAGCAACAGGTATAACAGAAAAGTGTAAAATATCTCGAAATATTCCGTAAATTGTGCCATACATCTTCGACCACTGGACCAAAGTTCCAGAAAGGAAAAATCGACCACACCAAATTTATAAAAGTGTTGATTTAGCTGGCTGCTGTCCATTCTAAGTCTACCCTGAAGATACAAATAATTTCCTGTCCCCAACGTGATAGATAGATAGATAGATAGATAGATAGATAGATAGATAGATAGATAGATAGATAGATAGATAGATAGATAGATAGATAGATAGATAGATAGATAGATAGATAGATAGATAGATAGATAGATAGATAGATAGATAGATAGATAGATAGATAGATAGATAGATAGATAGATAGATAGATAGATAGATAGATAGATAGATAGATAGAATAGCTTTATTTGGTCTAAACAAAATTACACAATGTGTTACAAGAATAAATTTATATATTTAAAAACCAGGAGACCATACATTAAGACTCTGAAGAGTCGCTGACATGTAGGCCACCCTAAAGATATACTATATTTAATTACTATATTTAAACTCATACGCTATAAGATTTCTAACACATTACTATAGGCTGAATGATAACACAGATTACAAAAACTTAAGTTGATAGACCAAGTGACAATAATAATACATATGACTAATTTCGTCTGTTGCATAAGTGACAATTAATAATGTTACAGTTAATTTCATAGTGGTTAATAATATGATTCTTAGCATATTGTGAGAAGCCTTTCAAGGAGTGTAAATCAATTTTTGTCATAACTATGTCAGGTAAGTAATTTTCCTTAATTAAATCCGGTATTTTATGTCTTAAACACAATCGATTAATTTTGGTATTTGTAAATAGTATTGGGATCACTGGGGTTAAAATAGGAATATTATGGTCTGTTGCATCATATCTACGTGGTATTGTTACAGTTCTTCTGGGTCTATCAGTGCGTTGTGTCTGGTGATAGTTGAACATGTCATTGAAATAGTTAGGCAACATATTGTTTTTGTACTTGTTGTATATTTTGATACAAGATAGCTTGTATATATCACTGAACTTAAAAAGACCAAGTTTTTTGAAGATAGGAGATGTGTGTGCATTGTACTTGCTATTATTAATAGATCTTATCGCTTTCTTTTGCAGCTTTACAAGTCTACTGCAAGAGTGGAACCCCCATGTAATTATTCCATAATTCAGAGTTGGTAAAAATAAGGCATTGTAAATCAGTTGTAATATTCTTTGGGGCAGTAGGTTTTTTAGTCTAGAGAGTATGCCACACACTCGGGATAATTTATTTCATACATAATTAACATTTTTGCTCCAGCTAAGATTATGATCAATTAAGACACCTAAAAAACTGAAGTCTCCAACTCGTTCAACTGGCTGGTTATTTATCATAACATCTGGTAATTGATGAAGAGGTAAGTGTTTCTGTTTTTTATGGAAGATCATATATTTTGATTTATTTACATTCAAAGATAATTTGTTCACAGCGAGCCAGTCACTTACTTTGGCTAATTCTTTATTAACTTTTTCAGTTAATGTGGATGGGGGTGTTGTTTAATGGTTAAAATTACATATAGTGTTTAATAGGCTTGTGTCATCAGCATACATAATTGAGCTAAAGCTGCTGGCTTGGGACAGGTCATTGACATAAATGAGGAACAGAAGAGAACCCAAAATAGATCCCTGGGGGACTCCAGTAATGATTTCTAGTGTTGGGGATTTAATATTATTAATTTCGACAAATTGAGATCTATTATTTAAGTAGCTACTGAACCACCGAAGTTCTACATTTGAAATTCCATAGTATTCAAGTTTTTTATGAGTATTTTGTGATCTATAGTATCGAATGCCTTAGAAAGGTCTAAGAAAAAGGCAATTGGCAGTTTCTTTTCCTCAAGATCTGCATGCATCCTGTCTATTAGTTCTAATACAGCGGTTTCGGTAGAGTGGTTCTTTCTAAAGCCATATTGATGATTTTAAAATAAGTTATTATCTGTAAAGTACTGGAATAACTGCGTGTAAACAATTCTTTCAAATACTTTAGAGATGGATGGAAGGAGAGATATGGGTCTATAATTATTGAAGTCATGTTAATCATCTTTTTTATATATCGGGATTACTTTAGCAATTTTCAATTTGTTTGGAAAGACCCCATTTTTTAATGACTGGTTAATTATAGCAGTTACAGGCTTAGTGATATTTTCAGAGCACAGTTTGAGAAGAACTAAAGATACGTTATCTACTCCAGCACTTCTTTTTGGATTTAAGTTATCGAATACTTTCTTAATTTGTTCTACCTCAACATGAGTGAATTGGAAGGTAGAATTAATGTTAATATTTTGCAAATAAGAATGAAAAGGTGTTCTCCCTTGAGTATCTATTTTCTCAGCTGAAGATGGGCCAATATTTACAAAAAAGTCATTAAAATATGTTGCTATTGTCTTTGTGTCTGTTATACGTTTGTTATCGACGTTGAAATACTTGGGGATTCTTTGTGAGTATTGGATTTATTGAGGATATCTTTAATAGTTTTCCATCTATTTTTAATATCATTTTTGTATTTATTAAATTCTGTTTGATAATGATCAGATTTTGCCCTTCTAATCATAGAGTGGACCTCAGCAGAGCATTCTTGAAGTTTTCCATTAAGAACATCATACCTCTCACTGGCTAGTGTGATAAAATGGACTTTTTTGTACAGGGTTTGTTTTATTTTAATCAAAATATCTTGAGTAATCCATTTTGTTTTTTTATGTTGGTATTTATATTTTTTTTTTTTTAGGGGAAAGTGTTTATCAGTCATCTCATCCATTTTGATAGCAAATTCCTGGTCATATGCTATTTGTGGATTAGCATTGATATTGTTGTCAAAAACAGTTTCCCAGTCTGTACTCTTTAGCTCTTCGAGAAAGTCCTGAGTAGCTTTGCCTGAGAAGGCCCTGAATTGTAATTGTTTATTGTTACTGTAATTGGCATTTAAATTTTAATTAATAGCAGAAATTGTGGCCATGTGGTCCGACAATTTGTGAACCAATATTCCAGTTTCTACAGGATTACAAGAATTTGAATTTCTACTAAAAATATTGTCAATTAATGTGGCATTTCGTTTGGACAGTCTCGTTGGATACAAAATATTTGGTAGCATGTTATGTTCAGTGATGGAATCATAGAATTCTTGATATTTTTCATTAGTATTTACTCTGAGTAGATTGATGTTGAAGTCCCCTGCTAATACAAGGTTATTACTTTGGTTATTTATATTATGAATTTCTGGACAAAACTCTTGCATAAAAGAGTCGATGGACCTATGACTATTGTTTCCTTTTGGGGGACGATATATGTTACATATTTTCAATTTAATATTTGGATGATCTTCGATATCGAGAAACAGACCTTTCCAGTATTGAAAGTTTCTGTGTTGTTGTACTTTCTTTACATTTAAGTTATTTTTCACATATGTTATGAGTCCACCTTTTTTAGAACACTGATTACTTCCTTGTGAATACAAGTTGTAGTGTTGAAGTTCAAATTGATTTGGATCACTATTTTCAGTTAGCCATGACTCTTGTAAACAGATCATACTGAAGAAGGCTTCATTTTCATTTAGGCTTTCCATAAGAATTTTAAACTCGTCAAATTTTGCATTTATGGATTCAATGTTAAGGCTGAGAATTGTGCAAATGTTTTTGTGTTTAATTAGAAAATCTCTTAGATCTTCAATACTAAGATACTTGGTTTTGGCGTCAGGGTACTGAATTTCGAATGAATCTAGGTTAATACATTCAGTTAAGTCATTGTTGAGTACTCCACCTTTGTTGCATAACATTTCTTCCCTTAGAATTGTCATTTCGTAGGAAAAAAATGTTAACCTTCCTTGTACCTAACAGACCCTTACTGCATGCATGATGCAACAACCTCGTGATACGAATCTTGAAGTTATAGAACAGACACGTATAGTTTATGAAAGAGTAATAGTGGTGAACTAGTACCACTGCCAGTGTCAGGTCGCACGAGATTGCAATGATTATTTCAATAATTATACTTCCTTGTAATAGTTTAAATTGAACACCTGCAACTGATTTGTAATAAGTTCGGAAAGATAAAAAGTACCTTTCCGTCTCAAAGTCAATGAAGACGTCAACAAAAATGTAAAAAATAAAGAAGAGTGTCCAATGAAACATGTAATCGAGAAAGTCAAACATAGCTCATAGAATGGGAAAAAGAAGAAATCAGACCTTAGATCTGTCATAAAATGTTTCAATTAGTCTGTATTTAGAGTTGATGTAGTGGTGAAAGGGAACTCTTGTCGATTCAAGAAACAGTCGTTCATGCCTTTGCTTGTTCGCCGGCGCCATATTGATTTTTCAGTGCAGGATTGCTGCGAGACAAAGGGACTATATGTCGGATGAATAGAGTGTATACAAAGTGCGTAGATTGGCGATCCTTGACAACGGTAGCTAAGTTAAGTCAGGGTTCGAGAACTAGATTGTTTGTAACTTTTGTAAGAATATAAAGATGAGAGACTGATTTATTTTTTCATGCTTTTTGTGTGTTTTGAAAGATCAAAACCTGGAAGACTTTTTACAAGATCTTCTTTTGACACTACCAGGACGTCCGATCCGATCAGTCTCTTGATGTAAATTGCTCCGTTAAATGACCACGTGGTCTTGATGAGCTTTTCCATTTTAGCCTTTCTCGTGTAAAAATAGAGCTCCGACTGGTCCTTTGTGAGACCTTCGTTTATGAAGGCGCTTGGCATCCCTTTACTCGCTAATTTGGTCCTATGCGTAATTTTCCTTGGGATATCAGCATTAATTTTAATTTTGAAGACAGAGATGAGGCATTGTGGGTATCAAGAGGAAATAAATTTCACAACCTGCTAGCAGAAAGAAAGAACGATTTGTTGTATAAGTCCTTTTGGGCTCGAAAACGAGGACTATATTATTTGCTGTCGTTACACGGTATAGACAGAAAATGTTGTTCGACTAGTATTTGAAAATTATGGGATGGAAGTCTTTGGGTGTAGGAGTTGGATTAGGATAAGCGAATCATGATTCGTCCTATCATATTCTTGTGTAGGAAGTCAGCGTGTAAGGGGATCGCATGCGGCAGAGCTTTTCAATTCTACGCCAACAGCTTTGAGTCACTTAAGCAGGCCGACATCTATTCAGTATTTTGTTTTCTTCCACATATTTTTCTTTAGCTATGAACATTTATACATACTAGTAAAGGATGTACCTTCCAAGCACAGCGTCTCCCCTCATCAGTACATATCCTTGCCGAATAGCCATAGCGCTTTCCAGGTTTTTACAGTATTTATTTTTTTTTTTTTTACTTTTAGAGCGGAGAGTACATATATGTATTGATGATGAGAGGAATGTTTTTGTTTGCTCTCTTAAGGAATGCTCTGCTACATCACATGATTTTCTGAGGACGAATAGATCAGGGTAGTTTCTGAGTTCATACATGGATGTATGGAGTGGTTTTGTGTTTGTTTATTTTATGAATTTTTTTTTATTTTTAATTTTTATTGTTTTTTTTTTAGTGCTAGTCTCAGTAACGTTGAACTATATGAGTCAATATACATCTCGAAAATTTACGGACCCAGCGTTGTGGGTATGCTGTCCAAAAACTGTTTTTGGTTTTGTTTGCATGTAGAATATAGGTTGAACTTATAAACAGAACCAAACAAATAACGCAACCCTTAAACTTTTTAACTTAAATATTTATTGTTACTTTCATATCACAGAAACAAATTAGATCCATATTCTGCAATCTTTTTGGCATAACATGTGAAAAACAAAAACTTGAAACTGTCAACAAGTGCGTGACCAGCCAGCAATAAACAGGGCAACATTGATTTGTAAAGTTCACAAATTGGCATGTCCACTAATACTGTGTGTGACCACCATCAGCATCTGTAACTGCTATGCAACGTCGGTGCATGGATGACACTAGCCGCTGCACCATCTGCCGGGGCACACGATCCCACTCTTCTTGAAGAGCCTGGCGAAGCTGCTGACGGTTGGCGGGCGCTGGATCCCGTCTCCGAACACGCTGGTCAAGGTAGTCCCAAAGATGATCAATGGGATTGATATCAGGTGAGAAGGCTGGCCACGGCAAAACGTTAATTCCTTCTCCTTGCAGAAAATCCATCGTCAGTCTAGCGCCATGGGGCCGAGCATTGTCCTGTTGAAGCAAGTGGAGTTGGTGGTGTCTAATGAAAGGGACAGCAACAGGCTCAAGGATCTCATACCTGTAACGGGCAGCGTAAAGATTGCCTTGAATGAAGATTGGCTGGGTTTTGGAAATTCCACCCCACACCATCACTGATGCACCTCCAAATCGATCTGTTTCCAGCACACAGGCATCAGAGTAGCATTCTCCCCTTCCTCGCCAAACATGTGTCCTACCATCTGCATGATACAGGGTGAAGCGGGATTCATCGGTGAATAGCACATCCCTCCGCTGTTGATGGGTCCAGCGAGTATGGGCAGTAGCCCATTGTCTTCGGGCTTGCCTTCTTGCCTGTGTCAAAATTTGACCCCTGTAAGGACGCCTGGCGTGTAGATGGTGTTCTTGTAGTCTATTACAGACTGTCTGGGCAGATATTCTGTTATTGGTTCTGCCAGGTGTCTGTTGTGCAGTTCTAGTGGCTGGTCAAATTCTGTTCCGCAGATGTGACACCCCGATGTGTCTGTCTTGTGCAGGTGTGGTTTCTCTTGGTCTCCCAGGACGCTGTCTATCGGCTGTGGCCCCAGTCTCCTGGAATCTTGTAGCAAGTCTGGATATAGTGGATTTGTGGACTTGCAGTCTTCTTGCCACCTCTGCTGCAGATAAACCAGCCGGTATCATGCCAATTCCTCTCTCCCGATCTACTGTTGATAATCAACCCATAGTTCTTGGAATACTGTGCCAAATGAATCCCATGCTGCCCTTTTATTGTCCATGAGGGGCTACACCCAACCAGTAAAGGTGCAAATGTTTTAGTCATGTGGGTAACACTGAATCCTGCAGTTGTCCTTGATTCAGCACAACCACCAAACTTTGAAAGCCTCATATCCTGGCACACAGTTACGCTTGGGCTGATTTCAATGTGCCCTTTTCCTGTCCCAGAATCAAAGACTTGGCAACCTTAATTTCAGGTGTCAGAGACTTGTGTAAAATAGCCTGCTGTAGTCACTCTTGATTCATGACAATGACCCCATGGCAAGGTCAGGGTACTCGACCTTGAGGTCACACTACTTGGTGCATTATTTTAGACTGATTTAACAACGGTTCGTATATTTCTGAACTTTAAATACAGTTCCAATGTGAAAATAAACCCAAATGAAAAAGTTGCGTTATTTGTTTGGTTCAGTATACATTTGGCGCGGTTTTATAATGCAATTTGTACGGGTAATCATGAACAAGCTTATGAACAGTCTTGTACATCTGATGCAACTTTCCTTTTTCACGACGTTTGACTTCTTCGTAAAGTTAGACTGTAGAAGTTTATATCGCTGCACCCCTGACTACAGCACAAAAGAAATATGAATATTTTCTAATCTCCCATTGTCTGAGTGGGCAGAGCCATTCCAGACCACGCATGCATATTCAAGTAAGGGCTTAATAAAACATTATATTATGTAAACTTCTTCCAGGAGTCTGGCAATTCAACCGATATTGTACTGATTACAATCCATTTAATTGTGAAGTTTCCTGCATGATGATTTGGTATATATGGTGATATGGTCAGTCCAGCCAAAACATTAGTTCAAAATATCTGTGATTTTCCATATTTGAATGAAGATGACCTTGAAAGATAAATGGCGGATGATGTGTATGTTGCTGTTTACGAGAGATTGGCATTGATTTAATTTTAATACACTGAAAGTTACAAGCTAGTCATTATGCCATGTATCAATGGACGCATCATATGTATTAATAGCAGCAGCTGTGGCAACGAGATCTTCGGTTAGATGCAAAGATGTGTTGTCTGCAAAAGATTTAATTCGGGAGTGTACAATATCAACAGTATACATTATATACACATAAGAGGCCCCAGAACAAGCCCCAGAGAAAGCCGTACATATATATATATATATATAACCCCACACTTATACTTGGCCTTTGATGATCAGTTGCTGCTGTCTCTCTGAAAGATAATCAAGCAGCCAGCAAAGCAAATTTTCTGTGATACCATTACTTTCCATTTCATGTAATAAAACGTTGTGCAACACCTTATCAAAGACTGACTTCTTTTTGTTCATCAACAGCTACACAGAGTTCATGGTAAAGAATTTAACATTGAATTAGTGTAGAATCTCCGGGAAAAAACATTGGTTTGCCCAAATAAAAAAATTACCCTCCCCCCCAAAAAAATGAATAAAATAAAAAGAAAAGCGTGTTTGATGATACTTTTTCCATGACTTCACTTACAGAACTCAGTAAGAATATGGGCCTGTTACTATCAAATATTTTGATCTGTTTGCGCTATGCGTCTCCTCGGGTAGTTTCTATCTCCAGATACCCCTTCAATTATTTTGAAAGAGGACTACACCGTGATATTTTAGAAGACAGAATTCCCACGAACACAGCCTATTGCAAATTTCATGATAGTTGAATGGTTCATTTCATTCGGAATCCACTGGCATATAAACCTTTTGTAGATTTTCACTTAATGACCCATCAGCCCTTATAAGATCCCCGATGTAATCCACTTGGTCGACATCTCGATTTTGTTGCCAGACGTAGTGAACAAAAGCCCAGGCCTTTAAGGTAGATGTGAGGAGCTTGTGTGGTCATTTACATGTGTTGCCACAAGTTGCTTTACTTCAGCAGTGTTCTGGTTTTTGTTCTCTTTTTAGCACCAGGGGTAAGTCGGCGAAGTTGAGGACGTTGGCGTATATTTTTCAACTGGCAGCCTGCTACTCTCTACAAGAATATCAGTTAATGCTTGCAAACGTATGAAGCGCAAATTAGCAGATTTTTTTTTTATCAATAATCATGATTTGTACATGCGATGATAAAGCAACCTTCAGTAACTGTCTGCCTTATTACAAATATTCCTGCACACACACCATGTTGTGATGAGGTGCTCTTTTCATGCCATATTATATTGTGACACTAAGAAGCATTGGGGTTATCTTGGAGGGCGAGCCACACAGAATAAAGCGTACACGCTTTATGCATTGTCATTCACAAATCTTATTCAGGATGCCTCCCTTTCCAGGGTTTCCCCATTAAGAAATATCGGTTCCATCGCTCAGATCGGACTGGCATGCATGTTGTCCCTGCTACATGTCGGAGTGGAGATATCATGGGGTTAGGTCTGCTTGGGAGATGGGGCATCCATATTGTATGCGCTACCCATCTGCCCTTATTATTTGAATATAGCTTCTACTTTTATATAATGCCACCATACACTTCTAGTTCTATGTTGCATTAGGCGCATACTCTATGTTACACGTTTTTCGCTCCAGTACTTTTCTTCAATTCCATTACTTTGGCCTTTATTAACGCTGGTGGCTCCCTTATTGCCCGCACCCCAGGTGTTATGTATATGTATAGTGACATTAATGCCGCGCAAATCTCAAGTTATATGCATAATCCTCTTCATGTATTGAACTTGCTTAACACTTAAATGCTTTCATGTTTTATACAACTAGCTTATTTGTTCTTTGTTACAAAAAACATTACTTCATTATTGAAAAACGTCTTATGTACACGTAACTTCCAAGGACATGTCAATCATATTTTCACGAAATATTTTAACAGGATTGAGTACACCTGTATATCGTTGTTAGCACCAATTGCGATAGGATTAGCTCTCTTTGAGACTGATCTAAGCACACTGTACATGTCCTTTGCGTTAGATTGGATTGATTTCTTATCCAACCCTACAGGTGTATTATGTGTCGCCAGAACGTATTTGATAAGGTACGTTGCCTTTAGAAGACAGTCGAGATCCTCGAATATCCTTATAATTTTTTGGAATTGTATGCACCAGCTTATTACGCTTAATATCAGGGTTATTGAAGTGTTACATATGCATTTTCACTACATTGTTCTTAATACCATCTGTACAGTTCAAGAAAGACTCCTGCCTTTAAGGTTGATATTATACTTTACGACATGTCAGTCCATATTAATCTTCGTTGCTTCGATTGGTGCTCATGGTTGACTTTTGCATCCAGCAGATATTAACCTGGACACCTTAGTTTCACTGTATATTTTCCAGAAACAAATTGAAACGTTTTGGAGTATTTATTCTGTTTCTGTGGTACACTTTTATCACAGTGTGGGGATGTACCTCTCAATCCAGGTCCTGATTATGGTTTTGTTGACTTTACAATTTACGGCACAAACATAGACACCTTGTCACCAGACAAATCAAACTGTATTACGACTTTTCTAGCCGACTCATTCGACATTATTGCATTATCTGAAACTTTTCTTTCTGACACTCACCAAGACTGTGACCTAGAGATCTTCGGCTTACACCCAATTATGAGACAGGATTGGCCGACTAGAATTGATGGAGGTGTGGTTCTCTATGTTTAGCGACTACTCATTGTTAAACGTCGCCATGACCTTGAAAATATTAATTTTGAGCTCATGTGGGTTGAAATTCCGCGACACAATAATCAATTTCCCTTAGCAGTTGTGTACAGACCTCTTAATTCTACTGTAAATTTCTGCAAAAGCCTTCAGCACATCATGGATAATGCAAAATATACTGTTAATGAGAAAATTATGATTTCGGAAGATCAAAACGCCGATCCAGCCACCAACCACTGTAAAGGTCTGGGGAAACCTTCAGCACAATATGGATAATGCAAAATATACTGCTAGTGAAAAAATAGGATTTTGGAAGATCAAAACGCTGATCCAGCTACCAACCACGTGTAACAAATTGTAGCACCTCGGGACCCTAAAGGTGTGAATGAAAAATGTTTAACAGGGGTGAGTGGCCAATTGGTGTATGCCTTTTGTGCTTGCGCACGGGATGCAATAACTTGAAATCCGACCTCTTTAAAAGTAGTCTTACAGCTGCTCCAAAATATGCCTGTGGTAGCCTTAGTATGTTTTTCACTGCTTTTGAGAATACGATTGTCATAGCTGTTAAGCGAACACATTGCACGCTAAAATCATACCTTTTGCAACATTCGCTACCCAAACCCTGTTTTGTGGCTCCAGCACGTGTGCTACACTACAAAATGAAATTTGATGCTGTACATGAGTATATTAAGGCAACATGCAGTTTTGGAGCAGTCACATAGTTACAGGTAACATAGTGGTTTAAATGCCAATAGACCACCTATAAGTATGACTGATAAATAATGATGCACTTCAAGTTTCTTTTCGTATCTGTGGCATTCCGTCCTGTGTGGCATTGCTGCTCTGTCTTCGATTTTGTGGCGAGTCGAACTTCTCAATCTTTGCATGTGCAAGAGAAGCCTATTCAGAGCCATACCCTGTCTTCCAATTGCCTTTATTCCCATAAAAAATATGTTTAAAACAAGTCAACTTTCCCTTTGCAGCAAATCGTCCTGTCAGATCAACACCAGAAAATGCATGAAACCACAGCAAGGCAGACACTAATTCTGTATCATGAAATATTGATAGCTGGAATGGTCTTGATTTGGAAAGTCTTGACCTCGGAAATATCTCTCAGATTTCCCTTCACCTGGAACCCTGCATCCTTAGAAAATTAATACAGCTTGTAGCGTATGTGTACCACACGAGTGTTTTCTCAAAGTGAGTTGTCAAAACCTGATATAATAACCCATAGAAAAATGCGATTGTCTTGTATAAGGTTGGAAAATTGTGTTTCTACCTGAGAATCGTCGGATACGTGACAGAAACTGCACAACAATGAAGGTATTGAAGATACACTTTGATTTGTGTAGCCTAATGAACAGCTAAGCCTATTGCTAGAACCTTGACCATTCATTTCATATTAATACCTGAAGGGTGATTGGGATGTTCTGGTTAATATGACATATGGCAATCTGATTTGTAAGCATACATAATGTTTTCAGTTAAGTGTAATAACAAAATTTGTTCCACTGATCTAGCAAGCTGCTATGTTTCAAACCCAGCTGTAAGACAAGGTTTGATAATTGATTCGAACATATCCATTTCATCTGGATCACCAAAATAGAACATGGAAGTCTAATCGAGTGGTTTTCCAGTGCAAGGAGTAGCACAGAGTGCCTATACAAGACTCACAGTACAGTACAATGAAAATATTAAAACAAATGCTAACATTGAAAGGGAAAACACATCGAGAAATAAGCTGTTAAGTGTATACAATGAATATACAAATATGAATCACCATGAAGAGGGTTCTAAATAAGGTAACTTATTAAACATAACAATTTCTCCAGGAGCAGGCATTTAGATTTCAAATTCGAACTTTCAGGTATCTGCAATGAATAGCTGTGCTGCATATATGCCCTTACTTGCGTTATTGGGTATGTTGCTTGCCAAATAAGTAATAAATGTAGGGTATACTCCTGGGGCCAAGAGATAACACACAGCATTCAATAAGTTGAGTCTGGAAACGGAGTCACGGCGACAAAGTAAAAAATAATGAGAAGTATTTTCGTGGAAAGCAGTACAGGTGCAAGAGGAAGACAGGACAATATTGAATTTATGAAGCTGTGGGGTTAGACTGGAAAATAAATGCAAAATTCAACTGGGTATATGACATATGTTCGGAAGCATTTTCCATAAGAAAAATAATCACGTTGAATTTCAACACATAAAAAGGCTATTTTTATTTAGTTTTAAATATTTCAAGAGATACTGACTGTATGAGAACAATTTCTCAAGTTAGGATTACCTATGTGCGTGAGACCCTTAGGTTCGAAGCCACACAGGTACAGTAGAGTTTTGCAAGAAAGCTTGTATTTGTGAAGTAAAGCAAGTCGTTGATTGGCCTTGTGAATGATACCGGTAATATGGGAATGCCAAGTACATTTGTAGTTTGAGTAATTACTAAATACGTACGTTAATGTGCAATAGGTATAGCAGTGTCTTCAAGGTAAAGTGTAAAACGGTCTGGCTTATTTATCTTAGTAGAAGAGAGGACCGCAAGTGAGTTGATGGGATCAAATGTAACACGCCATAACCTACCCCTAAACATTTATTCTACCAAGGTCTGTATTTATAACTTCAGCATACGTAATAGGGTTGTGGACAATCTCCAGTCCGCTGGTATCGTCCGTAAATAATTTAATGTGACATATAATATCATCAGTCATGTCGTTTATATATATATATATATATATATATATATATATATATATATATATATATATATATATATATATATATATATATATATATATATATTAAAAAAGAAGGGAACCTAGCATAGAACCTTGAGGCACGCCGGCCTCAACTAGTTACCTAGAAGTTTGAAAACAGGGATACACGCACTGGAAGGGGTTTGAAAGGTAACTCTGTACACATTATACAATGGGATTTGGGAAACCAGGTTGCCTCATTTTCAAAAGGTGGCCTCTGTGCCATATTTTATCAAACGTTTTCGGTATATCTAGAACAAAGATGCACGCTTTTTACCCAGTTGTAGGCCATTGTATATATGATCAGGAATAGACACAAGTTGATTGACAGTCATGTTTCTTATGGCCAGAATTTTTGGCAGCCAGCTAATCATTTTTGGCCAAGTATATAGACCAGAATACAATATGTTGTACACCAAACGTTCGAAAACGTTTGAAACGTCACACATAAGAGAAAAGGGTCGATAATTTCCTTTCCTTTGCTTGATATTCTTTTTGAAAACAGGGCATAAGTTAGACATCTTCGGTGGGGGGAGGGGCGTATTGTGACCTTCAGAGAGAAATATTGAATAAAAGTGCCAGAGAGTGTGTTATTTGTAGTTTCTGCCAGACCTAAACGTTGCTTTTGTCCAGATTGAGTGACATCTTTATCGTCTTTGACTAATTTTGCATCATTCTCATCGCAGCAAAGACACAGACTTTTATCAAATAATCCCGTTACAAAAAATAGGAGAAAAGTCGGCCCACTAGTGTAGGGAACCTATGCAGCTGACAATTGTATTCTGTCAGTTTTTGCATTTAAAACAGAACTAACGCCACATTGAAAAACTTTTAGATATCTATTTTGCACTGTGGCGACGGTCAAGCCTTGTGCATGTCCGATTGCGCTATCTAAGTCAGCCTCCTATCTTTTTCTCTTTTCTTACATCTATACAAGAATATATATTTTTTCAAATCACAAAGATGGCGTTTTTTTTAAAATTTCAACCTAAAGTTGGGCGAAAGGTAACCATATATTACTTGAAAAACGCATCCGTCTGCTATTCACGCATCATATCAATCACCATAAATATTTGTTAAATATAAAAATATGCCAAATTGTATATCCTTTATATTCCACACAAATTCAATATTTTTGTCCTGTGTAGTCGAAGAAATGAAAACATGGACAAATTTCTTGTATCAAGTTTATTTAGTTTGAAGTACCCCTGAAATCAGTTGACTAAGTTATTTTAGTGCAGATATGCCAGGTCATAGCGCTTTTGAAGTTTTGCTCGTCAGCAAGATCCTTGAAAGGATGTGAAATCACCTTGTACATTAATGGACAGGTGGGGAATAACCTTATGCATTAATGTAGGGGTGAGCCGTCGCCTTGTACATTCATGGAGCCACGAGGAATCATCTTGTATATTAATGGATGGATGGATGAGGAATTCCCTTGTACATTAATGGAAGGTTGAGGAGTCACATAGTACATTTAATTTTGCGTTGACAACCTTTTTTCGTCTCTCTTATTTGTCTATAGGATAGACTATCTGACACATAGCGCAAACACATTCTCAAATGTGTCTCCTTTGATATATTAGGACTCACACATTGAATAAAAGTCTGGTCCATGGCTTCAGTTGTCCTGAAAAGCTAGTCACACCTAGCATAAATTTAACGTAACAACTACGCAAATATATGATACAAAAGGTGATTGATGCGTTCGTGGCCTGAGTGTAAAGGAGTCAATTTGCAAAGGCTGGACACATTTGTTTGTCAACATAATAACCTCGAATGTCAATACACATGGTCCAGTTCTCATGCAGTATATTGATCCCTTCTTTTTAGAAGTCGGCACCTTGTATCCAATAATTGGTTTACATCAACATTCACATCATCATCAGAGGCAAAATGACGACAGCTTAGCTCTTTTTCATTCTAGGAAACAGATAGTGCTAAATCAGATGACGGTGGCGGGTGTTTCATGACCTTGAATCTGCAAACGTGGATAAAACCCATGGCAACAGTGGACTTGTGAGCTGCAGCAAGGTCCTAATAGAAGAGCACTCCTCTTGTCAACTGTGTGCTGTAGCTTCTGAAATGTTTCTCTTCATTGCCTTTAGGTATCAGCAAGGTAGGTTTCAGTGATCGTGTGACCCTTTTTACAAGTAGTCCACCAACAGCAGACCCTCTGTATTCCAGAAAATGGAAGCCATCACCGTCAATGCAAACATCACTGCTGTGGCTCTGTTGGGAGGCCGGGATCCTGGATGTTTTGACTGTTTGGAATGTTCCTTTGTCTCAGCCTGGAGGTGGTAGATCCAAGTTTCAGCCTCAAAAATGGCAAGATGGTCCCTTGACATGTTATGTCGCATCGTCTTCTGGTCAGGACCAAGGAATTTGGGAACCCAACGAGCTGACACCTCAGTGATTGTAAGCCTGATGTGTATAACAGCATACCCAGGAGATACCCAGCTGTGTGGCAATGTATCGATGTGTGATACACCTATCTGCCACGATCATATTACGGATCTGGCCAATGGCTTCTGCAGTGGCAGTGACAGACCTTCCTGCATGGGACTCATCTTGCAGGCTATCACTTCCACGTCTAAACTGAGCAGCCCACCTCTTCACCATTTCGTAACAAGGTGGACTCGCCCCCCCCCCCCCGAATTGCCTGAATGTTCTCATGCATCTCCTTGATACCAAGGTATTGAATGACAGCTCAAAGGCCAACAGCACAAAGGACAACTTTTTCATTCTGTAAGAAAGTGGTAACTACAATTTTTTAATCACCTTGTAAAGATTAGAAATTCAAACATTATTAACTTCAAACTACCTGTGTAACTGTTCAAACAGTTGAACTACACATTACCAAAATGCGAGTCCTATAACCCAGCTCTGACTCTCAGGCCACGAACTTATCAATCGTACCTTGTACGCTGCACGACCGCTCCACCAAGTCTATCGAATTTCGAGGCGACTGTGCTGAAAAATGAATGTCAGGTCTTTGAAAATTGACTCCCTCACACCAAGACCACGAACTTACGCATGGTAAATGGCAAGATTACCCACCAACATCATCTGTGATTTTCATTTAATTCGATTTACGTGGAATTTGCCAATAATTCTGGTACGGCCTTTGTTTTAGCATCCACGAATGTAATCATTACTACACTCACATGAACGTAATCCCAAGTATGTACGATCTGAAAAAATGCAGTTTATGGCATTTATGTGTCATTGAAGAGTGTTATATTTTCCTATAAATGCCAATAACTTCAAATTGCTAGCAACTTGCTATTAATTCCAGGGTAGCCATATTATATTTCAAGCTGAACAAGTATAACGCTTTCATCCCAATTGCGAAGATGACATTAATTATTAGATTTTCCTTTCCTCTTCATTTTCATTCTTCAAACGACTCAATAAAAGTTTGATATCATTCCAATTAGCCAATACCTTACGGGCACATTTGCCAATAAGAGGTGCCGGCAAACGATAACAAATATCTCTTGTTTTTGCTGTTTATGACGCTTAATCGTACCTTGTGGAATTGTTCGACTGGTTGATAAGCAACTGCTTGCAGCAGTCTAATTTTATCTAATATTGTAATAAGGTGGCCTGGCGAAAACTGTAAATTTGTATACAACCCTTTCAAGCGAAAATATTTCATTGTGGGTTTTATATTATTTTTTATTAGCCCAGCTGACCTGTCAGTCAGCTGCGCATATGTGGTGGTCAGGCATCTGTAGTCCGTCAGTCTGTCCGTCCATCCATCCTCTGTCGGGGTTCACAATTTCAATTATTTCGAATTCTCTCCAAAACCGCTGGCAAGATTCACCTAAAGCTTGGTGGCAATGTACCTTGGGTGGGTTTCTACCAAGTTTGTTCAAGTGGTCACGCTTGAGTGATTTTTGAATTTTTTTCTATGATTTTTTGTTCTTTTTGGGGGCAGACCTTAAACAATCTTCTCCGAAACCGTTCACCCAATTGATTTAATATAACACAGGAACACTCCTAGTTTTTAATTTGTTCACCAGGTGGCGCCGCATTTTTTCTTATTTTTTAATATTTTTTGTGTTTCTGCTATTTTATTGGTAGATGCACTTTCCCTTTTGATTACAATGCAAGACAATGGGAATGTAATGCTTATTCACATTTTCGACTTTTTGTCCGAAACCGTCCCACAAATTGACTTCAAACATGGTACCAATGTACCTTGAGTTTATCTTCACGAAGTGTGTTCAAATGGCCATGCTTAAATGATTTTTCTTGAACTTTTTGCTCTTTCTTCCACAAATCTTAAAAATCTTCTTCTCCGAAACCGGTCACCGAATTTGGTTTTTTTTTCAATTCGGTTACTTATCAGTAAATGCACCTTTCCTATTGAATACTATGCAAGTCAATGAGCTTTTCAATGCTTATTCACATTTTCGACTTTTTGCCCGAAGCCGTCTTCCAGATTGACTTCAAACTTGGTACCAATGTACTTTGGGTTTGTCTTCACGAAGTGTGTTCAAATGGTCACGCTCAAATGATTTTTCGATACATATTTTTTGCTCTTTATCCCTGCAGGTTTTTTTTGTATTACTTATGATTTTTTGTGTGTTTTCGCCATTTTTGACTTCTCCAGAAGCGTCATTTTGATTCAGCTGAAAAAGGTAAGTTGCATTTTTGTTTTTACTGCTATATGCCTTTAATACTATTTTAACGACATCAAATAAAATCAGTTCTCAAGCAGAACTAAACGTCCGGTCAAGTTTGTAAAACGATGCACTGTTATGTAATTATTAAGGCTTGCAGTGATATGATGCACAAAAGACTTATTTTGCTGTCCCCGAACATAATGAAGGAGGCACGGGAGATCTATGTGTATTATTTAATTTAACTCAAATTTGTCCCTCGCTCTTATTGGCCGCCAGTGAATAAATTTGAATTTTCGTTTACTTTATTATTTTATTACGCGTGTGCTCTCACAATTTAGCGATTAAAATAAAGCTGGTAAGTGAGCGAAGATACAAATTTATTCACTGGCGGCCAATCAGAGCGAAGAAGAAATTCGAGTCCGTAAGGGGGGGTCACTTCCGTTCAACGAAAAGTGGCTTAGTTGGCATCGAGAGAATTTGCAAGGAATAAAGTGGCTAAAATAGGGCTTACGTCCGACATCTCAATTATTGGGCAGGGATTCAGAGAACGCATTGTAAGGAATGTTTTGGTATGTATGCTTTTGGGGCAGCAGGTGTTTAAAGCAGGGAAACAGCGTGGGGGACACCGATTTTTGTTTGTTCCCTTCAAACCCAAATCAGTATTTTCGGTTGACAGTGACTTTATTGGTCAGTTTGAATGGATTCGTATCGACCAGATATGATGGTAACCAATCTGCTGGTTTCCCCTGTGTTACACATATGATGCGACATGGATTGCGCTAACCTAGTTTCAGTGTAGTTGGAGCAACTTTGCAATGGACCATTAATGAAGCAACTGTGGGCTGGCTCTGTCTCTTGGCTGAGGGTCAGATTGCTTGCAGGCGTCCAGGCAAGCCGGCGGTCTATAATGCCTTGATTAAACGCGTCGCCGAAATTTCGACAACGCGTAGTCGTACTTCGACAACGTATTGCCGGCCTGTGACAACTCGTTGTCATAACATCGTCGAACTTTTAAGATCGCCTAGTCAAATTTTCATTTCACGTACGCGTTGTCGAAAATATTTTGGCCCTCTTGTCCCTCATCCGGACAAAAAATTCGTCGAAATTTCGGAAACGCGTTGAACCAGGGCGTTATGGCCGTGTTAGCTTGACATTGGAGGAATCGAGGTCAGGGCAACGAAGATTCCTCCATGGTTTGACACAGGCGACACTGGCTTTGCTTCCGCAAAGCAAAGACCTGCGAGGAGCAGGCAACTGTTTGTGCATGTCGCGTAAAATGTTCAGAATCGATATTGATTGGGTGATGGTAATAACACAAAGACATCAAACTTATTGTATGTTGGCATAGTAATTATGTTGATACCCATGGCCACTCATCACAGATGTTCCAGGTATTGAATAGGATCCCTGGACAAAAATAATATGCATGTTACTCATGATAACAGTATTATAGCCAGAGCAATCATTGACTCCAAGATAAGCATAATATCAATCTGTCAAATAACATGGCCATAAGAATCCAAATTTAACCATAAGAACGCAGGAGAGTCGACACTTAATTTTGTTATCACCATGTGGCCGCACACCTAAAGCAGCCAATTACAATGACCTAATTATTACACATATGGGTCACCTCAGCGCCACTGGTACTGTATTGCGGTATGTGAAGACTTCGTGTTAATCCTTTATCGAGGTCCAGGTGATTCTGAACCACTATAAGATGACTGAGTGAAATCGCTAGTCCCATTTGTTCTCCAGGAGTACTTTTCTTACAAAGCACAAAATTGTACACAGCAAGGAGATGTCGCGCATCTATTATTGGTTGGTTCTTGGCGATTGATTTGAGCATGCACGTGATAATCTATTTGGATATAAACACACTTGCCAAATCACCCCCAATGAGTGCAGGTGTAAATATTCGTCTGAAGCAATGTTTTTTTTCTTTTTTTCTCTTCATAAGAGAACATTTCAGTGAAAATAGTAATGAAACTTGTCATGTCCGAGGTCAGGTTTATTCGTAGGATAGGTTCAGATAAGCCGAGACATCATGTTAACCGAGACAGTGACGTCACTTCCGTCATAGATTTCCTGTAAGCAAGTGTGATTGGTTCCTCTGAATGAGTTTCCATTGCGTCACTCTTGGCGGGTCTATGCCTCTTGTGGTGCGCTCGAAACCTTGCATCGGACCACGTTGCGGCTCTTAACGTAAAGCCATTATGTTTCAGAGTAACGGCAGTAAGACATAAGAATGGGATGGTGTATTTCATATTAAGACAATTGTGAGCTCAATACGTCCAGTGGGCCGTGGTTCAATATCTCGGCAAGTTATTGGCAAAGGTCACGTGCTACGACTGTGTCTTGTTTTCCTTAACCACAAAAAATGTCTATTCAGATTAAAGCGAGACACAGAGAATACTTGTCCCAAAATAGGTATACGCATTTCTAAAACTACCATTACGTTTAAATTACCATATTGCTACTGTATGTAATACTATTAGCAACATTATCAAAAGCACTGCTAATTTACAAAGCAGGTAATCCAAATTGTGTTCTATGATCTGTGTCCGAGATTTAAGTTTGATTGCCTATACATTTGTACTTGATATATTTTCACCGTGGGGATGATGTCAAATTTAGACCTACGATTATTAATTTAGGCCTAATGAAGTTATGTAATTTGTGAATTAGTTTTCACTGTGTTTTACAAATTTGAAATAAACTAAAGTATGTTATTTGAAATTAATAAGGGATTCTTCAAAGCGTAATAAAATACAGCAAAGCTTTAAGGCATAACTATTTCACGGTGGATGAGTGAAATTTAGAACTACCGGTTCAAAAACTGTTTCACTCAAATTACTTTAAACTTCTTTCTGTTTTGTTTTTAGGTAAAAGACGTATGAGAAACGGCCATGTCATCCAACAAAAGATGTAGATCAAATAAATGCGACGAAAGGAGAATGAAAGGGACCATTCAAGAATTTCAAGAAGTTGACCTCGGAGTAAGGCAGCTGTCGAGGCTCTGAGGAGTGCCAGGTCCAAACTTGACAAGAGAATCTAGGAGGTGCTGAAAGGTTTCAAACATGCATCGGGAAGACAACCCATTTTTTCGGCACAGCAAGAGGGTGCGATTGCTGATAGATTAAGGTACCTTGCAAGTAGGGGATTCCCTCTAATATACAGAGAAACCTGAAACATGGTATATCAATATGCACAGAAACGTATAATGTGGCAACATTGGTAGTCCCTATTTGTGTGCAGGCCTTTATTGCAATACCAATCTACCTGGAACTTCCTTCGTTTTCTGATTTTTTTCTCACTTTCATATTCTTTGTCACACTTTGAGCAAATTAACGTCAATAGGTGATGACCCCCCACCCCCTAACGCCATACGCCGTGAATTGTGACAAGTGACATGGCCCTTAAAAAAGGTTGGATTACAGCGTTGTTCGTTAGGTGGGTGGAAGTGTTTGTTGCTGGCTTGCCTAAAGGTGACAATCTGACGGATAAACTTCCTCACTTAGCACTTCTTTATGTCCACAGTCCACACATCTACACTCTGGACTTTCTTGACCTGATGTTTCAAAGTAACGTTAAAGTATTTTGCTTCAAGAGTCACACCAGACACGGGATGCTACCGGCTGATAGATGTCTGTTTAAATCTCTTAAACACTATTGGAATGTCCAGGGTGTCAAACATGTCAGGGAAAAAAGCTGGGTGACATCTTACAAAGACAAACTTTTTTGAAGTCTTTTCCCCAGCATGGATTCGGGCTGCTACTGTTGAAAATGCACAATCCGGATTTAGATCAACAGGGTTTTATCCG
This sequence comes from Hermodice carunculata, assembly GCA_964020975.1. NCBI lineage: Eukaryota > Metazoa > Annelida > Polychaeta > Eunicida > Amphinomidae > Hermodice > Hermodice carunculata. The sequence continues at coordinate 79,216,559 of OZ026614.1, read as the reverse complement.
GTTAATCGCAATATAATACCTGATTTTGCCTCATGACCAAAAGAGAGCTGCCTGCATCAGATGATATTCAGGAACAAAGACTTTTATCCAATGAGGAAGATGAGCCAACAAGCAATACAGAGCTGGTTCAGACTGATGATGTAGAGAGCCAGTCACAAGAAAATGAAGTCACTACGTCCATAAACCTCTGTGGCAGGGTCACAGCCAGGCATTGAAGAGCAACTTACCTCCAATCACAAACAAACATCTGAGGCCAATGTAACATTTGCAGAAATCCTTCCAACACCACTGAGAGAGCAAGGCAATTCAGGGAGGGGGAGGGGACGTGCCCGCCTTCCCAGCTACCATCTGAGCAGTGAAACTCATGAAGAGTATGCCAGAGAAGATCAACTTTGGAAAAAGCCAAAAACATTGGTTCCAGGATAAAAGGAAAAAGGGAAAGGAAAGTGAGCCAAATCTACTGTTAAAAGAAACAAAACAGATAATGATGGTGATGCATACTGAAATATGGTGACCCACAAGACCCCCAAATTACTGAAAGATGGGTAATATGTAAGGCAAAGTTGGAGTGCCAGTCCTGGCTTCATGCCTTGTGCTGTTTGACTAGAAAAGGTTTCTCTGCAACGACTGTTTGTAACTTTTGAATCAACAGTTCATGGTTTACGTTCCCATGATTTAAGGAAGTTTGTTGTAATAATCAGAAACAGTTGTTACTCTAACTTTAGGATAATTATACATGTTTGAGTCAAAATTGCGGCAGTGAAAACAGTCAGACAAGTTAAAGACATGTAATGTTAAGTTTGATGTGCCGTACATCTGATTATAATCGTACTTGTTTGGGAAACTGTAGTAGTTGGAACAGGTATCACTATTATAATCGTCAACCATTGAGTGTTTCTCATTTTTAGTGGAGTAAAGACTGGCTACATGGTTGGTATTAACAGATTTAAAAAGAATTCATTCATTCAAACTTCACATACTTGACTTAATATAATCAGTTAACGTTCTCTGCAATATAACATTGCTGAAGGTGGCAAAATGTTGAAAAAGGCAAGATATTTTCCATCAAAGTTTCTGCAGATTAAACATTATAGTTCGAAATGTTTATGAACATTTTGAGATTAAGTGAGATGTCAGGTGCAACTGATACTAAAAGTTTGGAATTTTTTGTTTGAAATGTGAATTTAATTTTAAAAAGTGAAGAGGTGTGTGGGTTTATATGCTCTCCTGTCTTACCCTGCCAGACTATTCAGCCAGAGAGACAGTATATATCTAATTCTAAAACAGATGAAACTTGTCTATATGTAGCAGAGATATGAAATTCCCCACTTGTTTTGATAACAAAGGGTGCACTTTTTATGCAAACATCGAATTTTCTCTTAGATTACTTGAAGTCTGAGGATCAAATATGCTTAGGTGTCTCGGTTTTGCTTAAGTACACTATTTTGCTTGAGAGGCAATCAATAACACTTATATAACCCTTTCCTGCTCAAATCGCACAAAAGCGCCTGGATGTAAGTTATCTGCCTTAACGTTTTCACTGAAATTTCTCGTAACTAAAAAACATTTTTGCTGAGATTTGCATGTAAGACCAGAGACCATTCAGGACAGAAGTATCCTTGGTGCGAGTCCATGGCCATGAAGCTATTGACTCGTACTCTTACCAGTGATGGGTTAAGTGAAGCTACATCTCTCTTTAGGTTTACTAAATGACGCTGCAGTCGTACTGAGTAACACTTAAATATTATTCAAATTCACTTAATTGATTAACACTAAAGTTATATTAGTTAATACTGAAGGATAATTACTGGCACTTAATTGTGGTTAATTGCACTTGTGATAAAAGGAACGCTGAATTGCAGCTACATATCACCCAAATCAGGCCACAGTTTCATACAAATATAGTTTTTGTTTGGATTGGCAAAGAGACCAACCGTTAGCTCTTGGTTTTCAAAGCAAACATTGCTCCCAAAGCACCACATCTTGATCATTCAAATTCATTGCTGTGACCTTTCTTTTTCCTGTTGGATAGGAAATTCTTTCCAGAAAGTTCCATAGTTTTTTCACATTCTGTTTGTATTCTTTAAATTATCCCATCTGGATTGTACATGCCTTGCTACCCTTACGGACAGGATACCAACAGCCTGATTATCTGAATTAGGCCTCAGTTTCCCCTTGCTATACGGACTGCTCTTCATCTTATCTCTGCAGAGTTGAATGTCAGTTTGCCTTACTTTTCAAGCAATTATATTCTCCTTTGATTGCCCAGTGGTCAAGGTCACATTCGTGAGTTAAACTTACGTCGCAGGAAGCGCCATATGGGGTAATGATATGAGATGGAACATCCATAATATACAGAAAACTACATTACAGAAGGTACGGGACAAGTGTAATGTAAGGTGTACAGTATTGACCATACTTGTCCTGAAAACTCAATAGGTATGGCAATAATGGATTTCATTTTACAAGTCATTGAACACTCCAAAGGAGCCTTCGTGAAATGACGTAGCTGAGTCAAACAATGCTTCTATGGAATGAAGGATGAACTTGATAAGGCAAAAAAAAAGAAGACAGCAAGAAAAGAAGTCTATAGCCATTAAAAACTGCAAAATCTGACATGAGACTCTTAGACGCTATATGTAAGCCAGACAAAGAAACAGATACCGCTAACACTGTACCTATGCCCTTTTGGATTTTGACCATACTTGTAGCTGGGTCTTGAAACAGTAATTAACTGTCAAAGTGATTTTCAACTATTAACTGGTAGTCATAACAGCTTGGGTACAACGCGTAGAATTTTACAGAAATACATAAATTTTGCGCACCCCATGAGTGCAGTTTCGCTATTAAGGCTATGTTTAATATTTCATGGCTACTTTTTAAGCACAATATTAGGGCTTTTTATAAATCATTGCCATCGAGGAAATGTATATACTGAGTCTGCATTCAAATATCTAATCACATGGGAACAATTTTATTGAAAGGTGCTGAATTATTGATAAAATGGCGGAAACAGCTGTTCAATGTAAACTAGATATTGCTAACTGTAATTTGAGTGCATGTGAGTATTTCACATTGATTGCTACACTGCAAATGAGCAATCATAACTGTTTTGTAACACGAAATATAAATTCCCAATAAAGCCACAGGATTAAAATACTTGACCACGGCTGGTGGTTATTGGTACAGGTATGCTGGGCCACTCTTTTTTTTCTTGATAGAAACCTAGGCATTTCAATGTCAATTTCTTTCCCATATGTTCATGTTCACTTGTCGATGAAGACAATTTTTTTGAAAGTTAATTCAGCTCATACAGACGCTCTTAATCCTGGTGCTATCAATTATAGTCTATTGGCAACCAAGCAGGCTAACAAGAATTGAGATAAATTGAGCTTTAAGTAGTTTGTACATTGTATGCCCCATTGCGTTTTACATTGATGTGACAGTAATATAACTGTTTTGGTGCAGAGTAAGGTACAGTGTGGCAAATTAGCGCATGGTGCAAGATTCTGCATCTGTGCTTCTGACTCCGATATGACGTCTTTCTTGTGTGTCACGTGTTCGGGATTAGGCTAATTAAAGAGCTAGTGAAACGTGTTGTGTGTTACATTTCTAGGTTTGAGGGCACCAAAACTGATTTTAGATGCCTTGAATAACAAAATTGCGAAACACAGGTAAAGATAAACATCTGATTTCGATGGGAAACTCTGGCATCAAATAACCACTTTTGTAGCTTTGTATTATTAGGAAGACACCATTTTGAAAACAGTAGTAGTACCGCTGGGGAACATAGCAACCTGATCTATGTATCACAGTATACCCAGGCCAACATTTTACAGGACACACTGGTCGCTTTTACTGAAGTTAATTGCAAATGTACGTGTCTACGTATGTATGTGTGTATATATATATATATATATATATAAAGGTTACTTCATAGAATATTGTGCTACCTATTTGATCTAACACACAATTGCTGGCAACAAACTGGGTGCGCAAAACGAATTGGCCTGTTATTGTTACTAGACCGTCATTAGCGCGAAGGCCAACGATAAAGGCCTAGGTCTCTTACCAGGTCTAACATAAATTTAGGCTGTTTTGAACCTGTATTTATCTGTATGCATGCAATAGGCTCCCATGTGGCTTATGTATCCATATTCTTATGTTGAAACTCACCATAATCGAAGTGTCAGTTTTACTATGTAGGCCTTGGTTTTATTAAGTAGACCTGGTCTTCCACCTAAGCCTCCCACATGACGCTTACTTACATACGGTAGGCTTGCGTCCCTACTGTTATTCTTCCTACACACGGCAAGGGACTATGCATGTACTGGAAATTTGGAATTCAATCGGTAGGCTGAAGGCTAAATAATTGTTTGTAGAAAATACATTTTTAAATTTCCTGTAGACCTACTGTCAATCAATTTTTGTGCTGTTTTGCCGGGTTAATGACATTTTTATGCAAATGCTACAGTTTAGACCATACTTTTTGTATAAAGTACAGATAACGGTTTGGCAATACATCAGAAAATCACAAAGGGGGTATGGAGTGAGAAAAATATGAGATCAGCCAAGGAGGTTGTGACCAGTATTAACAAGATCCCAAATTGTCAGATTGCCCGTGAACATTGATGTTTCGCAACAGTTGGGCTATATCATTTTAGGGGAATTAACACCCAGGTGATGACATCTGGGCTCCTATTACACACTTGTAGACAATGCAACAACTGAACTTGAACTTTTGTCTTACATTTTAGAAATAGAACGAAATTGATCTGGTCTCCATGTGAAAGATGACAGGGAAAGCTGCAATGAATATGCTGACATGAATCAAATATTACAGGCTTTCAATCATGGAAAGGAAATGACAGGGTATTGCCTGGGTTTGGGGCTCCTGTAATCGTTATCAAGAACTATCCCAGAGAAAATGATTAAATCTCTGCAAGGCCCAAACACGAGCACTCATCACTGTATACTTCAGCATTATAGAAAATAAAGTGAATAAACCATTGAAAGGTTAGACATTTATATTATAATTCAGATGAAACTGACCTATCAACTGTCCCAGAAACTACAGTGGTCCTTGGCTGCAAGGTAACATAATGTGTATCAGATCAGCAGTAGTTAAAATTGGAACAGACTGTACACTTATAGTGAGCTGCTCAGCTTGTGCACAGATTGTTCCACCTTTCTAAATCTAGAAAAGAGAAAAGAGTGACAAATGAAATGGGGGGGGTTGCTCTCGCAGTTTTTTTAACATTTCTGCAGCACCAGGGGATTCAAGTTACAAACAGTGTTGCCTAAGAGATAAAAAAAAACCTTCTCCATATATGTATTCCTCCAGACAAGAGGCCCATGGGATCTTCTTGTGTTGACCGGTGTGCCTATCTCCTGAACTCCAGTATTGACCAGTCACGTCAGTTTTCTCTGAAGTCCATTTGATAGCACAGTTTCCACCTCATTGTCTGTAAAATGGCGTCCAGTGACCATTTAGGCAAAGGGGGTGCCAAAAGACATGCCAAGACCAGCTATGACACTCATCAGCACTGAGGTCAATACTGGGAGCACATTAGGAGGTAACAGGTGCTCCAGAAACAATCTCTGCAGTTTGTGTAAAGACTAGCACCTTGAATAGTGATGGAAGGTTACCATGGCAGACCAAAATTCAGTACAGAAAAGAAAGAGGGAAATAGGTCATATTGCAGCATTGTTATTATGGTCACACCTAGTCTCCAACTCTGGCGCCATCAGATCTGGGCCCAAGAGGTCTGGTCTCTCTACATCAGCATCGTTGGTGCCTGCCACTACTACACCAACATGTACACAAGGGGCGAGATCCTTACTTCATATATATAATATATATATATATATATAATATATATATATATAGAGAGAGAGAGAGAGACAGAGAGAGAGAGAGAGAGAGAGAGAGAGAGAGAGAGAGAGAGAGAGAGAGAGAGAGAACCTGTCTATTGTTGATATACAGGTATCCACATTATAGAGGCGTCCACCAGGACAGGGCCACAAGGATGTGTTTAACTGTATATATTTCCAGCACTGGTAAGACCTCCAGTGACAGTGTATGTGGGTCCCAGCATGGATGTTTGGAGTTTTACAGGAGTTCATGGTGGGTGTTATCAACCAAAAGGTACTTCTGATATTCTCCTGGCTCTGGGCCTTGCTGGATCGGTCGTAGGTCCTGATGCAAGCCTTTTAGCCTCCCATGCTGCCCACACCACAGAGGGGCCACACTTCACAGTCAGCACCCTTCTTGCCTTCCTCGGAGGAAGACTAAGCCAGGGAGAAGGTACAGAGGAAGGAACACCAACACCCCAGCAATCACAGAAAGGGGAGGAGTTGGAGAAGTCATGCTCCCAGGCTTTCCCCCACATTTGCTGGTTAGACTTTCATCTTCCGTCACTCTCATGGGCCTATGTTTGACAGTTTCTTGCGTCTAAAAACACTGACTGGAATTGGTTAGATAATTTGTCCTGTAAGAAGGTGTTTTTGGACATTTTAGCCTCTAAGGCCAGAGGGCTGAGATTCACAGCCTTGACCAATTCAGGTTAGGCTGGTCAGAGGATGGCACTGAAGCATTTTGAAAACTTAGCCCTTTCTTCATGAGTAAGAGAAATGTTCTGGATTGACTGATTGCTGCCTTATGGGCTTTTCTATCAAGGCCTTGTCTGCTGAACTGGATTGGCATAGTCCCGACAGATCAGCTTATCCAGTTAGAGTGCTAAAGTTTTATTTGAAAACAACAGATCCCATCAGGAAACGTGGACCCCAATTATTCCTACCTTTGGAAAAAATGAGTTCAACTTTGCCGGTTTTCCAGGAATCTGTAACAACACTTTCTCTAGCCTGGTTACCAAGACAGTCAAGTTGACCTATACAGCAGCAGACATAATACCAAAGTTCCATTAGTTGCACCAAATAAGAGCTTACAAATTCAGGGTCATTGACTCTTCCGAGAATACTCTTAAGTATGTCATGCTTAGCCACATGATGTCAGCATGCTGGTGGAGGCCACTCAATTCTTTCTTCAATTTCAATTTGAGGGATCTGCCTTTTGTTGAGGGGCACCTTCCTGCTCTTAAAAGCACAAATTCCTCTCAATAATGTATTTTAGAATCTTCTGGGCTTGATTTTTCATATCATTATAAGCTGCAACCCTTTAGGGGATCTTTCCTTGAGTGGAGTGTTTTGAGGTACAATTCCTGCTTTGTGGAGTCTGAATGATCGCCCTCTTCCCCATGATTGGTACATCTACTATCTGTATTAGACACGTAATGTATTGTGACACAAATATTCATTATAATTTCCATATTTTTAGTAATACCTATCCACTACACAAAAGCCCAGTCAGCCAGCCCCACATCAGATCATTCTGAGGCGAGTCTCGCATGAAAAACTGGTGTGGTTGGTTAAAATTAGAGGTAAAGAAATATTATATCAACTGCAGTGGACAAATAAGTGTTACTAAAAATATGAAAGTTATAATACATTTCCCAGATTCTTTCTGTACAGCATACAATGATGTTGTCTGTCCTACAGCAACTGTGATTTTAAGTGCAGAACAATCTACCCACTCTATCCCAAACTGTTTGGAATGGATCCCATTGTCTTTTCCAGAAACATTCCCCAAAACCAGTGAGACTGAGACAGAAACGGACCTAGCAACTGGGACTCTGACCAAAAATGTCAGAAGTATTTAGCAGCCTGCATTTACTGCTTATGAGTTGCCTGCATTATGCCAAGGTACATCTGATTCTCCAGTCTCTTAAAAACCAAACCCAATGCGTTTGCTGCAATAGGATGTATTCATATTCAGATGCGGTCCTACTCTAACAGCTATTGAGCAAAAGAGGGAGCCACCTGCATCAGCGCAGATCCATATATTTAGCATGGTAAAAAGTACTTTCTCAATAAAATAAACAAAAAAAAACATAATATGTAATATGAAAATGTTTTAACATATATTTGAAACATAAAAGATGCCTAAATTGTATAGAAATGAGCTGTCTCATGCTTGAAAAGGTGTTATTTATGGATGTTTATGAAGTATATAATACAAATCTGCCCTGATCATGGTGGACGCATCGATCGGTTGCCCTGGCAACACAGGAAGTGAGCAGGATCGCTGTTAAATATGAATTATTTCTATTGTAAGAAAAACAAAAACGTCCTGTTGAATGCCACCTAAGAGCCAAAAATCCAGATAAACTGAGTGGTGAATTCTCACAGATGACATAACCATATATAATTTATATAGTACTTGTAAAGTAGCACAACAAATATAAAAGCATAGGCGGTCTACATGCCACCAAGAGGCTAAATGTGACATTTAGTGCCCTAATCGTTAATTGAGATGTAGCATGCATGAACATCTGGCTCCGACAGGTCAGCAGATAGGCCCCAGAAGTCTATGAAAGTCAGAGGGTAGAGCAAAGCATTCTGCACCTTCTGATACCAAGCCATCTGCTTCAGGTCTCGGCAGCAGTAGAAAGAGGCAAATTTGTAAGAAACAGCTAACCACAGATTGGAATGTGCCATTAATACTTGTGCAGGATTCTGCTAGGATGACACTGGGGCACATGCTGAGGACTGACTCAGTGGCCTGTTTGTCATGTGTGGTTCCGTGTTACATCTGTATGCATATATGGCTGTTGAGGTCATCTGTGATGAATGTGGTGATTAAGTTAAAATCTGATGCCTTAAAGCTTATTGTGATACTTGGTTTTGCCTTCCACATGCATGCAAATTCAATATACCTCGGGATATGATAACACACACTTGAGCAGATATTAAGACAAGATGAAGCACCTTGTCCCAATATCTGTTCATAGGAGTTCCAGGTGTTAGTATTATATAAAAAGTTGAAACTTGTCTATTACTCTTTCATAAATGTTTTTGCTCATAAAATAGAGTGTTAGTATTGCATACTAACAGGAATAGAGAAAAAAAAGATCCCCACAAGTATATATAACCATTCCAGCAGTTCAATAAGCATTTTATGCCTGTCACAGAAAAGATGGTCATACTTTCACTTTCATTTTACAGTGTTTACCAACAAGATGAATACACATTTTTCCCGAAAAAGTTTTTGTTTTAGATTTTATATGTATCCTGTGGGTTTATTGATTGCGCCTTCTTGTCCCATTTGACTGCGGTGAGATGATGCCTAAATGAACAAAGAAGGAATGTTTGCATTCTGTCTCCTTGAAAAAAGTTGTCACAATGGACAATTTAGAAGATGAGCCCATTAATATGAGAATTGCCAGCCAAGTTTGACATTCTGTTTGCAAAGGAGTCTTGATTGAAAGAATAATTAATTCAACATTTGGTGTCTCAAACGTGCCATCTTGCACCAATCTACTCTCTGGGTATTGCTTGAATCTCTGCCTTATGTTGTATTTTACCTTGCTTTAATTTTTTTTTTTTTTTTTGGTTAGGTTTAAATTTATAAATTTGGCAATGTTTTTTTCTGAACTTTAATCTACATTGGCGTCCTTTATGTATATGTACGAGTGTAACCTAAACATTCTAACTGTTTCCTTCTGGTAAACATACATCTATCATCTAATTCACTCTTTTTCTTTCTGCCTATTATTGCTGTCTTCAGAGCGCCACAACAAAGCAAAAGTGCCTATACTAGATGCTAGACAGAATGAGCGGGATAAGTAGTCTCTGACATGCACGGCAAGGTTACGTGGTCCTTGAGCTTCTTTGTTTATCATTATATTTTCTATGCATCAGGCAGATTCTGGAGGCTCAATCAGCTAGCCGTGGTTTGCAGATTTCAACCACAACAGTAGGCATAGAATGTAGTATGCAGTTCGGCAAAGGTGCTTTTTCATCTACTGGCATCAGCACTCGATAATCGGAGAAAAACACAGTGAACAAAACTCTTCATGTACTGAAATGAAAGCATGCATACATGAAACCAATGGGCTGCTTTTAACTCCCAAAGCCAAAGTCACAGTAGCCATTTTCTATACTCTAGCAAGAAGAAGCTTCCATGCACTCTCTGCACCAAGGCAAGTGACCTGCTACGATACCCAAGACCTAGTGTGTTGTCACGTTTTGGTATTTGATCGAAGGTTGTCGATAAACCATAAGGCAAACCAAAGACATGATCTTGCAGTGTACATGTCCTTGTTTAGTAAGTATTTTCAGGTCCTGTCAGCTGTACTATGATATATGTCACTTACTGGTATACTAGAAGCAAAGACAAGATTAACCCATTACTTATGTGGCAATTCACACGGTCACTTATATCATGGTTCAGGGTTTCAATTAGTAGTAGTAAGGGCTATCTAATTTTCTTTTATTTCTCGACTTGAAATTTAATAAACCATTGAGCCGCTATATGTTTAAACGGTGTCAGACCAAATTCTGTCATTTGAAAAGAGATAACGAACATTGCTCTGAATTAACCATTGTCTGTCAGATATCTGACCCACAGATTTTAAAACCATCAATGAAAAGCATTTAGACTACAAATGTTGGCTGTTAATATCGAAGGGCATACATGACTGTTTACATTCGGTTCCAACTTGCAAAATTATTGTATGCTTTCAATACGAAAGTTCAGTTGCAGACAACACTGGGACGGCACTCATCACCCAACAAACACTGATACCGTGTCAAAACTGCGTACATGAAGGTGTATATTTTTCTCTGGATATCTCTACTGGGAATATAATGAGAATATAATAGCTTTTTGAAAGCTTCTTCCCCTTGTTTGCCTTCAGATGATTAATATGTAAACCAAAAAAAAAAAAAAAAAAAGCCAGAATGAAATTTCAAATGTCTGAATGGTTATATCTATCTTAAATTTCACATTTTCTGACTTCCTTGGGACTTCCAACAATTTTATTCTCCCTCAGACTTTTAAAATAGCGCGAACCTGTCACCACAAGGTAAAAGAGATCTGTTATATATTTAACCTCCAAATATGTCTGCTCAGGGAGATGTGTGTGTACCTTTACGTTTCCATTAAGACACGGCGGACGATCAGAGTGCTAGACAGGATAGCTAAAAGTATTAATAAGGTCTGTGAAAGCGAAAAAGGACAACGAATTGCAGTAAAATTTATAATGGAGCCGCTGAATTGCCATTCGTACATTTGAAACTCTGTTGCAGCTTAATTGCTACCGATTGCCAGAGAGTTCGATTGTGGCCGATCTTCATTTTGGTGCACCAACAAGTTTGAGTTCTGTTCATTTGATACTTAAAGGCAAAATGTCTGCAAGTGGGGTCAGGGTAGCATTTGTCCTTTGTCAGTAAAAATAGTAATAGGGTATGCTTGGATGGTATTATAGTGTGAGAATCCCAGGCGCAGCTGTTGCAATGCACATTTCTGATCTTTAAGACAATCATTATCAAACAATTTTTGCGTCATCGCCCGACATAGGAGTATTGATACATACTAGTATAACCATTAGACTGTTTTTCTCTCCACTAAAATGACATACATGTATGCACTTTTTATTTACATCCGTGGCGTTAAAATGGATTGCAATGCGCTTGAAGGCAATAAATGTGCTAACCATGTTGACTTGTTGCGGTTAATTGCATGGGAGATTACATCCGCTGAATTTGTTTCAGATGCATGATTAGTTGGCAGAATGCACTACACATTTCTTCATCATCATACGTGAGCATAGGAAATATATACTTCGGTTGTTGTTTCACAGATAAGTTGTGGATACTCTGAAGAACATCTGTTTTTCACCCAGCAGATTATTTATCCCCTCAATCTGTTTCGGGCGAGGGGGTTAACATCTCAAAGTGTTATATCAATTATGCAGTGAAAAAAAATGTGTAGGTTCACATTTAAGAAAGTTGAGGTTTGGCTAAGATCTAAATTGCATTATCATTCTTTAAATTGATGCTAACCTATAAGTAAATCTGACAGTATACCAAATTATTGGGAATAGGCATAGTTTGTTGAAATATAATTCATTTCAAAGAAACGCGATCGGGAAGGAGGGCATAGCCCGATATGAATATTTTTTGGACATACGACAGGAGAAAATAAGAGAGTGTAATGGAAAGACACTGGAATGAACATCACTGCACGAAAACATATAGAAGCCACACTGGAAGAATTGTAGACAATAGTAAAACCAGCCAAGTGGAGGAGACGAGTCAGCAGACTGGCCTCGTTCCTGCGGCGGATCACTCCGAGTGCTTGTACGAGGAGTGATCCGCCGCGGGAACGAGGCCAGTCTGCTGACGAGTCTCCTCCACGCAGCTGGTTTTACTTTTATCCAGTAATTACAGCTGTAATTATATTTTCATCGTTAAATACAAAAAAAAAAAGACAATTAAAAACAGTTTCAACGTTTATTTCATCAAACAAGACTTTGCATAGTTTTGCGTATGAATAACTGTAACGCAGGATCCAGTAATTGGGTTATTTGAAAACTACATGCTTGACGTGCGCCTACTACAAGAATTTAGAAGGAAAGTAGTTCTCAGTGACCTTTGCACTGTGGTGATATGGACAGGGTTATCACCCAGTCTGTATCTTCCACCTTTTCTGGATGATGCAGCTTTAATTACTGGATAAAAAACAAGACATAACTGATCGAGGAAGAGAGTATCGGGTTATGCCCTCATGAATATGTACTTTGGCAATTGTAGTATAATTACTCAATGATATTCTCATCATATGACTACCCAGTTTTGCCTGTTGACTGAACAGAAGGGTGAGCAGCAAAATTATTTCGCTTTGTCTAAAAGTAAACTGTTTAAATTTTTGGAGCCAAACAGTACTGTCTTCATTGTGAACGGTGCTAAAGAGATCACAATATTTTGAGGTTTATTTACATTTTGCCGACGTTTGATCATTCCAGAAAAATTAGGAAACACATCCTGATTAGCCTACCACAGGCACACGCTATATTTCATATGCAGTTGCGCATGTAAAACGGCTAATCGTCTGGATCTAACGTAAACTAGTGGGTTTGCTTTAGGCTTATAATGGTTTGATTTAGTTATATGATCATAGAGATTCAGCATTTTGCCAGGTGGCAAAGCATTGCAGAGACAAACGGTTGATGGAAAGAAATTTGTATGAATTAGATCAGTCTAAACTCAAAATATGGACAGGATATGACCACTTCTAACATTGAATTGATTTCACTGATAAGTAGTGGCTGGCAGTATCCAATCAAATACAGTGTTTAACTGTTGTGCACTACTATTTAAGGTTCTGCAGAGAAAGATTATTTCACCTTTAACTCTTTTGTCTGGTAATTTTTCGATTCCTGGTAAATCAGGTCATGACTCGTCCCAGCTGTGCCCCCTCTAATTACTCTATCCTCCAAATTTACTTTTTCTAATAGATTAATATCGTAGCTGTACAGCTGCTCCACATAATGGAACCGTAATCAAGAATAGGTGCATATAGTAAAAGTACAACATTTCTTAAGACCGTATGCTCGACAGAAAGCATTATTACTCCATAATTTTAACTGTCTTCGTAGTTTTCGTGACAAAGTCTTCAATATGACTGGCCCAGCTTGGGTCTGATCGTAAAGCAGTCCCATTTTGCCCATGTTCAAGTTCATGTTGTACTGGTTCATTCATGAAAATCACGTCTGGGTGGTATGTAAGTCGTTTCCTAGATGTACTTGTGCTGCTAGCTTTAGCGGGATTAAATAACACTAGCCGTTTATGTGCCCACTTTTCCACTTGTTAAGAGTCAGAATTGAACGAATTTGCAGCTAGGTATGGGTTCTCGGCAGATATCAAAAGAACTGTGTCTGCAAATAATTGGATTTGATGAGTGCACAATACTTACTATATCATCAGATATAACTCATAAACAGGAGGGAACACGATGTTCTGACTCGATTGCAAGGTGGGAAGTGGGCCCCTTAATAAAAACACGCTCATGCCCATCATCCAAATAAAACCAATTCAATAAATGATCATTTAAGCCTGATAAGCGTAATTTGAACAAAAACCCTGCAACCCCGATGATAGCCTTTGTACTATCACAAAATATTTTTCCCATTTCCTTGTGTAAACAGCCTCATAAAAATGATGATACAAGTAAACGTGCTGGTTGATCGTGCTAATACCCGTGGAAAAAAAAACTGATTGATATCTGTTTGGAAAAAAAAATATAAGCAACTTTCTCAAGGACCTTGCTCACTATGTTGCGTAGCGAAATGGATCAGTACCCGTTACGAGAACTTGAACATCCTGATTTTTCAAATAGGATCAACATTGGTTCTTTCCATAAAGTTTTTGATTGGGTAATGATTGGTAATAGGCAATGGGGTTTTCGTCTAATGATTGGTACTATGCATGGACTTTTTGCCTAATGTTTGGTAATAGGCCTGGAGTTAGTTTTTATTGGCTTTCTGTAATTTAGCCTTCTTGTAGAAAATTAATTGCAACGTGTATTTTTTTCAAATATATTTTACCAGTTTCCTACCGTATCGTTTGTATACGAAACCAAACCATAATACCAGCAGACAAAATTTCGACTTAAGAAAAAGTGGCGGTTTTGTTTAGCTTCCGTAAAACATTAAATATGGGAATAAAAATAAACGTGTTGTCCTGACAAATAGTACATGTTGTCAGTTCATTTATTCAGTCGACTGATAAGATTATACAAATGACATCAGTCGCAAAACACTTCATCTGTGTTTATCATCCATCGCCCACGACGTGGGGACAGCAACACGGTAATGACGACCTTCCATCGGGCGCAACACTTTCACGGCCGTTTCTTGGAAAACCATTATATCCAGCCTTCTGAACCTTTCATGCGAAATAGATATTACCTGGTAGGGCTACATTTTGCTAAATCCGCCCGGCTAATTACGCGTATTCCTTTCCCGCTCAAGTCTCCCCAAAGCGCCTAGATGTAAATTGTCTTCTGTCTCAATCTTTTTACATAACGTTCTCGTTAACATAAACCATTTTTGCTAGGAATTGTAGACGATACGTATAATGATAGCATGCAGCTTTCCTTGGCGCGGGTTGGGAGCAATGCGTCCAGCCCTCGTGAGGGACAGCTGTTGACTCGATTGCATGTTCACCAGGAAGGGGTTAAACTCTTCTGCTAATCATTTTTGAATGTTCGCTAACTGCCATTAGACATGTTTCAAAATGTTTCTCGGGGTACACTTTAGATAGTAATCAGGGATGTTTGTGACAGGTGAACCTTAAATGGTACGTTTGTTATAGCATAATTTCAGTTCCCATTTATATTACTCCTTTGGCAAGTTAAAAAAAACATCATTAAGTGACCTATTATCGCCGAATCCACACTTCTGTGCAACGAATTAGATTATAAAGTGATATTTGTTGTTGCAGCAATATTGATTTAGTGGATTAGTTGACCATATTCAGACATTATGATTACCAGCATATACTGAAGTCTATGATAGTTTATATGAATATTAATGTACTCAATATTAAAATCATGGACGAAAAAGGTAGATACCGCCAATCGCAAATTGTGGAAATACAACTGGACTGTGTGAGCATTTGTGTGCTCAATAGAACACTTATTCACGAACAACACATTACCCCCCCCCCAAAAAAAAGATACTTATTACACATTCAGTGATTCAACTAAATGTTAAATATATCAGTCACATCGATCACTTATTTGGCATGATATTCACCAATGCTATTATAGTAACTTGTTGAAGTACCTTCAATTAGGCACATATGGTCGTGATTTTCAACCTACAGCTGCGGACTGTGGCGATTAGCAACGACGCCACCGTCCACCGCTAAAGGCTGTCAGGTATTTGTCGCAAGGGACGTGTTTGCCTTCAGCTCAACACCAGGCACCAGCAATACACCATCGGCAACCATCTGCCGCCATTGGCAGCCAATTGCCACCAGAGACCAGCAAAAGTCAGTTTAAATCGACGAAGGGACAACTGTTGGAACTACATGATCATCGACTTGTCGATGACCACATAACGATGAAACGAAATTTAAAGATAGGAACAAAATGGCCTGTTGACCGACAAGAAAAATGGAATATAAGTCATGGAAATGTGTACAATAGGACTACGGAACTTTCATATTAAGTGCGGTGGTGTTCTCTCCCGTTTTGCTCCACAAGCCAGTGGTTGTGTACATGAATAGGCAAATCCTGGTATTTTAGTGAGGGAAAATATTTGTTGCTCTAACTTGTAAAAAGAGCGATAGGGAAGTATAAGCTTAAGAAGTGATGGCAGCATTTTCCTTAAAGTTCCGGAGTTTCATGTAGAAAGAGAATGTCATTTGTTTGCAAAAGGTATTCTTTATTTCTAGAAATGTTAGTTTCGCCACGTGAGTCTTCATGGATATGCCCGCATAATGGCAGATGATTATCACTGTTGCCCAGCAACCGGGTCGCAGAAATTGGCGGTGAATTAATCTGAATGTCTCTTATTCGTTAGTACAGTGTGTACAGATTATAATCCATTTACTGTGTTTGTTATGCTAACACGTGTGGTGAAATGGGCATACTAAGTAAAACCCAAATCATTCGTTCTAATAATCATTTTACAAAACTCATAATGAATTATTCATCCGACAGTGACATGTGGTGTCAGAGTAAACAATGAGAATGGATAAACCCTAGGATACTTCAATCGGTAGACGGCACAATAGGGCAAAAAAGATCATCTGACATTTCTTAACCAATCAGAAATTCAGATTAAATTCCTTCCGTCCTTTGAATCAATAGAATACTTTTCAGTCACTTTGTTTCTTACGGCTAAAGAGTGGGAGGGGGGTGTTTTTGTTTTTGTTTTTGTTTTTGTTTTTGTTTTTGTTTTTTTTCTTGCAGTGAGCTGTAATGATAGATGACCTTTTATAATTTGCCTAGTCTGAAAGGCAAATGAGCATAACGCAAATATAAGTATTCAAATGGTTTGGCACAAAATATCATATCTGGTCAATTTGGATGTTAATTGCTGGGTAACCAATCAAAGCATAACAACGCAAACCCAGTCAAGAGCATAATTTGCTGATAAACAATGAAAACCATATTTTAAACTTTTGTTGCTTCGAGCAGAGACTCAATGATTATATGTATAACATGTGTACATTTACAGTCGGTTGTGTTCCATTTTTGTGGTTGAGTACACATAAACGGAAAGAACAGCCAGTCAAGTCCTCAACAGAAACATTATGTGTCTTCCCAAGCAGAAAAAAAGCAAAATGACCTAGAACAAAAAAACTCTTTTCTGACAGGTGACAGGCATGTATTTTCAGGCTTCGTGTGCGCAACTTTATTCCTTTGGGTAACGAGCTCATTACCCATAAACATGTTGTAAGAAATTACCGCTGATATCCTCTCAACGCAGAAAAGCCCATTAGCACACAACGTCTCAAATTGGCACGACCGTAACTGTTGGAAAGTAATAACAATCAAGTTATTGGCTGAAAGCCTGGTTACATTTCTGAAGGTGTCACGAAGTAATGTTGCTCTTGTAATAGGCCTGCGGCATTTGAGGCTAAAATATGAATTTGGTCTACCCGCCTGCCTTATAGCTGCAACATAGCCTACCTGATGTAAAATGTTGTCTACTTTTAGAAAATGCCTGTTGTGGAGCTCTCAGGTGGTCCAGTTTTATGCTATGAGAAAAAATAGATACCTACGTCTGAAAAGCAAAGCCATCACTTTAATGAAATCGAAGAGATTTCTTCAATATAGGTTTATTATTTTAAATTACAGAACCGTACCTTTCAGGTTCCTTGAGGCACCAAAACTATCCTACAAATGAAGCTGTGTCTGTAGAATAATGTCATATGCATATATTTGCATTATACAAGTCTTTTTGTCACATGCAAAAAGACCAAAATCGCCATTTCCGATTTCAATATTGTTTAATGTTCAGTTACTACAGATCACTTCGTTTTTCAAAATATTTTGTCTTTACTTACACAGAGTGGGCAGCTGAGTATATAGAACAAGTATATATATAAATATATATATATATATATACATATATATATATATATATATATATATATATATATATATATATATATATACATATATATATACATGTATATATGTGTGTGTGTGTGTGTGTGTCATCCCAGACATTGTTTTTTCAAAATTTCTCCTTTCTTTCATTCTTTCTTTCTTCTTATTTCCACCACATAATTTATCTGGAGCTTTTGGCAGACACTGTGCAAGCTACAATGTTTAAACTTGGCATGGTAACGGAGCTAGTAAGGAAGTTGACTTATATGATTTGGAATAATCGACATGTTTAAAATTATGCAAATTAGGGCCTTTCTAAAATTTTAAAGCTCCATATCTATCAAACGTTTGCAGATAAACACAAAATTTTAATGGGCACATCTAGGTTTGTGACACATGCCAATATAATGGACAGTAAATGAAAGTTGTAGAATTTCAATTTATGTTAATGAGGGGCATTTAAAAATTTAAAAGTTGAATATCTCCAAAACTATTATAGATAGAGATGAAATTCTAAGGTAAATATAAGGGTTTGGGGCAAAGCCAAATCCAATGAACCATGAACCAAAGTTATAGGATTTTTAACTATGCCGATTAGGTGGATATGCACAATTTTAAATGTTGAATAGCTTCAAAACTATTATAGATAGAGATGCTATATTAACTTCAATTTTGGGGTTTGTGACATAGCTGCATACAATGACCCATCATCCAAAATTGTACAATTTTTATTGATGCAAATAAGATGAATACAAGAAATTAAATCTTGAATAACTGCAAAACTATTATACATAGAGGTGCCATTCCGACCTCAGTTTTTAGGTATGTGGCAAAGCCGCATCCCATGAACCATAAACCAAAGTTGTAGGATTTCAATTTATGCAAAATTGGCAAATACACAAAATGAAAGTCTTTGAATAGCTATCAAAACTATTACAGATAGTAGTGTCATTCAAACTTTATCTTGTAAGTTTTGTGACATGGCCACATCCAATGAACCAAGAACCAGAGAGTTATAGCGTTCTAATTTATGTAAATTAGCATAATACACAAAATTTAGACTATGCTGAACAATGGCAAAGTGCAGCATTTCAAACTGTTCTCATTTTGAAGGTACCCAGACAGATTTGCTGTGAAGCAAATCTTTTCTAGTCATTTTTTGTTTCCGACTTCTCTCAAATCACTGACTGAACTCTATTCAAAGGTGGTGGGTATTACTTTGACTTGGTGTCCATCAAAGCGGCTAGGCGATGCTTCCTCCTGGCCACGGATTTTTCACAAAAAATCGTGATTATACAAGAGAGAGCACATTGCCATTGGTACAGTGATAGGCTGCTGTGAATACATGTATACGTAATGTTCCCAAACACAGTTTACTGGATCCACTGTAGACTTCCCACTGCTGCAGATGTACTTTGGATAGATCTCCAGCAAGTTTTGTTCTATAGGACACGCGTCAGTGGCTTTTTTATGTCTGGGTGCAAACCCAGACATTTTGCTTTTCAAAGAATTATTTTTTTCTTTCCTTCCTTCCTTCCATTCTTCCTTCTTTCCGTTCTCTTTTCTTTCTTTCTTTCTTTCTCTCTTTCATTCTTTCTTTCTTTCTTTCCTTCCTTCTTTCCTCCCTCTTTTCTTTCTTTCTCTCTCTCTCTCTCTCTCTCTCTCTTTCTTTCTTTCTTTCTTTCTTTCTTACGACCAAATTTGTCTGGAGCTTTTCTCGGACACTGTTATTCCGACAATCACACAACTTGCCATGGTGACTCACCTACCGGTGAAATTAAGCACCTGACTTGGAATAGTCATGGTGTTTAAAATTATGCAAATTAGGGACAATTGAAATTTTAAAAGCTCCATATCTTCCGAACTATTGCAGACAGACACAGAGTTCTACCTATCACATGTAGGTTTGAGACATCTGCCAATGGGCAGATGACAAAAGTTCTAGAAGTGCAACTAAATGTGGCAATGTTGAGACTTTTTTGCCATGTTAATTGTCTGAATATTTACTTCAGGAAGGGGAAAAGGGAGGCACATTGTGTTGAATATAAAATGGTTTCTTACATTGACACAAAATAATTCAGACAAAATTGCGCTGATTAGGTGGGCATGCTGTAAGGACGTTCTTTGGGAGCTCTGACAATTTTACCATCTTTTTGCTGGATATGATAGGTAATATATATGCTTGATAAGTATGCGCTCAGTGTCATGGATACCTTAAATTAGAGTTAAATGAAAAATATATTTGAAAAAGGCACAAAATTTGGAACAAATTCTTTAATTCTATTGTTAAAAAGACATACAATAATAATGTTGCTTTAGGACAGGAGTTACTGCAGGGAAATATGGAAAGTTTATAAAAACATCTACTGGTTGTATTACCACATGTATCATTGCTCAGCAGTTTGCAACACAGTTGATAATGCGTGTCCAATATCAACAAAAATCTGCTTTTGAATAATCATGATATTTGGCGGAACGTTGCTACGTGACCATAAAACACTCCTACTTGACTCAATTTACATCAAATTTAGTGGAGAAAGAGTCTCTTTACATTTTAACAGCGCATTTGATAAAAAGTATTGCTAAAGTTTGATGCTAGAAACAAGCTTCTGACGTTTGATTGCAAATTTATGTGATTTTTAGAAACATTCTGCTGCCATGGCAACCAACTTTGACACTTACAATCTCAAACTGGTTTCTTAGGAAATGCCTGTATAGTAGGTATGCTGATGTAAAGTTGTGAAGTGGTACCTTGCATTTTCATTACGTAATAGTTGAAAATGTGTTTTTCCCTGGACTACTAAAAAATGCCATTACCATGGCAACCAATAAAAACATATGTTGCCCATTAAATCGATGGTTCTTTTAAGTAACCTTTCATTACAGGTTCTTATCTTTCAATTAATACCAAATTTAACTAAGAATTTTTTTGTTTAAGGACAGATTTTCTGGCAATATTATCACTTGTATGTATCATTTCTCAGCAATGCGTAGCACTGGCCATATGACCAATTTTTGCAATATCCATAAAGATTTGCTCATTTTGAGTAATGTAAACATTTGCAAGAACGTTGCTAGGCTACCCAAAACAGTCTTCCTTCACTCAGTTGACCTCATTGTTAGTGCAGAAAGAATCTTTTTACATTTTAACATCAAATGTTATGAAAATTATTCCCGATATTTAAAACTATAAATAAGTTGTAGTGTTTACATGCAAATTTAAGTGATTGTTACAAACATTCTGTTGCCATGGCAACCAACTGTTGAAACTTACTATCTCAAACTGGTTTCTTATGAAACACCTGTATAGAAGGTATGTTGATGTAAAGTTGTGAGGTGGTATCTTGTATGCGTATAAAGTTATGGTTAATAAGGTGATTCTCCCTTCATTTCATGAAAACTTAATTTCGTTGCCATGGTAACCAATATAAATACAAATTGACCATGAAATTGATAGTACACCTTACCTAACTTTAAACTTCAGGTTCTTATCGTTTGATTGATACCAAATCCAGCCTGGTGTTTTTCCGGTTGAACGAAAACTGAAAATAAGCCTTTTTTGAAAATTTAGCTGCTCTACTATAAAGGTTTCTTTATTTGCATATACCGTAAAACTGGACCACATGAGAGCTCCACAACAGGTATATTTGAAATCTACAGAAGATTTGCCAAAGAATGAGGTATGTTACAGCTATAAGGCAGACGGGTAGACCAAACTCCTTAAATAAGGCCCTTTTCTGAGATTTGCCGCAGGCCTATTTTCTGTGGCTGCAGGCTTAGGACATGAACTTGATTTTGTTTTACATCTGAAACGTTTATCTCTCTGAAGTAAGAATGAAAGAAAATATATCTGTCTCCAAAGTAGACACAGATTGCACTCCTGGTTTACAATAATAGTTTGTGGCAAAATATCAAGTTTATTCCTTATATAATCCTGAATCTCTTTTAATCGTGACAAAGAAATGTACACTGATCGGTGATCGTGCGGCATAACTGTCAAAATTTCGGTCCTGATTCAATCACTGCTGGGCAGTTTTAGCTCAGCACATGTCCCGCAGGGCAGGTTGTGTCTCCCTTCAAGGTCAAGTTTCCTTCAAAGCCCGTTTCGAGACGATTCAATAAAGACGGCTGAAACCATTTATTGACCCTAAATAACCAGGAAAAGTACAATCAAGCCACATTTCAGAAATTGTAGCGACAGAAAACCTGTTGGAACCCGCAAGAAGGTGTCATTAATCGGTTTTGCCCTCACGTTTCTATGACCATCGGCATGGCAAGCGGGAAATTTAATTTGTACATAATCATTTGCTGAGCCTGGATTAGCGTGCATGTCCGAGGAGAGTATCTTAAATGTTGTCGTAGTTATGTTTACCATGAAATTTCAGCGTTTTTGTTTGCTCATGAATTGTGGGGAAAACACTGTAGAATAGCTCTCCCTTAGCTCCCAGTTGGTCCATGCAAATGCTCATTACGGTGAATTGAGGGTGGGCAATCAACATCGTAAACTCATTGAATGCATTAATTGCAAGGAATGCAGTAACTTGCAGATTGACAAACGAAAATGTCAGTAGAAAATAGAGTAACATTAATTCTATGAAGTGAAAAGAAGCACGTTGAGCTATAGTAAAGAAAATACACGCACATACACACACACACACACACACACACACACACACAAACAAGCAAGCGTTATGATCATTTTCTTGCAGGTGTTATTTGTCATGGTTAAGTTTCTTTGCTTCAAGGGGTTCTGAACGTCCTTCGCCTCCTTAGGTTCACCGTCTGCGATATCTTTTCATGGGTCAGATAGACAGACAGACAGACAGACGGACGAACGGACGGACAGACGGACAGATAGACAGACAGATAGATAGATAGATAGATAGATAGATAGATAGATAGATAGATAGATAGATAGATAGATAGATAGATAGATAGATAGATAGATAGATAGATAGATAGATAGATAGATAGATAGATAGATAGATAGATAGATAGATAGATAGATAGATAGATAGATAGATAGATAGATAGATAGATAGATAGATAGATAGATAGATAGATAGATAGATAGATAGATAGATAGATTAGCAACCATGAAAAGTAAATGCAAAAGGTAAAATACAATGTAAAACCAGTTAAGGTGCTTGGATTGCCCACAAAAGTCACAAGGACTTATTTCCAGCGGGGTGCGTCATAACAATATTAAAGTATTAAAAATACGCAATATATACTAAAATACAAACAACTATACAATATAAAATCTAATAAAACACTGCACTGTTGATGCACATAAAGGAGTAAATTACTCCATTTTTGAGTTCAGATGCTTCCTTAAATTAAATTTAAACATGGATTGGTAGCCCTTAATCTTATTTGGTAATTTATTCCAGGATACTGTTGGGACCTGGCGTGTTTTGAGTAGCATACCTTAATTTTCTGTTCTCTCTTAAGAACTCTTGCGTAGTTTAGGGAACGATAAGCTCCCGTCTTTTCCACTGAATCAATAGCAATTTATATGTGGGTTCCATGCTAGACTCTTCAGCTTCCGTCCCTATTTCTATTGAAGATCGCACCGATTGTCCCGTCTTGTTTGTCGTAAACCATCTTCAATGTAGTCCGCAAATCTGACCTACGAGCTTCTCGTGACCCGACTCTGGAAGTCTTTAACTCCGTTTTGGTCTCTAAATCAGATACAATCGCCCAAGGTGACTTAACCTCGGTGGCCATATTTTCAGGTGCCATGGGTTTACCATCAATCACATTATTTGATCACATCAAATGCAATATCATTGCTGTTGTCATATTTGTTCAGGGAAAATGTCTTTTAGTGATCCTTTAACGCGGGAATCGCTAATGATGTTCTGAAAACCAGACACAGGCCGCCTATCATCATTTCTTGATTTATTCGGAAAAGTATTACTCCGACCTACAAGATATCCCAGAGTCTGTTTACGCCGGTTGATAAACCTTCCTGTGACAAAAGATGTTATTAATATTTGCACATTTCCATACTGAACAACCCAGGGGGGTTTAGAATACAGATACGTTTGCTCAAAAGTTCAAAATACTACCGTCAGGCAAACAACAGGATAATCCACCACGTATATCAAATTAGCAACAAATACCGTATACCAAATGACTTCCGCGCTGTGACATAATTTCAAAAAAGGAGCCCGATATACCGTCCAGCTTTGTTGAGTGGCAGCAGGGTTAATGTTTGTGAATCTTCAACCAGTTATATTCTGTTATTACAAATGCTTTTCTCCTGTTCAGCGTGTTCCCAGTGCGAATTTGTATAAAACTGTATTATCGTTGAGGATGGTGGTTATGCAGTTTTATAAGTTCAAATCGTGTGAAATGGACATTTGTGTTATATTGAGGGGGAAAGTGGACATTCCACAGTTGAATATTGGGCAACTTTGTTCTTCTAAGTGGGAAAATTTATCTTTTAGCTGAAAAAAAAACTAAGGACGCTTTATTGCAAGTACAAAAAGGCCATTGCAATGGAATGTTCAGCTCATAACATATCATGTGCAAGTTCATATATATTATATGAAAATCTGTGAAACATACAACATTCAAAAATTATTCTTGGCCTTATTGACCCACCCAAGTGGTCCGATTTGGTTCTACGTGAGGCTGTAAGTTTAAGGTCAATTGACCCAATAATTTAGTAGGTCAATTAAACCCGTAATTGTTTTGAAATTCTTTGATTAAAGGCAAACGGGTTTAATTTGAAACAATGAATAATGTCCTGTACATAAATAAAACCCAAGAGGGCTGTGTCAACAGCCCATGCTCAGCTGACCTAGAGATTTATAACATTTGTGGCTCTGTGAACTTGGGATAGGATCACGGTCACCCCTGTACTGAGTAAGTCTGACCTTTATGCAAGAAAAGTAACATGTGCAGCACCAAGTTCCCAGTTCAAGTAGTCCAAAGTTATAGTGAAGAGTACATTTAATGTATGTTGCAGTGTGATCCCAAAAATGAGGCAAAGGCCACTCATGTACTGTCTGAGCATGGCCTTTATAGAGAAACATTAACATGTTCAACATGAAGGTCCTAACTCAAAACAGATATCAAGTTATCAAGTGAACAGTAAATTTCGTGTCAGTTGTCCTGTGATCTTGGGAATGTGGTCAAGCTCCAAAATTCACTGGAGCATGACCATCTGCACAAAAAAGGTAGACACTTATAAAAGTTTCATACATCCCTACCAAGTTTGACACAATTCTGACCGCAATTATTTAAGTTATAACCATAACAATAAATTCCCAAGTTAAACTTCCCTGTTAAAACTTTTTTTAAATGCCCCCTAAAAAATGGAGCGTAACCATTCGAACAAAGTCAGTAGAAACCCACCCAAATTACATTGCCACCAAGTCTTAAGTGAATCTGACCGACAGTTTCTTCAGAGAAGTCGAAAATGTGAATCAGCTTTTGAAAGCCATTGACTTGCACAGTAATCAATAGAAAAGGGACATTTACCGAAAGGTAACTAAATTGAAAAAAATCGTAAAAACTCAGGAATCCACAGCAGTGCCACCTAGTGAACGCATATGTTTGACCCTGTCACAAGGAACACATCGCCAGATTTCAGCTTAATCTGAGTGAGGCTTCTGGAGAGTCAAAGACAGCGAAAACACACTAAAAATCATGAAAAAAGTAGAAAAAAATGCAGGACCACCTGGTGAATAAATTAAGAACTGGGAGTCCCTATGAGTGTTCCTGTGCAATATCGAAGCACTTGGGTGAGCGGTTTTGGAGAAAAGGATTTTTTAAGATTTGCCCCCCCCCCAAAAAAAACCATTGGAGGGTGACCATTTGAACAAATATGAACAAGTTTGAAGTTAATCTAGTTGACGGTTTTAGAGTAGAAGTCGAAAATGTGAATTGGCATTCGAATGCCCGTTGACTTACATTGTAATCAATAGGAAAGGTGCGTTTACCGACAAGTACCTGAATTGAAAAAATCGTTAAAAATCAGGAATCCACAGCAGAGCCGCCTAGGAAACAGCTTTGTTTGACCCTTTCACAAGGAAAAATATCCACCAGTTTCATCTTAATCTGAGGGACGGTTCTGGAAAAGATGTCGAAAATAGCAACAACACACACAAAAATCATAAAAAGTAGGGAAAAACACAGCGCCACCTGGTGAACAAATTAAGAACAAGTAGTCCCCGTGAGTGTCCCTTTGCGATATCAAAGTAATTGGGTGAGCGGTATCGGAGAAAATTTTTTTAAGATATGCCCAAAAAAGAAGAAGAAGAAGAAGAAGAAGAAGAAGAAGAAGAAGAAGAAGAAGAAGAAGAAGAAGAAGAAGAAGAAGAAGAAGAAGGAGAACAACAAAAACAACAACAAATCCAAAATCAATGAAGCATGATCATTTGAACAAAACTTGGTAGTAAATCACCCAAGGCACACCCTCACCAAGTTTGAAGGGAATCTGGCTGACGGTTTTTGAGAAGTCGAAAATGTGAATTGTAGACCGACGGACAGACCCTCACATATGCTCAGCTGACTGACAAGTTAGCTGAGCTAAAAATCAGCACCTCGTCCGTAATCAGGCTTGTCCTAATATCTCAACTGATTATGATACTGAAAAAAATGTGTTATCCTTATCAAGAGTTTCCGCCATTGAAATATATCGCGTTTGACATCATGAAGAAAGATCAACGACATCTTCTTTAGACGAATGCAAGTGTGGGTCAAAATGTACTGCAGTGATCAGATTTGAGAATGAGAAGAGAAAATGTCAAATAAACGTCGTGCGTGATGCTTGGGCCGATGGTGCACTGTTGCTAACAGGATCAACTTTTAGTCACAAAAGACGTTGAGCAATTTATGAAGCAAATCACCGTGGACAAAATGCAGTAATGGTTCGACGTCCGAGTTTCTTTATCGACCAAACAGCACCTGCTTCATGAATTGACCATGACAATATCAACTTAAGTGATGTCATTGGTATGCAAGGACTGGTTTAAGATAGCTTACGCTGACAAAACTCCCTATTAGATGATACCCAATTGATGTCGTAGTGCAATATTAAAATGCCTCACGAACACCGATCAAACTGGATTTATAGTTGCCGAGCTATTTCATTTGAAACTGTACTTCAGAAACTTTCATAACCAAGGTAAAATTTCAGGATTTTTTCCAATTCAAATCACTCAATACAGATCACTATAAGTTTCAGTGTCAATGTGAAAATGATATTTCACAACAGTGTAGGGACGAAAGAAAATAATGAACTTATTTTGTGTGTAAATAGGAATTGAAATTTAAACATTATTTGTTTGTTATGAAGGATTTTCGGGTAGGTAAAAGTATTACCAAACTTCGTATTAGCGCTAATAATTTGCGCAGTGAAAAAGTCAGACACAAACGCCCCAAAAAGGTCCAGTGAACCAAAGAACCTGTATTGCATGTAGTGGTATTGAGGATGAAATGTATTTTTATTTGACACTGACAAATTTAGAATGCCTGGGGAAATTTTGTTGAAAAAAAATAAACGATATATCCATAAATCTAAATCAATACTATAGAACCCAGTTATTTAATTTTATCATGGCACTGGGCTAAGAATAGTGGAATCTTATTTCGAAAGCTGAGCAGATTAGGAGGGAAACCTCTATAGTATTACTTTTGCAAATTTTGGTGTCACATAAGTAATTTCCCTCTGCCAAGCTAGAGTACGTTTTGGATCCAATGTGTATTGTAGGGATCATAAAAGGCGATTATAATTTTTTTTAAAATACCAGATTGTACATATTGCCATATATTATATTATATTATATTATATTATATTATATTATATTATATTATATTATATTATATTATATTATATTATATTATATTATATTATATTATATTATATTATATTATATTATATTATATTATATTATATTATATTATATTATATTATATTATATTATATTATATTATATTATATTATATTATATTATATTATATTATATTATATTATATTATATTATATTATATTATATTATATTATATTATATTATATTATATTATATTATATTATATTATATTATATTATATTATATTATATTATATTATATTATATTATATTATATTATATTATATTATATTATATTATATTACATTACATTACATTATATTATATATTAAATTATATTATATTACACACACACACACACACATATATATATTGTAGTGTGGTGTGTCTTACGTTCTGTAACCCTGTTCTGTATGTCATTTTGCCTGTTCAAGTACACCTGTCTTCATGGAGTGACCGAATGTGAAATTTTAATTATTTCGGTATCAGTAAGTATACTTACCTCTTGACCACCATTGCCAAGGCCTCTGTGTCTGGGGCAAACGCCCAGGAAATCGAGATGAGTTATCTCATTTGATGCCAAGACCTGGCACCATCTGTCGGTTTCAATGGATCTCTGATAACTCCCGGTGCACATGCTCCCCATACAATCCTTCATCTTTAGAAGAGTGGTTAGTTGACGTCAGCTGAAAGAGGAAGCAAAGTGGTTGGGTTGGGTGCTCTGGTGATCTAGAGGTAAGTATGCTTACTAATATCGTAATTACTAAAAAAATTACCGTATTACTGTATAAGTAAGAATTTTCTCGAGGTATTATTTTCCCCAAATTTTTCCAAGTTGTACCATTCGGGAAAATTAAAAACCGGAACCCCCCTCCCCCCCAAACACTCAATGTGCAGATGGCATTTTCTGGAGCTTAGCGTTGTCGGTCTGCGATTCAGGAAAATAAAAACCATGAAATTTTGAATTATGTAAATCCAAGAAAATTTAGTTCGGGAAAATTTGAACTTAAACAGTAGTTTCATAATGTTACCTCTTGACCACCATTGCTGAATTACAGACGCAAGGGCTGAGGGGGTAACGTTACTAGCATATTGACCACAAATGACCACAGGGACCCTCAACTTAAGGAAAAACAATTGGTCTGTGTGAGGAGATGTTTTGTCAAGGGAAAACCTCAGAGGTGCAAACACTTGAGGCTGCCAACAGCAGAATCCAGGGGAAGCCAGAAACCCTCCTTACAAGCCAGCATGGGGCCACACTGACTCCCCCCCCCCCCCCCCCAACTGGCCCACCAACATGATAGCTGTCCACCTCGTGGGTAGATGCTGTCTGCTTCTACTCCTTTGGTCCTGGAGATCTAACAGGATCTAGTCTCAAAACTGGCAGGCACCAGGGGACTGGTATATGGTTCCGTAGGGCAATGAACTTTACCAGGGTCAACCAGCTGAGAAGCCAGGACAGCAGACTGTGGCTGTTCTGATGGGACCTGAAAAGCCTAATGGTTGAGTATCAGAACCCAAGCAAAGAGGCCTGGTCTACGATCGTAAATAAGCTCCATTGGAAGGCCCACAGAATGTCAACAGCCATGAGGTTCCACAGGGTACACCTGGAGGCACTAAAGGCTTGCACTTCATGAAGTCTGGCTGAGACAGGTTTTAAGGCACCAGCCCTCTAAAGAGAGGTCTTGTAGGCCTTCTGGCCTTCTTGCCAAGGACTTCTCACTGATAAAGCAGGAAGTCGGCAATGTTCACAATGCATGGAGACCAAGGGTGTATTCTCTTGCTGGCACATCAGTTGGAAAACTCCTTCCAATGAGCTGAGTAAACAGTCAGAAAAATTGATTGAAGCTCACATCTGCCAATTCTATCTGCAACCGATTCCGAGAAACTTCTGTTACAGATGTGTTGTGCAACAATGACAAAGCATGGAGATAGAGCACTTGAAGGTTCCTGTAAAACAAGCTTGTTGAGGGCTGAACCAGATGTTTTGGCCATGCTGATAAATCTAGTGGAGGCTGGACTCTTAGTTCCAAGAGATCTATCGACCTATATGTCCTTGGCAACCAGGATCAATTTGCAGTCATGGGACCAAACCTTGCATCTCGAAAAGATCTGCAGAGCAGAAGTGGAAATTCATTTGCCCAAAGGTTGCTCTAGTCCATTGCTAGGACATCTACTGCTAGGGACGAGGGTTGCAAGATGGGCAAGACGTAAATCAGCAGTTTTGCATTCTTGAGTGTCGCTAACAGGTGGAGTTCCCCATCTGGCCCACATGGCCTAAACAACCTGTGGGTGGAGCAACCACTCCTTCCCTACCGGCTGACCTCTTCTCTGGAGTTGGTCAGCCAGGATATTTTGATGTTCAGGAACATGCCATTGAGTGATGTGTTTAGCTAGCTCTGTCAGCTTGCTGGAGTGCAATCTGCCTGGGCTGTTGATGTAGGCTGCCATTTTCTCATTGTCACACATTATGAGGACATGTTTTAGCTCCACCAGGTGCTGGAAGTGGAGGAGTGCCAAGTGTATTGCCTCCAGTACCAACCAGTTTATGTGATGAGACATGAAGAGTGCCATGCTGGCCAATGACCCAGCACCATTTGAGTTCTCCACGTGAGCTCCCCACACACACCAAAAAGAGTCCATGTGGATGGCCAGCTGGACCTGAAGGGAACCAGCATCTGTCCTGACATGACGCTCTGCGAAATGGTCCACTACAGAAGGTGTGGATGGTCCTTGTGGACGACCTGCACCATAGAAAGGTAGCCGTGGTCCATCGACCAGCTGCCATACAAAGCGTGCTGCAAGGGCAAACAGTGAAAGTGACCATGTGGGACCTGGGAGTCAGAAAGGCTCTAAGCAGGAACTGAAATCTTTCCCACCTGTCTTCCAAAGGGCAACAGATGCAGGCAAAGCAGGTCAAACTGGATGCCAAGGAAGACAAAAGTCTGCTGCGACCGGACTGGACTTGCTTTGATTCACTATCAGGGCCAAGTGTTGGCACAGTTCAAGACCAGTCAGTGTGCGACGCTGTGAATCCTTGTGCTGAAGCAACCAGATAACCC
Organism: Hermodice carunculata; assembly: GCA_964020975.1. Classification (NCBI taxonomy): domain Eukaryota; kingdom Metazoa; phylum Annelida; class Polychaeta; order Eunicida; family Amphinomidae; genus Hermodice; species Hermodice carunculata. The sequence goes on along the minus strand of OZ026614.1, from coordinate 79,185,703 downwards.
AATTGTCCAGCTACACATAAATGCCAATGGGAGACTGGTGAAGGTAAGGGACAACTAACTGCATGAAGGGGTGAACACCAGTGGTGTTATGGCAAGGCCAAATGGAACTGGAAAACTTGGCCCAAGAATGCATCCTGTAGAAACTTGCCTTCAGTCTCCACAATTGGCACATGGAAGAACACATCCTGAGATCCAGTGATGTCATCCACTTCATGGGCTGCTTGTCCATTGCCACCAGGGGGGGATGTCATCATCTGAAAAGATGGGACTACCAGGAAAGAGTACAGCATCGACAGGTCTATAACTGCATGACATCCTCCGTCCCGCTTGGGGACTAGGAAGAGTAGGTTGTAAAAGCCAGGAGAATCTTGATTCTCCACCAGCTTAGTAGCACACTTGCTCTGAAGTGTATGAACTGCCTCTTGGAATGCCAATGCTTTGCATTCCACTGTGAGTGGCACAAACCACTGGGGTCAGGGGAGCTGGCCCAAAGGTCCTGCACCCAGCAAGAGACTTCTACCATCTCTGTTCCCAACAAAGTTCCCGAGAAGAATGGCCTCATTCAGGCTCTGTAGACCATCTGGTCAGGAAACCACTGACCCTAAAGGTAGACATTCCTCCACAACAAATGAAGGTTAGCCTCCAACATGTAAGCAGTTCAAACCTGGTGATCGGCTGATCGTGGCAATGAAGTCCAAGGTGACACATAGTCTAGCCAATCCAGTACAGTTTCCATGATATGTACAGAGCCCCTCAGGTCATCCAGGAGAGACCCTGGAGTGGCCAAAGAGACATTAAAGTATGGTGCTGCAAGGATGAATCCCCTGGCATCCTTCTCCAATCACGTGAGGGATTTCAGCTGCAAAGCATTGAACTCTTTTCAATCCAAATCCGCCAGCAGTGGATGGGAGTGGATGATATGCTCCAGTGCAGAATACCATCACCCCTGCAGTTTTGGCTTTGAGAGGAGTTGCCCTTGCCTCAAGAAGCTTGACATTGGCAGCTTTATGGGAACCCTTATGCTGCAAGTCTTAGCCATGAGACTGAGTTATGAAGGGCAAGAAAGGAAAAGGGGTACATTGACATGTATCACCTAGGGATAAGCCATTGCAGGACAATGAAGTGGCCCCACATCTCTTTTCCTCTGGCTGGACCACATGGTCTGGGTCTTGGTCACATCCCAGGCTCTAAATGAGAGCTTTGACATGGCCAAAGCCCTGTGGTGGAGCCGGAGTGGTGTCCATGGCTGCAGAAGGCTGTGTGCCCCACCTTTGCTATCAGGCTTGGGCTCTGAGAGTGGCTTTGTCATGAGGCTCATGAAATCGACCTCAGCAGGGATGTGAGATGCATCCAGAAATAAAAGCTCATCCTGCGCCTTGGTGTCATAGTCCATAGACTTGGGACTTGCAAGGTGAGTGGTAAGACCCAAAGCCTTGTCAAACAATGAATGGTTTGTGGGCGATGGGGTGGCCGCTTGTGAAAACTGGGGATCTGTGACCACGCCAGACATTCGGGTAGCAAAAACTTCCCCAGAAATCACTGCAGCGTCCTCTGGCTGCTCAACCCACCTGAGGCTGGAGAGTGGAGGTCACAGTGGACTGGTAGCAGGGGACACACCAGCAGCAGAATGTGAAGTCTTCTGGACGGAGGGAGCCTGGGTTCATCATTGCTTCTCATGTGGTGTTGCTGGCAAAGATTCTCTCAACAGTTTGGTGTTTGGCAGCTACAAACTGCTGCCTACACCTCACACAAAGACCTTTCCTTCCTGCCTGCTCAGAGCAAACATTTGTCTTCTTCCCTATCCTTGCAAGTACTTGTCAGTTCGTATGCAACAACAAAGTTCTCCTAACTGGAGGCGACAACCACAGCAATGCTGATGATTGTCCCAGGCTGCCATAAAGTGGTTCTGTGAGTCCAGCTTCTGCCAACAATGAAAGTGGTCACTGGATCAACACCAATGGCTCACTGACAAAAGTAGTCATTGCCTGTGTGCACTGTCTTTCTGCTCTCTGTCATTTGTAAGTCGGGACGCGGTCTTGAAAATGTAGATCTAAGCCAATCGATTAGCTCTACTCCCAATTATTTCAGAGGTATCAGCAGGACAGACATCAGCGATTTAGGTCACTGAAGAGTCCAGAGTTAATAAAAAATAATTTTCCATGGAAGGGAATTTCTTAAAGCAGTAACACAGTGAGTGTGAACCAAAGTTCACGTAGCTTCAACTTGAAAGAGCAAGTCAATTATGGCGCCCAATAGAGGAAGGATAATACGAGGAGCATGTACACCGCGAGTCACCACAGATCCATAGGAACTGAGAAATAGTGAGTGAGCTCAACTTGATTTCCTGGGCGTTGCCCCAGATGCAGAGGTCTGGGCAATGGTGGTCGAGAGGTAACATTCATAACTAATGGCGGGTTTTAAAAAGTATTCAAAAATAGGGTGTTGGTCACAGTTGGTGAATGTTCAGGCAAGCAACATTGCTCACATGTTCATCATAAACATCATAATAAATTTTTACACTCTCATGTTTCACCTAAATTACTAAAGGATATATTTAGTCAACCTAATGGTCTTCACCTGGTCAGGTCTACACTTTGTGAAATTCCTCTGGTACTACTTAACAACTTGAAAAAAGATGTTACAAAGTTATTGCTGCAAAAAACAGAAAGAAGTTTTATAATAAGGTTATTATTGACAAATTGGGCTTGTTAGAGACATCTTCAACCTCAGATGCACATAAAACGATAAACCTGTCACTCGATACTATTTAAGACACACATCAACAATTTTTATTGACATTTAACATGAAATTCCTGATGAACATGCACGTTTACTCAAAAATTTTCGCAATTCCAAAACTTTACAAAAATCGATACAAGTTGAGATTTATTGCAGGCTCAAAATTTTGCCTAAACAATTGTCTGATTTACTGTCAAATTGTTTGAAAAGGACATAGGAGTTTTGGCTAAAATACTGTAACCGAATTTAAGCAACTTCTGGTGTAAACACGCTTTGGGTTTTGCCTTACTCCAAAATTTTGTTAGAACAATTGAATGGTGCAAATAATAAATTACCATACAAACAAATTTCTTCTTGGGACTTTTCTATTCTATACACAACCATTCGACACATAGATCTGAAACGATGTTTAAAATCACTCATATATAAAACATATCATAAAAACAGTTTCGAAAAACTGATCATTACATTTAATAATGCATATCTTGGTAATGATGTGGAATATGGTCAGTGTGCATTGTATTGTATTGCAGTGTGAGTATGATTAATTTGTTCAACTGATTAATTTTTTACAGATAACATTTATGTAAAGTTTGGAGATTCTGTCCTTTGGCAAACCATAGGTATTCAAATGGGTAAAACTTGTGCATCATTGTTAGCTAATATATTTTTATTTTACCACGAATATCATTTCTTGGAAAATCTAACAACAAAAGACCATCGTGATAAATGTTTTGGACTGACATTTCGATATATCGATGACCTACTCAGCATCAATAATAAGTATTTCCAACAATGCATTTCATCCATATACCCAAGTTAGTGAGAAGTAAAGGAAACTAGAGAAAATGACTGGGCATGTTCATACGTCAGATAAAATAATGTTTAATGTTGATGATAAATTAAAGTTTAAACCGTATGGCAAACGAGATCAGTTCCAGTTTAATATTGTTAATTACCCTCACGTTGATAGCAATATTTCTATTAGGCCTGCTTATGGTGTCTATGCGTCACTATTGATTGCATTTGCTAGAGTGTGCACTGTCTTTGACAACTTTGAATTCTGCCATACCTTTTGATTTGATAAATTGGTAAAAAGGGATATTCAAAAATGAACTTGAAAAAAAATCATTTTTGAAATTTGTAGATATCATCATTGAAAACTGTTCAAACATTTTTATTTTGTGGCTGTAGTCTGTTTGGAGTTTGATGGCAGATGCGTGTCTTCATAAATGTTCAGAACTTTTATGTAATTAGTCATGTTCGTGTTTACTTGTCAAACTTGGACGGATTCGAAATTGCACGAAATTTGAATGTAGATCTTGATATTAAAGTAATGGTCACTGATTACTTAGTAAATGCATGCAAGCTAGCATATTTGACTGCTGGATGTGTGTGTCGTTTTTTTTTTTATCCTTTTATCCCGCTGGTACGTTCTGAATGAGAGACTAATTACATAATACTATATAGTGCTGGTGTTGCTCTATTGCTGGTGTCATTAATCTGGTGCTGGCTGGTGGCACCGTAGGTGATGTGTCACTATTTCAGTGCTGGCACTGGTGCTTTTGCTACTTTTGATCCCGACTGACATGATGTTTTTGTTGATAATTTCCCTTACTAGGCAAATACAAAATTTTCCACCGTGACACATATTGTATAATCATTTTTATTCCCGTCCATTAATTTATCATTATATCTTCGCAAATTGACATTGAAAAAGAGGGGTCATATGATCGATAGACCTGCTGAGCCATGTGGCACTTCATCCAGCATGATTTACAAAAAATATGTTGAATAAACTGTCAATGAATGTAGAATGTGTTCCTGCGTTTCGAGATTTTTCAGCAGAATGTTACAAAGAAAAGAAATACGAGTGAATGACCAACCGGTATGGGATGCTGTGTACACGTGAAAGTGCTTTTGGCATCCAATGTCCTCACACTTCGCGAGTTTGATATTCGCGATCTGGTTCTGATAGCGACGATTTGCAAATACGTATCCGTCGCGAAACGTTGCGATTCTACTGAATCTCCAGACAATGACATGTACAAACCAGTTTCCCATAGAGATGGACATATGCCAACGGATACTTCTTGATCAGCCGGCAGCCTCAGGAGGGACATCCAAGCTTTGCGCTTAACCAATCATTAACTATAATGGTTGTCGCTCTCCCTCCCAGGTAAAACGGTGTTAATCACGAAAGCTTTGGAAGGGAACATGGTTGAAGCAACAACCCGAAAGGATTATCTGACCTTATGGATAGTTTTAGATGAGCAGGAAGTGTGCATCATTAAAGCTGGGAAATTTATTTATGGTATCCCATCAAACTTTGAGGATGACGGTTTTTGTGAGAATGAGGATTGAGATCCCGTAAAACTGGTTGAAGCCACTGCCTGTTTGTTTTGTTGGTGACCTGTTCCAAGCCAGATAGAAGACATTATCTTTCATTTCAATAGATTGATATTTCGACACGGACCTTTATATTGACGAAAATTGCCAGTTTTTAGGGATGGTCTAACATTATCATCATTTTTTAGATTAGTACTTAGGGTACTAAATTTCATGACCTCCCTCCCTCCCCCCCAAAAATTAGTACTTTAAAAATGATGATTTCCGCACCCCCCCCCCCCCCATCATGGCAAAATTGTACAAAACAGGCCAAAACCTGAATTGTTTTCCATGTTACTGTGAAAGTGTACAGACCCATTTAACCCCCCCCCCTTGCGCACTGTAAGTACTAATTCAAAAGTAATGAAAATGTTGAACCATCCCTTACTGACATGGAAATTAATACATGAATCTGTGAAAGTTGAAATGGTTTTGGATATGCTGTTGTCAATATCACCGAAAAGATTTGCTCGCTTCTCTTCTCATGGAATCGCGTTTTGGCATCTAGTGTTTCATCTATCATGACATTTGTGCAATTTATTACTGAAGTCCTTCTGTTAGCATTATCAAGTTCTAATATTTGGAGTCATGTCTTGTAATTTTTTTTTAATGTGAGCATGTTCTTGAGGTTAATGATTATACGGATCCTTTTGTGATGTTGTTGCCGAATAACATATTGAAAGGTCACCAAGATTTTAATTGTGGTTAGGACCAAAATACGAAGGTTCTTGTGTGTTGCCTTTGGACGGAAAGACATAGTTTTCGCACTTTTGGAACTCGTATTTCACATGGTAATGATTTTGACTATTTGGTTTTGACGATCGATCTCATGGCTGAAGTGGACGTGGACATATGAATTACAGATTTACTTATAAAAGAAAGTCGCCATCGCAGATGGAAAGTTATCGTGCACATGCAGTTTATCAATAATGCTACACAGTTAGTCTCTGTAGAAATGCACAATTACTTCATTTGAGGAAATGCTATCCCATACATCAAAACGAGAAGCCAACACACGAGTTTCTTCAGAAACACTATTGCACAACTGAAGAAATATTTCCCTTCCCCTGGAAGTAAGACCGAGTTATTGTGCTCGACAGCGGGTGGGGCTAAGCAATCACTCAACGTCAAGAAAAGTGTTGAACCGCGGCATGTTATCTTTACAAGTCTGATCGACAATTCTTATTCAAACTGTTTTTCTTCACCATTGAAATTAGTCATTGAACCAGACGACGTTTGGCAAGCGGTCGGTTTTTTGCCCGTTTAAATGGAAAGGACTACAGACACCCACAAACAGGTAAGCTTCGTTGCTTTTTTGTTGATAGATCCGTAACCAGCACTCCGTGAACCAAGAGATTAACACATCCAAGGATATAATTAAGTGAAAGAGGAGCCACAACAGATCGGCAATGTTGTGTTTCAACCTACTCAGATCGCAGGAGCATACAGAAGTTACGTGTGTATCCAAAACCACAAGACTAAACTGAAAGTCACCTTTTTTTTCCTTCAGAAAGTGACACATGATACACAGAATAGAAGAAGCAGACAAAGCGATTGTGGCGTCAGATATGAGCCCCCAAACACTGGCATTATCGTGTATTGTTTTTAGCGATGCGACATTTTACTTATCGCAGGTATACAACTGTCGCAGGTGGAGACACCCGGGGACCGACAAATCCAGCTGCGCTTATTGGTCCACAAACGCCATGTGACAGAGGACGTGGGTGCTGCCACCATCCAGACTGCTACATCTGACATGCCCTTTTGAGAGAACTATGGACAGACTCGTGTACACAGATAGCACAGATATCACAAGAATGAACATTCTGTATTTGAATCTTACCCATCCAAATTGAACCGGTTGAGTTGAAATGATGCATGAGGAGGGAGAGACAGTGAGAAGAGGAGGTACACAATGTTAGAAAAGTTGATGAGGACAATCCAGTATCGGACCCCGTCATTAAAGTATGCGACCACATGAAAGATATCTGCAAAGCAAAAGTAAGATCTTACAAGACAAATTACACAAAAAGCTGATAAGCACACTGGAAAAGACTTCCGAATTCGGTGACGCATTAAGAGCAATATATACTGGGGGGGGGGGGGGGGGTAACCCTGTACGATTAGTAAAACTGCTAATTTACAAGACCATCAAGGAAACGTTTGGATTTATATTATGGGCTCGTGTGTTCAAAAATTGAACCTAATCGTAATATATGCCAATTAGAAGATCCAATTCAGGATTGTATTCATTCCTTTCTGTTGATCTGTTAAATTGAAAAAAAGTAAACATGCTTATGCGGTGATGAAAGAATCTAAGCTCTTTGCAAAGTACCATATTTGTGCATGAAATGGAATATTTATGTAGCGTCAAGAAGTTCTCATACTCTGTAAGTACATGTGAATAATGCAGATTTTATTTCAAGCGAGTGTAATTAGAGATTTAAGCTAAGCTAAGCGACATCCATACACTTAACATGGTAGGAAAAACTCTCGTAGACACATTTGCGTAGATATTGCACATCATATAAGCAGAGCTGAAACCTGCTATTAAACTACTTTTTTGTCACCATACATTTTCACTGTTTCAGTCTTCTCACTGAACTAGATGCTATTGCTACGTGATGATTAACTTACGCTTTGAAAGTGTTTATAAACATTGTTAGTCGACGTTGTCTGCAGAACACGCGCGAGGAGCCGAATTGTGCTCACGTTCGTGTTGTTCGTCCAAGCTTAAGGACTCATAATTAGTCCCTTCGTAGCCAAAGAAGCACGGCGAAAGCTTCAATGCGTAATTTCGCCCTTCTTTCGTGTCGTGCAAATCTAGGCTTATTGGTTTAAAAGAAAGAAAAGTTTTTCTCGCACATAATAATTACTGCACACAATATGATTTCAACAAGCTAACAAAATCCATGAAAAGAGCTGAAAGAAGAAAAAAATCTGGTGTACCTGGTTCGAAATTATGGTAAAAACAGAAACAGAAGAAAAATGACCCACGGGGACAGATAGACCGTGGAGGACGTGTACCCTGTTGAATAAATGACAGGTGTCTACTGAAAAATTCCCGATTTACGTTTGATTCAGTATGAATAAAACACAATAGAATCAATGGTACATATCATGATGTGTCCGGTGAAATTATATCTTCCTTGTGCTCACATTCTTATGTGTTTTGACGCGCAAGGAAAGTCAAACATGTAAATGAAATACCGTATAGGGCCTACGTGCTTAATTTTGATTGGTTGGAAGGAGAATATAATTATAGGGAGGACTAGTCGAAACACAACATGAAGTATTTCAAAGGAGTTTATATGATCACTTAAGGGGCCAATGAAAACCGACACTGATTATATAATGAGAGGCACCAGTCCGGCTAGATTTAGCCCATTCAAAAACATATTTGAAATACATCAGTCGCTGTTACCTGTTCTCTACAAATATCATGATTATATTCATCATATTCATCATATTTATCATATTTTCGTGTAAGCATCAAAGCCTGCAAGACTCCCGCCTGGGGGGGGGGGTTGTCTCCCGCTTTTTCTTACTCTTTTACAAAGTCTCGCACTCTCCCGCTTTTATTAGAATTCAAAAAAGTAGAATTATTCCATCGGTGGCTGTAAAGTTGTACTGTCTTACCATGTCGTTGCACCATAAACGCGCGTAATATATATGTCCCTGATGATGCCCATAATGGTTCAAAATGCATGAAATGATGGTGCAAATTTCAAATTTTTCCTTGTAGTGCATGCCTCCAGACTCCTTAGCCGTCCGTCAAACTTTCGGCGCTTGCCCTCCCACTTTTCAGTACCTGCAGCAGGGAGATCTCCCACTTTGAACATAGGCTAGCTTGGATGCTCTGAAGCATTTCTATCAATGTGATCACGGAAAGCACAGATTCTAGTACTCATACAACAGCATTCAGCTGGATACAAGTCCTGATCAGTTTACCAATGCTGAATTCAATAAAGTTAAAGGAGATCTGTTATAAAATATGGCAGCTTGAAGAAGAGATTTTGTTGGTCACATTGTCCATTCGGGTCTTTCGTCAACAATCGTATCACTCTTTGTTGCGCCTCTGCTACCCTGTAAACACCCTTGCCTTCTTCATCAATTCGAAAATGCGCAACATATAACCCACATACTCCGCGATATTGTTACCGTTAATGATTCAATGAGTGGTGTTGTACAACACCCGGGCTGAACTTGGGTCTGGCATTCCAAGAATTTTTCAAACTCCCGGGGCGCTGAACAGGAATATTACAGGATTGTAGTGGGTATGTGCCGCGGGAAAGGGCCTATTTTCATTACTCCCTGGATTAGAGAAGCTCCCCCCCCAAAAAAAGTACACTGCTGGATTAGGACAGGGGTAACAATTATTTGAGTGAACTTATTCATTTTTCAAACAAATGTATAGATCTTGGATATAGGCTGGATATATAGGATGTAATTAGTAAGTTCTTTGGGGGAATTTTTGTGAGAAGTAAGAATATGGTGAAAACTTGGTCTCCAAAATGCACCAGGATGCACCAATGCAGCACTCCTTTCAACACATTACAGGATTAAGAGAGGATACCTTTTACATCTGGTGTAGGATTAAGGTAGGGCATTGTATAAAAATATCCGAGGCACACACCCACCGAGATGATGCGTATGTGCGCCCCGGCCCTCCCCGAGATAACCGTACACCAAGTAATGTTATTGCTAAGCGTACGTACAGTTGGTATGGTGACACGTGTTATTGTGAGTTGGACGGCCTGCTTTCTGAATGGTGTCGCACATTCCGTCGATGTTATCTTGGGCTGCTTGTATTAGACTTCAATTCATCTTCATTGCACATCAATTTACTATTGCTAGACCGCGTGTAATAAATAACGTCCATCCATGTATGACCCCAGACGAGCGAGACCGTTATGTCTTCCGTGATTATGACGCAGACCTATCGAGATATAAGCTCAATAATTTCACACTTGAGCTGGGTCATAGCATTCGTCACTTTTATCATATACCGTTCACGCCGTGTGTGGCAAAGAGGTTACCTTCCCATCATAGACAACGCTTTTATACAGAGCAGCAACTAATTAATAGAACCGACTGATATAATGTATGCATTAAATTATGAACTTTCTAACATTGCCATGCGACGACTTAAATCATTGTGTGAAATAACAAAAAGATTATCAGTATCTTCTAAATGACTGGTCTTTCGCTGGTCGAAAAACAAACTTTAGTATCAGAAGGACATCTGTAATTATTACTACTTTCTGTGTGAAATGAGTGGCACAACAAGAGACAGTAATTAAAATCTACGAAACATAAATATGAATAATGTGTTCGATGTGAAACGAATCCTCATTACAGATAACATAATAAATACCCCAATCAGGCCTCCGAAGAAGTGCAAAAATATAATGCCCTGCCAATGTACTACTCGTTTATACCGACCATAAAAAAGCGATTTTACTCACTATAAGCGTATTGTGCAAACAGAATGTATGGTTACTTCATGCCTGTTCCCATTTTAATGCAAGTCTTGCGTAGCTTGTGTGCTCGGAATTATGATAATTGTGCGTATATTTTCTAATATGGTTTGAAATTTTGAACTAATAGGTTTCTCAGGAACGGTCGTGTATCGGTGGCTTCCAGGCGACCTGGTATTTCACTATCTAATTAACTATTAATTTTAATAGCCCGACTTTTAAATGTGGAACGTTTGATCAAAAAAGAGACACTGACCGTTTAAACATCCGTTCCTTTCGTTGACTCTTTCAGTGCTACATTTAGAACAGAACCACCAGCTTTTCTCGGCGCGCTTTGAGCTCAAAGCGCGCCGAAGAAACTGTTGACCTGGACTATTATATTCTATGTAACTACAGGTACACTGCTACTTGAATATTAAGGTCTTTTTGATAAGGACCATGGATCCAGTAGCCTTATAATTCAGAGCAGTTCGTTTTGAGCAATTCTACTTCACTCGTAGTTGGCATTGAGAAAGAGTTAACATGTCGTGCCGTTATGTTCTACCATTTGCATTCCAAAGTTGTTTCTGTCGCCAATCAGCCATTATTATCCCAAGCATTACGCATGCCATTTGTCTAACATGTCCCCTGTCGGTCTCAAATCTATTCATTGGAAGCTACCATGACACTCGTTTAACGCTCTGGCCTACATTGTCAACCATTCTGTAATGGTTGTTCTCGGTTGCATATTGGTACTAATGTTGTGCTACAGTGGGGACAACTGTCAGACAGATAACACAAATTGATTAATTCTCCATATCCTGATCAGATTAAACATTGAAAACAACTCGATTTCATATCATCAGTTAATATTTCTCTCATAACTAGGGCCATCATATCCTTTTCCAGTTATACTTGCTTAACATTTTAATGGAATTGTATAGATTGAAAATTCATGGATAAATTATGGTGCAAGTTGACTGTGCATTTTAAGCTTCATTTTTTTCAATGACAGATTGTCTAGAACCATTGTAACATGTATTAATTATGGCCCTTTTTAGGCAGAACACGTACGACAATTTATGATACAACGTTTTTATGACAGCTGAGGGTGAACCTGAGAACTGCAGGTCTCATTATATGATACGTTTGAAGATACCATCATGATAATCTAATTAGGACTCGAAAATGAGTCAATGTAAGGATCAATGGCCACGCTTTCTTATTGAAAAAAAATATTCAAAAGAAAGTTTATTCCCATGACGTGTAAAGGGATACAGGTTTTTTATTTTCCCAAGAACACAACACAGATAATAACTGTGTCCCCATGGCATAAACTCACTGATCGTTATAAAATTGTAATTGGAAATCATATGAAAACAAGGACATAGCTGTGTAAACTAGCGTACAGAAGTGACTAGGATTGTACCGTGACTGAAGGCTTAAGAAAAAAACTTAAAAAGTATGAACGGACAAACGAACGATGGACCCAAAGTAATCGCTTCTTGGAAAGCTAACTCGACTGAGAATCTCAGTGAGATGGTAGAGTAACTACCTCAGAGGACAAGACGCAAAGAAGTCGTGATTGCTGAAGCCACCATGACCTACCGGGAACAATTTTAGCATAACAAAATGAACGACATTTTAAAGTGGCATGCAACATATCACAGGCTTTCGTAGTTTCATGTTCACGTTACAGTAGAGTTTTGTAACTCAATAAAGTGAAGTAATGTATATCATTTTAAAGATTTTTAAAAAGTAGGGAATACAAAGTTCCCTGCTCAAAAATAATAGCAATGTTTTCTTTCTTTCTTTCTTTCTTTCTTTCTTTCTTTCTTTCTTTCTTTCTTTCTTTCTTTCTCTCTTTCTTTCTCTCGCTCTCTCTCTTTCTTTCTTTCTTTCTCTCTTTCCTCCCTTTCATGAGTATGAATTGATGGCGAGGCAAAGATCTCACTTCTGGAAGTTGAAAACAGACTGCTTCACAGGCAATAATAAAGACTGCAATCAGAAGAGATACTACTTATTCAGCTGGTACCGTCCATCATGCTGGCATTCAAGGTATACTGGCTTCAGCATTACCATTCTGATCTAAGTCGATATAAAGCAACAGTAAGATATACTGAGTCCACATTTTTTTGTGCACACGCCGTTTGCTATTCAGGAGAAAAACCCGTCTGACGCGAAAAGCTATTGGCTTCGAACGGATTTTACGCAGACTTGCAGGAACACATTATTTTGCAAAAGAATAATTTTCAGCTATTCGAAAAATATTAAGCAAACGCATTACATTTGAAACAAACCACTGACTGCCATTGATCAGCGATACAAATGCTCCTTACAACATATATTTTTTTTAGGAAACATGTATGCACCGGTGTATACAACCAATCAAATTGTATTATGTAACATGGATACGATAGATCACGAAAAATCATGTTAAACTTTTGTTTGTCAATCCTGTATTATCAACATAATCTGTTAAAACGGTTTTCATGAACTTTATGACTGTGAATTTTATTTGCTATATTTATCATCTTTTCTCCTGTAGGCCATAGACATACCATAGCTGAACTCTGGGAGACTGTGGAATTTGAACAACAAGTTATACGCCAACAGCCTTCATCGTCAGACACAATGTTTGATTAATGAGGCAATGTATTCTTGGAAGATCTCCATAGTATAAAACCTTTTTTGGAAACAAATTAAATAACAGAAAGGCACCCAACGAGAACAAAAATATGAGGAGAGGAAACGGCAAAGCAGGTGATATATGAGGCGACCGTTCATTCTTCTTCTTCTTCTTCTTCTTCTTCTTCTTCTTCTTCTTCTTCTTCTTCTTCTTCTTCTTCTTCTTCTTCTTCTTCTTCTTCTTCTTCTATTCTTTTTCTTCTTCTTCTACTCTTCTTCTTTTTCTTCTTCTTCTTCTTCTTCTTCTTCTTCTTCTTCTTCTTCTTCTTCTTCTTTGGTTGCTGTGGTTGTGCTGAACAGCGTTCTAAGAAAAATGTAATACGTATTATAGGCCTGCGGCAAATCTCAGAAAAGGGCCTTATTTAAGGAGTTTGGTCTACCCGTCTGCCTTATAGCTGTAACATACCTCATTCTTTGGCAAATCTTCTGTAGATTTCAAATATACCTGTTGTGGAGCTCTCATGTGGTCCAGTTTTACGGTATATGCAAATAAAGAAACCTTTATAGTAGAGCAGCTAAATTTTCAAAAAAGGCTTATTTTCAGTTTTCGTTCAACCGGAAAAACACCAGGCTGGATTTGGTATCAATCAAACGATAAGAACCTGAAGTTTAAAGTTAGGTAAGGTGTACTATCAATTTCATGGTCAATTTGTATTTATATTGGTTACCATGGCAACGAAATTAAGTTTTCATGAAATGAAGGGAGAATCACCTTATTAACCATAACTTTATACGCATACAAGATACCACCTCACAACTTTACATCAACATACCTTCTATACAGGTGTTTCATAAGAAACCAGTTTGAGATAGTAAGTTTCAACAGTTGGTTGCCATGGCAACAGAATGTTTGTAACAATCACTTAAATTTGCATGTAAACACTACAACTTATTTATAGTTTTAAATATCGGGAATAATTTTCATAACATTTGATGTTAAAATGTAAAAAGATTCTTTCTGCACTAACAATGAGGTCAACTGAGTGAAGGAAGACTGTTTTGGGTAGCCTAGCAACGTTCTTGCAAATGTTTACATTACTCAAAATGAGCAAATCTTTATGGATATTGCAAAAATTGGTCATATGGCCAGTGCTACGCATTGCTGAGAAATGATACATACAAGTGATAATATTGCCAGAAAATCTGTCCTTAAACAAAAAAATTCTTAGTTAAATTTGGTATTAATTGAAAGATAAGAACCTGTAATGAAAGGTTACTTAAAAGAACCATCGATTTAATGGGCAACATATGTTTTTATTGGTTGCCATGGTAATGGCATTTTTTAGTAGTCCAGGGAAAAACACATTTTCAACTATTACGTAATGAAAATGCAAGGTACCACTTCACAACTTTACATCAGCATACCTACTATACAGGCATTTCCTAAGAAACCAGTTTGAGATTGTAAGTGTCAAAGTTGGTTGCCATGGCAGCAGAATGTTTCTAAAAATCACATAAATTTGCAATCAAACGTCAGAAGCTTGTTTCTAGCATCAAACTTTAGCAATACTTCTTATCAAATGCGCTGTTAAAATGTAAAGAGACTCTTTCTCCACTAAATTTGATGTAAATTGAGTCAAGTAGGAGTGTTTTATGGTCACGTAGCAACGTTCCGCCAAATATCATGATTATTCAAAAGCAGATTTTTGTTGATATTGGACACGCATTATCAACTGTGTTGCAAACTGCTGAGCAATGATACATGTGGTAATACAACCAGTAGATGTTTTTATAAACTTTCCATATTTCCCTGCAGTAACTCCTGTCCTAAAGCAACATTATTATTGTATGTCTTTTTAACAATAGAATTAAAGAATTTGTTCCAAATTTTGTGCCTTTTTCAAATATATTTTTCATTTAACTCTAATTTAAGGTATCCATGACACTGAGCGCATACTTATCAAGCATATATATTACCTATCATATCCAGCAAAAAGATGGTAAAATTGTCAGAGCTCCCAAAGAACGTCCTTACAGCATGCCCACCTAATCAGCGCAATTTTGTCTGAATTATTTTGTGTCAATGTAAGAAACCATTTTATATTCAACACAATGTGCCTCCCTTTTCCCCTTCCTGAAGTAAATATTCAGACAATTAACATGGCAAAAAAGTCTCAACATTGCCACATTTAGTTGCACTTCTAGAACTTTTGTCATCTGCCCATTGGCAGATGTCTCAAACCTACATGTGATAGGTAGAACTCTGTGTCTGTCTGCAATAGTTCGGAAGATATGGAGCTTTTAAAATTTCAATTGTCCCTAATTTGCATAATTTTAAACACCATGACTATTCCAAGTCAGGTGCTTAATTTCACCGGTAGGTGAGTCACCATGGCAAGTTGTGTGATTGTCGGAATAACAGTGTCCGAGAAAAGCTCCAGACAAATTTGGTCGTAAGAAAGAAAGAAAGAAAGAAAGAAAGAGAGAGAGAGAGAGAGAGAGAGAGAAAGAAAGAAAGAAAAGAGGGAGGAAAGAAGGAAGGAAAGAAAGAAAGAAAGAATGAAAGAGAGAAAGAAAGAAAGAAAGAAAAGAGGACGGAAAGAAGGAAGAATGGAAGGAAGGAAGGAAAGAAAAAAATAATTCTTTGAAAAGCAAAATGTCTGGGTTTGCACCCAGACATAAAAAAGCCACTGACGCGTGTCCTATAGAACAAAACTTGCTGGAGATCTATCCAAAGTACATCTGCAGCAGTGGGAAGTCTACAGTGGATCCAGTAAACTGTGTTTGGGAACATTACGTATACATGTATTCACAGCAGCCTATCACTGTACCAATGGCAATGTGCTCTCTCTTGTATAATCACGATTTTTTGTGAAAAATCCGTGGCCAGGAGGAAGCATCGCCTAGCCGCTCTGATGGACACCAAGTCAAAGTAATACCCACCACCTTTGAATAGAGTTCAGTCAGTGATTTGAGAGAAGTCGGAAACAAAAAATGACTAGAAAAGATTTGCTTCACAGCAAATCTGTCTGGGTACCTTCAAAATGAGAACAGTTTGAAATGCTGCACTTTGCCATTGTTCAGCATAGTCTAAATTTTGTGTATTATGCTAATTTACATAAATTAGAACGCTATAACTCTCTGGTTCTTGGTTCATTGGATGTGGCCATGTCACAAAACTTACAAGATAAAGTTTGAATGACACTACTATCTGTAATAGTTTTGATAGCTATTCAAAGACTTTCATTTTGTGTATTTGCCAATTTTGCATAAATTGAAATCCTACAACTTTGGTTTATGGTTCATGGGATGCGGCTTTGCCACATACCTAAAAACTGAGGTCGGAATGGCACCTCTATGTACAATAGTTTTGCAGTTATTCAAGATTTAATTTCTTGTATTCATCTTATTTGCATCAATAAAAATTGTACAATTTTGGATGATGGGTCATTGTATGCAGCTATGTCACAAACCCCAAAATTGAAGTTAATATAGCATCTCTATCTATAATAGTTTTGAAGCTATTCAACATTTAAAATTGTGCATATCCACCTAATCGGCATAGTTAAAAATCCTATAACTTTGGTTCATGGTTCATTGGATTTGGCTTTGCCCCAAACCCTTATATTTACCTTAGAATTTCATCTCTATCTATAATAGTTTTGGAGATATTCAACTTTTAAATTTCTAAATGCCCCTCATTAACATAAATTGAAATTCTACAACTTTCATTTACTGTCCATTATATTGGCATGTGTCACAAACCTAGATGTGCCCATTAAAATTTTGTGTTTATCTGCAAACGTTTGATAGATATGGAGCTTTAAAATTTTAGAAAGGCCCTAATTTGCATAATTTTAAACATGTCGATTATTCCAAATCATATAAGTCAACTTCCTTACTAGCTCCGTTACCATGCCAAGTTTAAACATTGTAGCTTGCACAGTGTCTGCCAAAAGCTCCAGATAAATTATGTGGTGGAAATAAGAAGAAAGAAAGAATGAAAGAAAGGAGAAATTTTGAAAAAACAATGTCTGGGATGACACACACACACACACACACATATATACATGTATATATATATATGTATATATATATATATATATATATATATATATATATATATATATATATATATATATATATATATATATATATATATATATATACTTGTTCTATATACTCAGCTGCCCACTCTGTGTAAGTAAAGACAAAATATTTTGAAAAACGAAGTGATCTGTAGTAACTGAACATTAAACAATATTGAAATCGGAAATGGCGATTTTGGTCTTTTTGCATGTGACAAAAAGACTTGTATAATGCAAATATATGCATATGACATTATTCTACAGACACAGCTTCATTTGTAGGATAGTTTTGGTGCCTGAAGGAACCTGAAAGGTACGGTTCTGTAATTTAAAATAATAAACCTATATTGAAGAAATCTCTTCGATTTCATTAAAGTGATGGCTTTGCTTTTCAGACGTAGGTATCTATTTTTTCTCATAGCATAAAACTGGACCACCTGAGAATTCCACAACAGGCATTTTCTAAAAGTAGACAACATTTTACATCAGGTAGGCTATGTTGCAGCTATAAGGCAGGCGGGTAGACCAAATTCATATTTTAGCCTCAAATGCCGCAGGCCTAAAAGCCATCTTGGGGCAAACATAATGCACGTCGCAGTCAACTCATAGTGGGTTCATAAATTACGCATACCTGATTAGATATCCCTCCCAAATCTATATTTGGTATTCACTCAGGTTAAGAAGTGAGGTCGTGGTCGATCTTGTTGTTAGAACAGTACATGAAACTGGATACAGATTGTCCCATGGCGCAACGCTTCTGGTATAAATACCTAGAGCAGGCTCGTCACCAAGGGGAGGGGTTCCAACGACCCCCCCCCCCCCCATTAACTAAAGGGGGGGTCGCTGTTGGTGCGAGTTCCTTGTGATTTGACAATTACAACATCTGTAAAAAGTAAAGAGGTAACGGCATTAGAGATCAGTTAGGGTGGTTTGTGTAAAGTTTCTTAACCACGTAGAACAATTTCCCCTGTACAATTTTGTGACCTTACATGTACGTTTTTGCATTGAAAAATTCATCATGTGAACTGTATCTTACCATTTCTAAGGTTTAATGTGCATGTTCATGGGGTATATGTAAACATATTAAAAATCACAAACCCGACAGCTTAAGCTATCGTTATCGTCATTAAAAACACCATTACAGATTTTGCGGTTCCTTCGAGTCTAATCAGACTGCGTTTACAGCGATCAACATGTCGATAACTGATTTCTTAGAATTGACAAATGTCTAGCCTAACTGTTTCAGTTTTACCTGCAGTTGAAAAACATGTCGTGTCTTTTTCAAGGTGCACTTTTAGTGCAACACTGTTGTCATGGCACGAATCTCTTTTAAGGTGGTTGGGGAGGCCCTTCTGCTAAACGAGGGAAACCAGGTCATCTCAGTTTCAAAATTGGTGGTGCCCTTTTATTAAATACTTTTTTCAAAATATCCATATGAAAGTATTTATATTTATGACTTTTGGTCTAAAAATCCTAGATGTATTAAAAGAGAGTGTATTTGATAGCACGTGTCAACTTGAACGCCCTTTGAGAAATGGTAACTTTTCCTGTTTGAAACATTTTCTTCTGAAATGTACCTTTCGTTTAACCTCAAAAATATTATTTTGCCCATCTCAACATCATGAAATACCAAAGGTTAATATGTTTACCAAGGACTGGTGTTGTACCTACTTTGGCAGTTTTATACTGCAATAAGATATAGATAAAATTCGGACTTGCAAACTTTGGTGATGGGTTTTTGAAAACAGAAGCTCAATCTCAATGTAACAAAAAAAATTAGAACGATAAGACCATGCTGGACACATTAAACTTATAATTTTACAAGTTCCAAACAGATTGGACAAACATGAAAACTTTATGGCTTAAAGAAAAGTATATTTTTTCAAGTAATATCTATAAAGACGACAAGATGATATTCCATTTTTTCATCATAAACGACCATGCCAAGCAAGAAATATACTCCCTTATATGTAGCCATCGGTTCATCCAGACAATTCTAAATATACATGCATGTACTTTTATAAGAATTTTTGAACAGTTAATATTTTGTGCACCATCAAAAGCAAAGACTTTTTTGTGACTGGCCTTTCCAGCGGCCACCTAAAGCCCGTGTCTATTGCATGAATATCGTAAAATAAATGGTATTTTCATATAGCAACTGTCTAATTTGAGTTGGATATGGTATTTCTGGACAAAAATTTGACCCAAACACTCGTCAGAATACATTTTTGTTTTGTTTGGTTGTTATTTTCCCAAAAGCTCCTACCTTGGGAGGCGAGCTAGCCCCGCTCCCGCCCCCCCCCCACTCTGTCGCCTACGCACCCTCGGAATGTCAGTATCTTCCAAATCCGAACCCCCTTCCAGGTAGAGCTGGTGGCGGGCCTGCAGAGGGCTGCTTGCTCTGGCATCTGGTCATAGACTCTGAAAGCTATTCTTGAAAAGCTTATCTCACCCCATTTCTGGGTCTATGAGCAAGATACAACGACATATTATCATACCTGGTGATGGTTATGATTGCTGCCAGTGTAAGGACTCTGCTTAAACTGAACAAACTTGGCCAGCGTCTCTTTGATCAATACATTAGTACCTGTCACGAAGGAACACCCTGATGAGAGACCAACTGACTTTTCAGACCACTTTTAAACATACTTTACTTGGTACTTTTCTTGTTACTTGTACCTCTCATGAGAAACCACCTGTCTTATAAGACCACATTTTGATCCTCCATTGGGGTGGTCTCTGGTGACAGGTACTACTGTACACAACCCAAATCAGCCCGTATCTGAGGCAGCACGTGTCTGTTAGTACTTTGAAAATCTGTTTACTTCTTATGATAAGTAATTTGCTAGCAAGATACATTGTGAACTCTTGACTACTCCAACCAATTTTCTGCTCTGCATTTGCAGTTTTCGACTCTGTTAGTGACACTATGCATGTATCTTACAAGTCAGAACTCGTTTTGGAAACTCTAAACAATTAAGTCTTTTTCCAGAAGAACAAGGGTGTGCAATGAGTCGTGCCTTATTTTTTATTTTTTATTAAAGATGTTCTAATTTATTTGCTATGGATTGTGATCCTGTGACTTTGCAAAAAAAAAATGAAAAGAAAAAAGTTTAATTGCTTGGTTTATACCGCTGGTCTGACATTACAATCTGAAAGAAAACAAGGATCACAAAATTATTTGAATATTCTAAGTACAAGTGTACAAATTGGTATTTAAGTGTCAACATAAAAAATCCAGAATTATTATTTTTAGATAAAACGGATAAAAAATTAAGGAGTTCAATTATGTTAGAAAACGTTCAATTAGGAAAAAAATCAAAACATGCATATCTTGGGATTTAAATACCTGCTTTCCGACCCCTTTGAAGGTACAATCGAATTAGTGCGCGATAAAGAAATCGAGGGCTTGGCGAGGTTGAAGTTGTGTCAACAGATGCTGGTGAGGTGTGAGTGCAAAATTGTTTCAGTTCATGTCTCATAAGGTTATTTCCGCTCCAATTGTGTTATTTGCCTCAGAAATTGGGGAACCTTTACAATTAATCCGTCTAAGTCAAAAACACCTGCGGTTATTTCAAACTTGTGTTGGCCGGTTATATGTTTTGTTTATTATGGCGTATAGCCTGGGAGTAAAGCATATAATGTTGCCGTCTTTGAGGAGCTTGGGTTTCCCCCATTTCGCTGAAAATAATAAATATTGTGTGTGAAGATAGGTTTAATATTACAATTGTCAAGGAAAATTCCCCAATCATCAGACTCTTATCAGTGCAATATTGACATGTCGAATGCTAATCCAAACCAATCCATGTGTAGAAGACGCGAAAAAGATGTTAGTGAAGGTTGAATCCTAAGAACTTTGGTATAATCAAGGAAACGCATCAGGCATAGTTCCCTCCGTGATATTTAAGAACAAATTACGGTAGAAATATCAGCGACCGTTGGAAAAAAGCATTTATCGGTGTGAAACAATGCAATACCAAGCAAGTGTTTCAATTCATCATGAAATGTCATGATTCCGAATGAATCAAGAGGACATGAGGAGTTGTATTTCTTCTTCATCTTCTTATTTATTTCATTCATTCATTTATTGAATATATTTATACAGCGTGACCCGTTCAGCCATGGGCTGTTCTTCCACGGGGCACTATTACACAATTAAAGATACAATTGACAATTGATCAAAATAAATCAAGAATACATATAAAATTACAAGTAAATATATATAAAATATGTAAGATAAAAGTTAACATTGCAACACCTTGTTCAATTTAAATAATATTGTTAAAGTCCAGTTTTAAAATCTTCAATGTTATTAACCTCCTTTAAAAAGTCGGGAAGATTGTTCCACAACATACCACCATTATAAACAAAAGATTTCTTAAAACTCTCCTTATGCGGAAAGAAATAAAAATATCGACAATTTGACAACCTTGTGTTATAGCTGCCGATGTCTTTGACTAGCGTAATTTGGTCACATAGGTAGTTTGGGGCTTAACCATTCACACATTTATACATTAAAACCGCCTTCTTCTTCCTCTTCTGCTTCTTCTTCATCTTCTTTCTTGCTTTTGTTTTTTTGGCGGTTGTTGTTGTTGTTGTTGTTGTTGTTGTTGTTGTTGTTGTTGTTGTTGTTGTTGTTGTTGTTGTTGTTGTTGTTGTTGTTGTTGTTGTTGTTGTTGTTGTTTGGGGTTTTTTTTGCTTGTTTTGTTTTGTTTTTTGTTTTACTCTTTTTTGTTGGGGTTTTTCGTGTCTTGTTTTTTCGTTTCTGTTTTGAGGCACATACCTTCAGTATTTTCTGTTGTTGATTCTTTAAGCCGTGTACTATGATTGTGTGAAACTTGATACAATGCCACTGTATCTGTGTTTTATGTAGTGATGTCAGTGTAATTTCATGTGTTGAGTTTCATGACAAATCTGCCGAACAGTACCAGGTATAGCCGCCGGACGCAAAACGTCATGCTTTATACTTATACTACAGCCCTGAATCCTTCCACCCGTAAGCCGGCCATAACTGGTTGGTTACCAAATGTTAGTTGTTTCAATACGTTTGATTAATTTCAAGAGTAACGGAAAACAAATGTGGGGATTGTAAATGAAACCTGTCAATATAACACACCTTGGGACGCATCATTCCTTGGCGTGGGATAGCGCCCAACCAAGGTCATGGAAAGAGAGTCGATTCGACGGTACTTCGCAGAGGTTTGTACAGCACTTGACTCAAAAGAAAAGAAATAACAAGAAAAAAAGGGAAAAAAGTAGACACTCTGTAGATCTCTCTTCGATTAAGCTCTCTGTGAATGAACTTAATTGGTTGCACCATGACAGAACAACACAATCGCATTTCACCAGGCAATAAAAATAAACAATTGTACAACACCACACAACATATGTGTAAATCTAATACCTACAAATATAATAAAAGAAAACCGTGCAAAAAAGTCAAAAGCCTCAAAAAGATATTGTCGGGAGATGTCGCAGAAAAAGACAGAATTTAATTTAGTACAAAGTGAATAAATATGGAGAAACAAAGGGTGAACAAATGGAACTGCTATTAAAATATTCCGACCTTCATTAACGAGGCTGGGAGGACCATGTCTTCTAATGTAGATAAGTGCGAACGCTTTATATTTTCTGCATTAGACAGTGTAAACTTCCACATTTACGTTTACCTTACCTCTTCTACCGGGCACAGACCAGCCCAACTACTTTCCAAGTGAAAGTCGGAAATGTAATTAAAAGAAAGGATCTAGCCTATTCAAAGTAAGTTCTGCTCTGGCCCTGATGGTAAATATAACACGCTCTTTAAAACCTGCATTCCCGTATTCTGGATACGTCTACGAAATTATTCAATCGTTAACTTCATTGCTACTCATATTTTCCTTATGTCAAAAGTGTAACAAACAAAAAAAATTCGACCACCTATTACTTTTCCCTTTAATGTTTCTAAGTTCTTTGAAAGCTTGGTGTATTTTGTTGTCTGTGAGTACCAAGCAGGTTTAGATTTAATGGTTACGACTGCGAAATAAACGTGACATGTGTTTCGGTTAAATCATAGCTTGTACATAGCTTCTTGAGGATTCCTAACATTTTGTTTTCACCTGTCGTAACTATAGCTCACAACACTGGAACACGCCCTCTGAATGCCGTGTTCCACACATTCGCTCCGGTGTAATTGAACATACTATTAGGTATTCCACGCTGGTAGTCCACGTATGCTAAGTGAAGGACTTAAATTCGATATGTGATGATAATTTAAATACAGATATGCTGCACGTTTATGTACACATCGATTCATATAATTTCCTGAGTGGTCTTATATAATCCAGTTGTTCTCCATGATAATGGTTTTGTGTAATTACCTGCAAGGACAAGAAATAGGATAACAAAAGTGTATAATGTTTAGGACCCTTACTGATTGAATTGAAATACCGCTGAGTTTTCTTGGTCAATTTATGTGACATGAGCAATTACTTTGGCACTGCAGGTGCTATTTATGTCTCATTTCAGTGGCAAAATTGTATGGGTCTTTACCAGATAGTACGGGAATTGTATTTTTCCATTCAGCTTAACTTAACACGTTTAATGCGGAGGATAATACAGAAATATGCAATAAATATTCTTCTACGACACACTAACTAATAGAAATTGTCAGTTTTGGTCACTTTTTTTTTTTTTTGTTAAAGGTGGACGAAGAAAATTGCAAGGATCCCTAGCTTGCGCTTGAAAATGATAATTAAGCATCATCATGGTCGACATCATTATCATAATCAAGAAAATTTCGTGAAGTAATGTTTCTTGTCTTAGTTTTAAAGTAAAGAAATTTGTCTCTCGCAGGCAGCTGTTCTTCGCGTTTTGCGTATATTTGACTCTTCCGTGTTTTTCTTTCGCGAATAAAAGCCCGTTTAAGAGCAGACATACGGCGTTGCTTATTTATTTCACAATAATGTTCCGAATTCATTAAGGGTTTATTAAAATTATATCAATATCTGATAATTTCCTACTGACCTAGCCTCCTGACCCATAAGAAAAAAAACAGACCAGAGCCATAATTTTGAAAAGCAATTCATTTTAGAGTATCGTCCGTCTCCGAAAAAAAAAATCCGATTTTTACTTTTTCTTCCTCCGTTTTCATGATTTGTATGGACCAAACAATGGCTTCCTGTGTTGAAATGTTGATCTAGGACAATCTGAAGCAGCTGGCACCCTCATAAATTGACCTACGTCCTGCCTCTGACTCAAATACTGAACCACCCTGAGAAAATAACACTAATTAAGGTCTGAAGGTTGATTGACTGCATGATATATTATCTTTCTTTTGAAACCAGCATTTTTATTGCGCCTGTCGCTGTCACAAAAATCTGTCAAGCAACCTGTCAAGAGAAACTATAGACAGAATCACACACACACACACACACACACACACACACACACACACACACATACATACATACATATGTGTGTGAGTGTGTGTACAGACAAACATGCAGCACACACAAAATCAACGCTTGTCACACGTCACGTGCATTAAAATATACAATGCATGTGTACATTTTAAATAAATACATGCAGATGCAGTATAGCATTACGTTTGCTCAGCAAACGTATGAAAAATCCATGTTTAAGATCATTGCTTGATGAAAATGAAAATGCCGTAGAATACGTTTTCTGGCTTTTATTCTCGTCTCGTTGTGTAGACATAATTTTGTATAATTATATATTCACCTTGTTTGTTGTTGTGGTATTAAAACTGCACCAGTTGTGCATGTAAAACAATAGACAAAAAAGCAAGCAACTTTGACCTTGAGCAAAAGTAACCCACAGGCAACCCAAAATATTGATGGCAAGAGCTACCTCTTCAACACGTTCACGGTGACATTTCAAGCTCTTAAGTAATTGTCTTATTGAGACATCATAAAATACAAAGTCGGCAAAGATATTTTATTGAATGGTTTAAACCATGTGGACACCAATCGATTTAGCTTAAAGATGCTTCACGTAGTAACGTGCTTCACTAAAACCAAATTCGATTTACGACTGTTGCTATATTTTTCGCAGTAACCATGGTAACTACGCGTGAAATCCGCTGCTGTTCTCACGGAAATCATCTTCCACACATTTGCACATTCACAAGAAGCAAGCGAGATATGACTAGAGGTACTGTTGTATATATATGGCTGGGAGAAATGAATTTTTTACAGCTCATGTCTTCACTACTAGCCCTCAGACAATGTTTTTTTTTAATCACAACACATTTAATTTGGTAATATGAAATCCCACAGAGGACGAGCAGGTAGCTATTTAGATTACAGACAGAAACTCTTAATTCATGTACTTGAGAATTTCAAGACTATATCTGAATATCTGAATGTCATAACCGTCACCTTCAGATTGGCTTATATTACAAACTCAGCTCCATGTAAAGTTCTTTTTTTCTCTCAGAACTAGTTCTTTTGAATTTAAAGTATGTAAACTGACATCGTTGCGGGCCAAAGTACTGCTGCATCTGCTATGACTGTATTGTAACCTACAGACATATGTTCTTACTGCCTATACACCTGTAACTTTAAGCTGTAGTCGTCAGCGTTCATAAGGTAACGTATCCATAGTACTGACCCTGATAACAGACATAAAAGTATTATGGATATTATTTGGCATTTTGAAATAATAAACCTTGTTATTCAACTTGTATTGTGACTCATTTTTCAATGAATGTATGCTATTTTGATTGCAAACTGATTACTTTCACAGTAATGATGTCCAAAAATGGCCATAATATCGTTATTCAGAGCGGTAATATATCCAATTGAATCGGTAATTGAAATATTTAAATCAATGACAGGGGCGTAAATATTGAGACTGGCGATCAAAATAAATATTAAAAAAGCAATTTAAATAGGCCTGATTAGGACGCCGATCCAGTGATATTTTTAGCCCCTCAAGCTTGTTGTTTGGAAAAATATTTGCAAATTAATCCGGCATATATGTTAAATAGATGGATAGTTTCAAGTGGATGACCTAAATTGCTAGCCCTATCATCCCAAAGGTAAGGATGGAATATCCGTGTGCCTGGTCTGAAGATGTCGCTGGTAATGAGAGTTTGTGGTTGTGTGTTCCGTCACATTGTGCCACAATTTGTTACGTTCACCTAATGAAGTTAAAGAATGTTTTTGTGGAAACATCAAATTCCGCAAGAAAAAAATTTAGACTCATGACCTGCAGTTAGAATACACAAATGAATCGTCATCACCCAATTGCACAAGTTGGTAATAATTAAATATTAAAGGATTAAAAACACGGCTTCGCTTGACAGATAGGATTGTATCGGCAGATAAACTGTCAAGCTCGGCCGTGTTTGAATATATTTATGATAAAGGTCTTATACCATGATACCATATTAAAGACTCACAAAATGTATCCATGTGACGATAAAACAAAATTCTCTACAGAGCCTGTATCGGAGAATAAAGATTGGTTCCGTGATGGTTTTGTTTTTTTTTTGATATCCGAATGGCCTACCACTCCCTCTTTTATAAAATTTTATACAATAATAATAATGATAGTAATAATAATAATAATAATGATAATAATAATAATAATAATAATAATAATAATGATGATGATGATGATAATAATAATAATATTAATAGGATGGATGAAAAATCATCTGAATGAACCTATGTGTATATGGGTAATGTGACCCAAGGACTCGTAGTAGAATGATTTTGTAGAGATAAGTTTGGCTTGCTTCACTCAGATTTTTAATATTTATCAATTGTCTCGTTAATACCGATTTTTTAAAGTCTACAACGTTTATCTCTTATGCCTTGTAATTTTTAACAAATTGTTATATTGGCTTGCCTGGCCCCTTTGTTTGAAGAAACTACCTATGTGTTAGGAAAAGCCTCGACCTGGGTCCCTGCACCAAAGGGTATCACACATGTAAACTCAACTTAAATTCTAAATTATTTTCCCTCACCTCATTCACTTTAAATTTTATAATCCATAACAATAGATGGCTACATGGGACACCCTTTTACTTTGATCGACGCGATCTACAGCGCTGTACATTAAAGGAATTTGGTGGTTCGCTAATGCGTTGTAACAATGGTAGAACAACAGGACAACACAAAATTCCTGGGCTTCATTTTTCGAAGATGACAATCTGCTCTCACAGCAGAATCTTAAGGGACTCACAGGATATGTTGAACATAGCAGGGGAGTACGGGCATAAGTGGAGATTCGAATTTAACAGGCATTTTTAACCCTGCTTAATTTTAATATCCACTTAAATTCCCGTACTCCCCTAGTGACGCAAGAGAAATTCCAAATTCCAAAGGGCAAAGAAGAAGTGATTCAGATAGGGGAGGTTGATGAGTAGGAATGTTTCGGGGTAAAAAGAAAAGCAACAACGAAAGGCATGTTCGGATACCAGATTGATACGATAAAGCGGAAATTGAACCCTACAAAGGAAATGATGAAAGCCACAGCGATCAATAGTTTCAATAGATCCTTCACAGCTCTTGTGCTCCGGGATACAGTGGCAATACCATGAATGATATATAGTTGAGATGTTATCTCGGTAAATGAGGGGGATGAACAGGGTATGGAGAAAACACAGAATGACATGGGAAGATGGACTTTCGGAGCACCACTTTGTACAGCAATGTGGGCAGTGTATGGAGAGTTGGGATGGTTCAGTATCAAAGAACAGATAAGGCCGCCTTGAGATATTGAGGTTTTTACGAGGCATTAGTGAGAACAGGTGGTTTAAAAAAGTATGAAGCAAAACGATTAAAGAACGACGTGGGTCAAAGACATATATTAGCAGAAATATACGAACATATAAGATTTGACGATGTAGCGCAATAGAAGGCATACACGGCGTTAGAAAACCTAAACTGAGGTGTATGTTGGGATGGAGGAAATGGATGAAACAGCTCTTTTTATAGTGAGACAGGGGTTATCAATTCATAGCAGAACAAACAGAGATGGACCTTACGGAAGAGCAGAAAAAGTGTAAATTTAAAACGTGTACACAGCAGGAAGATGAGAAAGTAGATCACTAACTTCTATGGTGTAGTGCCTATAGAGAAATGAGGGGGAGTTTAGAAACTGGCAGAATGAGAAGCGGGACTGTTATATGGGTTTAGAACAATTTCTACAAATGGAGGAAGAGGACCGGTAGCTTAATTGCTTAATTTCTGTGTCTAAGAGCCCTCTGAATGTAACTGTTGATGATATTCAAGTTTTGAAATGTGCATGATTTCAAAAATTTTAAGACATTTTTAATTTTCGTAATTTGCAAGGCTCATAGACATATTTGATCTAGAGCAAATCTTATTATTTTTCTTCGTTATTTTTTCTCCACTCTTTTAATAAAGGACACTCATCAGGTACAGGACCGCCGCACATAAGCAGAGAGCTACAAAATTATTATTACAGCCAAGATTTTTTCAAGCACACATATAAACTGAATACTCTAAAAGGTCGCAAGTATTTCAATCAAAATGCTCTTTTACAACATTTTATCAATGATTTGATACATTCACAACAGCCAGAGGAAGGGTTTTATTTTTGGGTCACGTCTATGACTGCGCTAGTTATGTAACAATGTAGGGTTTCAATTTTAGTAAAACGACAAATTTAGAATGCAATTAGATTGGTTCATTCCTAGTCCATACATGCAGTCAGGTTGAGTTGTGACACCTTTGTGTTAGTTAAATTTCAAGGCAGTCATTCTTTTCTTCAATTCTCGGGTGTTCAGGTTTAAATTTATTTAGTGTCCACCTTCATAAAGGTTCATATATATATATATATATATAATGGAATCGTTTTCTCGGGGCCAGTCTAAATTTGATTCTGCTATCTTTTTCCGTATATTGGTGCATCTGCCAGTTCACTAAGTTCCCTGAGTCTTGCCTTATAAGCAAGAGTTTGTGTTACATTATTATTTCATTCATTTTCTATTATTTCACGTTCATGCCTTCTTTAAATCCACATGGGCTGTCTTTACCAAATGAAACATAAGCTAACAGCAAGCAGCCGCCATAACAAAAACCGTGTCCGGGACTTTGAGGCTCCGAAACAGGGTTTCCTACTGATATTCCATCGATAAATTCATTTGCCAGCGGAGGCATTAACTTTTCAAAATGTCTGCGTCGAACGTGATAACAGTGCTTATTCAAGGTACAGGTTTAGCCATAGACAGTGACTGGATTGGCTATGGAGTGTAGAGAGACTGGATTGTGCTTTTTGTTTGTTCAGAACTGCACTGACGATAAGGCACTGCTGCTCGTCCGTCTGTAAGAGAGTCTCATTAGACTCATTCGTCATACATGAAGAAATGCAAATACATAAGGTACAAAAAATTACTGGTGCACCAAGACTAAATAGAGATTGCAAAATTCAATCAATTCATAAGAAAATAGTATGCCGACAACAGCCTCCATTGGGAGAGTTGCACCCGGAAGCTTAATATTCGGGCAGTCATTATTTATGAACCATTTGTGCAAATATCTTCCCGGTACGAGTAAAACTATTGGTTACACCAAACGACAATGCAGCTATAATGGTAAGGTTGCGCTACTGCTGCTGAGTTGAATTGTATTTTAGTGCCAACTGTCAGACGGTGATGAATAAATGGGTGTCCATGCCAAGGAGAACAGCTTGCGGGTTTCCCCAAAGACATTCTTTTACTAACAGCAAAGTGTTTCCACTTTACAAGGCGGCAACAGTTTTTTTTATGCCAGCAAGGGCAAGTTCAGGAAATCATTTATTTAAAAGTTGATGTTTTGCCTCAAGGTTTTAATTCAGTTGAGCATTTACGTGGCACAACACAGGAAACAAGATATATAGCCTCTATCTCATGTTAAGTTGGAAAAGGGATTAAACTGACCTTGTCGCACTATTGAAGATGAGTCTTTCTTAAATCAGGCGCTGTGTATTAGAAATATTTAGCACCTGTCTGAAGTGTAGTCAGAAAATATTTATATACATATATGTATGTATGTTTGTATATATATATATATATATATATATATATATATATATATATATATATATATATATATATATATATATATATATATATATATATATATATATATATATATATATATATATCCACCTGTGGTATAAAATTTACCAAGCAACGTCATGTCATTTCACATACAATCGCATAACTGTCAAACTTTGAGCTTATTCCTTATGCGAGCCTGCTTTCTTTGGGCAAAATTTTCTGTTTGAAGAACTGCAGTCCGAAGTACAAAACAAGTTCCGAGTTATGCCCAAGAGGAACACGAGTCTTGAAAAAATTTGACAGCAAAGTATGTTTTTAGATTTGCAATTGCACTCTTAGTTTCAAGATAAGCCCAATCACTTTGATGCTGACATAGTATCACAGCAGGGACGAAGTCTGGATAATTGCAATAAAAGGAGTTATTTAGTGTCAAAAGATAAGAATCCCAGTATCAGCAAATTAGAATACGGGTGGTTTTAAGGAGCAGTATCTTTAACCGTTCTTCGTTCACAAGAAATAAGTGTTTCATGCTACTAGATAAACCTTATAGTTCAACTCTTTTTTTTTAAACGAAAGAAGCCTTATCTTTCTATCTCGTGGCCACGACTACCCGATGGCCAGGACTATAACTATATGTGATATATGAGCATCACTAAATACTTACTCATGGCCGGAAGTTTCCTTTCTGTGTGGTTTGTTTTTTTCATCTGTTTACGGAATGTCTCTCGCAGAGCTCCGTATCTGTTACCGTCTTTGAATGAATAGGTGCGTCACTGTCGTATTGGCATCAGATTTTACAGGAACAAATCACTCAACGTTGAAAAATCGGCTTCCTTATGAGTAATAATTTCAAAACGAAACTTCAATGTTTATGAATGTTAAATAGAAAAGACTTCCCGTGCAAGTTTGCGAACCGAATAATTTTGCCGCCTGGTAACCGGGAAGTCCATCGGCTTTGACATCCCATGGTGACCAGCCAATGGTTGCGCTCTGTCCAAAATGTATTTAGAACTATATTAGGCCATAACAGGATCATACATCGCTTCTGTCACCACGTGGCTCGCGGGGGGGGGGGGGGGGAGGATAGGAGCAGGCATGACACATTGTGTAACTGTCGGGATGGAAAATCGTCTGAGTAGGCGAAACAGGAGCAAACGACTATAAATGAAAACAGAGTTAAGTAGACAACTGCTAATGATCTGGGACTGGATATTCTTGTTCGGGCCTGCCATTTTAGCCTCATTATAACATATAATATGAGGATGAAAAGATACCCTGTTCTTACATTTTATACACGCAATGAAGCCCTGGCTCATTTATCCTCTGAAATAAGGTCAAAACGTTCCTTTTGAAATTGACATTTTGCTCCCGGTTAGTCCATATTTACTTTCTCAAGTTACTTAATTGACAACTTTATTTTGTTTCAAATTGTAGCATAATGGTTAAAATAAGGGTTTTACTGCCGCTGCTGTGAGTAGAAAAGAAATTGAGAAAAACGCACGAAAAATTCGTGAGAGTTATGTTTCGCTGTTTGCTCCAACTTGACGTGAGAAGTCATAGCAAAAATTAAAATGAAACTGTGCCAGCTAGAATGGAGCGTTGATTAGTGCAAGTAATCTGTTACGTTAGTTAGTGCAAGTAATCTGTTATTCTTATTTTCGTAGACGTCTGAGTGGACTAATATGATGTTCCCGGTCTCGAAGCTTTCAATCCCACATATTTTTCCTCTGTCATTCTTAATAAGGGTACCGATTGAAGGTATTCATAAAGGGTTGGCCTTGTCCCTGTCATTTTTTTCGTTTATTATTGTATTGATGATAAGCATATGAGTTTGATAAATAAGATTTAAACCAATGAGGCGCAGTGTGGAATACACACGCAACTGTGTGCATTTTTGCTTATGAATAGACGTTAATTTCAGCAAGCTTGCAGTCACAAGACTGATATTTGTACCCATAAGCGGACAAAAAGGAAACACATATTATATAACTGGACTGAAATACGGTTTACAGTTTTCTATCAGACCCTCCTGAAATCAATGTATGCACAACCATAACTTAATCTTTGGACAGCCCGGGACATGATCCAAGGTGGGTTGTCACACCTTTTATCAGGTCTTAACAAAACTCCTTGTGTCTGAAACCAACTTCCTGTTGCGGCATTAATAACCTCTACAGTTCACTGCTTGCGACGTACCGATGATCAGAGTCATCGTGCTCCTCCCTTCGTTGAAAATGTTTCGAGAAAAAGAAATAACAGCTTATTCCTTTCGGCACCGTGCATCATATTTAAGGCCGTTTAATAATGGTCTCTATCACATTTATTTCATTTACTAGCAACGCTGCGTACGCACCTTTCTGCGCACCCATCCCCTCTTCCTTGCAGCAGCATTGCTTTAGAGGGGACAGTTTCAATCAAAAACCAAGAACCGTCATCATTATCGTTCAATTTCCATTCTGTAGCCTGAGGGTTGAAGCTTGGTAGTAATGAAATCCCTCATTTTGTTTCCAGTCTCTGCCGACGTTTCTCCTCTTTTAACGCTGACCCTTACAACGCAGGTAATTTCGACGGGACTGATTTCTCATATCATCAAGTTGATCTTTGAATTCATCAGTGGTCTATTTTATTTCAATTCGTCCATTGTGCAAACTCTTTATTGCAGTCCCGGTGTTGTTGTCGGTTATATACCTATACTTGTGTCTAACTGATGTATGAAATATTTTGGAGTAGCTGTGTATTCGAAAATGATATTCTATACATTGATAAGGTTAAATATTATCGGTTTGTATTTTGTGTCCTTTTGCGTGATGACACAAGCCCACCTAGGATTTTAAAAATCCTGGCCAATGTTTTCTTAAAATATTTTAGTTTATCTTTATACGAACCTGCTTTTTACATGTTCATCTTGCTGTATGTGTTATGCAATCATACCACTGTACTTTTCAATTGGCAATAAACTGCTTACTAACCTAACCTGCTAACTTAATATAATATTTGTAGTAAAAAAAACCTCAATACTGAGGAAAGGATAAGATAATCTAAAAACGCAAGAAAACTGAATTCTCCTCAAGAAATCATGGTCATTAAACCTTTCAAAACCACATTTTGCCATTACACCCGGAAAATACGAATGATTTCCATTGACCAAACTGACTGGCGTAATCTAGTGAAGAAAAAACAAAAGCAGCGACATGAACGAAAAGGCAACTTTGGCCCAGCACGTTGCAACTGGTGATGTTCGACGAGAAACGTTACGTGACACCACTTCCGGGAGAAAAACAACAGAGCATCAGTGAGGATGGATTTATTTACCAGGTGGCTCTACTCGTAAGGAACTTGACACCATGCCAAACTTATCATTGGCGCTGTCTGCAACACGCATGCTCCATCGGCCAGTCAGCCTAAGCAAAACTGGGTCTATTGGGATTCAAGGCACGACCAACCTCTGCTAGTTTTTTTCGTCAAAAGCATCGGACGTTCAGCTAAAAAATATATTTGTCCAGGTTCCGGAGCCTGAGTTACAGAACGTTTCGGTTGAGCAGGTTCTTTGTAGAGGAGTCGTGTCGGGAAAAAAACATGTCCGGAGGAATTTTAAAAGTGAGTTATGTCTCCCGGTGGAAGCCGTAGGACATATTGTTTTAGTGCCCGTTTCTTCCGCTTGTTGTTGTTGTTGTTGTTGTTGTTGTTGTTGTTGTTGTTGTTGTTCAGGTTCTTCAACACTTGGTTTCCATGCGATAAGTCTTGAAGGACTTGACAGAATTTGATGAAACTTGGTAGGATTATGTATCTAGGCAAGACCTAGGTTAGGATAGTATTTGGGTGACCTTGACCTAATTTTGAAGGTCACAGGGTCACTTATGTGAAATTGGTTTCCGTTCGATAAGTCATGAAGAACAGGATGGAATTTTATGAAACTTGGTAGTATTATGTATCTTGGCAAGACCTAGGTTGGGAATGTATTTGGATGACTTTGAGCGAATTCTCAAGGTCACAGGGTCACTTATGTGAAATTGGTTTCCGTGCGATAAGTCTTGAAGGACTTGACAGAATTTAATGAAACTCGATAGGATTATGTATCTAGGCAAGACCTAGCTTGGGATTGTATTTAGATGACCTTGACCTAATTTTGAAGGTCACAGGGTCACTTATGTGAAATTGGTTTCCATTCGATAAGTCATGAAGAACAGGATGGAATTTAATGAAACTTGGTAGGATATTGTATCTTGGCAAGGCCTAGATTGGGATTGTATTTAGATGACCTTGACCTAATTTTCAAGGTCACAGGGTCACTAATGTGAAATTGATTTTCTGGCGATAAGTCTTGAAGAACTTGATGGAATTTGATGAAACTTGGTAGGGTTATGTATCTAGGCAAGACCTAGGTTGGGATTGTATTTGGATGACCTTGAGCGAATTCTCAAAGTCACAGGGTCACTTATGTGAAATTGATTTTCGTTTGATAAGTCATGAAGAACAGGATGGAATTTTATGAAACTTGGTAGTATTATGTATCAAGGTAAGACCAAGGTTGGGATTGTATTTGGGTGACCTTGACTTAATTTTCAAGGTCACAGGGTCATTTATGTGAAAGAGATTTCTCTGCAATAAGTCTTGAAGAACTTGATGAAAATTGCTAGCGTAATGTATCTAGGTGAGAGCTAAAATAGGATTGTAATTTTCAAGCAAACTTGGTCATTTGTAATTTGTTATCACCTGTAGCTTATTCAGAGACGTAAGTGTTCCACCGGGAGACATTTGATTTTCTGTTGGAAAATCAGTCTGTTCTAGTTGGAATATATGTTATGACAATCATTGTTGTAGTCACTGTTAATGTCAGTTCATGTGAAATTGCTTTACAAGAGCTGTATCCTTTGCATTGCAGAATCAAGTCCTTTGTTACGTCCACGAGAAATTATCTCTGGGCTGGATCGAGGCACAGTTGCCAAATAGGTCTGAGCAAATTTCTGTATCACCCATGTTCGAAGGTGACAACCAATTCAAGATAGGGTGGGCAGCGCAGTGAACAATTTAGCAAGTGCGGACTGAAAATATGAAAGTGCTCCAAAAACACCGGAAACCAATTTCCGGAATGAAACAACACGGCTCATCATAACATAATACTGACATGGAAGCATCTAACACATCCCAGACTTGAGACAGATGTCAACCTATAAAGGCCAACAGTGGTTTCAATCGATCCCCTCAAGTTTGAAATAGAATATTCCTTACAACGGACACAAATTCTACCAAACATTGATGCACCAAAATAACAATTTGAAAATTTACGTCATTTTGTAAAAGATACGTAGGAAATGAATGGGCCTTAATAACAATTTGGAAAAAATTATTTCGTTTCTGGAAAAAGAGATTTAAAAAATTGATAGGTATACAAATGTATAAGCGCTGGATGGACTAGAGGGTAGAGTACAAAAATATAACTACGCCAGTCGAGAATAGCATTCACCTGACCGACTCATGATCATTCCCTGTGGTGCACGACTTTTCCTGCGAACAGGGCCAGTCAAGTTCACAGTTTTTATCAAAGAGGCCAGTCAGCCTAACAGTTCTGTCGGCGAGGCCAGCCTCATTTTCATTCAGTAAGCATAGCTGCAAGTTTGAAATTAAAGAAGGAGACAAACAAAAACATGTCTTAAGGGTTTATTTCATACAGAAACTCTGGACCAGAACCAATTTTACCAGCATGGAAAATGACTGGAAACTTGTCGTAGGAAAATATTACGCCACTTCCTGTTGGAGGGTATGGACACCTTTTTCTTCCACCGGCAGTCCGATTTTTTCAGCCTTTGTGGGTAATACAGCTTTGATTAATGGATATGGGACAAATGTGGTGAGATTGCCTTCACGTGAGTTATTAACGCGTGGTGTGGTAGTGGACGAGACTTGAGTGTGTGGCGTCACGATGAACGTCATTCACAAAACCATCTAGTTTCAGTGGATTCAGCATGTTCAACATTGCGCAACCTGCAAATGATTGTCTGAGCTTCTTCAGCTGTGTCGTCTTTACTCAAATAGTCAGTCATTATCTTGGAGATTTTAAGTCGTCCCAGCTAGAATATTACTGCGTCCAGAAATTTGTTTATCATTATCACTGCCCGTCCATATGTATAGTGCTTACCATACTCCTGGAATACAGTTGCTTCAAAAGCAAAACCCAAGATATCAATGCCTTGAGCATAAAAACAATCCACTCCTATAAGAACAATATTATACAGGTTCACACTGGATACTGATCCCTTGATTTTGTTAGAAGTTTCACTGAAATCCTCTTCTATGGACAATACTGTCGCTCAAGTTTGGGTACTTCTAGAAAAAGAAACATCTTCTATGTCTATTCTGTTGATATAAATGCCGTGTCCTTTGGTAAAAGGTGACGTTGCTGACGAAATAGCACACGCACAGGATGCAGAAAGTGTCCGGTTACAGACTCAACAATAGTCAAGATTTTAACCATATATATATATCCGGGTTTACTCTAGTAACTGTTCGCGAATTCAATATAACCAACATAACATATATTCAACCAACACAATCTTTTTTGTCATTCCACGTCAAGCGATCCCATTATCAGGCAGCAGTATAGAGATGGCAACAAAGCCTCTTCTTTCGATGATAACTGCACAGTATTATTTTCGCAGCAGTTCACAAAATATGTTCAATTTACTAACAATACAGAGGGATAGTCAGTGTAGAGTGCTTCCCTCTACACATTGAGTTGCTGTATTTGAAGTCGTTTTGGCTTTTCTAGTATTAACATGTGTACCAGCCCCTATGGGGGGGGGGGCAATGGGGACCCCTTGTACGCTGGTTCAAGTAATATATTTGCGCTGGTACAAGGTACGGAAAAAAGGAAAATGTACAAATAATGGCTGCTACTGAGTACGGAAATTAAAAAGGATTCCACTACGTAAGTACGGCAATTAAAAATGCCAAGTGCTCCAGTATGGAAAATCCCTTAACCTCCCCCCCCCCCCCCCCCCCATCTGTCCTTTTTTAATTTTATATATCGTTTGTGTATTTTTGTTATTGCCATATACGTCCTGTCTGCTTGTCTCTTTTTTTTCTGCGAATTTCCCTGTTCTTAATTCGCTTTCTGTTGAATAGCTATGGTTACATTTAATATGGAGATAAGCTCATCTGATTTGGCCGTGTTGTCATACTGAGATCAGTTCGAAGGGGAAGATAAATACGGTGTCCCAAAATCAGTGCTCATAACTTTGACACGTCTCTCAATCCTGTCTGCAACAAATGTATGATGGATGTCAAAAAAGTGGTTCTCTCGGCGCCTTTCAAAATGCAATTACTTGAGTGAAACAATTACATTATGTAACCAACCCAAGGCTTACAGTTATCTGTGACACCACTTATGTAATGATTTTATCGGTGTTATCTGGATACATTGATTGGTTTTGTATTTCTCAAACCTGTCCATATAGTCTCCTAATGAGTGTTGAATGTAGAAAAGGTTGATGCACGTACGTCTTATTGAATTTTGAAATGTGAACGAGGCTTACGATTTTTATTGGGAAGTACTTCCATGCAACTGAAAGAAAACAAAAAAGTACTAGTAACCACTTTCAGTACGTTGCAAAAGTAGTTTCTGTTGAGTCCCGATAATTATGTGATATATATGTATTATGTATGTATTTATGTATGTATGTATGTATGTATGTATGTATGTATGTATGTATGTATGTATGTATGTGTGTGTGTGCGTGCGTGCGTACGTGTGTGTGTGTGAGTGTGTGTGTGTGTGTGTGTGTGTGTGTGTGTGCGTAAGCAACTTTCGAAGAGAAAAAGGAAAATGAAGTCCATTTTAAAAGTCGTATTTCACGTTTTCTTGCTTTTTTAAAAGTTAGCGCAGTAATTTGTCAACATGCTAAGCCACACAATTGCGTTTGCAAACAAAGCCATGTATGACTCTTCCATGTCGGCCATAAGCTTAGGAAGTAGCGAAGACACTGTGCAGATCTCTGTTAAGTAATTCAAAGTCGTACAATCAATAACAAGAGAAAGATGAATCATAGCTTGGACAGCCTCTTACGTTTTAAACAAGCCCTTGTCGCCTGCTCTCTTGAGAATTGTAATGCAACCCGCCGTTATGGGAGTACTGCACACGGCTTCATACCCTCAGCGTCTATCATAACATGCGATGTGTTGATGATTGAATAAAAACCGTTGCAGCAGATGATACAGCAACTGAAAGATTTGATTTTTTTAATTTGTTTTTGTATATATGTATAAAAGCAAGAAAACGATTCAAAGACCCCGGAGAGCGAGAATGTCAAGTCAATAGCCCTACAAGAAATCAGCAGCTAGCAAAAAACTCAATATTTGACAACATTGACGTAAGAGCAAGGGAAAGTCTCAAGTGATGTTCTTTTCGGAAATGATATCAAAATGAAATGTCACCATGTACACTTTTGTCATCTCAGGAATCGGAGAAAAAGCGGGTAAGAAGCAAAGGCCGGTAGCCATGACACATGAAAACATATGGGTCGTCCTAGACTGTATGCCACTGATACCTGGGCATCCTATGTCATCAAATGGAATATGTTCACTGTCTTTTTTAAATCCAAATGTCGTCTGCTTATTGCGGTGCGAGTGACACGGTAACTTGCCTGCTATATCTCATTTCCCGCAAAGCTTACATACCATAATCTGTGTCATATGTCGCAGATACACCTAAGTCATGGAATTGTTTTAGCTATACTGGTCTCCGGATTCAATAAAGTCCTTGAAATGTGGGTCTACTGTATTAGTGTCTTGGACTTGGGCAGGTCCTCCAACGTTCCCTTCCTGAATCAAGTCGACATTTCTCTCTCTGCTATTAGCAACACTGAAGTCAAGTTTTTCCTAATACAACATTGGTAAATCAATCCGAAGCTTATCCAAAACGATTGTGAATAATGTACTGACGAGATACTTTTACGCTGTCATTGGAGTTATTGGTTCAAGTTTGTTTAGAAAGCGTATTGCATCTGCTGCCTGATAAACTGGATAAACTCATTTAAACCAAACTAACTGTTTTACAATTTCTGGCCCAAGCATTGCTTTGGTACCCGCAAAATTAGGGTTAAATTATACTGTTCATAGATGAATTTTTATTTGAGAAAAAAGGGGTTTGAACTTAGTGTAGTGTATACATGTAGTCTGTCCACATGAACGTTACTTCAGTGATAAATGCGATCTGTCTTCATTGCAAACTACTGGGCACAACTGCTTAGTGCAAGGAAAAATATTTAACAACAAAGGAGGCACGACAATATATCTAATATACAATTTTGAATGGTCCGCACGAATTCTCCCAATTGACATCTCCGTCACTGGCTTGACGGGCCTCCCAGAAATTTAAGAGACAAATTTGTTAGCTGTTATAGAAACAATGAGATATGAGTTCTAAATTCACTTGATATATCAAACAATAAAGTACTGTAAGGACAGGGTGTGATCTTATTATCAATTTAAAGTTGCACAAAAAAGCTAACGTTCAACTATTTTTATACAATGCTGTCAATCAGGTTTCATCCCATGACTTACCTCACTCACTCGCTTCACCGATGAAACATAACGTTTTTATATAATATACGCAGATCAAGTTATACACTCTTTGCAGAACCTCGTATGTACACGAACGGCAAATAAAAGGCATAATGAATCAATTTTCAACAAATTTACAGAAAACTTGTTCCGCAAAGAATGATATTTTAAATAGATATAAAAACAAAGTGTTTCCTGCTTTTTTCTATGTGAATGACCTGCTGGTCAATGACAAAACATATATCGCCGATATTTTAAAATCTTTTTTTGCTAAAAATGAACTGGATCTTGCAAAGAGAATAAAACCCTAAAAATTTGGTTTTGAAAAAAGTATTTGTATAGAATTTTAAGAGAATTTAAGGCGCGTAAAATTAAACTCAAGCATCGATTAAGCAAATCCAAGATCAAATGGAGGTTACGGTGGCATCAAATTGTCCTAAACTTTTAAAAGAATTAAGAGCTAGCGTCAAAACGCACGAAAACTACTGACCAATTGCTGTTTTAAGTGAGTGTATAATCGGTCTTGCAATTATGGTTGTGTGCTGGCATCTGTCAAACGTCATACGCATGCACAGCATTCATTGCTCAAACCCTTATTAAAGCGCCCACCTGTCAAATGCGACCATTTTAATGTCCCAGGCACGGTCGAAACAGTAAGGTTCCATTGTAGTTATACATGAAAGCTTGAGCACTTGTACCAGTCAAGATACATTAAAGATAGCAAAGTGGTTCCACTTTACAAATTAAAACAAATAATTATATGGGACTTTGCCTTGAAATATCGTCTAATATTCCCTGCATTTCAAAAATGTTGAAAAAGCTATTTTGAATCAACTTCTTTTTATTTTGAATAATATAAACACTTTGACAAAGGCCCTTATGGTTTAGACAATGTCATTCTGCGGAATTCGTCTCAGTTGAATAAGTAGATATAATTGAGAACATGGATAAGTTTCCCCTGTGACGAAATAGAGAATATGTTTACATAGTCCCGCTGTGTCCCCAAAGGGTTCAAATCTAATTTTGATTTTTGATCTATTGACTCAATATGCTGTATTCAGATCAGGACATTGCTTGAGCAGCATTGACAGATACATCTGATTCAACAGGTAGATTTTGGAACTTTGCTAAATTACAGAACCGGGCACAAATTCCATCCAAATACTTCCTTACAAATTATCGTCATTATACGTATGTTTTTGGGCATTCCCAGATATTAACAGGAAAAATTACATAACATTGAATTAAATTACGAATCTATCGACCCTGATTTTTTTTTCAGTTCATTACCATTGGTACAAACAAAGATAGATTTTATGGCCCTATCTAGATTTTTTGAGAGACGGGGAATAGTGATAGGAACTTTTTCGAAGAGGCTGATATATTTGGTGACATAGTTCGACTTAGCATGAACCTGTGGTCATAAAACATGTTTCTTGACCAGTGGGGCCTTGCAAACTGAACTACATCTACGAAAGCATTATTCCCTTCCGATAGTGTTATAAACTTAAATCTAAGGTTTCACCATTTCCCTAAATATTCCTATTCCTGAGCCTGATTCACAAATAACAGGCAGTTAAAAAGGCTCGTGATGAGGTGGGCATCACATAACCGTCAATAGGAAATACGTTAATAGTTGTCGGCGACACAGCAGTTTCATCCACCAGTTACGATAACGTGGCGCTTGAAATATAGAACGGTCGCGACACTGATCGTATGATTGCTGGAAGAAGGTTTTTAGGAATACTAAGGCACAATGGTATATAAATTTTTGTTGCAACTACAGATATGTATCACACCGCACCGTACCGACCGAAGTGAGAGGATCCATCACAATATAAGAGACCGATAATGCGTTTGTATTACGTACGTTATACACTGCGAAGGACGTTCACGACGGAAAGTAATCTTGAGTATGCGACGTTTATTTTTATTGGTTTACCTAAAACGACGTTTGTCATATTATAATTAACACGCGACTGGCGATAACGAGTCAGGTCTACTTTTTCCTAGGTGCAATCTTAAAAGATCTTTATCAATTAAGGTTTGGGAGCATATAACCTTTCCGCGGGAAAGGTCTCCAACGTTTCAAATAAAATGACTCGAGCTTCGATTTTTCAATCAAAACAACAGCAAATTATGTGGCAATGTAAGCATCTGACAGGTATGTCAGAAATATTATTCTCCATGGTGGCAGCACCTGTTTTACATGTCACCTGACATTTTCGACCAATGAATGAAACAGGCCCGTTTATCCTGCGGATATGTCCACCTGCAATAGGTGGAAGTTAATGGCAGTGCCGTGTACATGTACACGTCATGCTCCATTGTGGTATTATATGCCGTATGTCGTGGATGCTACTTCCCTTTGGATTGCTTTCGAGGCTTGACGAGGTCCTTTTTTGAAAAAAATATACTGTCCGATATTACAGTTGTCAAACGTACTTAGTAGAGGAAATTTTTTTCTACATATTTGGTTTAAACCTATTTTATTTCCATGGAAAAAAAACAATTGGCCGACAGGCTCACAAGCCTATATTAGGGCCTGTTGTACATATATGCCAATACGAATGATGAAATTTCGAAACACCATAAGACAGCTAGATGGGACACGCAGGACCACAAATGATGAGTGCGGTAAAGGGAGTTCGTATGTGAGCTTCATACACGAACACCATAATGCCTAATTCAGTGGTTTACAAGCCGTGTTACAAGTACCACTCATCATTTAAATCTTGCAATATCCTTCATATAATTATGAACTGCTTCAAAAATTTCTATGTTTTGAATCTTTGCATTTCTTTCAATACCAAATAATAGACTACGAAGATTGAAATTCCCCAAAAGTATTATTTTTTAATATAGTTCTTTTCTCAACACAGTGTATTTGCTACATTGAAAAAAGAAATGGTAGCTATTTTCAGTGCTGGCTCCACACGAACAAGCTGGCAATTCGATAACACCAGTTTTGAAGAGATAACTGTTCAGCTGGATGCATCCCATTCTCATCGTAGCATGAATGGCAGCAATTTTTCTTTCACTAGTATAATCAATTCATTACGTTTGGGTTTAGTTCTATAAAGTTCTCTTTTAAAGTTACCCAAGTGTTTGAGGTTCCTAAAAGATCGGAGTAACAGATTCCATTCATGGACAGTTGATGAAAAAAAATGTAAAAAGTAGCTCTCTCAACTTGAAAGGTACACAGTTGATTGTTACGTGATGAAACCGTACCAGGTAACAAATTGGTCAGGTATGCAGGGGAGAGTCCTTTCACTATTCTAAACATAAGTACTAATTTGTGTTTCCTATTGATTTCAGCCAGAGTCTCCCAACCTGTTTCAACATAAATGTTTTTAAGGTTAGTGTGAGCAAGTGCTCCTGTTACAATTCGAGCTGCACCAACTGAACAGACTCTAACTTCTTTTTGTCTGTGTCAGTACGTCCGTTCCAGACCACACAACCATACTCTAAACAAGGAAGTATAAATGAAAAGTACAAGGATTCTAAAGCTCGTCTGCTTAACTTGTACTGTAAATTTTCGCAATTTGGCCTCGATATGATTAATGTGTGTTGACCAAGAAAGATCTGAAGAGAGCCACAGACATACATGTTTGTGGATATTTCTATTTTCAGAAATGTTACGGTTGAATATTAGGTTTGGATGGTCGCCAGTATTAGCTTTCCTACTAACCATCATTACTTTGGTCAGGATTGAAAGATATGAGCCACTGGTTGGACCATTGAGTGACTGACTCGAGATCTTGGTTAAGCGTTTCGGCTGTAGTATTAATGTCGTTAACTGTAATATACAATGTCGTATCGTGAGCAAAAAGACGAATTTCTGATTTGACTATTTCAACATTATCATTTACATACTAAAGGAACAATAAGGGCCCCAAAACTGAGCCTTACGGAACGCCTGCTCTGG
The DNA here is from genome assembly GCA_964020975.1 of Hermodice carunculata. Classification (NCBI taxonomy): domain Eukaryota; kingdom Metazoa; phylum Annelida; class Polychaeta; order Eunicida; family Amphinomidae; genus Hermodice; species Hermodice carunculata. Next base: position 79,141,897 of record OZ026614.1, on the reverse strand, counting down.
TCTTACCCCAAGTCGATGTCTGGCTCTGAATAAGACCCTTTGGGTCCGTGCATGAAGATATTCTTCCATCCGCTGGAGTAAAGACCCTCTAATTCCTGTATTTTTCAGTTTGTCAATCAAACCTGCATGATATGCTTTATCGCAGGATTTGGTGATAACACAAAACACCACCACTTCTTTCTGGTGATCAATAGCTTTTGAAAATTCATGATAAAAGTAGACTAACTGGTTAAGAATTCCGTCTCCCGGAATAAATCCTGACTGTTTATCAGATACCACACAGTTATCACGGATAAATTTGAAGACGTGCTTAAAAAACAGCACGTTCGGAGACCTTTCCAACACAACTAAGAAGTGAGATAGGCCTACAATAACTGCATTATTCAGGTGAACCACCTTTTAGAATTGGTGTACCATGTGCCTTTTTCCATTTGGATAAATTTGCATTCCGAAAGCGAAAGGTTCATGAGTTTGGAGAGCGGAGAAGCAATACATGGAGCTGTCTCTTTTACCAGTATAAGACTGATACTGTCCGGCCCACAGGTTTTATCAACATTTTGAGATTTTAGAATGCCGTATATAGTTTCCTCATCCAAGAAAATATTTTCTATCACAATGTGCGAGGCTGACGCCTGGCTAGGTAGAGAAAAAGCTGTATCATCTACATGACACTAATTGATGAAAAAAAAAAGAAATCATTAAATGCTTTGGCTTTTGATTTATTGTAAGATGCAACAAAATCGTTCGATAGCATGGATGGTATTGGTGTACTGGAGTTACCGGCCATCAAGTATTTAACCATTCCCCCACCATTTTATGCTTTTGAATTGACCACTGTTAACAATATCACATTATTTTTTGTGGCACTCCTCCTCTGCCATTCTTGAATTACTAATGTATATATTACGTAACTCCCGAAAGTATCTCCAAATATGGGGATTTTTTTTTCGAAGCCTTGGCCTCCTCGTGAATACGTCGAACTTTTCGTTCTTGTGACCGTAATTTGAAAGTAAACGGAGGAAAATCATTTGGTCTAATACAGACATTTTTGTTGGGTATACAAAGTCTATGAACATCCAAAAATTTTGTTGTCCAGGCAAGACACGCTGTGTCGACATCAGATGTATCAAAGCAGGCATCCCAATTTACCTCCTTAAGTTTACCTCTAAAATAATCAAAATCTTCTTTTGAATATTGCCAGATAAATATTTCGTAAGACTTCTCAGTTTTAATCCGACAAAATCAACTTGCAGACACTGTACAGTGATCACTTTGTGTCATTGCAGACAGAACCGAGGTACTCCGTACATTCGTGGGGCGTTACTCAGTATTTGGTCCATGGTCTAAGCATGCAGATGATTGTTCAGTTATTATGGTGTGTTCTGTGATATGAATCGTAAGATTGTTTTGAAGACCAAAGTTTAAAAGATGCTTTCCATTGGGGGTTCTATTCTAGGATCTGCATTCAGATCGCTAGTAATAATGAAATTCCCTGTACCCAAACTGTATGCATGGTCCAGGTTTGCCTGAATATCGTCCCAAAAAGATAGGATAGAAATTGGAGGTCTATAAACTACTGCCAATAAAAACCCGTTGTGAAGGCGACCTCCACCTACATAATTTCAAGAGCTGGACTCTGCAGGTCCATGCGTCTCTTTGCCACGAGAGCATGGGTTGCATAGAGCGCAACGCTGCCGTCATGACCACTTAAGCTAGGTTTCCATGTGCGCGTATTGCGCATTGCGTACAACGTATTGCGTAGTTGGGGGTGCGTATTGCGTACTGCGGATACCATTTTCCATGTATCCGCAAACCAGGCGTATAATGTACGAATGTATGTTTACTTTGGTAGGTTTTGGCGCCATTTTGTGTATGTTACGCGCGTCTACCCTGCGTGATGCGTACAAAATCGCTACACAGAGCGATTGAAACGCATAGGCAACACGCAGTACGCACTACGCACTATGCACTAGGCATACATGGAAATGGGGTAGTTAATTTTAAGTCAATCAATTATTACGCACTACGCAATACGCAATACGCAGTACGCAATACGCGCACATGGAAACCCAGCTTTACGCGGTCGCGTCGCATTGCAGGATAGAAGCCCGGAATGTTGAGATCGGTGCTATTTATATAAAGTGAACGAAAAATCTCAGACAGAGTCATAATATGAAAGGATTGCGCTAGTGAAGACTTAATACACAAAAGTTTGTCTTGTGAAAGGCTCCGTACATTTGCATGACAGATGTTCACATCAGTGAACAAACCTTCAGTGGGGCTGTGGCTTTCGATGCACATCCCCAGACAGCAACAGTAGTAAATTAATTATGTATAATGGCAAAACTATCCATATTGTTTTCGATAAATCTATGGTATTGGAAAAGGCAAATTCCTTGTCTAACCGTTAGACCGCCGTATAGGCCTACCTCTGCACTATTTTACCTCCCATTATTTGTAAAATACTAATTTAACATATCACCATAAAAGTATACCAAGCCTGTAAAGTGCATCTACAACGGTGTAGGTATCGCCGCACACAAAATTAAATTTTGCTTTGTGTCAAGTTGGAAAATGGTTTGAAACCTTTACATAAAGTACAGACAAAAATTCTTGTATTCTGAATCTGCTTACACATAGAGTAACAAGAACATGAATATATTCTGCGAGGGGTGCATATATTAAACACCTAAAAAAATAAAACATAAAAAGCAACTGGGGTAATAGAGTAAATTAACTCATCTGTCCTCTGTTGATGATCAGGGGAGTCATCCCCATTCTGATCAATTACGAGGATGCAAATTTTATGACGGTAATCCGTCACTACAAGAAAATGAAAAAAAAAGAGAGAAAGGTGCTCGTGAGGGACACTGGTGACGACATGTTTAAGCAAAACTCTAGTTAACAGTCTTTGGCAACCAAGAGGGTTATGGGAACAAATCGGTCTAGCAATTATTTAATCATAAGGAACGCCAACTAAATAGAACTTGGATCTAAATGATTGGATCTATAAAATTCTACGAAGGTAACATAAGACGTTTGTTTAAGGTTATACATTATTAAACACCTAGGGTACAAATTGAATTAAAATATATCCACGTGACCCGTTCATGGCGTTCCCACAACCCACAATAAGCTAGTATAATTTTGGTCATACATATGTGGAAAAAAGCACGAGCCTAAATGCTTTCGATACCCCTCCCGGTAGTATAGTAGTTACTGCGGCTGCACAGGTTGTACCCATCCGTACAGTATGTTAATTAAACTCCCACTTAGGCCTACTGAATGAAATCCTTTCACTGAAAACGTACCCAAAAATAAAATAACAGTAGTTATAGTGTACATGTACCAATAGCATTTTGAATATTATACTTACTACTCCAACTATTCACAGAACATATGCATATATATAGTTCGCGCGACTCTTAGCGCCACCAGCAAAAGTCCAGATCATGGGTGACCAAACAACTTATATTAAGTATAATAAGTACGGACAAGATGAGAAACTTAATAGCCTATAATGGTTGCATGGAAGAAAAAAACAACAACATTTGTATCTACGTTAGTTTTACATAATAATGGGCACGTATAGTTCATGACTAATATTATGGAACGTTTTCTTCGTCGACAGTCCACATCAAATTCTTGTGAAATAAACAGGAATGAATATATATATATATATGGTAATAGAGTGATCTGAATTTTTAGGGATGTAAGATAGTACATAACAACGAATCCCGTTATACTAACATAATGTATATGAATTTTTTTATGTATATCAGTGAATCAAGATTTCAGATATTTCTGCAATCCAATGTAGATGGATGGATACTTACAACACCATCCAAAAAATTATCAACTGGTTATACAGATAGCATTGAATCTGAACACTTTACACCCTTATATCTAGCTTAGATTTCCATAATAAAGGGTACGTATAGATCATGACTAATATTATGCAACGTTGTATTTGTCCACAGTCACTGACATTAAATTCTTATAAAATAAACAGGAGTGACCATAAACGTATGGTAATGGTGTGGTCTTAATTTTCATGGATGTAAGATGGCACATAACAAGGAGTCCCCTGTTGTACCAACATAATATTTGTGAACTTCCCTAATATATATGTATCTCAGTGAATAGACATTTCAGATACTTTTGCAATGCTGTGTAGGTAGATGGATACTTACAATATTATCCCCAAAAATGGTCAAATGGTCAAATGGTCATACAGGTAGCATTAAATCCGAACAGTTAGATTTACATGATAATGGGTGTGTATAGTTCATGGCAAATACATTGTATTATGAAACATTTTCTAGGTCCACAGTCAATGACGTTAAGTTCTTATGAAATAAACAGGATTGGTCATAAATTTACGGTTATATTATGGTCTTAATTTTCGTGGATGTAAGACAGTAAACTTAATATTTGGTTGTAGCTTAGCTAGCACCGTTAGACAATGTTTGACAATATGTTTAGTATATTAAGATCGAAGTTCTCATATTTCAGTTGACAACAAAGTCTCTAAGGCGTAAGGTGGCTTTTTATTGGGCCAGAAGTACTATAAAAACACAGTGATGTGTCTTCTATGACTAGTCCATACCTAGAATCTATTTATACCTTGACTGAGTTAAGTCTGTCGACAAAACTACATTCGCCACTTAAAGTCGAGATCATTGCTGGACCGGATAAGTGAGGTTCTTGGACCCTGACCAGCGCTGGTACTGCGTTCCTACTTTTTTCACAGTTTACCACCATGCGTCCAGACGTCTTGCAGTACATTAGACTATTTCAGTTGTCTTGCTTCATAAAAAGCTTACTTTTAGTATGGATAAATATGGCACGATTTCAGTAACTTGTAAATCTCATCAATATTTGTCGTGGAGGCCCACAAGGCTGGACTTGTACTCACTGCACCAATGAGATCGTTGAATATCACTCGGTGTGAGACCTATATCGAGTTTGTCGTTAATAAGCTCAAGAATAATGTCGTTAGTGCTCTCACCCTTGCTCTCCGCATTACCAGAAAAACGCAGGTTAAGGCTACGGTTGTATTGCTCTGACTCGTCGAGAGCAAATTCCTATTTAGCCCCCTTGTCAAGTAAAAAAAGATATGATCAATGCTTCACTTTCAACTCTTGTATCTAAAGTCTGTGACAGTTGCTACTGTTTTGATGAAAGGTCAGTTGGGAGACCGTCGCCGTTTTTTATACAGTTCTCAACGCCGAGACCCTGCTTTCCATTTCCTCGTGTTGCTTTGAAATACCCTGCGTGGTACTTTTCAGGGACTCAATCTATGCATTTACTCCCTTGGTAACTGTTTCACTGACCACTGTAGACAAAATGTTTGCCCGCACTTCTAGGAACGTGGGGTTCATGAGAACCTGTGGGAAAACTCTGGCAAGCTCATTAACAAAGGTCGCAGCTTGCACGCTGTCACTGCCCGCATTATGTTTCAGTCTTGTCTCAGATTCTACAGAACCTGCTATCGCTGTATGTAGCTCATGCAGCTCCTCCAAAATTGCAAAATAGCTGGCCCTTCCGTTGAAATTGTACGCAAACTTTGCTCGTTTTCAGAGTTGTCATTGATTAGGTCCAGGTACAACCTAATTAGCTCGCCAATATCACTTGTAGTGGTTGCAGCCATGTTCATAGTTACGTAATGCACAATTTGGGCGCGGGTGTCGGTTACAACCAATATTATGGCTGGTTAGAAACTCATTCATTATCCAAATCCTGTCTAGTTTGCCCTGTTGATGCCTGGATACGTATAATATTCACTACACACAAATATTCAGGTGCCCAATTCGTAAAAATGGCAAATTTTGTGATTTTTTTCTCAACCTGTGAGCGTGGCTTCTTACGTAGTATAGGCGCCACCTGCTGTATATTTGATAAATTGTATCCTGCAATGCGACATTTTTCGATGACAGTCATTTCGAGTAGTGGATCGTAAGTTTTTACAGACAATTCATGTAATCATCATAATGTCATAAAGTTGACAGAATTTTACATAATCTTTGGATTTTTCAATGAGCCAAAAAGGTGTGCTCTGAAAAATTGTTTACTGCAAGCAAAATACTTTATTCACTGTTGTGTTTGCAAAAAAGAAAGAGTCTCATTTCGAGCCTTTCTTCGGTATTTAAGAAATAAGCTCAACGCTGAACAACATATTATGTATAACAGGAATCAGCAAGAAGTCTTTGCATCTCGATGGAATTTGGTAGCTCAGACTTTTTCTATTGATATTGAAAGGCCAATACAATATTATTTTTTAAAAAAAGTTTTTATAGACGCAACATGAAAACAAATAAAAAAAAACAACCTTTTAAGTGATCGGGGGAAAAACAACCATTCGCATGCATGTATGCATGTATAATACCATGTAATTGAGCCAGAAGATGTCAATTGAATGAATTATTGTTTATGCCCACTACGATATTCTAAAGATGCACATCTAGATACATTGGTAATTAAAATTATTGTTTATTGGCATTAGGTATGCTCATAACTGGTTGTGTTAGCCAAAGCACAAGAAATAGTAATAGTTGCGCCAGAAATATAGGTACTAGTGGTAATAGTAGTAGTAATAGTAGTGAAAGTAAAGGTAGCAATATTATTGTTAATGGTAACTGATAGACACAGAAAACAGCTTCAGTGTGATAAAAGTTTCTTCAGGCTCAAACTCAGACTCAAATTTACCGACCAATGAAAGATAAACATATGTGTATAAGAAAAAAAAAGCACACATTAATAGTTGGGGAGTCTCCCACTAAGGCAAGTAACCTTGACTCTCAAAAGACAGGGGTTACTATTAAATTAAGAAAAAAAAACAGAGTCACGCTGTTCACAAAACCCATAATCATTAGAATCTAATGATGTGCAAGAATGTAGATTTCAGTAAGTCGCAATCTGAATAAGTAGGTACAAGACACCTATCATATTTAGGCCAAAGTTTCTGCTTATCATAGTGTTTATTTTCAAAGCCACCGGTGGGTTTGGTGCGTTGCTTAATGAATTCAAAGGATGATCCAAACCGAGTATTACATGCACAAATGTAATTGAATGGTATTATCCTGACCAAGTATAACTAGACAGCATTAAGACGAAGAATTGAAATTTCGCATAGACAACAACACAGGATATTCAACAGTCAGGTCAAAACTAGAAAAATGTGTCTATCGGCTCATATTTTGTTAGAATAAGATTTAAATTTTTTAAGTTATGAAAAAGAATTTCTGTGACGCAGGCCCCACTTCTTATACTCGGGACATATTTCCATAGGAATTATCAGTATGTATGGTCAAGCAGCCTTGTATCCAAAAGCAATCATAGGCTCAGGCCAACTTCAATAGAACAGTCAGACTGAGCATAGATCCTTTGCTCAGACATATGCAATAATAAGTCTATTTTGGTCTAGCTTAACAAGCCTTTAAACATCAGTTGAAAAACGTATTATTTTTACTCGAAATTAATTATATACTGTAGTCACACAGTTTTTCAGAGCCTACATATTACCGAACTAAAAGTCAAATCGCTGATGTTTCAGACTTTTTTTCTTTTTGGTAAAGCAGCGTAAACAAAATATAAAATAACCGTACAAACGTTCATCAAACTTAATTTATTAAAACTGAGATGGACCTGCACGATTATACTCTAAGTATAGAAAAGAAAATAGAAAGTGTAGAGTTAGAGGGGACCTATGGTATATCATTATAAATATTAATTTGCTGATTACTTTATAAATTATAATTAGCCACTGGTGTGCTTATAAAGGTGAGCCGGTTATTTAAATTGATTTTCAGGTATTATCACATACAGCTGCATTTTATTATACATATTTTATTCGTGAACACAGCTGTTGTCTACTTACGTATAATACTAGTATAATGTCATGTGGGTCGGTGTAGCTCATTAGCGTACCGGTCCCTTATCAGATCTCCAAGCCAGGACAACTTGGCCACATTTAATGGTTGATGTTACATTAATTAGTGCCTTCAGAAAAGAATAACTGATCAGGAACTAAGTTAACTGTTGTAAAGCTAGGTTTGTAATAGAAACTGCTACAATTTGCTTATGCAGTTTGGAATAAGGTCAAAACAATAAATTCACTTTATACATCCAACTGTTTATTATGGTTTGAATGTGCGGGTGTGTGATGAGAAGGCAGTTGTGAAGTAAAGTGTTTGAACGCCACACAGTATAAGTTTGCAATGACTCATCGTATTACTTCTACATATATTTTTACAATCTTTGTGTCAAAAATGCTCGTATTACTGGGGACCTAGTCTTTCCATGCAAGTTTTTGCCATGTCTTCAGGGGACGTCGAAACATTTTCGGGTTTTATTTTCCCGAACTGTACTACTTAGGAAAATTCGGAACATTTTGTGCTTTTGTTTTATGCCAGCAAATATTTTACCTGTCTCAAGCATTTCTGAGAATCCTCTGTGTGTGTGTATGTGTGTGTGTGTGTGTGTGTGTGTGTGTGTGTGTGTGTGTGCACTTTGAAAGACCCCGTTGTGCAAGTATATCATAATTTGACGCACCTTATTTTATTACAAAGAAGAAATATTGCATCTTATTACAAACCACCGCAACCATTCCACATCAATTACATATTTAGGCGCTGTGGTGCGTTGGGTTGCAATCAGTCATAAAACAACGCTTTATTACAGTTCTAGCCTCAACAGACCTGTTACCATCAGGAAAGTATCATGGTATATTGAAGGTACTTCTTTGAAGAAGTCAATATGTGCAACAGCAACGATTATCATGACGCAAATAATGAAGCAACTGATATGATTGAACACAGTCCTCACTTTAAAAAGTCAGAGGAACTAAAATGAGCTGTCTTACATTTTTTTGCACAAACATAGAGTCTGTGCATTTAAAACTGTGGAATTTATAGCGTTTGTTGCTGAATTACAAGAAAATTTATTGAAAACTGGGGCAACCTGTTCACAAGAATATAAAATTAATGCAACGCGGCGCTTGAGAGAGAGGATTGTATTTGGCAGATAGAAGACTGAGGGTCCGTAAGCGGCTTAGGTTTTGTGTCTGCCGCTAGAATCATCTCGGTTTCGGGATAAGTAAGTTGCGTTTTGAAGTCAAACTGATTCATTGCCTTTTACATCTGGAGTACTTCAGGGTTCAATTTTAACATGCACACACACAACATTTCAAGTGTCAGTGCTCTGTTTAGCATAATGATGTTTACAAATAACATCACTCTGAAAACTAATATTAACTTGAAGAGATACGCAACGGGTTGAAAGCGTAATGAGATTTCCCTAAATGCAACCTACGGAAAGGTTCTAAATATTTGAAATAAAGTGGATGATGTTCATGTTGAGCATGTAGAAAAGTTTCACTTTCTTTATTCGACACTGGATGAACAACTCACATAAAGAAGTCATATCACTTAATACTCACAGTCCTAGAACAATAAACTAGATATGTATGCTGATGGCTCATATTCGAGCGATAAAACAGTTGAAAAAAAAAAGAAAATTACAATAATGGTTTAGAAAACCTGAATGATTGGAGCAAAGCAAACAAAATGGCTATTAATACAGATAAAAGCAAATCCATGCATGCTCATCACTACTGATCAAAACGATGACATCTAAGTTCTACAAAAATGAATTGTAAATTGGATGATCGAATTCTGGAAAATGTGCAGTGTAAAAAGTTATTGGGTTCCAGGTGGACCAATCACTGTCATGGAAAGACCAATATTCATGTGTTTAGATCTGCCTTAGCCAAGATTGCTTTGTTCAGAAGGATCAAATGTACATTTATCGGCAAGGAAAACCTTCTATAATTGATATATTTTACCCTGTTTTGATTATTGCAGTGCGATCTTGGGTAGATGCAGGGATATACAGAAGCTTATCAAATTGCAGAAACGCTTCATCAGATTTATGATGGATGTTAGCTACAATGTACCAACAGCTGATTTATTCAAAACCCAGGGTATAATGCCCCTTGCAGAACGTTTACAATATAGAAAAGCTCTTATGATTTACAAAAGCTTAAAAGAATATGATCCTACATATATGCAGAGCATGGTTGCACATCAAATATGCGGGGCATGTTTCAATATGTACATGAGACCCATGGAAGAAACACTCGTTCATCTGAAATGAACAGCTGAAGGTGCCCAATGCAAGAAAAGCAGCATACCGAAAATCATTTGCTGTATGCGGTTGTAAATTATTGAATTCTGTGCCCAAGGACAATCGAGATAAGCCCACACCTGCCGCTTTGAAATCCGCTTATATCTATTATTTTTACAGGACATGAAATTTTTTCTCGAGACTCACTTGTAAGATTGGTGTGTGGAACTCGGTCCTCCAAACTGCCTTGAGTTTCTCAATATATTTAAGGCCATATATTTAATGCCTAATTTTTAGTGGGGTTTTTTAAACATTACGCTTATTTTAAGTATGTATACATCAGCATACGTACAGGTTATGACGCTTTTAGTGTATTTTCTTTTTGTTTCTATTAACAATGTATCATACTGTTTTATAATTTTATATACTTATACTGGTACCATTTTCATGTATATTCATTGAATGTACGACATCCACATTGTATTTATTATGCAGGACCGCAGGAAGATGAACAATAATTAATCAAGTTACCTTCCAAAAGCAATTTTTGTTCATCCATCAGTCTATACAAAAAGATATTGGCATAGAAAAACAGCCTTAGCAGTTACCTTCCCATAAACATTAAATGTGTTTAACTTTATATAATTTGTCAATTGTATCACGTATAAACTTTGATGTACGTATCCTGGGCAATGTGGTATATCATTTGCAGTGAATCTGATTTTAACAACAAAGTCCTCCTGAAAGATACCAAATAATTAAAATGAAAGACATATTACTATTAGTGAAACTGAAATTTTATTTCAAATTTGTTCATGGCATATTAGATAAGAAATTGTTATCATTTAATTTTTAAAGCAAACATACACATGACCGCGGTATAAGACATTGTAAAAGAACTTTTAATAGATTTATATGTACATTTGCAGATCAAATTATCTGCATTGATGTTCCAAAACAAATTAACAGAACTGGCGAAATTATAATAGTTAAAATATATGTATGTTGTCTGCATGTTTATCACCAAACCTGCAAGTTCCAAACACAAAAGAATGCGCCTTAATAACGTAACTTTCATTATGTCTCAAAGCACAGCACGCTCGAGATGCGCCCATCATCATTTTAACGATTTCGCCTTTGTGTAATGTAGCTTTCAATGTTCAGTAACTGAAGCAGTGTCAACAATGTTAGCAACAATGTTGCACCGTTTTTCAGGTGTTAATAAGTTCCTTTACATTCTTGCATACAGCGGATGTAGAAATAGCACTCTGGCATTGATCTGTTGATTGTTCAACCTTAGTCTCTTACCCTGGTATTCTTTGAGTAGTAAAATGATCCTTACATCCGATTACAATTGCACAAACCTGTAATCTGATGAGTCAAACATTCAATTCAGCTTTAGTTAAGGACTTGATTGATGGCTTTGCATTAAGATCATGTAGATAGTGAAAACTGTATCATGATTGCCAGTCAATGAAAAGTGTCTTTACCCTTCCTGATCAGAATAAGACTGAGTCAAGTCTCTTTTATCTTGCACAGATTGCCTCCCCCCCCCTCCCCCCCCCAATGGATCCAACCCGCGCAAGGAAAGCTGTTGTCTGGGGCTTGCTAGCATGATAGCACCGGTATGAATGAGAAAATACCCGTTAAATGACTCAGACATAAGAACATAGTGACTGAACAAAGGTCCGTCGCTTCATTCATATGAGGGACACGTGAAAATTATAAGAAGTGAAATACAAAAAGACAAAAAAGAAATATACAGTGTGCTACTGTTTACCACAATAGGTTTTTTTTGAGTCGGCGAGAGGGCGAATTTGAGGTCAGTTAGTCGGGGTAGAAGTCAGAGTCCTGTACGGCGGATTTGCATTCAGCACACCATAATTTGTTAACCAAACGATTGTCAAAGGTGTTTCAGTAATCCAACTGGCATTTTATGAAGCCACATTTCCCAAATTTCCGAAATAGTTTATCATTAAGTAGTGCTCTGATTTCATTCTAATATTTAAGAGAACGACTGAGAATTAGCCTGAGCGGAATATATTGTTGAGGAGCTACAGATATGTCAGGATTGCAATACTTTAAGTGGGCCCTGAAACTCACCGTACAATTAAAGAGATATCAGACAAAACATGTATATAAGCTGGCTCTTCCGAAGCAAAGCCACTTCACCGGGAAGGGTAGCTTTACTTTCTTGCCTGTATAATCCTCAATACTATGGCTGTCTGACCTTCTAATGCAAGGCCGTGTTTTGAGATTGACCTGACAAATTCATAAGACGCCCTTTAGGCGGTAAGCCTCCACAGCACACAGGTCCAGCCATTTATCAGGAGCAAATATATAACCCTTACTGGCTTCATCTCTTTATGTTACACAAATTTCAAATGAAAACGCAAAACCTGATAAAATGCCCTTGAAATTACCGGTCATTCTCGAGAGCAGCTGGTTGTCTGGAAAGTCTCCATGAACTGGCCTGTGAGGACCATGAAGTGTCTCCGGCATTCACAGTCTGACCTTTAAGTGCTATGTGGTAGCACCGTTCAGTTGCAAAATAAAGCGACATGGCACCAAACCAGAATATACGCAATTAAACAACAGACTGAGTGTACTATACGGAGCTGCAGAAGAGACATTGTTAAAATATCTAGAAACAAAACTCGTGGTCAAAGGTCAGTAAACTTGTCGTGGCCACGGAAATAACATGTTGTGATCAAGTGATTCTAACTCGTGGACACGACGTACGATTCTAAGTACTTCATTTTTGGTCATGCAATTTTTGCGTAAAAAATAGCGCATTTTAATTAGCACATATTGATGGCTGTGCTTAAATAAAATGCGCTATGTAAAGTGACTCCCTAAGAAGTGCCTGTAAACTGGCAGTGCGGCACACCTCACTATTGAAAAAAAAATGCACGCTGGTCACCTTAAAAGCCTTTCAATCTTGAATGGGCATTTCCGCCTCATTCCCGCCTCAGGTAGCATGCTTGCTGATATTTTATCCTGCTGCTAGTCCGCCCTCGCCTAGCATGTGCTCAAGACGCAAAAATGTATCACTACTGTATAACAGCCTTGTAAATGGCTGACTTAGAAGTCCTCAAATTCGTCCATAAAAGTCTTAAACTCCGACGAAGTCTTCTGGTTCTAATGTGTATGTGTCATGATCAAAAGTGATTCAAAATTATATACGAAAACAAATTTAATATCTTCGCCATAAAATATTGCAAGCCATGCGTGCAATCTGTGTCTAGTATGAAGACAGATATATTTTCTTGCATTCCTATTCCAAAGAAGATATACGGTTTAAAGTAGATTGAATAAAAAATGTTTTAGTACAGGGTACAGAAAAGAAATTACCTCTTGTCAACAGTACAAGAATTATGGTACACATTATGACCTTTTTACGTAAATCAGGTGGTTTCAGCATAAGATAACCTCAGAAAAAAACATAAATAATCATAAAGCATAAAACCACTCAAAGAACATCCCAACTTCAAAGTGAATCTGGCTGATTGTTTTAGAGAAGAAGTCCAAATGTGATTTACTATTGCAATCCCGTTTGACTTACCTTGTTATCAAGGGAAATGTATACACAAACATACACGTACCAAAATTGAAAAAATCGATACAAAAACCATGCATCTTGGACATCACCGTCTAGAGAACAACTCACCCTTGAACTTCCACGAGGTGCATTTTCGCTACGTTTTAGCCCAATCTGAACGAAACTTTTGGGCAGGAGGTCGAAAATAGCAACATACACAAAATTTTTCAAAATAAAAAAAAAACCTCGTAGTGCCACCTTTTGTACATATTAAGGTCTGTGGATCTTGGTCAGGGTGTTCCTATGCAACTTGGAAGCAATAGGCGAATTTGCACCCCCAAAACATTAAAATCTGAAAATCAATTGAGTGTAAGTATTTCAACCACCTCAGTAGAAACCCAGTCAAGCCTTATCCCCCACAAAGTTTCAAGTGAATCCGACTTATGATTTTGGAGAAGAGGCCCAAAATGTAAATTACCATTCGGGTCACACTGACTTATATCAAAACAAAAGAAATGTATTGACTGAAAAAAATGCCAAATTGAAACATACGTTAAAAAATAGAGATTCGGAGCATCACCATCCAGTGAACAATGTTGTTTAAGCCTTCCACAAGGTACATTTCCTGCAGTTTCAGCACAATCTGTGTGAAGGTTTTGGAGAAGAAATTCCACAAACTCACAAAATTCGCAAGAAGATCGGGAAAATGGCGGCATCGCCAGTTAAACAAACATTACAAAGCCAAGAGTCACTGGAACGTAATCATTTGAAAATACTTGGTAGAGGCCCACCCAAGGTATATCTCCACGAAGTTTGAAATGGATCTGGCTGACGGTTCTATCGAAGTCGAAAATTTGAATTTGAAATTAGTAAAGGACCACGACTTTTCTTCGGGGTTCTGAAAGAATAAAGATATCACTTAGATTGCCCTTGATTTATTTATAGTATTATATATTAATACACATTCAGGTACTTTTTCGGACATCCCGTTCATGAATGCTGGAGTCCGATGACCGAAAAAATCATTGGTCGGGGACCGACCGGTACCACTGTTACGCGACAATGATCTAGACGAAGGACGGAGGACCGTATTGTTAGCTCAGCTGACTGACACGTCACCTGAGGTAAAATCTTGTCAACGATAAACGAGGCCAATGAACAACATTCACAGGTGCCATCAGTAATTAAGCGGACAGCAGTAGTGCCACCTGGTGTTGCGGCCGGCGCTAACTGTGTGATCATTTCCCCAAAAACGCACAACTATCCCTACGCAAGCACAGAACACAAATAGCAAAAAATACAAACACATCGACAAATCTAAATCACAGTCCTTAGGACATGCATAAACAGGGGGTTTGTAACATACTGATCCATGCGTTCTGCCTTTGAACAAAACACAAGCTATATTACCACAAGTTTGCCATGGATTTGAATGTGTAACGTTATGAATGATTGACGTTTTCTCTTGTACCTCTCAGCGATATCAAAGCAATTATATTGACAACATTCCAGTTGTCAACTAAAACGAGCAAAAATCCCATGAAGCTACTGGATACACTATTGATGCCACATTATGTTCTTATAATTTGTCCAACTTATAAATCAACTACAATTTTTCCCCGCACCTGGTAATATTAGAAAAACTAATAAACACACTAAAACATAATTGCAATAGGCTGTAAGACGAGCAGCCCTGACCGACCCACAGGTTTTATTAAGTGTCCATGAACATACACAAGATTCAATAGGAAGTTCTAAACGGTATCCTCCCACTGCGAGTGATTTTTAAGTCTGATTAGAAAGTAAAGAGACTTATGTAAAGCCACAAAATGCTATTTAAGGTTGTAATTTGTGTGTATGCATTCTTCCTCGGCCAAACTTTGTCATCAAGTGATGTGTTTGTGTGTGTGTGTAAACACACACACACACATCACTTACAAATAAATAGTCCAGATTACTTAACAGTCTGCGTTGGATTATGATAATATGGTATAGGGATTACGAAATTTTGAACATAAACTGCTTGCTTGCTGGAAGAGGCCATGTGTGATATTCCTAATAGAACATCAAACTGTATATTTCCATAGCTGTTATTGGACCCAATATTGCGTGTTGTTCTGCAGTAAAAGTCACAATTTTTAATTTTCCTTGTGGCATTATAGCATCATCAAATTGTGAGGCCAGGTAATAATGTGACTCTGATCGGGTTTTCAAAGCAGCAAAGCTTGGGTGACATGTACTCGGTTACACCAAAGTAACAACGTTCAAAGTACATTTTGGTGGTATTGGAGTTCAAAAACATGATCCTCGTGATGACAAAGGTAGAGTTGCGCAGAAACATATTTCTTACTAAACGGCATTACAACAATATCACTTAGCATTGAAAAAAGCAGTAACATTGAAGAATCACACTGTTGTATATAATAATATGATATACAATATTGATGTGATAGCTTAATACATTCATATATTTTACTTGGCATGGGAAAACCTGAAAGTTAAGTATAAACTTTACCCAGGCCCTGAGTTTCCATCTTTAAGGACCTTAAATTATGCAAAAAACAAAAAACAAAAACAAAAACGTTTTTTCAACTCCATGGGAAGATTTCCACATATCAGTACATTTCCCCCGTTGCTGACTAAAGATAGTTTTTGAGCGAGTAAAGGTTTTACAGAGAAGTTGATATTTTTAACTTAACTTTACGACAAGATTTGTTTGATCCGCATAAAAAATTCAGATCGGTTTGAATATATGTTTACAGTTGTTTACCCGTCAAACCTACCAAGTCTAACTTAACCATTCCCGGTAACATTGCAACGATGGCCAAACAGTGAAAAACGGAGCCCAGTAAACCTCGGTCAACTGTTTTTGTTGGAACACGTGGACGCACAGCGATTACGAACAGCCAATGAAATGGTAATTTTCATTTTTGCTGCGCTTTGCTTCACTTATCACCAGTTAGACTCCAGTAACCAGAAAGTTAACAGAGACTCGGAGGGACGATTGGTCGATTCTTTCAGTGTCACACTTGACATAGCTCCTTCAGGCAGGGTACCAATAGAACTGGGATAATTAGGAACAACACGGCCAAATTCACGGTCATCTGTTAGCATCGCATAAGATAAAGAGCCATTTAAATGGGAGCAGGGCTATCTCTTGTTGATTTTTTTCTCTTTTCTTTACTCTTTCTTTGTCTAATTTTAGGTGTATCTCGACACATAGCACAGAGGGCCATGTCTAGGCTTGCAAAGGAAGTACAGATACTTGTCTTGCGATTTTGCATGACAGGTTCTCTTTTTGTCACCTTCTATGTGTGTGGAAGAAGCTGGATGTAGACGTTTAATTTCATAATAGAGGAAGTATTTCATGCTGCTAGTGACAAGCATAATCCAGGTATTCTAGCTGTTCCTAACGATACAAGTGTTGCTGAATTGATGTCTACCTGGTCGTCGTCTCTGGTGACTATTGTTGGCGGTTGTTTTGAAAGACAAGCTTGGATCTTTGAACCATTTCTTAACGGTTGTCGCATTTCAGACGCTCAAGGTGCACAAACTTTACTCTATCGCTGTGCAGGCTGTCCTGGCATATATAACATCAAACGTATTCCTCTCGTCCTGCTAAAGGTTAGATTTGTCAACCTCTTTTATGGCGCCATCATCCTGATACGTTTCTAGGTCTTCAGCTCCTTCTTCATGTCCCTATAGGATCTATGTTATCATGTGGGCAGCCCATGCACCTTGGCACAGCCTTTTTACAGAGTTCCATCGTTAGAAATGATATGGACCACATGTTTGGCTCAAGCATAATTGCAAATGCATGGGGGGGGGGCAGACTAGGCCTAGATTAAACTCTCTCATAAACCACACATTATTGGATTCCATTAGTATATTAGAGCATATACAAGGGCCAGCCAAGTCATGCCATTCAAGTTCTGGTGTTGCACACCACCTGCCCTTGAGGTACCTACCCCGCGGGAGGGGGAGAGCAGGAGCAAAAAGACAGTGATGACGACGCCAAAATCGGATGCAAACCCACATGATTTCTCAATTGGTAAAGGTGTGGTACCACTGATACAGGCCCTTCCTTGCCATCTACTGGGGGGGGGGGAGGCAGGGACTGATAACGTGCAAGCAACCCTGATTTCGCCACCAACTTTGATAAGTGGGTCGTTTGCTGTAAGCATCACTGCAGCCTGTATAAAAAACAGCTGTCAATACAAGTAATGCACACTGTTTAAAGGCATTAGTGATTACTTATTGCCATCTAATGGTGAACTAGCTAAACATGTCTGTAGTTATATCTAGGGCCACTGTTATTATTTCCTTGATTGACATGTTGCCTACCATTGTGCTACTGGAGTTTCCCACTGATATAATTGTCTTAGGCTTATCAACAACACAAACACCAAAGGTTTTTCTTTTCAGTTGAAATCAGAAGAAATTTAAAATATATGTCCATGTCCAGGATCGAATTCAGTGGTTAGTCCTGAAAAAGCATAAATAAAAAGTTGTGAAATTTTTAATTCAGTCCTGACAGGTTGTTCATTTTCCTTCCATAAATTGCTACAAAAGTCACAGAATGAGTTGGCAAAAAAAAATCTGGGAACTGTTCCTGGATATGATATTTTTTTTTAATGTCCGTTGGTTTTAATGTGATAGAGCAATGCGTACGTTTGTGAGGCGAGATACAATTTGTAGAGGTTGAGCAAAAAAAACAGTTCCGAGAAAATCGCATTGAAAGATAAAAATGCCAATTCTTAGTCATTTATGACTGTAATATGACAGATACTCCTTTCTTCTGTCTTGTGTTTTAACTATTATGTGAAATGAACTTGTAGCTTTACCTGTGTGATGTTCTCATTAAACAAAAGTATATTTTGTAGCTTAAATCTCGAATTTTTTAACTTGGGAACACTACACTTGGCTTGTTTGGGCGTGGGTTCACATGCAGCTTTCCATATTTGGGGACCAGTAAGTGGTTGTGCTAATTTGTTTTTACATCAATTGAGAATTTCAAAGCAATCAGAACGATGGTAGAGATCAGTCTGAACTGGCCCATTCTTCTCTCACGGCTAATGGTTTCCTGTGAGTGACCCTTGTCAATGGCTCAATAGGTTCCCAGGGGTCATGGACTAATGACTGTGCAAACGATGACGTGGTTCATTACCATGCCCATGTAGTTTCGGTATCAGACTATCCAAAAATATGAAAAAGTGATAAGAGTTTATCCAAAGGTGCCTGCTTCAGATCTCCCACCTTAAGAATGATGATGTTACACCCCTTTCTTGACATGTGGTCCATTTTTATCAATCGATTTTCAGTGATCTGCTTTGCCTTTAAGCGACAACAATGCTTTCAAGAAACACGCCCTAACAGTATAATTTTACAAGAAAGGACGCAGATGAAGACAGACCTTGAGTATATAGGAGGCAATCTTAAAAGTGATGGATCTGTTGTTGTATGCATCAGCAAAGCTGCCAAAGTGGCTGAAAGTGATGCAAATGTTAATAGTTCCTCATTTTCAGCTCCTCCCTCCAGGGTGAATTCCTATACTGTTGGTGAAAAAAGTATGTCCCAGTTATCAGAGGAACTGCTGCAGCTGTACTATAGCCAATCGGGAGATAATGGGGGGGGGGGGGGGGGGGGTACGGATGAGTCAACTGCAAAGCCAAATCGAACTCATTGGTTTAAGTGATCAAACTGAATATGATGGCTATCTGAAGTTACGTGCTCAAAGATATTGGTTGATCAAAGTGACAATGAAGAAGAATACGTGGTAACTATTGTTGAAACTGAGCAGATTCCAGGCACTACGGGAAATCACAGCCATCAACAGGCGCCTGGATTATTCCACGGTGCTGAATACTTTGGGGGGGGGGGGGCAAACAAGCTCAGCCGGCAACCAAAAGGCAATATTAGGGATGTTGACCCAGAGGGCTAGAGAATCACTGAGGTGGAGGCCATCTACTTGGAGCACCACAAGAATTCATAATTCCCTCGGGCAAAATATGGAGAAAAAAATACTCCTTCTTAAACACTCAGCATTAGAGATTCCAAATTGGCATGTACGGCAGGCACTTTTTCTCGCCCTCTAAGGAACGTTTTCTGCACATTTAATCATCGTCATGGAAGAGTCGTGAAAACCTGCAGAAGACATCATTGCAAGTTATTTCCGTAGGACTGGAAGAAAGGTTAGGAGGGAATGAGAAATTTTCACACTATCCAAAAGCTGAATCGTTGTTTTTATTCTAAATTGACAGTAACACCTTCCCTGATTTAGAAAAAAACATGTTTTCAATCTTCAGAACGTCGGAGTCAAGTTATATTGCGTACCCGTGCAACATTCCCAGGGAAATTATAAAAATGGTCAAACACCTTACAGAGGCTCATTAACTTACAAAATTGTGATTTTTTTTTTTTTTTTTTTTTTTTTTTGGAAAAATCTCCAGCCTTTGTAGACCAGCATGCTGCCCCAGCTTGTTGCTACAACGGTTTGTTGGCAGAGATAACGTTCACTTTTTCCCGATGAATGATTAAGAAAGCAGGTCAAACTCTGAACATCTTTCGTGTCTGCGTATGATGTTTTCTAGTAAAAATGCAGCAGTGTAAGTTTGTAAATGTGCTTGGAGTCCAGAACGTCAAGTACATTCATTTAAAGGTAGAAAATTGGCAGGGATAGGTTGGAGGGATTCAGACTTGCCAAATTTCTGATGCCGGCACAACCGTTTAGAGACATGTCAACACATACTTGAGTACATTTAGACAAAGCTTGGTACATGTAGCATCATATTGCAAACTAAACTTCAATTTCCCAAACTATTGGAAGGGCAACTGGGCTTCTAGATTAATAGGTGCTAGGAAGCCACAAATGTGGAAAAGGCAATAGAGACAACAAAGGATCGTTTAAACATAACATTTTATCACTGCTTGTGGGTTTGTTGACATCTATGCAGCATAATATAATGTTGCTTTTTGTAAGTTTTTGGGTCTGAATCAAGAGTCATACACAGTATTTTCTGTATTCAGGTGTTACCAATTCTGCTTTACCAAAAGTCTATAATAACCTTTGAGACATTACTCAATAAACTTTTTATCAAACACCACAGCTGTCATTCTGTGTATTGTATGCAAGGGACTCTAAATTTTTCAGTCATTATTTATATTTTGTTTTTATGAACAAGTTTTCAAAGTAGAAATTTAGTACTTTGCTAAGCCTAATTTACTTCATGAAGATATACAAAACGTCCTTTGTAGTCGGATAATGAGTTAATTTCACCATGATATACTTCTAATAAAAATCAGCCTATGTGTCACCCTACTTTGCCATTTTGTCAAAGGCAGCAAGATCTGACTGCACCAGAGACCGCAGCTGTCTATACATTATAACAGAATATATTTATGGCTCACAGCAGCAGCTTTCGGCGGTCCGATTTTGAAAAGGTGTTTCTCTAATCAGTTAGCTACTTTGACATCAATACACAAGCGTAGGATGATAAAGTTTGTGGTTTGACAGGAAGTTACCAATTGTTAGACAGTATGGAGGGTACGGGGAAAACATTATAGATTGCATGCTGCTCTCAACATCTGGATGTACACATAGCTGTAGTTTTACACACCGTTTTCAACAGATATTCTCATTATTAAAGCTTTCCGTGATGGCATTGTGATTTCTAAAATGGCATGGTAGATATAATATGGAAGTGATGGACTGTAGCCAGAGTATGCTTTCATGAGTAGAGAATGGATGCATGCGATCCTACTATCATAAATTCAAGTTTTCGTCTTACCAAAAAAACAATTTTTTTCTCACATTTAAAAGCGCTGTAATGTTTTTCTGTCTCTGTTGGAGTGTCTGCTGCCGAGTCACCAATAATAAAAGATGGTACTGCTGTTACCCATTTTAACCCATATTGGTAAAAAGTTGTTCTATCGCTGTCTTCAGGTAGATTCAGTCAATATATATATATATATATATATATATATATATATATATATATATATATATATATGTATGTATATATATATATATATATATATATATATATATATATATATATATATATATATATATATATATATATATATATATATTGACTGAATTAATTGACCTTTATAAGTAATAGTTAGATAATTTTTATTGATATAACACCCAGGTCAGTTCAGACCTACATGTCAGGAATACATAGTATTTTCTTTATTAAAATGTAGTATTTTCATTAGCTTTGTGTAAGGCTGTGTTCCAGGGGTAATGCCAGGTAGTTCATCTGCCCTGTCTATGGTCTATTCGAGTCAATGCATGTTTTCAGGGGCAAACTGGCAGTTAAAATTTATATTTTTAAGTAAAACTTCTCTGAACCATTGATTGTAATGTTTTACATGGTATAGGCTCAATTTAAAGTAAAACCATAAACTGATATATTCATTAAGTAGTTTGCCGTTTTGTCTATGTCCTTGATAATGGTGAAATCCCTTATTTTCGCCCGCCGCATTTGGCTGTGTTCCAGCTGTGGTAGTTTGCTCTGAAAACGTATGAATATTAATGCAGATCTGCTAAATAATCTCACCATTGTATTCCTTGCACTCTATTTGTACTTGCTACTGTATTTTCATCCAATTTAGATATTTGTAACACCTTTTCTGAGGTAAAATGTAGTCTGAAGTGGTGGAATTTGTAAAGCCCTCCATTTTGAACTTTCTTGTACATGTCATGTGACTACTCTCACAACACTCATGTTTTCTGTGAAAAGTCTCTTTAAAGTATCAATTATACACAGATATGCTTTGAATTAGTGATAATATTGTATAATGAGCTTTATTTGATATGTTTAAATAGTATTGGAGACCAAAGAGACATATTATGGACAATCTATTTTGGGTACTGAGTTCTGCGTTCAACTTGCTGGTTGCTACGGAGCCGGTGACAATGTTTACACTGGTCTATAAATAGAGAAGCACGTTGCGTTGTGGAATTCTTCCGTTAATCTTTTCGACCGTCCTGACTCCTTCAAAATTACTCCTATTCTGATGCATTAGCACTATCCGGCCTTTTGAAGTACCCCAAATTATTTGAGGAAAAAGAAGAATCCGGGTTGTGACAGCACCCCATCAGGTACTTAGAAAATATTTTCTCTGATGCTATTACATAATTATCTGAAGTAATGATGCACTGAAGTGAAGCTATTCTGAGGCAACTGATGTGGAGCCTTCTGATGTCTGAAGTAGGAATCTGAAGTCATTCTGAAGCATTTGAAGTTTTCAAGTGATGTTTCCTCTGTTGTTAACACATTGATGCTTTAGTTTTATGTGTGTAAACTAAATGGTGTATTTCATGAGTATTTTTTTTATGATAGCAGTCTGTGGCAACCACAGAGAATATTGTTGATTATTGTTACACTGTATTGAATGTGGTACAGATTATCTTTACTGTAAAAGGGGAAAACACAAGAGATGTTGAATGAATTCATGTGTGAATATTAATAAATTTATCAAACTGTATATTTAATTTCTTGTCTCTTTTCTGTGATTATTGAGGAAGCCATCCTAGACAATCTATAGGTTATTCTGTTGAGATTAACCAGATAAGGCCTTGACCGCTACAAAATTTTGGTGTCAGGAGTGGGATTTACAGTACAGTAAATCCAGTGATCGAATTCACATCCAAGATTTAAAAAATAACAATAATAATGTTCAGAGTGTATTGATATATAAAAAAAAATGTCTGAGAACCAGGTGAGTAATATGGTGGTCACAAGAAGCAGAAATCGTTCCTCAAAACTTGAAGTTGATCAAAGTGCTGACAAAAATGTGATTTATGAACGTCCTCAGGACCATTCTGATGATATTGTTGATGTCCAATATGAGGAAATGAATGCACCAAATAAAGGACAAACAGTCAAAAGTCATGTCACAAATGATGCTAATAATGATACCAACAAAGTACAAAGACACAAGAGAAGCAATCACACTGTCCACATTACAGAAAATTCTGGGCAAGAATTAGGGGGACAAGAGCTAATGTCAAACATGCAAAAGATGACAATAGGACAGGAAGTGGCTCAAGAAGTGGGGAAAGTGATGCAAGAAACAATGATGAATATGATGTGTATGATGAAAGATGTGATGCAGAATGTACACACAGAAAATTCCACTGATGATGTCACAGTGAATGCAAATACAAGTAAATCTGGTAGGAAAGTACCCAAGGAAAATCTGAGGCAGAATTGCAGCAAACAAACGCCCATACTCGAAACTTCTGATGAAGAAGATGATGCCACTGATGAGGATAAGGGTACTGATGATGATGATGATGATGATTTTGCCTTATCGACATCCAGCAATAAAATGATGGCCCACAAGAGCAAAAATACCAAACTACCTGTGTTCACTGGCAAGGAATCTTGGAGAGTGTGGTACACCAGGTTTGAAGATGTGTCGCGCAGGCAAGGTTGGACCAATGATGAAAAACTTGATGAATTAATTCCTAAACTACAAGGGTTAGCAGGGGAATTTGTTTTTGGTCAACTGTCCTATAAAGTGAGGTCAAATTTTAAACTTCTGATTAGAGAACTTGGAAACAGGTTTAATAAAGTGGAAACTACTAAAACATACAGAGCACAATTCAGCCATCGTAATCAAAAACCTGGGGAAACTGTTGAAGAATATTCTGCGGAGTTGAAGAGACTCTATGACAAGGCACACGCTGGCAGGGATGAAGCTACCAGATGTGAAGACCTGTTGAGGAAATTTCTGGATGGTTTGATTGATGAGAAGGCTAGTTTTCAGGTTGAATACATCAAAGAACCTGCTAACATCGATGAAGCAGTACATGAAGTGGTTCATTTCCAGGAAACTAGAAATTCAAACAAAACTGAGAGGAGACCAAAACATGTGGCAAGATTCAACAAGTGCAGAAATGACTATGTTGAGTCCAGTGAATCTGAGGAAAGTGAGGATATTGATGCGCACAATATTTGTGTAAGATTAAGCAAAGGGCCCAAGAAAAAGGTAAATAAAAATAGTAATGCCAATCCCATTCCAAATGAAAAGGGGCAAATTCATAACAGTGATGATGGTAATGGAACTTCAGCAAAAGCAACGGACACTGTGTCTCCAGACAAGACATATCTAAATGAGGTTCAGAAAATGAAGGAAGAAATGATGAAAGCTACTCGAGAATTGAAAGACAGACTGGTTAAACTTGAGGACACAAAATCTTACAATAAGCCATTTGGGGCAAAGAAATTCCAGCAAAGCCAACCAAATGAAAATAAATATCAAGGGTACAAGCAGCAAGGACAAAGATACACTCAAATGACTGATGGAGGACAAAACAGGACCAGGGCCATGGTAAGCGAAAACAGGAACAGTAATATGAGGTCTGGATCATGTTTTAGATGTGGGCAGCCTGGTCATTTCGCCAGAGAGTGTGTGAACCATGTAATGCCAGGACAAGTTCAGTTATCAACTCAAAATGGCACAGCACAAAACTCCTTCCAAGTGCCACAATACAGCACACAAAATGATGTTACTCCTGGACAGTATGGCGGGATGTTTCCTTCATACAAAAGTCAGGAAAACTAAGTGTGGTCGGTCCAATGGTCCATGGGGCGACCTTTGATACTAAGGGCCAGAATAAAGTTGATGAGAATTACAAACCCATTCAGAGTGTTGTTATGAGTACTTCAAAGGGTAAAACTGATGTAACAAAACCAACCAAGGTAGAACATGATGGTAATAATCATATAGAAATGAAGTCTGATGGTAAAACAAATGAAATGTATATCAATGAGGTAGATAGTGGTTTATTGAGACGAAATGTACCTCAATTTGATGGAGTTTATCTTGATGGCACATTGCAAGGTATTGATGTCACTTTCACAGTAGACACAGGAGCTACCAGCACAATAGTATCACCAATAGTGTTCGATAAAATCCCTATTGACAGAAGACCTGAGTTGTGTCAGATTTCAAGTAAAAGTAAACTTAACAATGCTGAAGGAAAACCTATGAATTACATAGGCAAAGCAACTTTCCAAATTGTTCTGGGTCCTCTTCAAATGAATAAACAGTTGATTGTGGCAGATATAACCGATGATGTACTTTTGGGATCTGATGTATTACAGAAAGACCCAAGTGGGCCTGCAGATATTTTGCTGAGTGAAAATAAGATGATTTTGAATGGGACAGTTATTCCTATACATCAAATAGGCCTACCTCAGCCGATTAGAAGGGTGACGGCCGCAGATCACTATGTGATTCCTGGGATGTGTGAAGCTGTAATTGATGTATTTGTTGAGGGCAACAATAAGGGAAACTATGATGCCAATAAAGATGTATGCTTGTTGATTGAGCCAAACCCAAAATTCACTGAAAAATGCTCTGTAGCAGTAGCACGTACAGTAGTAGATGTACTAAACTATACCACAGTTAAAGCACGTGTGATGAACCCATTTCCTGAGCCTGTGTCTATCAAACAAGATACAGTGATAGGTCAAGCTAGTCCAATTGAGGATTCTATGTACAAAATTGTTGATGAGGAAGATGAGGGTAAAATTGACTGCCTTGATGCCATGAGGAGAATCTCCATTGGTGGTGAGATTTCTTCTGAGGCATTCTGTCAAGTAACTACAAATGCAAAGATCACAGAAGTAGACCAGGGAAGTAAAGAAAACATTATCCCCGATCATTTAAAAGAATTGTATAAAGATTCAATTAAAACAAGACCACCTGATGAACATGACCTCATAGCTCACATGTTGATTGACAATCAAGATTGTTTTTCTCGCGATGATTATGATCTGGGCAAGACACACTTGGTGAAGCATACTATACCTACTGGAGATGCAGAGCCTATAAAACAAGCACCCAGAAGGACGCCCTTGGCTTTTGCAAATGAGGATAGAGAAGCAATACAGAAGCTGTTGAAGCAAGGTACTATTCGACCCTCAACATCTCCATGGAGTAGTCCGTTGGTTTTGTACGGAAGAAGGATGGTAGCGTCAGACCTTGTGTAGATTATCACAGGGTCAATGCAGTGACAAGGAAAGATGCTTTTCCTCTTCCACGAGTCCAAGATTGTTTAGATGCAGTGGCTGGGTCAACCATATTTTCCACAGTTGATATTACCTCTGCGTACAATCAGGTTCCTGTGCAGGAGGATGATATACCAAAGACTGCGTTTGTATCTCGCTATGGATTGTTTGAATACGTCACTATGCCTTTCGGCTTGTCAAATTCTTGCGCGACATTCCAACGTTTGATGGAATTAGCACTAAATGGTCTACAATGGACCTCATGTCTAATTTTTCTTGATGACGTGGTTTGCCATGGAAAGACGCCTTCAGAACACATGCAAAGATTGATAGAAATTCTACAAAGAATCAAACATAGTGGAATGAAACTGAAGCCAAAGAAGTGTAACTTATTCAAAGATCAAGTGACGTTTCTTGGTCATGTCATCTCTGGAGAAGGTGTTAAACCAGATCCAGACAATGTGTTAAAATTGCTGAAGTGGCCTGTACCCAAAACCCCAACAGATGTGAGAGCTTTCCTTGGTTTGGGAAGCTATTATAGGAGACACGTCAAAGAGTTTTCACAGAAAGTGAGACCATTAGTGCAGCTTACTCAGAAGAATCAAAGTTTCAAATGGACTGAAGAGTGTCAGAAGTCCTTTGATGAATTAAAACAAGTGTTGACTAGCCCTGAAGTGATGGCATATCCACAGGAACATGGTCAGATGATCCTAGATTGTGATGCAAGTGACTTTTGTATTGGGGCAGTGTTAAGCCAGGTCCAAAATGGTGTAGAAAGAGTGATCGCCTATGGTAGTAGAACTATGAGTAAAGCAGAAAAAAACTATTGCATTACAGACAAAGAGCTGTTGGCTGTCAAATATTTTGTTGAGTATTATAAACATTACCTTCTGGGCAGAAAGTTCAAAGTGCGAAGTGATCATCAAGCTCTAAAATGGTTGTTCAGCTTGAGAGACCCCAAGAATAGAATAGCCAGATGGATAGAAATTTTGTCAGCTTATGATTTTGAGATAGAATTTCGCAGAGGCAAAAGTCATGGAAATGCTGATGGGATGTCAAGATGTTTGAACCCAAGAGATTGTCATTGTGACACGGATGCAGGTGTAGAATCTCTTAGATGTTATCCTTGTAAGAAGTGCAAGAAAAGAGCTGATGATATGAAAAGTAGCATGGGTGAGATTTATGCTGAGGCATCTCAATCACAAGAAATTCGAAGATGTGGTCTGACCCTGGCAGAGGGTGGACTATGTTACTACATAAGAAATAAACTCCAGGTTCTGATGATTTGGTTAATAACTATGATTAACATGTTGAACATTGCATTATTTAGTGGAAGTGATGACGATGAAATAAATGGGACACAGGGTGTTCAAAGATGTGGTCTGACCCTGGCAGAGGGTGGACTGTGGTACTTTATGGGATGTAAACTTCAGAGTTGTATGAGGTGGATAACTATGATGATGAATATATTTGGGAAATTGTTGGTAAATAAACTTGACTTGAGGTCAAAGATGATGACTGGGATGACAAATGATGTGGAAGTCAGAGAAGAGAAGTCTGATGTTGAATGGGCTCCAGGACAGTCAGAGAGTTGTCGCTGGCAGGCATTCACAGATACTGTAAAATGGTTGAAGAATTGTTGCTTCAAGAAAATATTTATGGATACCGAATGGGCTCCAGGACAGTCACAGAGTTGTCGCTGGCAGGCATTCACTAATACTATAGGATGGTTGGAGCATTTTTGCTACAAATATATATTTATGATGACTGAGAAGAAGAAAAGTGATTTAAATACTCTTATAAAATTTGGAAAGTCAAGTACAGGAACTGGAAGTATGAACCCTGAAGTGCATGATGGTGATAATAAATTGGTACAGATATTTAATTTTGTAAAGCTATGGACAAGGTATGCTATCTTGTGTAAGATGAAACTTTTAGTGATGAAATTGATGAAGAAATTGAAGTCAAAGTATACCATGTTGAAGAGAAAATGGTATGACTGTCACAGATGTGCTAGAATGACGAGAGGAACAGGATGGGTAGGCTGGGCGCTACCTTATTCTTTGGCAATTTTGAGGAAACGTCAATTAGCTGATGTTGATATTGGTTCTGTATTAAAATGGAAAGAGAATGGATCAAGACCTTATGGAGATGTAGTTTGTTCTGCTAGTCCCACTGCACGTCATTACTGGAACAATTGGGACTGCCTTGAAGTTAAAGATGGAGTCTTGTTCCGCAAGTTTCATAGACGGGATGCGTCTGGCACACACCTACAGTTTCTTGTTCCAAGAGTTCTGAGGGATGAAATCATAAAGCAGATGCACAACTGCGTTTTGTCAGGTCACCTAGGTGCTAAAAAGACAAGAGAAAAACTGTTACAAAGATTCTATTGGTTTGGAGTCAGAGAGGATGTCAATAACTGGGTTCTTCAGTGTCACGAATGTGGCAGTACAAAACCCCCTACTAAGAAGCCCAGGGCACCTTTGGGATCAATGCCAGTGGGTGGTCCACTCGACAGGTTGTCTACAGATATTCTTGGTCCGTTACCTGAAACAGAAAGAGGAAACCGATATATTCTTGTAGTGAATGATCACTTCACAAAATGGGTAGAAGTGTTTGCCATTCCCAATTATACAGCGGCAACCTGTGCTAGGATTATTTTAAATGAAGTTATAGCCAGACTAGGTTGTTGTTTAAGTATATTGTCTGATCAGGGATCCAACTATGAAAGCCAAATATTCACAGAGTTGTGTCAACTGTTAGAAATAAGAAAGACGAGGGCAAGCCCAGCTAATCCACAATGTAATGGACAAACAGAGCGTTTTAATAAAACACTTCTGAGGATGATTAAAGCCTACCTGAAGGGACAGCAAAGGAACTGGGATCTGAACCTAGGATGTTTAGCTGCTGCATACAGGGCCACCCCTCATGAAAGCACTGGTTTAACCCCAAATCTTCTGATGCTTGGTCGTGAAGTCAGGCTTCCTGCAGAAGTGATGTTTGGATCTGGGACGACTCACATAGGTGAAGAAATAACCTCTTATGGTCAATATGTTACTGAGCTGAGAGATAAGATGTACCATGCTCATCAGATAGCTCGTGAACACTTGCAAAAGAGTGCTGTGCGCCATAAGGAATCTTATGATGTTAAGCAAAATTTTCAAAATTTTGAGGTTGGTGATCTAGTCTGGTACTTGAGTGATATCAGACAGTTGAAAATAACTCCAAAATTGAGAAACCCATATGATGGTCCATTCCTGGTTGTGAAGAAAATAACAAATCTGAACTATCTTATACAACTCGATGCTAAAGGTACTGAGAAGGTGGTCCATCACAACAAGTTGAAACCCTACTATGGAAGTGCCAAGCTGAAATGGGCTACAGCCTCACTGAAAAGAAACAATAACAGGCCTATGATTGATACTCAGAAATAAAATGATGTACTGACGATGTACAATTGAGTTGATGTATTGATGCATGTGCTTAAGTCAGCACCATATATGATGTCATATTGGTAAGTTAAAAAAAAAAAAAAAAAAAAAAAAAAATTGTTATTCTGTTAGTGATGAATTGGTTACTAATGTTAATGGTTCTACAAATGAGATGTAAGTGCTGATGTTTGATGCGCCACTTTATCTGATGATGTGCACAAGAACAAAATGTTGACATTTAAGGGAATTGATGTACTGAAAATTACTGTTGATGTGTGATGTACTGATGCAATACTGATGCTGATGATACACTACTCTCACAGGGCTGCTTCTGAGAGTAACTATATGATGTATTTAATGAGACATGCTTACTTATGAAACCTGATGTGTTGCCTTTCTACAGAGATGGCTGCCACAATGGTGGAACTAAGCAAGTCATTCTTGCAGAAGAGAGGGTCAGCGTACCAGTGTCAGTCCTGTGACTTTGCCACACACAAAGATTCCATGGTTGATCATCTACTTTCCAAACACCTGACAGAAGAATCAGATGTGCCGTACCGATGTTCCCTTTGTCATGTGAACTTTAGAAAGTCTAATAAGGCTGTGCAACATATCCAACAATACCACCCAGATGCAGATGAGTCAAAAGTGTTGGTGGGAACAAAGCAACCTCTTGTTATCACTCCTCGCATGGCAGTGATGCTGGATAAAGATAACAGTATTAGTGTCTACGCCAAGAGGGTCCTTAGGAATCCAGGCAACTTACATGTGAAGCAGATGTCTACCAGGGAGGAGACCGTCCTGGAGATACATGCCCCTACAGATGATCTAGAGGCAGACCTACCAGAGAATTCCACTACTGATGTTATTGGGAAGTCACCCATGGGTGTTTCGAAGATTGACGATACTAAAACTGATGTACCAGCCAGCCAAAACATAATTACCAATGTTGTCAGCAAGGCACTCATTGATGTGTCGAAGACTGACGATACCAAGACCGATGTACAGACTGACCAAAATTCTGATGACACCAGATCTATTGGCGCAGCTGATAAACTACCCGACGCAAAGTCCATTACCCAAAGTACCAGAGATAAAACCCCAGCTGAGTCCCTGCAAGAACTACTGTGGGTTCAGAAGGAAGCCCTTACACTCCAATACAAGATCTACAATGAAATAAGGACCATGAGCAAGGAGCTGAGACGAGCACGATGCAAACCCACATCCGTTGAGTCCACTGGCACGCAAACCAATATCTCATCCACCAAGTCATTGGAGAGGCATGTATCTGCACCATTAACCTGCAAGTTAACTATACCCAAGAAACAGACAACCGAGAACAGCCCACCACCAGCGAAACGCTCCCGCACAACGGCACCAGTCAGGCGGTCTGGTTGCACCGAGGGTGATGTTCTAGCAGATAGGCATTATGAGAATTTCATGCGTCAAGTTCGGCAACGTCCCTTTTATTTAAAGTAAAAAAAAAAAAAAACTCACATTAATAGCAATATGATAATAATGGTAATGTCCATGTCATTGTGCTTATGGATATAGTAGAGCCAGGAATACAATATGTATGTAAGTGAATATTCTATGGAAGGAAAAAAGTAAGTAATTGTTATACATGCAAGTACATGCATGAAAGTTTCTTGTCAAATATTTGTGCTACTTATACTTTAAATGTTACTACTAATCACTCATGTAAGAATTCAAATAACTCTGGTGTAAACTATTAGATTGTTTTCATGAAGTACATGTAGATGTCATTTAATATTGGAGTGTGAGATATACACTCTCTCTATTAACTGCATATAACAATGTGACCAAAGTACTGATAAGGGATTCGTGAAGTTGCAATTGTTTAATTTCTTAAAACCCCATTGGAGTACCCAAGCGCGCAAAGCATAGAGGTATAAATGTGCAAATATGATACATCATAATGAAATTGTAAAGTAATATGTACATTTAATACTGTGCAAGAATGTAATGAAATTGTAAAGTAATACGTACAGTTAATACTGTGCAAGAATGTAATGAAATTGTAAAGTAATGTGTACATTTAATACTGTGCAAGAATGTAACGAAATTGTAAAGTAATATGTATATTTAATATTATGCAAAATGTAATGAAATTGTTACACATGTGTGTTTAACACTATGTAAAGTTTTAAGCATGTTAAAATGTGACATGCATGGTTATGCCGATTGTCCAGTTCCACTCTGCGAGTGTGATAATAAAGGGCTAAGCTGTTTTAAAAAAAAAAAATTAAAACTGAGTAAGTGGTTTAAGGTTCTTTATTGTATAATGTTGAGTTGTTAACTAGTGACTTATACTAGATAGTAAGTTTTAACTATATTTATGTGTAAGTTGAACACAAAGTTCTATGTAATACATAGAGTTTAGTAATAATTACATTTATGTAAGCATCTGTGATGCCCTGATTTGTTTAAAGCAGATCTCTAAGATGCTGACGGACATACATGTATGGACTGTTAACTCAGGTTCGAATTCATATGAGAGTGGCCTGTAACTTTATTCTGATATTATATAACTTATAAACAATTTGGAATAATCATAATGTTATATGGTCTGTGACAGTGTATTTTATAACCATAGGTAAATGTTTGTGATATCTCAAGGAAGAATCTGTGATGTAGCATAGATGTTTGTGATGAAATGATTGATCACTAGAATGAGTGATATTGTTAAAGGTAGTTAATTTCACACCTTATGTTAATCATTACATGGTGTTCTGTACCTACACAAGACGGGAAACAAAATTTTCTGCAATTGTGTGGTAATATTTGTGTTGACGAGGACGTCTAACACAAAGGCAGAGGGTAGTGTGATGACTTGATTAATTGACCTTTATAAGTAATAGTTAGATAATTTTTATTGATATAACACCCAGGTCAGTTCAGACCTACATGTCAGGAATACATAGTATTTTCTTTATTAAAATGTAGTATTTTCATTAGCTTTGTGTAAGGCTGTGTTCCAGGGGTAATGCCAGGTAGTTCATCTGCCCTGTCTATGGTCTATTCGAGTCAATGCATGTTTTCAGGGGCAAACTGGCAGTTAAAATTTATATTTTTAAGTAAAACTTCTCTGAACCATTGATTGTAATGTTTTACATGGTATAGGCTCAATTTAAAGTAAAACCATAAACTGATATATTCATTAAGTAGTTTGCCGTTTTGTCTATGTCCTTGATAATGGTGAAATCCCTTATTTTCGCCCGCCGCATTTGGCTGTGTTCCAGCTGTGGTAGTTTGCTCTGAAAACGTATGAATATTAATGCAGATCTGCTAAATAATCTCACCATTGTATTCCTTGCACTCTATTTGTACTTGCTACTGTATTTTCATCCAATTTAGATATTTGTAACACCTTTTCTGAGGTAAAATGTAGTCTGAAGTGGTGGAATTTGTAAAGCCCTCCATTTTGAACTTTCTTGTACATGTCATGTGACTACTCTCACAACACTCATGTTTTCTGTGAAAAGTCTCTTTAAAGTATCAATTATACACAGATATGCTTTGAATTAGTGATAATATTGTATAATGAGCTTTATTTGATATGTTTAAATAGTATTGGAGACCAAAGAGACATATTATGGACAATCTATTTTGGGTACTGAGTTCTGCGTTCAACTTGCTGGTTGCTACGGAGCCGGTGACAATGTTTACACTGGTCTATAAATAGAGAAGCACGTTGCGTTGTGGAATTCTTCCGTTAATCTTTTCGACCGTCCTGACTCCTTCAAAATTACTCCTATTCTGATGCATTAGCACTATCCGGCCTTTTGAAGTACCCCAAATTATTTGAGGAAAAAGAAGAATCCGGGTTGTGACAGCACCCCATCAGGTACTTAGAAAATATTTTCTCTGATGCTATTACATAATTATCTGAAGTAATGATGCACTGAAGTGAAGCTATTCTGAGGCAACTGATGTGGAGCCTTCTGATGTCTGAAGTAGGAATCTGAAGTCATTCTGAAGCATTTGAAGTTTTCAAGTGATGTTTCCTCTGTTGTTAACACATTGATGCTTTAGTTTTATGTGTGTAAACTAAATGGTGTATTTCATGAGTATTTTTTTTATGATAGCAGTCTGTGGCAACCACAGAGAATATTGTTGATTATTGTTACACTGTATTGAATGTGGTACAGATTATCTTTACTGTAAAAGGGGAAAACACAAGAGATGTTGAATGAATTCATGTGTGAATATTAATAAATTTATCAAACTGTATATTTAATTTCTTGTCTCTTTTCTGTGATTATTGAGGAAGCCATCCTAGACAATCTATAGGTTATTCTGTTGAGATTAACCAGATAAGGCCTTGACCGCTACAATATTGACTGAATCTACCTGAAGACAGCGATAGAACAACTTTTTACCAATATAGGTTTTTTTTCTTTTGAATCCAATTTGTTCATGAAAATAAAGGTTACAGCTATTCCACCTCACGGCGAGGATGAGTTTTCACTGTACTTCTACCGCAACAAGAGAACTGTCA
Source organism: Hermodice carunculata (assembly GCA_964020975.1). NCBI lineage: Eukaryota > Metazoa > Annelida > Polychaeta > Eunicida > Amphinomidae > Hermodice > Hermodice carunculata. The sequence goes on along the minus strand of OZ026614.1, from coordinate 79,107,247 downwards.
ACAACGCTACTGGGTACGCCACGAAAAACAACAAAACGCCATTGAAGCTTTAAAGGTCAAGAACCCCATGATCCAAGTCACAAGAAGCGACCAAACCAATACATCAACTACTCCCCTGGCATGGTTCAGTCATGAGCTGTGTCATTTTTTTTTCTTGTAGAAAATTGGACAAAGCTTTTTGTTGAATATCGGGTTTCCAGTCCATTGTGAACATACAATGAGACATTATATTTCGTCATCCAACTTGCCAACAGCATACTGTATTGACTATAAATTTTGTGCATGTGCTAGACACAGACAGATTAGGATTCAGTGTATTGAGTTGGGTTTTTTTTGTACGTAATGCAATCACAAATTACAAACATATCTAGTGTCCTGAGGATACACTTTAGTTTCCAGTGGACATTTAGTCGTCCTTCAGTCTCGTTAGTATCAATTCTTAACCCATACTGGACACGGCAATGCATAAAACACCAGTGTGGACTTTTTTCAATAGGAGGGATAAGAATTGGTAATTCAGTTGAATACATAGATTATCACACAAAATTTTGGTGGGCTAAAGATGTGCATTTCCATTTGAATACATGTAAGTATAAAACGGGATGGCCTAATAAAATTTGGGTAGTTACACTTAGGATTATTCTAACATTTCTCTCGTACACATAATTTTTCCGTGAGAAGTGGGTTTTTTTCCTCCATGCAGGTTTTCACAAGCTATTGAGTGTCCAATAGCTATGAAAATAAATGGAAATACATAACCCTAATATTATTTACCAAAGTGCTACCTCCTGGGTGTCAAATTGTGTTACACATTCCTCATCTGATCCGTGAGAAGTGGGTTTTTTCCCCTCCATGCAGGTTTTCACAAGCTATTGAGTGTCCAATAACTATGAAATTAAATGGAAATACATAACCCTAATATTATTCACCAAAGTGATACCTCCTGGGTGTCAAATTGTGTCACACATTCCTCATCTGATCTATTTCAGGTCGAGTATTAATCTCAAACAGCGCACAATTCCTGACACCACAGGTCTTCTAACACGCACTTCTCATGGGACACCTTATGCATTATGTTATCTCACATCCATTGCAGCTACCTGTTCAGGGTGAGCTTTTGTGGAATCCTACACATAAGTAGGTCCAGAGCCAGTTATGCATAAGAAATGGAGAATAGCAGAAAAAGTTAAGCACTTACTACCCAAGGCACACCCTTAAGGAATCCTTAGTAATAAGCCAAAAGATAATTGCAACCTTCCCCATTTAGTTTGCCCTACAACAGGGTTCACCTACGTGGCTGCTTCTATTACTTGAACTACAAAATCAGCTCTTTGGTGAGTCGCCTTTGTAAAGGAGCCTTGCTATCGAACACAAATTCTGGAAACAATTTACACGTCCTAAATGCATGCCAATGCAACGCATCTTCACAGCAGGGATACAGAGCAGTTAGATTGAGACACAATGCAAAAGGATAAATACACACACACACACACACACACACACATACACACACACACACATATATATATATATATATATATATATATATATATATATATATATATATGTTACAGGTAATACCCAGACATCGAATTCCTTCATTGAAACTTCATTATTATTTAGATGGAAAGAGAATGTCTTCAAAACATTTTTCCGACAGGGAATGAGCCCTATGTTAAAGATTGTATTCCTGTATTCTCTTTATTTTGATTCCAAGCCGTAAATTGATAGGCCACGGGGCTCTGGTTTTTAAACAACATTAAAAATATGCTTTAGGACCTATTCATGCAAGTCCTGTCACCCATTTGATGTCCTAAACAAAATACATTCCAAGATGTGAAGCACATAATTATAACGTTTTGCTTTTGAAAAGCATTCGTGATCATTTCCATGTCTCTTATGTTTTATTGTTTCCAAGATAAGCACTTAACATTTTCCCACCGTAACACGAACTGGTCAGCAGCAAGTTCAAATACTCTGTATTTTTAGTTTTATTTCGCGATGTCCATAGGAATTTTGAATGGAAGAATGAGAGGAAGCCGATTGCGTAAAAGTGTTCCACAGGCACTCAGAGTGTCTCGTGGTTAAGCTGTTTACGCAGCTTAACTACGAACTTGTGGGGCAGCTTAATCGATAATCTCCGTGACACGCAGATCAGCAAAGCGTGGGATTCAGTATTCTATATGTTTTTAAAAACTCATCAGAAATATGCAGTTTTGTAAATAGTTCGGTTCCCTCTGCCCACACGCGTGCTTAAGCGCACTGTGAAGATGAACATGATTACTTACTCTACATGTCATTATATTGCTATAGAGCAGCGATTACCTATGATCAAACAACTATTACCATCCCAGCTGCGTAACGCTTAGGTGTAATTCTGGCAGCCCATATCACTCCAAAATTAACCTCAATCATGTGCAGTCAGCTTCAATTAAAATGGTGTTGATCAAAAGGGAACTTCACTGGATTTACCGCAAGTTCCCTGTTGTAGACAGTGATCCAAGAAGTAGGAGCAATTTCGAAAAGAGTACTCTATATTTATGTTCGGAACGAGCGGGACTCGAACCTGCAACCTTTGGCACCAGTCGCCTAGCTGAAATGGGAAACGCAAACGTCCACTCGACCAAATCCCCATTCCTAAAAAAAAAAAAAAAAATGGTTCAATGGAGGCAGTTATGTGCGAGTCACATTTTGTAGGTATTATCTCAGTTTGAAAATCATAAAATAGGCACTCAACTTATTTATTCCTGACAACAACAACAAAAACAAAAAAAACCAAACAGTTCGGCGTTCAGAGCGTGGAACGGTGTGAAGGGGGCAAGGGAAAAAAAAGTGCCACATACACTGTATCTCCGCAGCTACGCCACATGAGCAATTTGCTGAATCCTTTACACCGATTTCGGACGTGAGAATTTTGTTGGCTGGCTGCAAAACGCAGGTGTGTATGCTGAACAGAGGCAAATAGGTTACCCAAAATTGTATCAGTTCTAGATCGCACTACAGGCTGAGATATCTTTGATTTGAATTCTAAAACGGAGGGAGAATTCCGGATTTCTAAATTTAAGGTAGTTCATTCCACAGTGTGACTGAGGTAGGAATACAGTTATCGTGTCGGGCATTAATAGTGTTCTACCAGTCGTTACAAAAAGAGGCATGAGAAGCCGATCTGTTTGGTCTCCAGTGAAGCGTTTCTGAACTGGAAACGATATTTGAGACATAGGGCCTATTGGATTGAGTAATTTGTGACAGTTGATGAGGTTTTTCTTTTAAGCAATGTTGGACCTAATGCTGACAAATTGCCAATTGTGTGTATAAGGTTTCTGTGCGAAGCAAACAAGTAGATACAAAGCTATCATCCGAAATTACAAAACCAGTCAACATGCACCCATATCTGCTTAATGTGACCACAGTTGGACCTGCCCGGGCCAAGACCAATTGAAAGACTGTGTAGGGAGTATCAAACTGTCCTATAGACAAATCTAAGCCTCTTGTATCCACATTGTAGTGAGGAATGTTTCACCTGTTTATGTGGTATGTATATGCACACGTTCTTTCGTCATCCTCAACACAAATTTGCTGAATTTACATGTCAACTTCACATGAAGCACACTATTCTATCATATCTATATATATATATATATATATATATATATATATATATATATATATATATATATATATATATATATATATGTGTGTGTGTGTGTGTGTGTGTGTGTCTACATATATGAACCCTAGTGTTAATGCCACGTACCTGTTATTGCACCTAAAAGTGGTCTTGTGGTCTTGCTATAGACGTGGTCTCAATTCTGAAACATATATACATATTAAATGGTTACCGCACGTCTTTCATTTATGCTGTGATCGCATTTCTGATGTAGGTTTAATGTTTCACTATAAATATATGCATATGTATATATATGTACATATATATATATATATATATATATATATATATATATATATATATATATATATATATATATATATATCCATACATAATTTTCATAATGTACACTGAACATTGTATTATATATGTATATATATATATATGTATATATATATATATATATATATATATATATATATATATATATATATATATATATAATGACAGAATGTTCAGGGAATATTATGAAAATGAATCGAACGAGAGTAATCTTCAAGGGATGCACATAAAATGACGTGAACCAGTTTCTACTCTTTTTTTTTTATTCAGACAACTATAAAGCAAAATCTGGAAAACAAGACAATAATGATGATGTTTGGGTGGATTGCTATAACTTTGGAGAATACTTCACTCATCCAGTGTTTTATAAAGCCGCAATCGTGATAAGCATTTAAGTGTAGTCGTGTCTTGGTTGTTGTCTTCCCCTATAAGTTAGTTGCTGTGCGTGATCGTCAGTCTCCATTACCTCTGGCTATTTTCGTGACAATGCTACTCTTTGTCTACCACTTCCGTACATCCTCTGCTGCTGAGCGATTTATTTGCAACATCATTAAATTTTTTCCTGGCCAAACCGATCAGCAATGACCAATAATATAAATTGTTGTCTTTGTTTGTCATTTATCTTTCATTGCCAATTCAAGCCACCTCGGAAAAGATCCAGGTGGCCTTTATTGACATGACGATACTAGATTCATGTTTTCTGTAACCCGACTTTTCGCTAAAGTACCACCAGAGACCACGAGAACGGCCCAGGTCAACAGCTTACCACGACACACTTTGACTGCGTTGCAAACTGTTGACTCAAAGCTTGACACTGAAATCGTTAATACGACGTTTTCCAAAATTGACGGCTACCAACTTAACTCGGTAGTCCACACGCTTTCCCGGTACGTTTTAGCAGAATAACTGATGTGAATGGATTTTCGCCAATCAAGCTTCGTATGGACAAAGCGTTAAGGTGACCGCAAATACGTGCATTTGGTCTATGTCTGGCTGCATGTCATTCAATCATAAAGTTCACAATTTGCCCTTTCTTGTGTAGACGAATAAGAGTAATTGTTTTGTATCGATGCAAAATTCAACAGGTACAAAGATTAGCACGAACTGTCTGTCACCGATACACAATTTGAAATCCAAATTCAGCTTAAGTATCTAATCTAAACAGACGTACAACCATCTCACATTTTTCAGTTGCTGGACAGTTACAAAGGAAACACTTGGGTATTTTATAGTTGGAAAATTAAATGTTACACTTTACCCCATGGCATTTCCAACTCCGTTATGTTTGCAAATCTTAAGACCTCGTAACTGAAGTCGTTTTAACGTTTCTAGAGCTCTGAACTCCACAGAGAGTCCATCCCGGTGGACAGTAATTAAAATTGGTGAAAGTTAAAGCTACAAACTTTGGGACAAAAAGTAAAAATTCTTCAGACATCGTTCATTTTATTCCTAGATTTTGCGGCAATCGTTGGTACCTGGTTATCTAAACCCAACCGGTCATCAGGGGTTACTCCCCGATTCTCTACATGTGACTCTGACACAACGGGAATTTTACCAAAGTCCAAGGTCGCATTTACTCATTTTCAATTTAGGGCATGAAAAATGCATTGGAACAATTCAGAATTTGCCAACGTGACGTTCTTGTGAAATCAATCAAGGGCTTCTGTGCAGGCCATGTCAAGAATCTTCCTGGGGTTTCAAAGTCCGAGTCACCAGCATATTTTTTTTTTTCAAATTGCCACTACTTAATGCATCACATATGTCGTTCATGAAAACGCTTCCTAATGAGATCAACAAAACCAAATCATGACAGCTATGATATTTCCTTAATAAAACCTTAATGGAAAACAGGTTTTCAAAATAAACACCCAGCTGATCTGCCATAAAACTTATCCTACAATTCAGGCCGCCTGTATGTTATCTGAAAGGACAGTGGTGCTTGATGTCCTAAATGAGCCGGCTTCTCTGCTACATTGTATGTCTCTAAACCATGTCATCCCTTGTAACCTGCAATCAGACGACAAAGAAGGAAGTTTGAATTCGTTATGCTAAGGCTCCATAAGACGCGGAAAATAAAAAACTGTGGTATGGCTTTAAAGTTTTGTGATGACGCTGGGGCAAAACAGACAAATGGAACAATAATTCGACTTTCCCTGGCTGATTACCGCCTATTACATGGTTTTGTCCTTTCCCGATGCTGTTGCATTTGCGCCATTTAAGCCTCTTTCGTCAATCGATATGGACAATTTGGCAGAATATCTCATTACAAATTTCAATTTATAAGGTTTATTGTTTCTTGATCGAGTCATTGTTCTGAAAACGAAACACAGTTACTTAAGTCTAGCCTAAAACAGACATTGCGACACAGAAGACCCGCCTACAGGAGACTGAAGCATACACACGTAATGACTCACCAATATTCTCAATATGTTTTGTGTAGTATACATATTATTGGATCGATATGCATATGGTTTTTGCATATACATCACCCACTTTGCCCCCTTATCTACAATGATATGGTGATTCCAGCATATATTTTCTGAATAAATACACGTGAAAGGTTGCCCACCTTGAACGAATGTGCGATTTCCATGCAGTTGACGAATTTACAAGGCAATGGGCCTGCCCGGTTAGAGACTAAAAAAAAGTTAAATTAGCTTAATTTTGCAACTTCGTGCTATACTTCGACGGGAATAGGCCTACTATATTCAACACGTACATTGCCAGTTGTTATATATTTGAGCACATTCACTCAGTTACCCAGTGTTGTCAGTACATTGCACATAAACTCCCTTACACTGCAGACACTGCTTTTTTGAGTGTGTTCACAAACTTGACCCCCGTCGTCGTGTTCACCTGCCGTCTCCCAGAGGGGCCAATGTGCAAAAAAAAAAACTTCCAAGTAGGCCTAATAGCCAGTTTAAATGCTGCGTTGTGTGCGTAGCCACTAAACTTTCCAGCTTCCGTAGCAAACTTAATTAACGATCAGGAATCGTCAATGTGTTTGCGCTTCTGAGTATCAATTTCAAAGACAACTTTTTTTTTAACACTGGACCTCAAGAAATCTGTTCAACCAATATGATTTATGAGCCTAGGATACCGGGTGCCGGGTGTAACATCAGTTTTGTGGTTATTTTAATTCATTTCATGGACCAAAGCAATAATTCGCATAAACTCTAACAATTTCGTCCAGAGAATTTTGAAGCATATTCATTTTGCCCACAGGATCTATAAGTTTACCAATTTTGCACGCGAAACTCATACGTTTATAAATCAAATCCACAAAATCGAGGAAGTTTATCAATTACGTCTACAAAATCGAGCAAAGCAACCAGTATTCTCCACAAAATTGTGTAAGCCTACCAATTTTGTCCACAAAATCCTGTAAGTCTGCCGATTTTGTCCACGAAATTGAACAAACTTAGGACTCTGTAGAAAATCAATATCGATTCTGTCGACAAAATTGACAATCAATTGATTACTCTTGTTCATGAAATTCTAATATACAATTCACAGTATTGAACAAATTTTCACGAAATTGTAACTGCTATACCATTCCGTGGGCGAAATTTGAATAGAAAATCACGAAATCCAGTCGGTTTCCCGATTCATTAAAGCCTGTTGTTTCATTTCTGTGCGCACAGTTTTGAATTTTGTCCATGAAATCGAGTAATCTTTCAATTTTGTCGTAATTATCACAAAGTTCAAATCATCTTATCGATTTTGTCGACGGAAACGGTATTCAGTTCCAAATATCCTATAAGATTTATCTAGGTCCGAACACCAAATTGGAAGAAATGACACACAGAATTATACTTTATGGATTGTGAACAGAATCGCAAATCAAATTACGAAATCCTACAAAGGCGCAGAATCGTTATCGTGGCCATTTTCGTGAGTTCCTATAATGACCTCCAGAGGGCATCGGTCTCCACATCTCGCACTGACTAAGTCAGGTGCCGTCGTGACAATTCAGCAAGCTGTGGAAGATGGTCGACTCTATGGTAGACACAACAAATGTAACGTTGGCCTATATAAATATTTCTTTTAAATAATTTACCTTGCAACAGGATACTATCGACATTGCAGACAGGCCGATGTTGAAAGAAATTCTGCCTGCTGGTTGCCCCCACCCCCCATTAATTGTTTTTTTTTTATGTTAAGTCTATTATTTTTTTCTATAGGTCTATTTTCCTTTTAAAACTTTTTTAGCGCGTCAAACGGTCAAAATTAAAACAGAAGCATGTGAGAGGAGGTTTTTTAATTTCTAACAACGGCGTCAAGGGTATCTGATGGTGCAAAATTCTAAGCTTATATACTTGGCACGCTCGGTTCAAAACGTCACATTTTACCAATTCCGTGGACAAAATCGATGAAGTTTTTACATTCTGTGTGTGTGTTTTAGAATTTTGTGGACAAAACTGATGTAGTTTTGTAAAATTCGTGTGCAACACTGAGACACTTAACGATTCCGTCGACAGAATTGTTTTATCTGTAGATTCCCTGCACGAACCTGTTAAACTCTTACAATTGGGTGCAACGAAGTCAAGTAAGCTATGGATTTTGTGAAATGTTCTTCCAATTTCGTGCACAAGATTGAGTTACATACGGATCACAGGACATGGTTTTCGATTTTATGCACAACATTTGATCACAAAAATGGATTGTATGGACTAAATAGGAAAGTTTAAGATTTTGTGGACAAAATTCAAAATTTTACCCAATTCTGGGGGGACTAAATTGGTAAAGTTAAGGATTCTGTGGACAGAATTAATAAACTTAATGATGCTGTGCACGAAATGAAGGTATCTAACAATTCTGAAGATTCCAGTTTTCAATTTCGTGGATGAAATAGATGAAAGCTTACACTTTTGTGCACGGAATTCATAATATTATACGATTTGGTGCACAATATAAACTATTACAGTTCCGTGCACAGAATTCAACAAGCGTGTTGGATTTGGTAAAATACTTTCAGTTTAAGTAATTTTTTCTTCAGTTTCGTCTATAAAATCGTAAGAGTAGTTTAATTTCGCGGTGGGACTTCGATTTTGTAATTTGCTCTTACAATTTTGTGAATCCTGTTGTGATTCTGTCCACGAAAACAATAAATAGGCCTATTACGATTTCGTGCACGAAATCAAGGCTGTTACAATTGGTACCCGGTGCTTGCGCACATCATCAAGTCTACATATTGATACCAATAGGCCCCTACTCAGTCACATTATGGCAAAATCGTTGAACGATCTAAAAGTTACTTTATTTGACGGACAGCATGCATTCGTCCCCGAATTTGCTGAGGTAGTAGGCCTAGCCTACTAGTCCTCGCTTCGGAAGAATAGTAAGCCCGCTCCACTTAGTTAATGCTAGCGATAAAATGCGTCCCGGGACTGTGGGATGGAGTAGCCTTGTCTCAAACAAGTAGGCCTATATTTAACAGAAGCTGGATGGGGATAACATGATGGGAAAAACAGAGAGACTTCAATGCAGGCCTTGAATGAGGGGTCCATATTTGCACAAACATGGGTACCTGCAACTCCAACCCTTCCGTTTTGAACGGGATTGATCCCGTTTTTTTCGCCTGATTTTGCAGTTCTCCTGTTCTTCCGTTTGAGAGGCATTTCTCCCGTCTCGAGATCGCCTGCACTTTTGTAGAAAGTAGTGCTCAATTTAGACATTTTCAGTTTTTACAGGTATAAATGTAATTTTCATAGAAATTACCATGAAATAATGCTCTAGAATGTACCATTTTATCACCAAATTTCCAAAAATCTTCCCTCGGGAGGGGGGCTTCCCCTCCCCCCCAACACTACCCGCGCTCAGGCACTTAGTGTCCTCGTCTCTCAGTTTTATCACCATCAGTACTGAGATTCTCCCTGTCAGAGACTATCTGAGTTTGGATCGAGTCTCTGGGGGTACTGTGACCTTGAAAATAAGTTCAAGGTCACCACAATTTAATCAGGTCAAGAAATTGTGTCATTGAGCAAATGAGATCAATTTGCAGGCAACCAATTAAATTCTTGAGATATTGTGTTCACAAACAAATGATGGAGTGTCGAAACCAGACAGACGGATGGACAAACCGAAATCCTAATGACAAAACAAAACTTACGCACGGACGTATCACATAATTTAGTACAACAGTGATGTGTTTGGCTTAGATTTTCTGAAATATTTAAGAAATTAATTGTGGCACAATTTTAGAAAATGTCCGAATTTTATAAGAAATGTGTAAGAAACCTGTAAGCAAATGTGACGAACATTTTTTTCACACTTTTGCAAGTTTTTACCTTACAATTGCCTACAAGTTTTTTACATACATGTATTCCATTCAAAATCCAGACATTCCCTCACATTGCGTCAGAATTTCTTACAGATTCCCTGTATTTTCTTACACAAGCCTACGTACCTAGCATGCAAAAATATGTGTAAGGAATAGTCTCGTTCACATACATTACAATTTCTTACAAGTTTCGAACTGTTTCCTTTCATTTTTCTCGACCTGGGAATTTGCCTTCACATGTTATGGTTTCGAATAAACATGAGGACGATGTTTTGAAGAATTTTGGTGGTTTTGCAAAAACTACTCTGATCAAACTATGCCATAATCCAGATGATCCTGGAAAATTTTCAATCGTCTCAAAAATTCGACATTGACAGTTTATTAGGGTAACATAAGGTAATATGCCCCCCCCCCCCCGGGAATTTCTTTTGGAAAGCAAAACGTGCATCTATACTGTAACAGATGCAAATAACTAGCCTGTTAAATTCCTTTAGCAGTAAAAACAGAGAATATTGGCCAACGGTCAGATATATTTTAAATTTTTCTACAAAGGCGAAAATTACAAACATGCCCATATTTCTCACACATTTTAAATTAAAGGTAATATGAGTATAGCCATAAGGTAATATGAGTTCCTGCTATTTTAAGTAGGATTTTATACTAGTTCACAGGCTTTTATTCAAAGGACTTGTGAGGAGTAATCAACAACTTCATATTTTTCCCTTCTTTAAATTGTCTCGAGAATCACACATCATGTTAAATGAAAATACAAAAATCTTATAAAATTGACACAAAGGTGCTCAAATTACCCCCACTGAGAAGGTAATATGAGTATAGCTGATACATGTCATTAGTTTATACAGAGGCTAATAATGGGCACTCAGGTGCTCATATTACCCGCATATCAATAGATACTTATCTTTCGGTCCAAAGCTTTTGACAGTCAATTTACAACTAATTGATCCATTCAGATAACAAAATACAGAAGGTGCTTCACATATTGGTCACATGCCTTTTGCACTGAAACTTGTATTGCCACTTCTATGTGTTCTCTAATGTGGAAAGAAATTTCTGAGTTAACACCCTAAACTTTTTACTGGTTTGCCACACAGAAACCTTAAGCGACCCATGACGAATATGGTTTTTATAGAACTTGGGTCACATGATGTCTGCAATAATACAGCTATGTGATTTCAAAGTATATGTTTTCTCTCGTAAGGTGGGGATACTCATATTACCCCTATGCCCATATTCCCCCCGTGTTACCCTAAGTCACATACCGTTACATGTGCACGAAGTAGACATTTCAAATACCTGTCAGTTCTAACTCTAAATGTAGGGTCTGCACTGCCTATATTTAAAACACAAACTTGAACAACGTTTTACCGGTACTTGACGAACTTACTATAAAAGTCGGGGTTTTTTTTCAAGCTTTCTGTCAGCTGCAAACCTGGATACAAGGTAGGCCTTAATACCCCAGATGCTCTACCTTTCACAGTCATAATTATGTACCGATACCCCTAGGCGCAGTTTGTAGGCCTAGCTCTCACAGTGAACTAATATATATATATATATATATATATATATATATATATATATATATATATATATATATATATATATATATATATATATATGTATATATATATATATATATATATATATGTGTGTGTGTGTGTGTGTGTGTGTGTGTGTGTGTGTGTGTGTGTGTGTTGTTTTCGATGTAAGCCTAAGATTAAAGACTTTCATTCATTCTACCCATAGGAATAATTGGGAAGGTCAATTCACAGATATCAACAGCAATGGTATTGATGAAGTGTGACCCTGTGTAACATATATAGATTTGCCACCCCCCGCCAAACAAACTGCGCTAAAAAAAAATTCAATAAAGATTTGACAATTATCGAGGCATTATCAGATAAAATATCGGTCAAACCGATGGTCGGGGATTTCATTACAGATTGGTTATTATGATACTCCAGTACTCGAAATACAATAAGCCTACAATGATTAAGATTGATTTTCTCGACAATTATATTACCCATTCGCTTTTTCAAATCAACACGCTACCTTGATAATATTTTCGGCAAATTTTTAACATTAGGCCTACAAGAAGTCACATTCTTCTGGAATCTTCTTTACTCAAACATTTATCATCACCAAAATCTACTGTGGCCCCTGGAATTTAAAACGTGGGTCCAAAAAGCAGTATCGTGAAACGTTAGCGCTCGTCAAAATATTGGTTTGGTAATAGGCCTAAATGTACCGCTGAGTACTTGACTGCTCACTTGTCTGTATGATAAAAAAAAACACAGTACTGGCCGCCCGGCGCTAATCATCTGTGGCCGTATTCTCATAGAATTTAATCTGATCCTGGATTTAATTCTGAAATTAAAGTCAATGTGCCTTTAGGTATTGAACCATGGCATTGTTGGTTCAATGTTTGACCAAAACTTCCAAATTTACTTAATCTTTGTTCTTGACTGTCATATGAACTTTGGGATAAAACTTTCCACGTTATAAAATTAATCTTAATTTGATTTTAGCAAAATCCTGGACCAAAAGATTAAATATTGGATGAAAGTAAGATTAATTTTATAAAATGGAATTGGTTATCCTTAAGTTCATATCATAGCAAAGATTTGAATCATACATTAAGCCAAGGATTTAGCAGTTTAGGCCCCCAAAGAATATCAAAGTTGATTTTAGGTTTAAATTAAGGATCAGATTAAACCTTTTATGAATGTGGCCACAGTCTGGGGTCAACGTTATCTGGTTAATGACACGTTCCGAGCCGCCTACCTAGATTTGGGTGCCTACCTGTATTATAACAGTGTAAGACTACAATTAACGTGTGTGACGGGTTTCACTTTGAGTTTTCTTTTGCAATGAAATTCAATTTTAAATAAGATACAGGAGACAGTCCAGTGAGACTTGAGTAGGCCTAGGCCTGAAGCCATGACGAGATAAAGGAGTGCATTTAACAAGCGTGAACAATATTTTACTGTGCAGGCCCAACCTGCATCTATGTCGTGCTGATCAGCTAAATGAAACGTGTACGAAAATGAAAAATAACACCCTATTGATTTCAAGAAAAATCACTTGAAATCTTGGGGATGGCACCTTTGACAGGATCAAATTTTGTCTTAACATGATTCTCAGACCTGCAAGTGTATGTTAATAATATAAGTGTTTGATGTATTGTTTGATTACAAACGGAGCTTATTTATGTACCCTTGTTTTTATTTGGACAAAATTGTCCTGAGTCCCGAGTCCTAGCCTAATTAGTAAACACATACAACGCCAAACAAGTGGCTGTCACGACGTGCCATTATCAGATCTCGTTGCAATTTAAGTGCAACACGCATCCCTAACATGGTTTTTATTTTTGTATATATCAAATTCACGATTAAAAGGGAGAGAAACAATAAATGGAGAGTCCACAATTTTGCACACGGCTCGAGTACACTCAGGTTCTGTTATGAGACAACTACGGTTTTTTACCCAACCATAAGGAGCCATAGGCCTAGGCCTACTGAACTAAAGTTACAACTCCTAAAACGCACAAAGAATTCAAAGCCAAAACCTGTAACGGGGAAACACCGAGAAAATGCCTTTGTGATTGTCTGCACAAAACAGACCAAATCGTAGAATTAGAGCATCAAATTTATCCCCTGGTCTGGCTTCAATACAGCTAGAGCATTATAAATCCAATTACAAGTTCCATATGCACATATACAATATGCAGTATCATATACACATCATACAATTATAAATGTATGCCATTTTTTATCGGATGATTATAATTTGAAGGATCAAATAATTAAGAAAAACGATACCCACATTCAAAATTCGAACCCAATCAATCATAGCAAAGTTCAATGTAGTAAAATTTAGAGATTCGAGAATTTTAAAAAAATAATAACTTTCAGCTTTTCCCACCAATGTAAAGAAACAAATTTCACCCCTGACTTGAGACAGGTAGTCACCCATGTAAAGAAACAAATTTCACTCCTGACTTGAGACATGTAGTCACCCCTACAAGGAAACTGGTGGTTCTAAACTGGTCCTCCCAAATTGTGAAATATTCTCCATTAACCACAAACGTTACTTTTGACCAAAAAATATAGGCCTTACCACTTTAAAACCCAAATTTTATCATTTGTGCCAAAGTTAAACAAAATGAGACATGGCGGGCCTCCCAAGTTTTGGTTTGCCTTACTTATCAGTCAGCTGAGCTGACAGCAAAAGAAGAAAATAGGCCTACATTGTTTTGGTGGCATTTATGAATCTGGACCATTAAAACAACATTTTACCTCCATTACAACTGTGACAGAGGACACAGCCCACTGAACAACATAGTCGATGAAGTTTTAATCAAATAGTTCGGGAAAAACATTACCAACCTTCATAAATTCCAACCCAACAATGACAGCAGAGTTCATTTCAGCGAGCTGCAGAGATTCAAGAATAACAAAAACATCAACTTTCAATACCAATATGAAAAAACAAATGTCACTCCTGACTTGAGACAGACTGTCATCCATAAAAGGAAACTGGTGGTTAAAGTGACCTCAGTATAAGTAAAATTGCAAACAAATGAATAATATGAAGGTTTATTTTATATCTGCTTGATCTTAAGGATTCAATCATCAGCAGTATTGATGGCAAAGGGTGTTGTTCATCTGTATAGCCTGATAAAGGATTGAAAATAATGCAGATAAACCGATTTTCATAAAAAGTAACTTCATCCACATCATTTGAGGGGCATGAATGTAAAACTTACAAAAAAAACTCATTTTAATTTTTTAATTTATTCTGCAATAAATTGCAAATGATTGATTCATCAATTTTCATCACTGTTCATAAGCGCCAATATACGTTAATGGATACTGTGGACTGTCCAGCAAAATCTTATACAAATACTGTAGTTCTAGAAATTTTCGCGCGTGTTTAATTTCGCGCAAACTCATTTTTCTGAAATTATAGAATTTTCGCGCATTTTAGTTTCGCGCAATCCAATGCCAAACAATTAGTGAAATACAATGCAACTTATTTTTGCGCATTTTAATTTCGCGCTTTAGTTGGTAGCCCGAAAAGCGCGAAATTAAATCGAGCGCGAAAATTTCTTGAACTACAGTACCTACAAAGGTTCAACCTAATATAGGTCCCAAAGGGTATTAGTGGTTATATCTATTACAGCTATTAAAACTTAATCATGTATGTCAAATACTGCTATAGCCATGTATTGGCGGAATAGGCTGTTTAATCCCCATTCGGCATCGACGTATGTGTAAATATAGGCCTGTCCACCTGAACAGAAATAACACCTAATTCTTGGTTCTTTTCCCTAGGGATATACGGAATTCAATTGTCTATTAAAGACATTGGACTCGGCTCTAATGCTTCCAATTTGCCCATACATACCTCTGGACACCTCTGCACATGAATACTATTTCATGTTCAGGTGAAAAAAAAAGAAAAAGCCGCCGACCAAATGCACAAACACGCACGCACACACACACACACACACACACAAAGGGGATTCACATGAAAAAAATACACTTTCCCTGAATATATTCCTGGTTCTAATTATTGGGTTTTTTTATCACATAAAATTAACACGCTATATCTTGAAACCGTTAATACAATGTACCGCAGAAAATTGTAATTCATGTAAACATAATTTATTTGGTTTAAAAGATTGAAGTGGTTGAAATGTTTGAAAAAAACATGAAAACACTGACTACATCGTTACTCTTCCCATTGACTTCAAGAAAACATATTCTGCGATAATTGGATGACAAAATTCCTGGTGTAATAGTGACAAGTTAGGTCACCCGTGACTTTATTTATCGGTCCCTCCTGTTAGTCCGACACTTTGACAAACTAACATACGGTGGCACATTAACGAGGCTTGAATGTATTTCACTAGCACGCTCACTCTCTCGCACCAAGGTTTATTAATGCCGATGCAGCACGGGGCTTGGGGTGGGCACGCGCATATTCCACCGCACTGCAATGCCAGGAGTTCGTTTACTGACCACTGGAAAGAACCGGCAGGCTCCATTATGTACATCAATAGTAGAGACGAATTCTTGATGGGAGCAAATGGAAATCCCATGTGTGACTGGAAAGGCAGAGAACAGGAGATGTTTGGGGTACAAAATTGCATGTGACACAACTTCCCCTTGACCTATAATACATATATTATAAGTAGGCTACATGTGAACAAGCAGGAGCCAATCAATGGAACCAGATTTGTTTATCAATTAAGTGGCTCCATTTCTGATGAGAACCAAGCCTAAATTACCAATAAAGCCGTCTGCAATATATTCTCTGTTGGAAGGCGCAAAGCACTGTACTTGGGTACCGTATGCATTGACGGTAGGGATGAGTTGTCCTAGGGTTCCATAGACAGCTGTGGAGTTCTCCCTTGCCATGTAGGATTTGTTTAAGAAATCTAGTAGCCACAGGCCTAAATGTTTATTCTGATGGATGACTTTCAATCGCAAGTGAAATTTATTGTGTTCGTGCTGCTGCTGGCTTTCTAAAGTGAACTTTTTTTAATTAAATGCTGCACCTGTGTATTTCCATCTTACATCTTTCGAACCACAGATCCAAGATATCAAAACATCCCTGTGGGCCATTTTCGCTTTTTACTTAGATTATTATTATAAGTTATAAACATATTTATTTTCTCTGGATTGCCTAATAGTACACAAAGACTTATCTCGAGGCTCTCCAGTACATAAAAGGACGCACAGGAATATATACAATACACACTGGACGAGAACAGAAGACTAAATTCACGCCTTGTACACGAATAATACAATTGATGCCAAATAATGGAGACTTATAATTAGATCATATCCCAAACTAGTAAACAAGACGTCTAGATTCTGATAAAAATATCTGAACAGCCTCAAAGATGAATACATTATAAGTGTCTGGCAGATCCTTACTTCCTTTCAAAAGAATATTTAGTAAAATGTCACTAGAGCACTGAACTATTAGAGTCGGATTTACACCTGGGGCGAGTAAGTGGCACACAGTGTTCAGTAGACGGACCCTTTGTACAGTGAACTTGGGGCAGAACAAAAGATTATATTTCGTATCTTCAGTAGAATGATAGCATGCATACGTTGAGGCTGGAAGGATATTGACATGATATAGATGGGCATTTAAAACAGAGAAGTTAAGACGTAGCTGCGTGTGGCATATCTTTAGGAAACGACTTCCAATTTTAAAGTATGAGGGCTTTTTGTCAACATTTAAGAGTAATAGATTTAATTTAGATTTAAACTACGGTAAGGAATCGGTGAAACGAGCATTAACTGGGAGGTTATTCCACAATTTGATAGCAGACGGCAGAAATGAATCGCTGAAGCGATTGGTGGTGAACCTAATTTGGCGTAATTCAGTACGATTTCTCAATAGACGCTAAGTAGTGAATGCAACGTCACTAGGAACGAAATCATGTGGGTATTATGGAGTCAACCTACTATACATTTTAAAGAAAAGAATAGGTTTGAAGTATTTCCTCCGATTTGCCAAAGTTTGCCATTCAAGCTCATCGAAGAGTGAGACACGTGGAATGTATCTAGTTGCGCCCAGGCAGATCCTGGCTGCCTCATACTGCACAGTTTCTATAGATTGTGACAGATTTTCAGTGCAATTGTCAAACAGGACATACCTATATTCGAGGATAGGACGAATCATTGCACTATACAACCGTATGAGTGTCTGGCGGGAGAGTTTGTACTTGAGTCTGCGTTAAAGAGCAAGCCTTTGGCTGGCTTTATTAACAATGCGTGTTTTATGCTGGTGCCATGACAAATTACTTGAAAGTGTATCTCCAAGATGTGTATGTAGAGTAGCCCCAAGTATCGGTGTGTTTCCAAGAAGTAGTTCAGGATGATCAGGCTTATGTCGTTTAGCTGCGGAGGTCATTGACATGGATAAAAGATGAGTATGGCTTCAACAAACAGTAGGATGCTCACAGACTCTCCCACAATTAGTTAATGTACACATTTCATTTGTGCTGGGTTTGCCTTGAAACTCCAGGTGAAAGGTCAGTAACATTCATAAGGGAGTGAAACCATCATGTCTAAATTGTGATTTTTTATGCCTGCTCCCCTCTGTGTAAAGTAGAAACTACTAATGGGTTCGTACAAGAGCTTTTTCAGCTGTGTACGAGCCTTAAAGAGTATTATACATGTGAACTTACTTCTAAATCCTAAATAAGTATCCTTAACTTCTTTCTCTTCTGATAATATTGGGTTGAGAACTGTTCAGGCAGCACGCCTCGTTTGATTGACCTGACACACAGATAAGGTTTAATTCAAAAGGCAAAGCACACACATGAATAATTTCTCTAAAAGGTAGCACCAATTTCAATTCAAACGCCTCTTTACATCATTATATCAGTGTCTGGTTACATTCACAACAACCTGAGGAACGATTTTATTTGTGTGTCTCAAATGATTCGTGTTATGTGTGTAAATATTGATTGATGAGAATATCGAAACCAAATGGAGCCTTTCGCGGGAGAAAGGAAGAATTAATTAACACCGTAACAGATATTCAGTTTATTAGACAAATGATTTTATTGCCATTGGAAGTCACGTTTGTGCCAGCATCTCTCATTCATGAAGATTGGAACTCACAGTTCACGGAGAAAGGCCATAGGATCAGATCAGAACAGACTATAAAGATAGATGAGAGGTTGCCCCTACCAAATACATGTGTTGATCTCGAACAGATAGAGTTCAGCAAAGATGCTTCTTCTTTCCACTTTTCGATCGCTATTGTTTATCGTTACCATCCATCATATTCCTTCAGCAAAAAAAGGCGACAATTGACTCCCAGGTACTTTAGGTGAAGGCACGAAGAGGTGAACAAGGTTCATGCATGTATGCAATGTTTGATATTGAATTATATGTGGTATTTATTGGGCTCAGTATTTGCCAGTTGTATTTTGTTATCAATGATATACAGCGAATTTGTTTCCCTGTACATTGCAGGAAGTTCTCGTTTTGTTCATCAAATTGTGGCTGTAGCCCTTCGTAATGCACTTTAGCACTCTACCTGACTATTAGTAATGAACAGTCACTCTAAATGTCGTCATTTTTTGTGGATTGGGATTTCTTTGAGGATTTGGGGGGGGGGTTAATTCCTTTCTTTCTTTGGGAAGATGGGGGTTGCTTTTTTTTCTTTTCTTTTCTTTTTTTTTTGTTTTTTTTGTTTTTTGTTCTTTTTTATTTTTCGGACAAAATATTTTCAATTAAATGTGGAAAAGATCTTTAACGGGGAACCTGCTCTAGTCGACAGCTTTACCTTTTAAGCTCCAGGAACATTTTCCCAAAGCGTGTTTGTGGACGCTTGTCTGATGATTTAATCATTTGAGCTTTAGTATTTGAGGACTAAGCATATAACATACCTCTTTTCTATTAAGGAAAAAATTTTTGGTTAGTTTTAATCGGTTGTTCATCCCATTTTGAAATAAGGGTCAGCCCCACTACTGACTAATCGTCATAACATGTAGCTTATTTGTACCATTGTGGGATTCAAACCTTTCCATACTGCAGCAACCGACTACAACCGCCATTGTCGTCAGCTTTGTCTTTTTTTCTGAAATGTACCTTCATCAAGAGTTGTAAATTACAGCAAATGAGAAAGCCAAGTTGAAATGACCGTTATCAACAGCTTTGAGCATGGTCTGATAAGTACGCGATAGTCGCTTGCAAAACCTTATCATGGAATTTCTACCGCTGGAACCAATTCATAGCTTAACAGCTTACCCCTCGATGTTTTTGTTCCAACCTTTTCATGGAAACATCAAGCAGCAGAAAATAAAGAAAAAGGCAATATATATATGGGTTTATTATGTGAGTGTATGTGTCATGGGAAGATTCATGATGGCCCTTTAGTATTTTGAGCGGTAGCATGAACCATCTCTCTCCAAAAAATTGAGGCTCCATTCTGTAGCCAGTACTCATACATACCTCCGTTCTATATACATGACACGGCTTCACCAATAAAAACTGGAAACAGTGACGTGCTAATGATTGTTTGCTAAACATACCACACCTGTCCATGTCAATGAGAGTTGATGATGAACTTAATGGTAATTAAAGGAAGACAGGATTAATCCCGTTTTGTTCAAAGATATGAATGACGTAAATGATTGTTAATATGAGATAATGGAGTAGTAAATGGATTATTTTGTTGATTTGACGGAATTTGAGGAGTTCACCAGCTTGGAGAAAACATGTCTTGTATTGTTGTAAAATTAGCTTGGCTTTCAAGAATATCTATTATCACAACTACAAGACAATAATGAAGTCAGTATTGTTACTCTGGATACGTATTTCCGCATACAGAATATGACGCTACAGAGGGGTAGTTAAAAATTTTTCTACTTTTTTATAAACCATTAGAATATACCCTGAACGCAATGAGGCAATTTCTGATATTGACATGAATTTGACATTGACCTTGCGCTTTCGATCCCAATTGACTAAGACTGTTAAAGATGAAGCAGTGGAAGTCATGTTTTATCTTGGCGGATTTCCGTGGGGTGTGTTCAACGGTACATGCATCTGTACATCTGTGAACAGATGTTCCATTTACATTTTCTTTATTTTGGGGGAAATATTAGAGAAGCTTCTTGTCTGTAAAGCTGGGCTAATTATGTCGATTTTACACCGAGCACTTTTGGGAGCAACAAGACCTAACTTGTCTAGCATGTGTAGTGCTATAGTTTTGTTTGTTACTTATAGATGTTTGTGTGCTTTCGCAATTTTCCATTTATCTTCCATCACAATTGACCAGATACCTTTTTTTGTTCTATGAGAATGCACCTTGACTTGCTCTACACCAAATTAATTCTCTAGGTGGTATTACTTTGATATTCTGATCGTAGCAATGTTTTCCATTTCATTGCGATCAACAAGAGGACATATATTGTATATGTAGCCTTATAAGTAAGGAATACCGTTATCGCAAATGCCTGTTTACTGCTTTCTCAAGTACCATTCGGAGCTTTCTTTCTAGTCGTCATCAATGTTTAATGATCGGGTAGGGGGTCAAACATCTTCCATGCTTCTCGTTGAGGCAAGGGTACCCCAGGGCTCTACCCTGGGGCCTTTGCTGACGCTGGTCTTCACAAATGATATTACTGATGGCATCTCCTGTGACATAAAACTGTTTGCTCATGACACCAGAATACTGGAGGTATTTGACCTATATATATCTGGTACCGTAGGCGTTTGAATCCTGACTCTTGTAGAATTTTGAATTCATTTTATTTTACACAAAATGGTCAACAGGTTGATCCCCGCTCCATTTTCCTCAACCGCCGGCGTTGGACGCACTTCAAGTTTACATGTACGTCCAATCGGTTTGGTAATTCTTTCCTTCCCTCTTCTATTCGGAACAAACCTTCTAGACGATACCAGGCAGTCCACTTTGCTTGCTCAATTTAAATCTAAACTCAAAAGGGCTCTTGTATCAGTTGATCCTGTACCAGGTCACTATTGGCATAGCAAAAGATTCCCTAACAGCATCCACACACAACTCCGTTTGGATTTTTGCCGACTGAACTTTCATATAGATTTAATCATTGTTATCCCGCGGCAAGAAGCACATACTACTTTTGCTAGAATGGCCTCTGTTTTCCCACCATAGAATATCTTTATTGGAAACGGTATGTAATATTCAGGCACCGGGAGTCAATCCAAACCTTGTTGTTCATATTGCAGGTGACATATTACCTACTTATCTTACACATGAAAATGACAATCTTTCAGCTGGTGAAAATATAGATATCTTGAATGCTGTTCAAAAGTTCTTAACAGACGCAAGACGGTTATTACTTTGAGTTAGTACGAGATGAGTATATGTGTACATATTGATCAATTGATTTGTCCTAAGAAGTGTTTTGCCCTATGTGTTTTGTACCTATGATTGTACGTCTCTGTGTGTCTGGAGAGCCATTCACTTAGTACCTATGTACTTTTAGGTAAACCAGGTGAACTAAATGTGTTTAAACTAAACCATTGACAAATGCTGGTCAGACTGGCGATATGGGTTAACACGGTTATGGCAGCTGAGCACAACCTGTCCTCAAAGCCTCCTTGCTTTTTTGTTGAAATCTACTGAACAGTTAAATTAACTCTTTCAGTGCCAATTACGTCTTAAGGCGATACACCTCAGTCAAGCTATCTGAATTTTCATTAGGATCCCAGATTATTATTTCTCACAGAAGATCTTTTATTCAAGTACCACCATGCCTATAGTTCCACAGAAAAGCTGTTGACTCAGTCCAAAATTTGACACTGAAAGAGTCAACAGAATTGTGAAAAAAATGTATAAATCTAATGGTGTAGTCACCGTAAAGCACAATTACTGTTCACTGGTCGTTTACTCTCTTGTAGTGTGTGCTCATGGATTAGACTGAGTTGTGTCTGCAGTGTGGTCAATAAAAATTCATTCATTTCAAGGAGAAGCTCGAACGAAAAACCCAAACTTCACGGTGCTTTTCAACATGGTAAGCGCGATGGTAGCAATATTGAGTAGGTTTACAGTGATTCTCCTCGCGGCCAGCCGTCGCATTCATCATCATAACACCTCGGTGCACGATAGAAATCAATATGGGCACAATTGACAGTTTCTCGTGTTTGTCTTAAAGAGTTTGTAGCAACTGGTGAAGTGGATGGGTCACAATGCCGGGCGAATGATACATTGATCGTTTCCGTTATAATCGCTCAAAAAGGGCCTGGATGTAAATTATCTTCTGTTTTAATTTTTTTTTTTTTTTTTTTGCTTAAAGATCTCTTTAATGGAAACCAGTTTTTGGTGGAAATTGTCGATAAGGCATATTGCGATAGTGTGACAAAGGATAACGGGTTCTCTTGGCATGGGTTGGTGCATTGCGTCGACCCTCCCCCCCCCCCCCGACAGCTATTAATGCTGTCTTATTCTTGCCAGGGAAGGGTCAAAATAATGTTGCATTGCGTTCAGTTCGAGGGATGTGGACAATGATCTATGTGAATGACAGCATGAACTGTATTCGGCTGTATCAAACAATACACTTTGACATTTTGTCGTCAATATTTTTTCATGTAAAATATTTTTGCAAGCTAACACAGCACAGTACTAGAATAGTTAAAGGTGGCAGGTACAATATGTTTTTTTCAAAAACTTGTTACATTAGAATTGATCTATGGCTTTCACACTTTTTTCGACGTATATCCCCGTGTTTTAAATTATATCAGCATCATAAAGTTTTATGATAAAGAAACATTTCTATGGGTTTTAGAAAATAGAAAATGTGGGGAACATGTTACGTCATTTGTTGAAAAAGTTACTCCGTTGCAACGTCACTATCTCGGTTCATTTAAACTATGTAATCTGTCTTGTGGTTCTCTGCACGAGTCACATTTTCGTCCTTCTAAAGCGGTTTGTTTCAGCAGGTCTTTTCTGTCTGCTGGTTTTAATTTGGAGGTGATGAACGCCAATTCGAAATCTGGCATTTTTTTCTCTTATCACATATTAATCTTTCACCAAAAACAAATTCTTCTCTGGCCCAAATTGGACTAATTTTTACATTCATTTTTTAAATGTTTTTTCATTCCTGTTTTTTTTTTCATCTGTTTTGAGAGGAAAACATCAGTCTAATAACACAATTATTCCACGTTACTGAAACCCGACCGTGGGAAGATTTTGCAGTGTACTCATAAATCAATGTTATAGATATTACATAAAAAGCAACCATACAGTCCATAATCTATCTCCGTAAAACTGTTTTTAATATGTGTCCTAAGTTTGCTTTTTACTAGATTGGCAAAAAAATGACTGTGAGGTTCGATTTGATTGGACATAATTTTTTAAGAGAAGATGGAACCAAATTCAAGGATCAATCTTTTCACATTCATTTGCTATTGGCTTACTCATGTCATCGAGCTCTTGCAGAAGTCTCCAAAGTTGTTTAGGGTCTTTCTCTTTGAATTGTAAGAAACTTTGCATGATAAATTTTCGTTTAAACTGTTTTATGAGATTTTGAAAATTGGCAAAATAACTTTCTTGTCGCAGTTCATAATTCCTGGGGCTTTTACTGACTTCCTGAGCGAGATCTTCGATATGATGCCGTGGGGAGCAGTAGAGATTCCCTCTTTTTTTTTTAAGGTTGTCCCACTTGGTTGAAGGGTTGTTGCTGTGAACCATACTGCACAAGTTCATGATACCTGCGATTATCTCATCAACAGCACGAGACTCGAGACGGTTGTTATCAGACGAATGACCACTATGCCATAGTTTTCTTTGCTGTTTCTCAAATAAGTTTCAGCGTCTTGTCTTTGACAGTATAAATTGTCTCTTTTTAATAATTCTGTGGTTCTTTATCAGCGACTTCGGGTTTCAGGTGTTTCAGTTGGAAACTTCCTAGTATCAATACAGTTTTCAGTCGGCATCTCCTGGATTAACTGCACTTCACTGTGTGCATTAATACCTTTTGGTTGCTTATCATTTGGATCAGCTGTATTTTGCAAGGGGTTCAGCTGCTCTACCCATGGCTTATGCTTGGAGTTGTCAAACGTTAAACGTTTTTCAGTCTGGTGGTTTTACACATGAGTATTGTCAGGCGCCGAAGGCCCATAGGATGGCAAGAGGTTTGACCTGTTTCCTACGAAAGATTGTGTAATGTTGCTCCCCAGGAGGTACACGTAGGCCAGGTGTTTCCTGGTAAAAGTCACATTATTTATTTATTTATTTACTTACTTATTTATTCTTTTGTTGATTTATTCATTCATTCTTTTATTTTTTTTTTATTTTTACTTATTTATTGGTTTATTAATTTGTGTATTGAATTTGTCTCTCGCTCATTTATTTATTTATTTATTCATTCATTTATTTATTTATTTATTTATTTATTTATTTATTTATTTATTTATTTATTTATTATTTATCTACCTTCCTATCTATTCATGAATTTATAAGTGATTATTCATTTACGTATTTACTCATTATTATTTCTGTCTGTATATCTATCTTTCTGTTTATCCAGTTGTTTAAAATACTACTTTCCTAATGCGGGAAAATATTCGTGGTTTCTTACGTTTGTTGTGGCGAATGGTGCAGCCGGACGAGCAATTTATTATAACGGTGGCCTGATGAACACAACCTGTTTTTGCAGGTAAAACTTTCAAAATAAGAGAATATCTGGGATATAATAGTTTTTAAAACACACATGTATATGAAAAGAGAATACGAAAGTGTATCTAAAACTTAGTCACGTAAACACAACATGTTTTGCCGGTGCAAATTTCAAAATATAAAGGTATCTGGGATATTTTTGTAATTATGAAAAACATTGTCATGCAAAATCAGCAAATTCGTCTGTTCTTGAAATTTGTGCAGTCAAAACGAGTTCTATGATGCCATCCCGTGTCCACATGTAAAGTATGTTTCATATTAGCAAATATCTGCACTTCGCGTATAAAAAGGTGATATTAAAATTTATTAACTTTTTTTTGTACAGATGATTTCTTCGTTGATTATGTCCAAGTAACCCAAGACCTAACAAAATTCAATGTGTGGTACCGGTAACCTGACAGACCCTAATAAAAAGGCCCAACCTTAAAATTAGTGGAACGAAAAGTACTTTAAAGCATGCAAAATGGTTTGTATGGGGAGTTTCGAGTATCTTGCCTTCACATGGTTGACGGGATCACAAAATTTTAGTCATTATTGTACTGATTTGTCTATTTTCCCTCAGATTGTACAAAAATCTGATGAAAATTAGTTAAAATTAGTAAAAAATAAATTTTAAAAAAATTGCCATGTTGTCAATTAAGATAAGATAATTTTGCATTCATACATGTAAGGCTTTAGATAATTTTTGCACACATATTATGTTTTATAATTCTGGGAAAATTAACAGATAAATTATCCCGCAGTTAGTAAGTTGTGTAATTTCTCTACAAAAGCCAGAAGAAAAAAATACATTAAGATAATCACTATGCTTGAATGTACTTAACTTTTACCACTGAATGTTGATTGATAATATTTTATGCACACATATGCCAGGATGGTACAATACAATTGCTGAAAGCACACAAAACTGTGATGCATGAAATGGGAATAACAAATGCGAATCTTGCCTTGGCGTGTCGCCATGGTGGACCGCAACTTGAAAATAGCAGAAATGCAAGTATAAAATCGGAAAACTCTATAAAATATTAAGCTGCTTTATCATCATTAGTTATCATCGTTAGTTACAAATCCATATACGACACAGCACGCTCGAGCACCATTTTGAACATTGTGCAATTAATGCATTGATTTTGGGACAGTCTCACAAAAGTACACTTGATTTGGATATGAAAGTGACTCGCGGCCACAGCATATATATCATTATTGATGCTCTGAAATAATTGCAAAATATATATTTTTGATTGCATATATTATAAGCCTCTTCATACCCCCACTCGGCAAGATCGTCCCAATGCGCACTAACAAATCATTGGCATTGGGTGCGGAACTCACTATATTCACAATGGCAGCCAAGTCAATTGGATGTTTTGAAGAGGTAGCGTTCAAAATATGTGTGTGATTAGTGTTCAGGGAAGGTTAAGTTGTCGAATGAATGCAATGTACAATATATAGTGGGACTTTTCCAAAGTGAGTTTTACCTGAATATGTAAATACAATGACAAACAGTGACTAGTTGTAGGCCCCAGAAATAGTATTTTGTATCAGACATAGAAGTCGCCCTGAGGCAAATAAATAAGGGTCAGCAATAGGCTGAGTGCCAAGCGCCCCACTGCGTCAAAGAAGAAGCTCAATGGAGAAGGTTGCCCCGATAGTGGATACAGATTCGAAAGCACTTCCAAGTTTTTATATAAGTGGTAATCATATATACCATTACATGTTCGATTTATATCAGCAAAAGATATTTTAGTGCAGTCAGTTCATCTGGAACTACATGTTACCGATTATTTACCGATCAATGTTAAATGGATTATAAACCTTAAGATAAAATACCGTACTTTTAAATTGCTGTATGGCCCATACGCACCTGCGATCTGTATGTCCAGTATTCTATGTCATACACAGGCAACAAGACTTGAAGTTTACTCATAATATTTTGCAAGTGGTGGTTAATGAAATATTGACAAAGTTATTCCAACAGTTCCAAAAATTAACTAATTGTAATTATTACATTGTTTGCAGATATCATGATCTAACAATCCAAGCTACTGCGCTTTTTTTGGATATGAATATGCATAATTTCATCCCATTAACTAGGATCCCAAACCGATTGCATAACGGCTTTATGTTTCTCATTAAACATCAGGCAACAACAATCTCCCATAGTTACCCATATGGAAACAAAACCGTTTCCAACATATGTGTGGAACGATTTTACGACCGAAATGAAATAAGAGATTCCTATCGGTTGTTGTTTTATTTGTGAGTCAATCACATTACATAAGATAGAAAAGAGTAACTGAAATATCTTTCTTGAGTGACGTGCCTTAGCAACGCAATGTTGAAAGTGAACAAAAAGGAGTCGAAACGGCTGCTGCAAGCACGCTAAACCAAGAAGGTTTTTGACAAAAACAGGATTTGACGCTCTATGGGAGAAAAAAGTCCACATATCCGAGTCATGGTGAATTGATTTAGACAGCACTCGTTTCAAACCGTTCACTGCTCGCCAAAGGCTCGCAGTGAATGGTTTTAAAACTCGTGCTGTCTAATATCCATTCCCCATGACACGGCCATGTGGAATTATATGTTTCTTTGCTGCAGTGTGGGGTCAAAGAATAATTGCATGATATCATTTTGATGCAAAGGGAAACAGGCGGCCTTCGGACACTGGATAATTTTTGGTTCTTTTAATAAAGAAATTCGCCTTTGAGTCCCTCGTTGCTAACATCCATATGTGCAGTAACCTTGAGCCTTTTTTCGAGTAGCAGGTATGAAGCCAATCTAAGAGTTGCAATCTGTCATTCATTGTTGATAAAAGGCGCTGCAAGTTAACATCCAGCACCGCCAGAGAACCACGAGATCAGAGAGAGAAAAAAATATTCGTTTTCCCTCAGGCATGTGAACGTGGCACAAAGCAATGTCAAATCAACTAAGATTCCATGAACTCAGCTTGCAATTAAGAGATGAATGGGGCCACTGCTGAGTGATACTTCAATTTTATCATTTATACCCTCCCAATCGAAAGTAAAGAGCGCTTCACAACTATTGTGGACGCGCTTCAACCGGCCTAGGATATTTATTGCTAAGACAAGAACCTGGAGGGCAGGTACTTATGTAACTAAAAGCAAGCAAACTCCTTTGATATAAAAGGAGGGAAAACCAAAAAATGGACGAGTAGTTGAATTTTGTGCCCTAAAATTAGGTTAGAGAAAACATTTTGTCATGTGTACGAGGCACGTAAATATTGTATCATCTCAAGAGCATTATTTCCTTATGTGTTAGCTCGGGGTGTCCCCAGTCAAGCCATACCAGCAACTAAACTGGGCAGATGATATCATACATTGTATTTTGAAATACTTTGGGTCCCTGTTGCCTTACTACTACGCTCTGACGACGTTTGACGGGTGGTTGGGCGACGCTGACTTACACAAATTTATTTCTCAAGTGTCCTATATAAATCTTTTTACCGCTGGTCTGTAATATTGTGAACAGTATATATATATGTGTGTGTGTGTGTGTGTGTGTGTGTGTGTGTGTGTGTGTGTGTGTGTGTGTGTGTGTGTGTATATATGATATATATTATATTGTATATGTGTGTCTGTGTGTGTGTGTGTGTGTGTGTGTGTGTGTGTGTGTGTGTGTGTGTGTGTGTGCGCGCATTCTCCGTGTAGTGAACTATCTTTCTTTGTTTTGCATATTGGTGACTTTTTTTATTTTGATTCCTGTATGCGGGGTACAAATCTGAAACATGTGTATAGCTTCTTTGTTAATTGGGTAACTTTGTTCATGTTTTGTCCTGTGTGTTTTGTAATATACTTTTTGTGTGTCACTCCATGTTCTGGATAACCCCCCGATTAGTGACATCTCGATGTACTATAGGGCGATCCAGTTTAAATAAATATGTTTAAACTAGAAACGCTCTTCGGTAGTTTGGATCAAGGTGCGTGTGGCTTGAGTTGTTTAATGGACAGAGACACGTCGTTGACTCTCTCACGCAAGTATCATGTCATGTTATGCCATAATTAGGCGAATAAACATCTCCTAGATATATTTTTGCGTTCCAGCAACGGTCGACATGGTGTATGTGTTCAACAATAAAGAACGTCTTCAACAGTTTTCTTTGGCACGCCATCTACATCGTTTGTGGCACGGGAGAAGCGTTGCTTTTATAAAGCAAAATAGGATATATTTTGATCTCAAGAGATACTCATTACAATTTCTCCTGCAATTGCAGAGCGCTGCAATATACCAGAAGTCACGAATCTCTCGCTCAGGAGTGATTTGCGGGTCCATTAACACTCATTGTTGATGCCGTCGTTAATACTCCCGTGCATTGTCATGCATCAGGTACTTCGAAGCAGGTCATAAGAGGCACACTATTATTGCGCTGTGACGATGCAATGTTGAGATAACAATTATCAAAATATACACAAGTAAACATAATTGTATTCCATTTAATTTAGATTTAAATAGTAACGTTCAATCCATTTTGGACCCTATACAAGTGTCACATATAACACCATACTGTGTAAACCAAAAAAAAGTGACGTGCTAACTCTTTAAGTCCCAAATTTTTTATACTGAGTCAACAGCTTTTCTCGCCGCGTGTTGCGCGGTGTGCCGAAAAAAGCTGTTGACCTGGGCTGTTTTTTCTGGAAGTAGAGGCATGCTGGTACTTGAATGAAAGACCATTTTACGAGGAATGCGAATCTGAGATCCTAATGATAATTCAGGCTAGTTTGACTTAGTAGATCGCTTTTAGACGTAATTGGCACTGAAAGAGTTAAGCATTATATACATGTGTAAACCGAAAAGATGATGCCTATTTACCTAACAATGGTGAAAAGACGAAACAGTGTCTAGAATTAAAAAATTGTCACATAAGATTAAATAAATTCACTAACTAGGGGCAGGCAGTCTTAGTAAAGTGAACATGTACCTCAAAGTGGAATCCCTTCACTTCTAAATTACTTAGTCATATTACCACGTTCCAATTACTGTTTTCTCGCTTGGGGACATTATTGAAAAGACATACTACTATTGAAAACAATTCAGTATGTATCAAAAGCAATAATAACTTTCATGTTCATAAAGAAACTATGTTCAAATAAATGAAATTACTAAGATCGGCAGATATGTATTTTGGGGGCTCTTTAATCTTAAACGTTATTACAAATTAAGAAATGACAAATTGCCGACATATTTCAAAAAGAAAAATCATGCATTATTGTCATCATCATCATCATCATCATCATCATCATCATCATCATCATCATCATCATCATCATCATCATTACTTCTACTACTACTACTACTACTACTACTACTACTACTACAATGCGTGAGGCATCACCTGAATAATGTACCGCCAAATAAACTAGACATATCTTCAACGCAAAGCGTTCACTGGAGGGTCCGCAATGTAATTGGGCTGCCATTTGCTCAAATTAGGTCATGATGACACCAAAATCTTATCATTTATCTTACCAGGTAAGATAAGCATATTGCCAAATTTGAGCAAAATACATGGAGGCATTCTGTAGATATCGCGGAAACGAGAATGTACACATCCGGAAGGACGGAAATCTGAACGGAAGGACAAAAAGGGTCCCCCACGGGGCGGAGCCTTATAAAATAAAATGAATACATATAGTACTCAAGATTTCTCAACTTATGCAAGGAAATATTACCTGGATATGTATGAAAATGAATGCTATAAAACTTTCATCTGTAACTCTTTCATTCGTTTTTTTTTCATGGAGGAAAAAGCGTGCAAAGCACTAGTTCTGAGCAGAGGATCCTGAAAAGGTAGTCATTGAAGGTAGGTAATATTACTTTGGACTGGTCCTTCAAAAGAAGAAAAGAGTCTCTCTCTCTCTCTCTCTCTCTCTCTCTATATATATATATATATATATATATATATATATATATATATATATATATATATATATATATATATATATATATATAATTTAGTTCGTTTGCCCTTGTTTTCCACTATCATAATTATATATCTATATTGTGAATTGTCAAAAAAGCATCATTGCTGTGTCCGTGTTTGGTGTTGATTATAATGCATTTTCCGACACTCAGATATTTCGATTTTGTTGGGCACTCGAGTCTAAGTATATATTGAGTTCTTGATTCAGATTAAAGTTTGGAAGAAGGAATTACCATGATGTCAAAGATAACAAGCATGTTCGTCTTTTGGTACTGAAACGTTTGGCTGATTGCCAAAACAATAAATTTAAATAGTAATGTTTACTGTAATGTTATGATGGACTAAAGGAATCGTACACCCTCAACCTACGATATGAACCAACTTGTGGACTTCAACAGATAATAAATAATACTATATTTCTAATCTATGGAAAATGATTCACAGAATCGAGAAAGCGAAAGAAAGAGAGAGGGGAAAGAAAGAAAAGAAAGAAAGAAAAAAGGAAAGAAAGAAAGAAAGAAAAAAAGAAAGAAAGAAAGAAAGAAAGAAAGAAAGAAAGAAAGAAAGAAAGAAAGAAAGAAAGAAAGAAAGAAAGAAAGAAAGAAAGAAAGAACACATAATCAGACTCGACTTCCATACCAGCAAGAATGCTCATTTATTGACTTGTTTAACATAAGATTGTTGAATATTTTAGAAGTTATTAACAAACGTTAGTTTTTAATGGTGCGCTATGAGTAAAAAAAGTAATAACAACAGCAAAGCAAGGCTTGACAAGTAAAGTCTGTATGGTGCCTACATCAAACTGTAACGTTGTTGCCCAAATTTGGAGCAAAGAGACAATTGGAAAGAGTGCGCGTGTTGCGAATAATTTTAATTTCCGCGGCAATGTGTACAATTTGTCTGCTAGCATGTAACACAATGCAAATTTCAAGTTGATCTGTCAACGTAGATAGGAAAAGATTATTTTAGACGTGTTAGCGAATGCAAAGATTTTTAAAAAGCACTCATCACCTGATATGAAATAATCTTTTTCATGTCTACTAAAATGAGTAGCATATTTTGAAACTGTAGAATGTGAAAAAGTAACATTTTTTGTTTTTTTCCGCGGGTAACATTAATGAGGACCGTTGAATGCGAGCTTGCACTCTTTCAACAATTGTCTGATTTGAAAATTACATCATTAACGGACGTTTCATTACACGGGTATGGATGAGAGAACTCGAGATCTTTCATTTATACACGGAAATGATGCAATTATACAGCTTCTCGTATAGTTTAATTAAATTTTAAAATCTGAAACTATGTGTCATTGTGTTGGTTCGTTAAAACATGTTGATTTTCATGAAGATATTAAAAAGTTGTATTAAATGGTGCTTTTCGCTATTTAAATTTTATCGTTTACTTTTTTATCAGGCGAATAGAGCTTTTTCATGGACCCGGTCCAAATTGGCAGAGTGCAGCGTATGTACAATTTTAATTCGTCGTGCAAAAGTATCAGCAATTAACGCATCTTTATCATACGGCAAAAAATATTCTCTTTTTGAGACCCACTTATTGGCTGTGGGCACCACTGTGCGACGATCGCTCGCTTGATTCCTAACTTTCACACAAATTTACGGTGTGCCTTTCTTACCAAGTCAGGACAAGGTATACTTCACAAGAAACAGGACGGCAAGCGAGTGTTTCAGAATGCAGCCATAGATAGATAGTGAATTTGAATCAGCATGCCTATGTACAATTGTAAAGTGCCATGCTAATCTGCTGATGCACGTAAATTCAGGAATTTAGAGTGATACCCAATGTATGTTGAGGTAAATTTCTATGGCTTCGCGCACACATATTTATGCATCGAATGCGGGTCCAGTCCGGTCGGCCGTAAAGTATCGTTATTCGATCCCGGTGGACAGAATGGGCAATTGGATTTCGTTGATAGAGTTTTAAAGCCAACCAATGTGTCTTTCTTGACACCTGACAGAACCAAGAGACATCGCACAGTTCGGCAGTGGCGACTATTGGTTACCGCAGGTCCATGGAACCACAAAAACTTTTTTTTTTTTTTTTTTTTTTTTTACAAAACTACGGTTTCCTCGTTTTGTTTTAAACATATCCACTGCTGGGCTACCCGAACGATCGAGACTAATGCTAACAAGCACCCCCACCCCCCTCCCGAAACAGATGTAAATCACAAGTGATTTAACACGGTACAAATACACTATGGAAGTGAAGGTTCCGAACCGTATATCGAAATACTTAGAGGGTAGCAAGGCTGTATCTTTATATTTTACGACCGAGGGAAACATGTAAACAGATGTATTAAAGACTGATGTATATGCATAATGGTGAACACTGATCCGTGTTTAAAATACAAAACTTCTTGTTGATACGATCAATCTTTGAACAGCCAACAAATCTCTTCATGTCACTAAGGTCCTTATCTTCAGTGAAATATTGCGTTGGGGCGTCACCTGATGAGCAAGAAGCAGATGAGGGGCCAGACAAACGTGTAAATAGGTACATGACCTGCTGTCTTCAAGAGATTTATCATCGGGACCGAATAACATGGACATTTCAAGAAGAAATTGGTGAATGGCTTCGCATGGATCTGAACATGCACGTGTTACACTGGGAACAACATTTGTTGTGTGAACGTGGACCTCCTAGCGAGTGCATTCCAAACACTACATCATATTACATTTATTTGGGATATGGTCGATGATCAAAGTAGCCTAACTTAACTGGCTTGACATTCAAAGATAGGGCATTTGTCATTTGAGATTTGAATCACTGTAGAGATCTGAATTGTCCAATGTCAAATGATAAATTGTCCTAAAGACCAATAGGTTCAAAGGGAAAGTGATTTTGGAAACGCGTTGTAATGTACTTGGTTGACAAAGTCGAAGGGATTTCTTAGAGTTAGTAATAGTTTAAGATTCTGATGGACTTGGTCAGGCAAGCAAAGGTGTGTCAGCCTGTTTGGAATATTATTAAAGAAATAACTCGAAACATTTCATTTGCGTTTTGCGTCCATTTCGACAGTGCACATTTAATTCATGAAGTCTATATCACAAAGCCCTTTAGCAGATCCGCGTAGCCTCAAATCCGGACAGCACAATCGTATAAATGATTTTGGCCGCACTATGGTTTAATACCACTTGAATATTTCTCGATAGTTCAAATTTAAGTCTTCGTCGTAGCACGAAACACTCACTAATTTCATCTATGATAGGCCTTCTAGTAACGTGAACATGTGAAGTTCACTTTTTCCCGCTTTAATTGCCCAAAAGCACCTGGATATAAAATGGCGTCAACTTTAATCTCTTTACCAAAACTTCATGCTGATATAAACACATTTTTGCTGCGAGTTGATGACGGCATTTATCATGATGGCACGCCCTAGGTCAAGAGCTTTCTCTGGCGCGGGTGAAGCCCAGTGTAGCCACCGCACCGCAAGGAAAGTATTGACTTAGTCTTATTCTGAAGGGTTAAATTTACGCACATTAGGGCAAGTGGTGGGCCTGATTGCGTTTGGCTTCGGGGTAAACGTGTTGGATGACCTTATCTACGTCATAGTTGTAGTGTCTAACAGGCTGCTCTGCATATGTGCACTGATACGTTACTACTCAATGGAAGATTTTCGTGGATCTCGTGGTCGGTGTAGGTCTGTGCGCATCCGAAATGTTTCCTCTGCGAAATGGCACTCGAAATTTTCGAATACCACAAGGCACGTTTCGCAGGCTCATTGTGTCTACCTTCTACACACAACTCCCTGGAAAGATTCTTCAAAGATCCTGGTGTCTTTGTCCACATATATGCAGATGACGTTCAGATGTACCTGACATTCAATCCATCACATGAATTGTCAACTACTTAAGTCATAATCGCGATGGACACACTCTCACAATATAAAGTTTGAGAAATTTTGCTTTCTCTAGCTTAATGATGATACTATGATACTGAAATACGTTTCCAGTTGTGTCCCAATCTCAATCTTTGTTGGAGAAACATTTGTTCTTCCTGAAAAGTACAGAACAAACCTTAGTGTATTGTAAAGTCTTCTTTCTTTTTGAGATAAATGTAAATTCCATCACGTAAACATGCTGCCTATCAACCTCCATCCTTAAAATCTGTCACTAGCTTGATTCTGAAACTGCGCGTGCTCAGATGTTTATTCACGCATTTGTGACCGCACGCATGGATTATTGCTAGTCGCTTCTCCACGGACTACCAATGCACATTTTTCGCAGACTTTAGCATTTTCAGAATACGCGTGTACCTGTTTGCCGCTTGCTGGGAATCAAGATAACATAACCTGGGCCCTGTCCAAATTACATTGCTTTCCAGTTCAGTTTGGAATCGATTCTCCAGAATGCATTGCTAACATGTTGTCACTCTATGCAACAGTGAAACCCCGTGATCAAACGACAGCCTTCTGCTTGAGGTACTAAAGAAAGACTAGATTTAAATCGTTCGAGGAAGATCTTTTTTGTGAAAAAACGACTCTCCTATGGAATGGCCTCCTATTTGCCATACGTAGTGCTCAAAGTGTAAGTTTTTCTCTCCAAAGTCTTTTTCATTAAAAAGCGTTTTAATTTATTCTGAGGTTTGTAGCTTCATCAGACACGCGTGCTATGTTGTGTATGAGACTTTGAGTGGCTTTTTCAATGATTTTTGTACGCTTTTCAAGAGGCTATTTTAAAGACTGATTTTATACCTTTCTATTATCAAGTCATGTAGAGATATCTTTCGCAGGATGAGGAAAAATAAATGCCAGGAATTTCA
The DNA here is from genome assembly GCA_964020975.1 of Hermodice carunculata. Taxonomy (NCBI): domain Eukaryota; kingdom Metazoa; phylum Annelida; class Polychaeta; order Eunicida; family Amphinomidae; genus Hermodice; species Hermodice carunculata. The sequence continues at coordinate 79,071,082 of OZ026614.1, read as the reverse complement.
CTACATTGGACATAACTTTCCAAGTTTTACCCAGAGGGGGCAATCCCTCTGAAATCAGTATTTCTCCTACTTACGGAAGCACGGGGATCGTATGCTGTCGAATATACTAGTATGATATACCATCAGCTATATTATTCACGTAAACCGAAAAATAAATGAGGGGCCAAGGCTTGACCCTTTGCCGGACCCCCACTTCGACAATGAGCCAATCATAAACCTCACCACAAATATTTACGCACTGAAAACTGTAAGACAGACCACTTTTAATTAAGTCAAGAAAAAGATCTTGAACACAGCGTTGCTTTGGTTTGAGGAGACCCTCGTCCCAGACAGGATCTAAGTCCTTAGATATATCAAGGAATACTATTCTGATATAGTGTTTAATATCGGTGCCATTTCAATTACCATGAAAAGCATGAGGACATATTTTACAGCAGTAGTATAGACTTCAAAGCCAGAGTTTGGTGAGTCAAAGGTCCATTAGGAGCGAAAGCATTCATATAAGATAGTGTAGACACATGAGGCGTTGAAATACTTTGGAAATATTGCACGATAAGATGCCACGGCCAGAGTCTTCTTACATTACCTGTCTTTTTTTCAGGTGGCATACATTCGACTTTTTCAAAGAATGGCGACACATGATGTCAACAGACAGTGACTGAACATTTGCTAGGCGCTGTGTTTCAAAGGGGGCTATTTCAAATATCGTTGGGGAAGGACGCTGAACTCAGTGACTTTAATGGACTGAAATACTTTTACATTATCCTTTGTAGACCAGTCTCTGGTCGTTGCGATTACACAGGTAGTGTCACAGGAATGCCTCAAATGGAATTTTACATTGGTTTAAAGAAGTACCTATTGAAAATGACAGCTTTGTCTCTGAAGTTAGAAACAACGTTGCCATTTTGAAGAAGTGATGGAATAGTTTGAAGCCCACACTACATTAACGGGTGTTCCACCATCATCTTGTTGGAGTCCAGTCCAACAGGGATTTTGGCAAGATATAATCTGATTCAGTTACTGATTGTTCTATGCAAAATGCTATGTATACGTTTGCTCATCTGAAAGAACCGTTCTTAATTTTCAAATTCTATTAGAACAAAGGCCGCGATTTGGTCATTCCGCATATATACATTCTATTCAACAACAGCTTTAAATTCCCTCACTTTTGATATCTTTTCCGGTGCCATTTTCCAATGGTAGAGTCGACAAAACTATCCCAGGTGTCATTCAATTACCATGATACAACTATTAGCTAGTACGTAACTGTCAATGCATGTATCAGCTTAGGCTTTACGATAGGTTGCACGCTGTTCTTCCCATGATCCAGTGCCGACGCCATTATGTTCCTGCTTTCTTAAAATAACATACTTATGCCTAAGAAACTTCTGCCTGCAATCAAAACGCGAAATTATTTTTTCCTTTTGATCATCATTGAACAAATGCATTGCCAAGATTGAATCACATACTGATGTAAATGAATCAGACGGTCGATCATATTACTACTTTCATGCGCTTAACTGAAGCTAGACATGAGAGCATTACCTGTGGTGCGCTGGCACCAAACAGCTTTTACCCTCGCAGACTCTGAACCGTAAGGGACCGAGTCTGATGGGTACTGCTGTTAACTGGAAGCATATTCAACTGATAGGTTTGCTCTGGAAACCTTCATCCACTTTCTTTCGATGGATGGTCAAGGCTACAGAAAAATGGACACACAGACAACATCTGACCTTACAGGCTGTTGTCCACCGGGATTGCCTCGGAAAGCGTTAAACTTAATATTATATACAATCGGGAAAGGATTATGTTGCTATGAAGATTCTTGGCTCGAGATTAGTATCACTGAACACCCCATTAACTCGAAAGGCCACATAGGAGCAGTATTTCATGACGGCAAAGCCATAAGCCATACGCCTACATGGAAACAAACTCCATTACGTTTTGAAATAACCAAAAGGACACTACAGTGATCGCTTAACACTGCTAATTAATATAAGCAATCGTTTATCTTGTTCCCATGAAATTCTGCTCCTGTGTAGTACAATCAGTCCCAACTGTGGGTTCAGATAAACACATTTCTTTTAAAATACAATGTCCACATGCCGCAAAACGCTCACAGCCAATTTTCGTTGCGTTGAGAGATAAAAAGGGACCCAACGAATTGTTGAGTGTTATCAAAATGGTCAATTATACTTTTGCTTCTTAGTAACTTGATAACACCCACAAGGAAAATTCAGTACAAGTATAGGTGTGTAAGACCGACGAAACTTGGTTGTGTGATACTATTAATTCCCAGTAGCCCTGTTTTTTTGTCCCTGGGACAAATATACACATACATGAAAGCTTACAGAATATTAGGTTTTCTGCGTAACGTTTCCACATGTCGCAATGCTTGTTACTCAAGGCTTGCAATTTTTGTCTTCTGCGTGTTCTTACTTTCCCACTAGCTGGAGTCTGCCATGGCTTCCGCGCACACTGATATGCTGGCATGTATTCGCTGTCAAATTTTTTATCCTCGACACACAGCGTGCCGGAGGGGTATTGTCGACCCCTTTGTCATCCGTCAGTCCGTCTATCTATGCATCCGTCACCACAACGAAGTTACCGCGGTATCTAAAATATATATTGATCGTTGCTTCACCTTTTTTTCAGCGATGTGCCTGATAGTAGAACAGATGTCTATTCTTTTTTACACCTAGTTTGAATGTGTCTTGATTACCTTTAGTACCAGTATGACTGGTGCATGTATCCGCATTCAAGCGAACGCCTGTTTCGTTACACTATGCGTGCTTTGGTCGTCTTTATTATAAGTATGTACCAAAGCATAATATAGGTTTCCAATAAATTTGAAGTTTCCATATGTAATCCACTTGTGCACAGTTGCCTGGGTTTTTTTTTTCTATGGCAATAATTGAAATTTTTCTCATTAAGATAAGATAAAAATGAAGTTGTATCTGATCAATGTCCAGATACCCTTGAAAACCAGAAATTGACGTTACGGCATTATCTTGAAAATGTGGACCACAGCTTCACAAAATTTTCTTTGGAGGAGCAGCTACATACATTTTTCATTTTTTTTTTTGAGGGGGTAGCTTCTTTTTAACATCTTGATCAAGTCCTCTTCACAATCACTAAGTCCGATGATTTGGGGGGGGGGGTTTACATGTTTTTTGTTTGTTTGTTTGTTTGTTTGTTTGTTTGTTTGTTTGTTGGTTTGTTTGTTTGAGAAGAAATATTGAAGTTGACAAATATTTAAACTGGTGTTAACAGTTGCATGTCAGTTGACACTGACCTGCTATATGTATATCACAGTGGACTTTTATACATTGAACAAAAATATCAGTTTTTCCCAATTCAACATTGCATTGTATTCGTCTGCTCTGCTTTTTGACACCAACAAATTTTCACAGTTGTACCTTGGGATAGAACAGAACTCTATTGAAAACATTACGTAATTAATGTGGAAAAATATCCCAGGGAGAGTTAACAAACAACGCTGTGCAAAGAGAGGACTCGATAAATTTAAAAATCCAAAGAAGTCAGCGAGGCAAAGCTTACTGGGATCAGTGTGAGTATTCAGCGTATGCTTGATTTGGACTTGAACTGATTAGTCCCCCCTGTTGTGTCCCTCCCGAGCAAACCTGGATATAACACAAAAATATTTTCTATTTCTGTTTATGAAACGTGCATTGGCTCACAATAGGTTTTTCTCCGTGCAGCATGAACAAAACAGCTAATCTCCATGCGTAGATATTAGATCTATTTAAGAATTTGTATTAATATTGGTTTTATAGTGTAAGTTGGTCTTATATACTGTTTTTGTTATGTTTCCATCAGGGCAATTTGTCAGCAAATGATCAGGTTCTTCACAAATTACAAAGTGAAGCATACAAATGTGCCAATGATCCAAACTGAAGCATCACACATACACGGACAGATTTGCAGCACTTATGGTAATTAATGTCAATTAAAGGTGCATTTTCACTGAGACAACTCCAGTGCAAACAAACGTTGGTGGTGCGGCTCATAAGTATAACCAAGGAGGGTAGAGAGAGTTGAAAAAATGGATTATTTCCCAATAGTATTTCAAGTGGGGGTTACCTGAGGAGCACTGGCGTTTACAAGTACACAACTTTGGTGTGGTGTATATGTTATTGACTGTTAAGGCACAACAGAGGCTTTTACATATATTCGTTGGACTTTCTCAGCGTTGTACGCTAGATCCAGCACACAGGACCATGACCTTCAGTTGTTTTGTGTATCGTTAATTTTTTTTATTCACTATCTTTTTTTCAGTTTAGTTATTATCAGGTACAAACCGACTCTAGCTGTCATATTTTTACAAATGACTGTTAGACAGTACATGTATCTATTGCATAGACGATGTTGGTACTTTCGGAAAAGACATGGAGTAAACAAAAAATTTAAGATTTGAAATGTCAGTGGTGGTAATTAGTTCATTGAACGTAAGATGTTTGCGAGATTATGAAAAGCGCCATGAAGTGTTTCACTATTTGCCAAAAAATGTGAAGCTGGAATTGTATGTTTACAACACACTGTACACTTAAATTAGAGAGCCAATGGAAGGCTGAATGGGGTTATACCACTTGCACATGGGACAAGTGATTAAAGAGGGGTCTGTATCTCATTTTAAAACCATTTTTATATGGATATACATAATGTACATTCATATGTTGACGTTCATTACATGCTTGCAGACATTACAATTGGCAGCAAAAGAGAAACACTGGTTAATCTGTGCGGCCAATGTCAGGATACCCCAATATTTTTTTGAAAATATTGGAAATGAAATGGAAGCACTTCTAGATGATAATAGAGTCTTAGGTGGAGATTTCAACTTAGTTTTGGATGCCAAAAAGGACAAGACGGGTGGCCGAGCTCCCATACATCACAGCTTAAGCAAAATAATTGGCACTGATGGAAGATACAGATCTTATTGATATTTGAAGGACAGAAAACCCAAAGAAGTCAAGATTCACTTGGCCCAATGTATTTTGTAGACATGACTTCTTTTCGGTATCATTTGGCATAACTTCATACATACAACATTCAGATATCTAACCTGGCTTCAGGACAGATCGTTCAAAAACTAATTTGACATTAGTAACAAAATCTAATGAGAGGTAGGGGCTTTTGGAAGTTGAATTGCTCATTGTTAACTGATAAAGAGTTCATTGACCAAGTGAAACAAATTATAGCAGAGACTTGAATTCTGTAGCTAAACCAAAACTGTGATGGGACACACTAAAGTCACAAATAAGGGGGAAACAATAAAATATGCATCCAACAAGAAACAGGATAGAATAACTGGACTGAACAAATAGAAGGTATATTAAAGGATTTAGAGGAATTGCAGCACAATGATCCCGACCCTAGTTATCAAAAGAATGAGATTCGGAGAGTAAAAGTAAGGAATAAGAGCAAAGTATATAACAAATGGAGCTATCATGAGATGTAAAATACAGTGCTATGACGAAGGGGAGAAAGCAAATAGATATTTCTTACATTCAGAAACACGGAACTTTAATAATAAGGTAATTGGACAGTTGCGATAATCAAATGGTCTGGTATCAACCAATGAAAATCAAATACTCGAAGAACAGGCTAAATTTTCAAGAGATTGTACACATTGTAAGACATTACATATATGAATTTGAAAGAAGAAATTCCAGATGCTGCAAATATTATTAAGCTGACAGAAGTTAGCAAGCTTCCTGTAAGAGAAGAAGTGGCAAACATAAAATCAAAACTTGAAAAAAACACCAAAAGTCCTGGAACAGATGTTGTCCCAATTGAATTTTATAAAATTATTTGGAACGATGTCAAAAATCTTTGCTAATTCTATACATTTTGATAGCAAAAAAGGTCATTCATCTAGTTCACAGTGTCAAGGAATTATCACAAATTGGAGACCAATTTCACTTTTAAATACAGACTATCAGACTATAACAATACACCTTGAATACAGGATGAAATGCCAACTCTTTAAAACAGTGATCAAACAAGACTTTTAAAATGTAGACATATAAGTGAGGATAATATGGAGATGATCAAAATTTTAGATTATATTGACAGTGAAAATATTGCACCCCTTTCAATTTTAATTACTTTTGAAAAGGCATCTTTCAGATTAGAACTGAGCTTCATGAAAAAAGTACTAGCACTTTTTAACTTTGGTCCTAATTTCATACATTGGATTGATACTATTTATAGAATCACAAATTGTCAACAATGATTGGGCAACAGCACCATTTACTCTGTCCTGCTGACTTTGTCATGGTTTTCCATTGTCCCCTTACCTGTTTTATACAACCAGGAGCAACAGTGCCACATCTCCCTTGCAGTTCTCAACATAAGAAAATTCTGCAATCCAATATGTCTATGATCTGTGCAGAAATTCTGCATATTATCATAAGACATAACAATCAAATTGAAGTTATAATACGGCAGGTAACTATTGTAAAATAGGTCAGTCTGTAGACGATACTAACTTAACAGTCCAAGCTAAGGGGGTATGTTAACAACAAGTAATTGAGATATTTGAATAGTTTGGACGGATTTGGAGTTTCAAGGTAAACTATGATAAAAAATGAAATTACCCCTATTGGGAGTCTAAAAACCATACAATTTAAATTAAGAACTTCACGGTAGATTAACTGGACAGATGGTCCAGTTAAGATGCTAGGAATATGAATATCACCAAACACAAATAGAATTACTGTGCTTAACTATAGTTCTCTCAATAGAAAAATTAGGTATCAGTTTAATATGTGGCAACAGAGAAAATTTTAACTGGGTAAAGTGACAATTTGAAAATCTTTTGCTTTGTCCCAATCAATTTATGTAATGACCACAATTTTAAGTCCAATTCATAAAAATGGATAAGAAAACTTTTTCAAACAAATGGAAGTTTACTCTATAATGTTTTATGGATTGGACAAAAACAAGATAAAAGAAAGCGAGATATAGTTACTTGATCTTATGACCAAGGTGCCCTGAAAATGATATACATAAAGTCCCGAAATGAAGAATTAACATTAAGTTAATTAAATACTATTTTCCAAAATGTTAAAAGTACATTTTGGAGAAAGTCAGCAACACCAAGAAGCTGGAAGGTTGTAATGAATGCTGTCTGGACTCCAAATTTTGACAGATACATATGCTATGCAGTAATGAAAGCTGAACATCTTCATTTTTAATGTACTCCTTGCATCCATAGCAGCCGTGACTGGGCGTTGATATTCCGTTGGCCCAGTGTCTGCCGTCCTTCCATTTACTTGTTTTGGGTGCGATGCTGCACGTTTTGCTAATTGATCGAACCAAAAGGAAGCCCAAAGGCACATTGGAAAAGGATGCTGAACGGACCAATTTTGTCTCTGAGCAACAAAACTGTTCAAGCGAGAGTGAGGCGTGGTTTGGGAGCAGCAAAGTGTGTATTTGAGTAGACATACGGTAGCGTTTAAACACCTGTGTTTCAGCAGACAGTGATAACATAGCAGTCTCCCAGACTCGATAAAGTTACTGATGGCGCTCGTCGGAGTCTGTCGTTTATCGTGGCTTTATTAATTCTGTTGTGTAACAGATGTAATTATGTTGATCTAAACGATAAAGTTGTTAAGCCCAGTGCGTTAATCGAATTGGTCCGGCTGTGACGTTTGTCAGCTGTAGTTATTATTCATGAACTCGACGGGGGCCAATCAGATCGAATTTCCGGTCCGCGGATCACCAAACAAACAAGATTGAGGGAAGAAGTTTGCTGGCCTACGTGTGAGCGAAAGGTGTCAACAGTAACCCAGCGCAGAGCACGGTAGCACCTTGTTAATGGGATTGTTTTGACATTTGCTGCCAGGAGTGCACTTCAATACCAAAACGAAAGCATGGAACGTGTATCATTTCGCAATAGAGCCGTACGGGGACGGTTGTGTGTCAACCACAAACAATGCCTGCGTTTGAACACGAAATAATCGCTCTGGTTTTGTTCATGGGTTTCAGTAGGGCTGGAAGTATCTGAAAAACCAGACTTCCCACTCCCCGTTGGCAATACAAGAAACGTGTCCAACTTTTCTATCACGACATGGTAAATTGCCTGCGATCGTTCTTTTGTTGGCATCACTTACAGATTTGCCTCTTGTAGAGCAGTCTGTATTAACTTGGATTAAGTTTCCATTTTAACCCCTAGGCCTAGCCCTTTGGCCCTTTTTTGGGATCTGCAACAGCCAGTCACTTGGCATTTTCTTTTTTGTTGTGTAACATGCAACATGCTGGCGTAAAAGTGCCGGAACTTTTTTTACTTTTGCAATTCATGCAAAATGGTCAACATGACTTTTCCTGAGTTAGAGCTTCTCTACATTTCTATGTGGTTTCTTTGTCAATTTAAACAAAAACTCGTGCCCTACACCCTAACAGAGCGGATATATAGATCCCAATCACGAATTGATCAAAACGGTCAAGCCTGTGTGAATACAATTGCATGGGTACCAATCTGAGCATTTCCCTTGCTTAGCGTCAGGAACGATTGTTCCTCTTTAATTTTTTCTTAAGATCGGTTGTGTGTCATAATTGTCATTAACTAATAGTGGTAGAGTTTGTTTTTTGCTGCATTGAATTGTCGATAAACGCACTTTATTGCCGTCACTGATTAAATGTCAACATGATCAACACTGTATATGCTGCAGCGGTATTTCCACCTATTTAAATAAACAACACCAGGAATTTGAGACGGCCTTTAATCAGCCACTTCAAAAGTTCGAGTCTACTCGCAACTGGTGTACACTGTTGGAGTATACTAGAAACTGGCATGCGAGGAATTAAATCAGGTCCCTGGATTGAATACACTAACGTTGGTCCGCGCTGTGTTATACATTAAGACAAGCCGCTGTTATCATTGTGTACTGATCACCTTTAATTATGTATACACAAACAAGGGGGTTTAAACGCTACCGTATGTCAACTCGAGTTTGCCAGGGACAAGAGAAAACTGTGCCGCGCTTTCCCACACTGGATCGCCGTCATTACCTTTACTCATATATATATATGTATATGATTTATGAGGCTGATTCTCTTAGGTGTGTTAAAGGTACAAACTGTTATGGTTGGTGTTGTGGGTGTAATGGAACTTGTGGACTTGAATATGACATTTTGTAATATGAGAAACAAACTTTGTTGTAGAATGTGTAATGAAGAAATTATTAGCATTCAGAATTACAATGTTCACCGTGTGTACTTGAGCTCTTTACCGCAACAAAAATATATATATGTTCTGTTATATGCAATGCTTACGATGATATGCTACATTTTATGTACCACTTATTACAGAATAAAAAACATAAATAAAAAATTTGCATGCATTTTCACAGTCTTTTGTGAAAAATTGAACAAATTTTAGTTTTTTGGTGAGCTTGGATAACATATTGATTGGACCTTTCTCTTTATTAAAACTTTGCAATATATATATATGTATAAATGTGTGTGTGTGTGTGTGTGTGCGTCTATACATTCATCAAACTTTACTTCTGTACATATGAACATACTTATGTACATACTTACATAATGAAAGATATATGTGCAATACCAATCCTTTTGTGCTTATGGACTGCTTTAGAACACTTTGGGCTCATTCAATTACCACTTATATAAAAACTCGACAGTACTTTCGGGCCTGTATCCACTATCCGGGCTGCCTTCTCCATGGAGCTTCACCTTTGATGCAGTGTGGCGCTTGGCACTCAGCCTATTGCTGACCCTTATTCATTGCCTCAGGACGACTTCTGTGCCTGATACAAAATCCAAATTCTGGGAACTGCAACTGGGCACTGTTGTATTTACATTTTCAGGTAATGCTCACTCTGGAAAAGTCCCTCTATATATTGTACATTACATTCATTCGACAAATTAACCTTCCCTTAGCACTAATAACACATGTATTTAGGACGCTACCTCTTCTAAATAGCCAATCGACTTGGCTGCCATTGTGAAAATAGTGAGTTCTGCATCCAATGCCAATGGTTTGTAAATGAGCATCAGGATGATCTTGCCGAGTGGGGGTGGGAAGAGGGTTTTAATATGTAAAACCAAAAATAGATATTTTGCAATTATTTCAGACCATCAATGATGATATTTATGCTGTGGCCACGATTCACTTTGATATCCAAATCAAGTATACTTTTGTAAGACTGTCCCGCAGTCAATGAATTAATTAATGTTCAAAATGACGCTCGAGCGTGCTGTGTCGCATTTGGATTTGTAACTAAGGATGATAACTGCTCCAGACACAACCGAGCGAGCGGGCAGATTAAAGTAAAGATAGTAAGTCATGTTTTAAAAGAACTTTTTCGACCATTTGCCATGGTAACTCGGAGAACAGACACCTGCAACCATGCAGAAAACACGTAGCCATGAGTCACTATGATTTTCCTTTCCCACAAGGCATTGCTCCATGTTTAAATGGGCGTTCAACGTGTGTGCCTTCATGCCTTTGTGTTGCATTTGGATTTACATGTATAACTAACATTGATAACTGCTTCAGACACAACCGAGCGAGCAGATTCAAGTTAAAATTGTAAGTTATCTTTTAAAAATATATTGACGACCGTTTGCTCTGGTAACTGGGAGAATGGACACCTGAAACCCAGCAATACCAGATACCGATACTGCAGCCACCGTGGCTATATGCAGCAGCTATGCTTTTTACCTGGCCCAAGTTGACCGTCCAGAAAAGTTGAAATAAAATGCTGTGTTTGAGTTGACTTTACTGCAAAATAACTGCACACTTTGGCCAACGTTTCTGGTAACTTTGTCTTACAACTTGGTTACGGTTGATTTGAACGACCGTTTTTTGTGTGTGTGTGTGTGTGTGTGTGTGTGTGTGTGTGTTTTTAACGGATGGTTGTTTGTGGGGTGATTTTGCTGGTCGATCGCGTGTTGTAGCTGGTCTGAGGTTATCCAACTGGAGCATTGCAGCAACATTCTGCATCACAGTTCTTGAAAAAAATGCTTCAGAATTTATCCAAAATAAGTGTTTCTCGTGTGAAGATGTTTACTGAGAAAATGACCCAGGGAATGTAAATTTGCTTCTGCAATTGGACAGCACCGTGGTCTTGCAAAGCAGGTCATTTAACATTGCAAAAGCACCTGTGCCAAGAAAGTCTGGTCCTTTTGACCAGGTGGGGACTGGGGTCGGTAATTGCAGGTACTTCTGTACCATTATTATTCCTATTCCCATGCAGAACCTGCCAGGGTATATCAAAGAGCGTGAATGTAAGAACATTTTCAAAATAAGGTGAAATCATTCTTGATGTATGAGATGGGAGTACTGGAGAGGGACCGCTTTATGTATTTATAGTTTCAGTATCTTAGTGTTATCAGGGACCTGCAATTTTTATATATAGCAGGTCCCTGGACTTTTAAAAATTACGCCTTTGGTGCTTATATTTATAAATATATTAATTTATTTAAAATTTAGATCAATCTTTCAATTCAATTGAAAGATTTTAGCTACAAACCTGTGCAAAGCAACTTCATATTTTTTCCGATTTTATACTTGCATTTCTGCTATTTTCATGTTGTGGTCCATGGGAATACGCCAAGGCAAGATTCCCTGGCCATTTGGTACTCCCATTTTATGCATCATAGTTTGTTTTGTTCCATTAATTTTAGGGCTGGACCTTTTCAGTAAGGCCTGTCAGGTTACCGGTACCACACATATATTTTTGTTAGGCCTTGGGAAACTTGGACATTTGTTGAAACATTTTGAAAATGGATGTTCTTTCCCCTCTTAAACATTACCTCTTTTGACGTCAGTTTAATTTGTTACCTGGGCACAGCCGGAGACACTTGAATAACTTAAATAGCCATAAACTCAGTTCGCCTGAATAGCCGCCATTGTGTAGAGTGGAAAATAACAATACAGTGCCCAGAAGATAAAGGGAAATCTTTATAAAGTAACAATTGCTTGTTCTGCCCATTTATCAAGAAATAAGCCTCACCTAATCTGTCATTCATAGTTTAAAAATTCAGACTGCAATTATTTTCTAATTGGGCTGTAAACATTAACAAATCTCCACATGCATGGAGACTCAAGATAGCGCCAGCACTGTAAAAAGTTGAGGGTGAATCCCTCTCCTCAACGTTTGGACTTTCTGTGGTAAAACCTGACAAAGCGAACTCTACGCAAGCACCTGCTTTCCTGGTTGGAAATCAAGGTTCTCCATGGATATATATGCTGCACTGAATATTTGGATTTAACCTAACACTGATTCAATTTGTTTCTCTGCTTGTGCTTAGGCCGTGGCCATTGTGAAGCCTTATTGACTTCAGCCTGTCATCTTAACCTGTCACCGTATCTATCTCTACCAGTTACAAATTTCTCTCTACGGGAGCAGCTTATACACTTGATTAGGTATTTTCAAGCAGCTATTGCATTTTCAGGTAGAACGAAAAAAGTGTTGTGTTAACTTATAAACACTGATCCGACCAGATGCCATAAAACAGATATATAGAATATATAATAAGGTTATTAAAAATGATTTCATCTAATCAAGTTCTTTTGGTCAGTGCAATATGTGATTGAACAAATATTACTATATTGAAACCTGTATTTGCTATAGGCCATGCTGGTGTTTTGGGCTGGATTCATCGCCATGTGTTCCGACGTCAGAAAACCAGAAACATCAGAGCAGTACCAGCCATCGCCCTTCATCTGTTGATGCTATTATGCGTCAGCGGTGATGTACATGCAAACCCTGGCCCATGGAGACACCCATGCGGTATGTGTATGAAACCTGTCAGAAGCAACCAAAAAGGCATCGCGTGTGACATTTGTGATTCCTGGTACCACACCAGATGTATTCACATGGACCTTCCTACGTACAGAAGATACCAGGACAATATATCACTTGAGTGGTACTGTGATTATTGTACACTTCATCTCGGACTCTTACTTCGATTACAGTTGCAATTTAAGTAACCTTTCTAATATGGACGGTCATGATCCACCCATTCCACATACATGCCCTAAACGTGTGAACATTCTTGCTGGATGTGACCTTTTCACTGAGTCTAAAGGTTTCAAAATAGGTCACATAAATGTTGGTCAGGGTGGTCTTCTTCAACATCATGAAGAACTGTCGTATGCTGTCTTTAAGCTTAAACCAGATATACTTGCTGTTACCGAAACCTGGCTTAATGACAGTGTTCCTACCATGTCAGTTGACATTGCGGGACTTCTTTTTGTAGACAAGACAAACCTGCTGATTTTAAAGGTGCTCAAGGTGTTGGGATTTACATACGCAATGGCATTTCTTTTACTGAAGCTCCTGATATTAGTTATCCAAATCTTATGAGCATGACTGTTCAGATAAATCGGGACAAGAGTAAAAGTCTCCTAGTAACTGTTCTTTACAGGACCCCCACTCTACCGTTAACTTCTTTGATCACTTTGAAGAAATGCTAGTGCACATGAATAATCCCATATATGACTCTGTAATAACTGGCGATTTCAATATTGATTTTTCTCATGTTAATATTAGCGGATCCTTGGCACACAAACTCAATGATTTGATTTCTACATATGACTTTAATCAAACAATCAAGGTCCCAATGAGGGTTACAGACTCTTCTGCGACGATCATAGATCTTACTATAACAAACATTAAAAATTCAACATCTGAAGTTGGGATTGTTTCAGTCGCTGACCACCTGTTTAACTTTATAGTTCTTGACTCCATTTCACACAGAGCCAATCACAGCTATGTGACTTCTATGAATTTTAAGACATTGAATACTACTGATTTTTTAGCTGATTTACATATTGTACCATGACATATTATCCAATGTTTTGATAGCATTAATGATGTTTGGCTAGGTTGGAAATTACTTTTCACTGATGTTGTTGAAAAACATGCCCCCTCAAAAGATTCAGAGCTCAAACAGCCAAAATCCCTGGGTAAAGTGAAGAGTTTGAAACAGCTAAATCTCTTCGGGATCAATGACACTCAAGAGCAATTGCATCCAATAATATAGTTGACTGGTCAAATTACAAAAAGTGGCGAAATAAAGTTACATCCTTGGTCCGCCAAGCCAAGTTTAAACACTATTCCTCATCAGTATATAATAACAAAGGCAATAGTAAGGAAATGTGGCGTGTGCTGAAAGATCTTTTGTCCAAATGTTCACAAAATGGTATTACTTCCTTAATTATTAATGATACATTCATTAATAATTTTTTCTGAAATTACCAATGAATTCATCAAATTCTTAATTGAAATTGGCACCCATTTATCTAACCAAATTCCAAGTTCCACTAGATCAGCTATTGACTACCTCCTCGAGTATATGCCACATTCTCCTGGACATTTTTGTTTCTGCAGTATCTCCGAACATGATGTTTCAAAACTTTTGGCTGAACTACCACAAAACAAAGCAACAGGTCTTGACAATATCCAATCCAAACTTCTTAAAACTGCTTCCCCAGCCATATCAAATAGCCTAGCTTTTATCTTTAATAAATCGCTCAAAACAGGAACTGTACCAGATGAGTGGAAATTTGCGAGACTTTCAGCCATTTTCAAGAAGGGTTCTAGAACTGACCCTGGAAACTACAGACCCATCTCCATCCTACCAGTAATCTCCAAACTTCTGGAAAAAATTGTTCATAGGCAGATCTACAGATATTGCTCAGAACACAAAATCCTATGCCTGGAACCGTCAGGCTTCCGTCCAAAATACTCAACACAGACTAGTCTTCATAGATTAACTGAATCCTTATTTGCTGAAATTCAATTCGGAAATATAACTGGCCTTGTTACCTTAGATTTGAAAAAAGCTTTCAACACAGTTAATCACAATGTCCTTCTTGCAAAGCCTGAACATTATGGATTCAAAGGGACAAGTTTTCACTGGTTCAAGAGTTACCTTTCTGACAGGAAACAGATTGCTTGTATCAATGGAAACTTGTCCCAACCCATGGCGATTGGTACTGGCGTTCCCCAAGGGTCAATTCTTGGCCCCCTCTTGTTTATTCTTTATGTAAATGATCTAAGTGTCTCCCTAAAAAAATCTAAAGTCAACTTATATGCAGATGACACTCTGTGTTATTATGCTGACAAATCAAAAGATGTTGTCTGCACTGTATTACAGCAAGAGCTGATCCAAGTAGCTGACTGGTTGCATGCAAATAAATTAAGTCTCCACCTTGGAAAAACAACTTGTATGCTCATTTGCAGCAATCACAAGAGAAATTCCATCAATTCAACCCTTGAACTATCACTCAATGATCAAGCTATCTCCCAATCAGAGGCTTACAAGTACTTGGGTGTTACGCTTGATCAGGAAGTGAAATTTGAAAAGCAGGTTGTTACAAAAATAAAGAGAGCTCTTGGTATTTTTAGCAGAGCTGCAAATTTTCTTTGTGCAGACTCCAAAATTACCCTGTACAACACCTTGGTGTTACCTCATTTAAATTATTGTAGCACAGTCTGGGGTAGCAATCTGAAGAAAGCTGACATTGTACGCCTCCAACGACTACAGAACAGGGCAATGAGAATAATATTACAATGTCACCCTAGGACGCACATCCTCGACATGCTGAGGACCCTGAAATGGATGAGTGTCACACAGAGATTATTCTACAATCTCTGTATTTTTCTTTGGAAAATGGTTAATAACGAAGTCCCACCTTATTTACAAAATATCTTTACTCCAGTGACTGAGGTCCATTCTTATCAAACAAGAGCATCCACTCTCTCAAAATTTTTCCAGGCAAGGTCTTCCCCTAAAACTCTTTCGTTTGTTGGTACCATATTTTGGAATGAACTACCTCAGCATGTCCGGGACTCACGATCTCTGTTTAGTTTTTTAAAAAGTTGTATACAATTCATTTTTGATCACGTAGAGCCTTTCTGATCAATGATCTTTTTTATCACTGATTGTTTTATCAGACCTTTTGCTCTGGACTGATTGTAATGTCTTATAAACTCAATGTAATTGATTTTTAGGGTTCTTGATTTACTATCTTTTAATTCACCTTGTGTACCTCTCATCTACCCATAATCATCTGTTTTTTTTACTCTTTAAATGACTTGGTCATATAATTTTAATTGTTATGGCATCCATACCTCAACAGTCATGTACTGATATTTGGATTGCAATAAATTTGGCGGGAGGGGGGGGGTGAACAGGTCTCAGTAGATTGTTTTTCGTTGTTGCCGTACATCTTAATGATCAATGTGCATGACTGCAGAGAGGTACACCGTTGGACGTGCTATTGATGCAGCTCTTCTGTGATTGTTTTTATAGACATATGGTACTAAGCTACATGTTGGGACAGCGTGAGCATTATCAGTTTGTGACACGTCATATAAATTTCTTTTGTTTGTTCATCGGGAAAAGCATTGTTCCACAGGTCACACGTCACTGATTTTTAAATTACATTTTTGTTCCTTCTGGGACGAATGTTCAAAAACTTTCTATTCTGAATCTTCATTGCTTTGAAAATAACAGACGGGCACAGTGGGAGTGCATGTTCTTAATTTATTCATATATGTGACCTTGACCTAATTCCCAAGATTATAGGGCAATTAACCTTTCCCGCTCAAAATGCCTGAAAACGCCCGCATGTCCAAATAACAAAAAATTGATTTCTTTTAACATAATTTTGTATGACGTTCATGAGAAATATCAGAAAGGCATAAAGCTGTTGCCGCATTCTTAATTTGGCTAGGAACGGCTAAAATGTCTTCAGCTTTTGATTTAGTATGTTGAGCTAAGACTTTGGAATTTTTGATGGTGGGAAAATGGACTGGATTAGTGAATTTTTGTTACCTTAGTCCAATTCTCAAACTCTAAGTTATCTTAAATAAACAGATGTCAGGATGATTATTCAAGAAATAATTGAGATAGATTTTCGATGTTGCACATGATAATGGCCCTCTATAATAATGGGACGTTGTAATTTCCGAGGTCATAAACCCATTTTAGTGCATGTGGCGTTAGGGTGTTGGGCTTGTTCAAGGCTATACATGAGTAGCTTTACCTGATTCCCAATGTATCATGACCATTTGATTATTAAAATGAAATCAATTACTATGTTTCGAATTCGCTACTTTTTTGTAACATAAGTTTCTTTTTGGTAGGACTTCTAATTCATACACAGTCTTTGAGCTACCACAATTCAATACCATGGTGTGTTGGAACACTTCCCAATCCTTTTTTCCAAAAAGGAAAAATCGTGTGGAAGTATGTAATTTGCGACATTTCTTTCTACTATGCCCAACAAAATGTGGGGTTACATCATGACATTGAACAAGCACAAAAACATATGTAATACCATACCATGAACTGTTCAGGTATCATTTGAAGGTAAAATGAGATATTGAGACTAAAACAACCCTTTGTAAACGGACACATGACTTTGAACAGAAGTAAAGAATGTAACGTTGCATCTGTTGTCGCTTTTGTAGATGGTAAACCCTTATACTCCATGCGCTGCGATAAATTCCGTTACAGAAGAGTCATTATGAGCCCAAAGTTGTTAGTACAGTCTACTCTACAATTACGGAGCTAGTGCTTCTTGTTTATTGTCGTTTTACAAAATGGAGAACTTCCCGGCACATAGTTGAACAGCATCTGAAGAAAAATTGACACAACAAAGAAAATTGTATCATGCCTGTTTCTCATTTCCGACCAAATACGGAGGCTGAACCTACCTGAAGCAAGTCTTTTGTGTTTTCATTTCGCAAAGAAATTGATGCAATGATATTTTTGGGCGGTTGCGCAAACTATTTACACAATTCAGTAAACAAGTTAACACTTATTAAAACAAAAAACAAACGAATATTATCCTTCCTAAAGCAGTCTGATAGAATATTATCACACGTGCAATTTAAGAGTAGTTCTAGCCAATCTGTTGCCTGTATCATTGGTTATACTGGTATGTGATGCATGTATAGTTCATTTGAATAGCATGATGTTGCTAAAAGTGTACACCTTGCAATCAGCCTCATGTTGCTAAATGCAAACACTTTGCTATCATTGTTAGGATGTCGCTACATGTTGACGATTTATAACTGTGTTTATTCTATCCTTGATTTCAGATTCCACAACATAGACTATCTTTTAGTTCAGCAAAACAAAAAGCATTATTTAAATTCAACATAAGTAGGAGACCAAAACGAAAAGCATTATTTAAATTCAACATAAGTAGGAAACCAAAACGAAAAACAATGAAACTGTGACGGGAACAGGTACCTATTGGCCGGATACTACTAAGATACATTTGCACGCGGGAAACACAGAAAATGACGTCATATATAGAGGGAGATTGACGAGCAGGAGTCGATCAACAAACAGGTTCAAACAAACGATTACTCACATCTTTTTCTGCTGTAGATGACTATGCAGAATAGCGGGGGGGACAATTTTCTTCCCGATAATCTTCACCATAAGACAGAACAAAGTAAAAGTTGGCAATATTTCCTTCTTGTTATTCTCGGAACTCGTGCGATCTTTAAGACAGAACCCTTTTAAGTCGCGGACGACACTTTGTTGTGGTAATTGGCGGACATGCAACATATCTGGAGGCGGGTGGCTGCGATACATGGGGGAGAATCGACCTGTAATATTAACTTTACATGCCCCTCAATTGATCTCACTTGGGCGCATGTAGATCCCTGCGTCCAACCTGAAGCCATCAGATGTTGCAGATCAAGAACACAAGCGCATGTACATCCATAATAAAGAAATGCCCCTGCCCACGTCAGCCAAAGCCGACGTCTTTGTCCCCTGTGAAACTCAAGATCAAGAGATGCTTCTCTATGCTACACACATCAAGAAAAAGACACAGAGGTACAATGCAAAAGCCAAATAAAAATTAAGTTGTTGTCACGATTGCTAAATGTAAGACCAGGGGCATTCTATCTAATCACCACAATCACAAACACAAAAGGATAATGTGTTCTTCGGTAAGGGGCATGGAATCATTCCATAATCCTGTTTCATTTAAAGGCTTTCGAAGCGTGTTTCTTTTACCACACTGCATCGGCTTTATGTACATAGTCTATTGCCTTGTATCTCAATTTTATGGTGATCTATTGTACGAAATACCGAATGAGTCTTCTGATGTGCAGCTCCACGAATTATCAGGAGATGGACTGTAGCACTGATTGCTACATACCTCTGTAAAGCAATTGTAAATTAAATGGGTAATCAACATACACACAGAAAGGTTCTTGTTTGTAAGGAACCAGTCGCGGAATTTTATGTATGTTTTTATCTCAAATGATTGGTCGGTATATTTTTCTAGCATAGATGCTTTGAAGTATGTCTTGTGTCTATCCAGGTACATAGATGCAGCGCATGTTTTTTGGCACGTTCTCCTAGATTATCTGTTGAATGTGGGGTATTGTAGCGTAAGTTATATTTAACGTTTATAACTCTTATTCGTCATTCTTGGAAATAATAATCCAATCATTATATTAGCAAATCTACCCCTTTACAACGAGGACAACGATGGAGCGGGGCTAATTCCATCTTGTATCCAGGATATTTATAATGATATCAATGGACATAATGTTAAATGGTAGTGCAAAGCTGTCCATATGGCAAAAAGTGATTTGAGGGAACTACGTTCAGCCAAGAGCCGTGCGTAGGATCATTGTTGCGCGCGTGTTATTTACAGCATACCTTTTGATGTATATGAGGTTAAAAACTTCAACATCCATTATACATAATTTTGAAGTTCATATCCCTAGATTAAATCTGGAGATAAACCACTCATAATTATAGAAAGCAGCGTAAGGGCGTGTATACATTCCACATGTTGCACATATTGTGTAACAAAACAGATAACGTTGCAGTCGTGCACGGTTATTTTTAAAGCATGTCAGAGGTAATAAAAAATCTACATATCTACTAGTATTTCCGCATTTACTTCACAAGCTACGATACCGGCCTGTGGAGAATGTGCCCTACTGATCCCGAGGTACCGTGAAATCACGCCGAGCGATCCTGGTGATAGAAACAGGTACTGGACATTTCGTAATAGAGGTATTATCGCTATCCAGGCATTGCCAATTGCCTGTAATATTTTCAAGGTGCTGTGATCAAGTTGGTTTTGCACCCATCTTTGTGAAAGGTTCTGGATGTTATAGGTTCGAGACCAGCTTGTCTGCAACGTAATTATGCAAAAGTTGTTTACTTAAAGAGTTCAGGGGTAATTGAGATATTTGTATTCTTTACACCCTAATCATTTGGTAGGTTCAAGCAAATCTGCGACCCATGCTCAGAGAACACAGCCAAGTTAAGAAAGAGTGACCAGAAATCGCTGCTCAGCGACAGTTTTCCTGTACGTTAAGACTCCACGTGTACCACAAGAGCACCAGAAATGTCATTTTCGTAATCACACAGCACGCCAAACTCAACTCCACAGTGCATACTCCTTATATCAAGGAATTCATTGCATCCCTGACTTAAGACGGGTGTCAGTTCAAATCGATCCTCTTACCCTTGAAACGGAACCCCTACCAGCAGAGAATATTGATAGGCTCAAATGCCAAACTTTGAACCAATATTTATTAAAAGTGTCAGCCGACATTTCAGTGAGACCCTCGTAAAGCATGACCGCACCGACGTAAATCTATCAATATAACTATGAAATCCGGAAACTGGCCCACAGTCACTCGCAGCCCAAATTGGAGATTATATGATGTCCCATATAACCTTATTCTGCTTGCAAGAAGACCAATCTAAGGTGTGACGGTTTTGGGACCAAAACAAAAATTGTCTTTGTGTGACAGCATGAGACTTAAATAATAAGCTTTAAGCCTGCTGTGTGAGCCTCTTTTACGGCACTGGAATTTTGTGCTGTTCTGTATGCAGAAGACTGATACTATGAGTCCTAGGCGATTCTGAACTTGGTTGGAATCGATACGAATACAATAACGCATATATATATGCTGGGAAAACTAGTTCTATTGAACTGTCACGCATATGATAATAACTGCCCAACTAACAGACTGTACGTATCTTACAGCGGCCTTGAAGTTAATTATAAAACTGTAGAGATTGCTTTCAGCACCGCAGAACAGGCCCTTGACAGGGAATTTGAAAAGGGGGTGTCATTTTACTGTTCAAGTGGACCTTACCAGTCTTGGGAAAGAGGCCTAAACAAGCACCGCAGGTGCCAAGCATCTTGCTAGAGGTCAGGGGCATGCTGACCCTGGGAAATCGGTAAATCCAGTAGCCAAGAAGGTGTACTTTCTACATTCCGAGTAACAGTTTTTTCGTTGTAAAGATAGGTGTCTGACACAGAGAAAATGTCATAGGAAACATAAAGATCAGTTAGGTCGACTGCAAAGTTAAAGTATTTGTAGTCTTAATTTGGGATGTGTTGATCTATGGCTAGACTTTGTTACATCCCATAGCATATGCCAAATGTATGTACTTTTATGCATGAACGAGCATACGAGGTATATGTATACACCGGATTAGCAAAAGCACAAGCTAAAATTATCAAATGCTTCTAAAACTTCAAAATGGCTATTAAAATCCCCCTTTCCCATTTTTTTAACTTTTGGAGCGGAAATTTGATGATTTCTAAGTCAGTGTTGCTCTTTCTTGACAAAACAGAAATCATGAGTGATCATTTTTAAAATCCTGGCAATACCCATTCATACATTGGCTGCAATACCCACTGGTACGCATACAACAAATATTTAGACATCATTAACTGATTGCCAAGACCCAAGAAAACGTGTAGATTTCCATAATAGGTAAAGCTAGAAGGTATTTTTCATTTGTTTGGAACATGGTTCAGTGGTCCAAAACACGCAATGATAGGCCGATGATCTGTTTAACTGAGACTGATAGCATGGTATTATGTATGTTCAAGTATTGTTTGTACGTATTTTTTCAACCAGTTGTATCAACACATTCTTCCATGCAGTACAGAGTCAAATCCAAGTCTTCTTGAATGAAGATTGGCAAAGACGGTTAGTTCAAATGATCTTGCCTTCCGGTATGATTGTATACTGGCTGCAGTTCTAGCACTCTGAATTCTGAATACTTTGTCCGATTAAAACTGACAATTTATTTCAGGCCGGTTGGTGCGTGCTGACAAGTTGGTGGAATGACTGGGCTAACTACTTTACGCACTAACTGGTAGTGACACACACCTGCACGTGCACCTGACATTACTCACTTTTCTCTAAAGATCTACAAAGGTTGACGTCCTAGCTAGAAGCATAGACATAAAAACCCGGGTACAATTGTATTGCTATCAATCAGATTGATCGGGAATTGACGGGACTAGGGTCCACCATTCAGGGCCACCCATGATGAATATTTTGTACGCATAATCTTCAATGAAATACACAGTCATGCATTCCGATTTCACAGTACACTTAATGAAATTTAATGAACATAGTGGACCTTTAGAATATCTAAGTGCTAAGGTATAAATTGAACTCAGGTAGCCTTATTGGTAGCCCAGACATTTTAGTCTTGTTTGTTTCACCGATCCAGAACCCAGGTTCTTAATTTAACTAACTGCGGGTACTGAGGCTCACATGTTTGCAAAGATTTATATTCAGTATGGCTCTATGTAAGTAGCTTTCCTTGGGGCGGATTTGGCGCATTGCGCCCCACCCACATCGATTAGGCCAAATGTGCCTAACCCGCACCAGGGAAAACCACTGACCAGGAAGGGATATTGCTCAGAATGCATATAGAACGGGTAAAGAGACGATTAGAGAGCCGGATGGTAGAAGCTAGGGAAATTTAAAGTATATCAACGAGCACTGGATGCCATATAGCAGAACACGTTCGCTTCGCTCACCTGCTCTGCTATATGGCATCCAGTGCTCGTTGATATACTTCATATCGTCAACAGAGCATGCTATAATCTATAATATATATATATATATATATATATAAATCTGAACTGTGATTTCCCTTGCTTTCGACCTTACGGCCATCTTCAGCGAAAAAGATTTACTGGACAAAAATTACGTTACATAGGTAACACGTTATTTGACGTCAATAATCACGCAACACGTGCTTAACGCACTTAGATTTTACGTGCCGGATACTGTAGATCTAATGGCATCCCTTGGCCATTTTAATCTTTAAAAAAGGCGTGTTTAAATTGATAAGCTTATCATTTTTAAACATCATTCACAGATATTAAGTCCGTTTGACTTATTAGGCCTACAGTATACGACACGTAAAATCTGTACGTGCATTAAGCGTGCGTTGCGTGATTACTAACGTCAAGGACTTGTTACCAATGTGACGTAATTTCTATCCAGTAAATCATTTTCGCCGAAGAAGGCCGTGAGGTCGAAAGCTAAGGAAATCAGGTGTTCACAGTTTTTATTATAATTAAAATAGAAAAAGACATTGTATTTACTACTACTACTAATAATAATAATAATAATAATTATTATTATAAAAATAATAATAATAATAATAATAATAATAATAATAATAATAATAATAATAATAATGATAATAAAATACATATTCTAAATCGTTGCTCGTTGTGTTTTTATGTATGTTGTATTTTCGTACATGGATCACCCATGATATAGTGATGCTGCCTATGTATCCATTATGTATACATGCAGATGTGTAACTAACACTTCATCAGATCAACATTGGAGCAAGGTGGTTGAGGTTGGTCCAAAATTGTTCGAATGAAGGGGACCCGAAAGGCGGATACATGTCACATAAAAATTAAATTGATGCCTTTTGTTTGACATTTTTGGGCATGTCCACAGTGCTGGATAATTATGAGTATAAACAACAGATCACACTATCGTAATATCATGTGGTTTTCATATAACGCCACTAAAGTGACTCTCAAGTCTGACCATCTACCTCCAGATTGTAATCAATACAATATTCATCTCCTGACCACCAAATTCCGTTCTCGCGATCCGAACATCACTTTTCTCTTTCATGCTACTGCTTATACGATTGGATATCTTAGCTGCGCATCGATCCTCCCTATGAAGTACAAATTATATATATGTGTATATATTTCCAATCCAGCTTTCAGGGGCGAAATAAATAACTAGGGTACCTTATTTGCTTAACCAAAGCTTCTAAATAAATATATGTACTCACTTTTCACGCAAAAGAGTATGTTACAGACACAAACGACATCTAATCATCCAATGGAAAAGATGGTCATTGTGTACATGCAGCAGCTTGGAAAATCTGAATGAAAACACATATTTTCGGTTTTGAGGGTATCATCAATTTAATTTCATACCTGTAAAAGTGAAGATTTACGTTTGGGATTTTTTTTTACGTTGTAAGACTCTCGGGTGTCATGAACACAATATTATGCCCTGATAAAGGTTTTTGACGCAAGTCAATATATTTCTATTGCCACAAAACGCAATCTTATCATTTGATCGTTAATCTCCATACCTGTGTTTCGTTGACTTGAATTGTTATTTTCTTTATAACAAGAGTCGACTGCTACGCTTGACCTTGAAGTGACTTACCTGACGAAGATTGCAACAACGCTAATTAGCCAGGAGGGACACAGGGATTGACATGGATTTTGTACGATGCAGTGTCATCGACTAATAGTCTGTTTTTACAGCAGTATGAATTCGACTGAACATGAATGAAGTTGAGCCAGGGCCTATCACAAAGTTCAGCGCAGAGGAACAATATATTTTCAATTGCAGACGACTTATGGCGGTAATATATACAGCAGAGTATAAAGCCAATACGATACCAAATCGAGGTGAACTAATTTCGTGGTATGAATGTATAAGAAATAAATTGAATATAATAATGAGCTGTGCTTTGGGCAAAGCTTGATAGATTCTGGGGCTCCCGTATCAGATGATAAGAAATTTCCTTGTAAAACTTTGATCTGTCCTTCTACTACGCGTGAAAAGCATATTTTATTGCCAGAAACGTGTTGCATTTAGAGCGAACATAAGCACATTGGTATAACAAAACCTCTAATTAATATAGCTGAGAGTTTAGCAACTCCTCAACTTTTGACGCGCCGTACTGTCATGGTAAGTTGACGTATTTTGCAACTTTAAGATCAAAGTAATTTCCTCCGACAATAACACAATAATGCAAAAAGAGTGTAGTTACTGGAATTGAGAATACAACCGACATCATTTTATGTGGCGGTAAGAATTATACAATTTCTATCAACTAAAAAATATTTGAATTAGTTGAACAATTCATCAATTGAGTAAATTTGATCATTACTCCCTTTTCCCTTAGCCCTTGATAACGAGGTTACTGATGGACCATCTGATCATTGTTTGGACAAATAAGATAATCTGTTGATTGTAATTTCGTGGATGTGTGCATCTGCGAATGTATACAGTTATAAACAATTTTATTATTACAGCGAAGCCAGAGTTCAAATACCTTTATGTTATAATTATTTCACGCCCACTGGTACGCTGACCAAACCAATTAATCACTGCCCCCTCTGTAGTTCAATATTATGACCTAAAAATCAGATTTTAATACGTGTGACACCGAGTTTAAAACATGACCAGGAGATGTCAATTATTTGCGTCAATGTTTTGCCTGCCCCCCCCCCCCGCCCCCAAACAGTCGCAGCAATGAAACACAGAGCACAGCAACTGACCTTACGAATCACAGAGAGCAAACGATCATTTGTGCAAGCCAAGTGCAAATTTATTGTCCAGCTGAGTTATAGGACTTACAGATAACGACCGTTTGGTACACACCGCCTCTAAACCATTACACATGTCAAGGCAATATTTAACACCTAAAAATACCTACAAGATTTCTTCAGATTTGCAAAGACAAATTTTGGAAGGTTTATTACTTGCTGCATTAGTGTCGTTAATCTGAATACGTAACAAGTTGGATTCTGTGCTCATAATGGATTGGTAGACTTGTATAAGTTAAAGTCAGGAAGGTCAGTCCAATGAAGTATGTTGTCATCAATTACCATATGAGGGGCAACTGTTTCTGAATCACATGAATGAGCTATCTGCTTAGTGTTTGTAAACTTAACTAAACAAGCTGGACAGGTACTTAACAAGTTAGACTAATACATTATGTAGTCTGGCTTTTGCCAATAGGAAATGAGGTCTATCAATGTCATGGCAGCCAGCTCAGATGCTAGCACGCGTACACGTGGATACTACAAAATACCACTTGTCTGTGGTTAGTGAAGAATGTTAGGCATAGATAGATATATATATATATATATATATATATATATATATATATATATATATATATATATATATATATATATATATATATATATATATATATATATATATTGGTGCCAGTTATTATGTGATGGTTCCATCAACAAGCTGATATTTCCTAACACAGTGGACATGTTTTGAAAGACCACCATACTGAAGCCCCAGTACTTAAGAGTCTCAGGCACAATATTTTTACCTCCTTTTCAACTGTGTCCTGTATTGTGAATTTCCCTCGGCGTCTTAAAAGCCCTCATGCAACTGAAATGCCCCGTAAAGTGCCCAATTACTAATTCTAGTCAGTAACATCGGTTCGTCTCACCAGTACTCCCTTTGATGTGATTAGACTGATGAAGCTACATATATTTCCCTGCCCACAGGATTAAAAAATGTCTATCTTGCCGGACGTCACACTATTCGTATTTCCCATGGTTTTTTTTTTTTTTTTTTTGTTTTTTTTTTTTTTTTTGTTTTTTTTTTTTTGTTTTTTTTTTTTTTTTTTTTTTTTGTTTTTTTTTTTTTTTTTTTTTTTTTTGGTGGACGTCGAAATTCTTAGGCAGAGAGGAGGACCACAAATCTGCACGTGACCCTATCATCTAACCATCTATACCTATGAGAAATAATTATCCCTGCTGTCTACAAGTGGATTTGTTGCCAAAAGATGAAGAACATTTCAAATAAGGCTTACCCCATCGTCATTCATGGATACAGTTTAAAGACCAACATACCCATCTCAATATGCTCTGTCCATATGCAATCTAAAGATTAACCAAAAAGTGATCTGCTTGCATACAATGTTTTTTCATAGTATTGTCGTGACAAAACTTCAGTCATAGTTTGCACAATTTCAGTGTTCTGTGTAACAATACTATCCTGTTGCAAGACCAACCCCACAAACAAAGAAGCGTGGTCCTACGTTGAGCTAGACTTCATTTTGTTGGTACTCGGCTGTGATGTTTTCTGTGACTTTACCTGGATCCAAAGTGGGCCTCTTTTCCGCGAAGCATGCCAGGCTCCAAATGGTCACAGGATAACCACAAAGCCTCAAGTGCCGGGTGTGAGGCATTACAGAAGACACTTTGTGCTCAATTCCTTTCTCAATATTTTCCATAGACTCTTTAGTATGCAATTTAAACAAAATGTCTAGATTCCTTGATCTCCGGATGAACAATGTTTGATCCCAAGCTGACTTTGCTGTAAAGCCATGCTGGTGACATCCCCTTAAAACTGAGAACAATAACTGTTCATTTTATATATTCTAATTTGCACATGCATCCTCTTGTGAGTGTTCACAAAGTTAGTTATGAGGCACATAACAACTTATTGCTATCCAGGCGATGCATATTAATTGCATATCAGATGGGTCATCATTCCCAAGAGGCCCCCAACAGGGAAGCTGGCTCTTCTTATGAACCTAATTAGCATATTAAACCCAATAGAATAAAGCAATGATGTTATCTAGACCCGGGTTAGCCTTTGAAGTATTCAAGTTAAGACTTGTACAATCTTTAAGGCAGTGAGACCATCATGGCATTTTTCCCTTTGCACATGTCCGGTGCCGAAACAATGAGGCAATACTTGCAATCCATGTCCTAGCCAAAAACGAGTGATCGTACCTGTGACTGTTAGCTATATCCAATGTTTACAAACTTCAAAAAAAGCGTGCTACAGCCTTGCCTCGTTTTTACCTGGAAAGTTTGAAATACTTTATCTTCCTTGTTTTATTCAGCGGATGCTTTAATAGCACCCAAAGCAAATCTATTTTGTTCACATTGAAAGGCTTTCTGCTCCGACTGAGCAATTATGTTAAACAGGTAATTAAAACGAATCAAAATTCGGCTAAGTAAAAGGTGATAAAAAGCCACAAAGCATATACCCGTATTACTTTTTTCACGGGAAGAAGATGAAATGAAGCCTTAAAATTTGTTTCACATGGAACTCATGCTATTCCATGTCAACACAAACTGGGCGGTTTCTGATTTTATTTTGTGATGAAGCTCTTGACAGGATGGATTATGGTTGACAAAAGATTGCACAAGATCTAGACAGAAGGCATATATATGTATCCAATAAACAAGCCAAAAAACTATAGATAGATTACACCGAAGTGTAAAGGTGTCTGACAGCCACTTCATTGCTGAATGTTTATGGGGAATTCTTTTATCCACAATTATTATACCATAATATGATCAAATGCCTAGTATTTCATTTATTTATCATAAAAAATAACAATTTCAAAACAGCACTTTCGCATTATTAGTTTCACTTAATAAACGTCATCTCGTTCCCTGTTTAAAGAGCGGAAATAACTGAATGTTCAACGGCTCTGTTCTGTTTAGAGCGTGCTTTTTGTGTATAAATGTTTTATTCCGATAATTCTCCATTTATTTGATGTTATACCGTGATTGCATGCACATGGAAGAGTAGCACAGCTATGGGATACGAGTATGTGACAACATGTCAACATTCTTTCTCCCACAATGACTCCTCCCAGAGGTGACCAAAGGGATAGATTACAGCTATGTGTTATGTATGCAGTAACCCTTTCCACCTACGTCACTTCCGTGTTGAATGTCATCTGTCCCAGACCGGTCGGCCATGTTGCCTTTACCTGAGCTACCGCCAACTTCAGATCCATCTTTCCTGTCGTGTGTAGCAACTTGTGGTAATGTTGCTGCATCTTAAACTCAGAATACATCCAGCTCGTCATAATTTAATTGACAGTATGATTGCGGGTGGCCCTTTCGCAGGCAATTGAGCATTCATGTGTACATCGACATTACGAGATCTTCCCGCTGTTCCCGGAAATGCAACTGAGCGAACAGGCTTCTGTCGGAGGATTTCTTTGTTGACAGTTTATATCCATGGGCACTAATGGAGAACGCAAAGCATCATAATTAAGGTTGTCTTTCGGTCTTAAAATCGTTGTATTTGTATTATTTTATCTTAAATTTGCAAAATTCATCCTTGTATCATTACGGGAGAAATACAAAAACAACCTTTCTCGTGTGTTTACTGTCTGAAGTCAATGCTTCTTGGTCGCAGAAGGAACTAGCCACAAGCGGCTCGTGCCTTCTATGACCACGAAGCATTTGTTCAGACAGTAAACACCGGTTGTGGTGATTCGTCTGTGTATCCCATGTTGGTGACAGTAGTTTGACCGCCTCACGGTACAACTACCTCGAGTATATCCATACACTTGTGACAGTCTCTTTCTTAAGACTTTTTTCGCTTTTTGCGAGCTAAGTTTAAGTTTTGAAGAAGTGTCTTGTAAGAGATCATTACAAACAATCATGCTTGGGTGTTTGTGGTCAGAACTCTGTTATTGTGTGTTGAAAACCACTTACCGCTAAAAAGCGCGTGGTGTGCACCTCGGATTTATATCGTTTCGACCAAAAACATCGCTCATCGTAGTTTGTATAAAATGATATTAGTGTGAGCGTTTCATATTTTCCCATGTCACATCAAGTACAAAGGATGAGACAACATTACTTTCCTACATTAATATCAAACTCTTTTTACTTGTTACTTGGAATTGTGGTCCACGTCAATTTTTAACACATGTAATAAAGAACACAGACTTCCTTGCCAAATAAGTCAATTTGACACAATGGCTTTTCTCTTCTTTGCTCGTTTCATTTTCAAGTTTGCATTCCTATGACACATGTTTTCTCGCTTTAATAAAGTGTTTGGGCATGTGATTTGCATGAAATATTGCCACCAAAGCGGCAATATACTGCATAGTGTTTTTACGTAGAAGAGACGGGGGTAGGCATTGGAACACGTTTTCGTCCTCTATGCGTCCCTGGCATCACACAAATGATATGATAGTTGAACTTATGTCAGAAAATAGCCAGTATTTTTGCCTCAAATGAACAAAAATTCAAACACCCTATGTCCCAGTCACTCTTGGTGAAAGAACAACTTGAAGTCATGCGCCCCAATGTCATATGCCTAGGGACAGGAAGTAGCAGGCGATACCAATGATCAAGAGGTATTGCGTCAGATAACCTGACCACAGTATTGGTCACAATAGATCAGGTGACCTCTTTAAAAAAAAGGGGGGGCTGCCCTCTTTCTGTAGACTTGCCCAAATCTCTCTGGACTGTCTCCCGTATTTGATTTGAAATTAAATTTCATTACAAAATAAAATTTTCAGTGAAACACGTCACACACGTTGTAGCCTTATAGTGTATAATACAGATACGTCCCAGTTTTCTCTATTAGGCTTTCACGTTCTGACCAGATATCAGCTGATTCAGTTACTTCGGTAAAAATGCATTAATTAATAGTTTACAAAAAGGCCAAGCTCCAGGTGTCATTCAACAATGTGACTCATCCCTGGTATTTATCTTTCGTAGGTGGAGACACGGGGAGGGGGGATACACAAATTTGCTTCATTCTCAAGTCGAAAATGTCATGTGATACAGGATACAGGTGCTGCCACCTGGCAGAATAATGTGTCGGACATGCCCCATTAAATGACGTCCGTTAGTTGTTGCAACCCCCCCCCCACCAAGTACTCTTTCGTGTATGATACATTATAATCACTTTTTTTGGGGGGGGGGGGGCTCTTTAGCGGTCATATCCACAGCAGTAACTTTCAACCTGCTCCTTCCGGTTGTTAGTAACGTTGTGTACACTGACTGACATGGCATCAGTCGTGCTCAATAATCTTTGCAATGTCCTGTTGTTATGTACATGAAAGGATGTCTCTATGTGTCTACAGATCCACTCTGTTGGAATCGCATTTCGGTTAGAATAAATACATTCATGTCTAAATCAAATGAAGCATATGGTGCCTGACCCCTTCCATTTGCAGGAAGTCATTTCTTGTCTTTTACTTACAAACAGAGTTCATTTGAATATATGATCGTTAAGATCAACTATACTCTGTTGTTTAAAGGCTGGTAGCCAGACCACCAAAGCTCACGATATGGAAATCTCTTGGTAAGAAATGTCATTTGCCTGTATGGTCCCCTAAAACATCAATGATAAGTGGTAGCGGTAGTTTATCTCGAAACAGATTATTTTAGTTATGTCACTTGTGGAACCTGAAGATATCCCTCGAGCTAGATGTTTGTGATGAAAGACGTATTTGCACTATTTGTATATATCAAATCTAGCCATATGAGGTGTTAACCAAGTATCAGTCTTGAACACTCTACCATTTGTATAAACTATTTAAAAAATGAATTTTTATTTGAGTATTCCTGTTTTGAACACTGAACCATTTGCATATGGTATCAAAATTAAAAAAAAAAAACAATTTGAATTTAATCACGTACGTCGGTCTTTTATATGTAGTATTAACATATTTTTTAAAAATATTCATTTTATAGAAAATATATGTACTTTAGTCTTTAGTGTTGTATGAAATTTCAGTAAGTCTTTTTTTTTTCCTCAAACTTGTCCGTTTTTCACCATCATCCAAACATCGTTTTTGTGCGATGGAAAACTAAATGGGCTTTCAACCTCTAACGAAGGTTATGAAGATTTCATCGCACATCAAACTTTTGACGGCGCTCCGAATTCGTATTATATCATAGATGAAACTGGTAGGCCAATCAGATGCAAGAACAACGCCATGTGACCTGTCTGTATCTTCGGCACCGTCTCTTTCTTCTGTTCATCTTGGGCAGACGACACAAGGCGCGGGGAGTTGAATTTGTTGATATTTCGAGATATTTCAGGAATTAATGTGCATAACCAGATGAAACCCGTATCATAAATCTATTAAAACATGGCTGAACTTGAGAGAGAGGATTTATTTTGTTGGCATATATAGAGGACCTTGGGTCCGTTAAGGCAGTCGATGTTCTCTCTGAGTACACAAGTCTCCCTGTCAAGCTTCGCCATGTTTAAATCTTATAATATTTACATTATGAGTATAAATTTCCGATAGAAAACGTTAGCATGTAAATGCAATTCATTAGACCATGAAACATATCCCGTCGACTTGTATTTGTTTACGTTTGCTGTCCCCTTTTGTGCCCTACCACACAGTTGCTGTTCCTGCTACAAGCTCTGGTCTGGTGTTGTTTTGCGACCAGCAGCCGGAACACCATCCGCATCCACCTCCTCTGTAAATCCGACTAACTTTCTTGGCATAACGACATCAGATGGTAGCCAAAGTGCAGGCAACGCCGACTGCGCTTTCATCATCACTCTGTCCATGCTGCTTTCTTAACTAACGCCTTCGGGACACATCACGCCTTTTCGTATATGCCTCCGCGCCATCGCAAAGGGTAAAATTCATTTAAAAGGCTATTCGTTTATCAAACATACTTGTTAGGCTTACTTTTACCACAAATACACTGATTTAAAGCACTTTGTTCCACGAATGTATTTATTTATTTAATTTAAGTTTGTTTATTTATTTAGTTGGGTGGAACAATTTTTTTTCGTCAATTTTATAATATATAACCTCTTGTTGACGAAATTATGTATGTACTTATCTATTTATTCACCTGCTCCACTTACTGTTTTTGGTTTTGTCCCCCTATCTCCCCTGTCAACAGTGAATAATTATATGCCTTGTGTCACAACCTCTACCATATATTCTGTACTGGGTATTACTACTCCGATTTACTTTTATATCACGACATTTATATTTTACATCTATACAAAGGATCTGGTAACATAGTTTGTAATGTCTTGTATGTACTGTATATATATATATATATATATATATATATATATATATATATATATATATATATATATATATATATATATATATATATATATTGTGTTTTCTCCATGTCTCAATAATAATAATAATAATAATAATAATAATAATAATAATAATAATAATAATAATATGCGACTCAGATACTCAGATTGGAACTATTGGTTTGTTTGTTTCTCTCTTTTTGCTTGGTGACGATCAAAACTCGCACGTATCTTTTCTGGGATCAGTATGTGCACGGGTGTGAACAGTTTCTGGTAATGCTAGACATTAAAAGGTCAAAATTTAGCGTTCTTATATATCAATTGTACATAGAAAACAGAGTACATGTTAATATAAGTGACGAGGGTCGTTTGCGTGCGTACTGTGGCTCCCCAGACTGGCATTATTGCCGAGATACGCTAACGTGTCTCAAGGCCAATGGCTGTCTCAACCCCCACGTGGCGTAGTGCCATAACACGTACGCAAACGCGCCTAATTTCTCAGATATGGATGCACGGATAAGTGCGTGTTTAAAGCAACCCGTAATGTTATTTCTCGGTTTTGAAATGTGATCAATCACGTTTTAATGACCACAGAAGGCTTTCAGGCAACTGAATCAATTGAGATCGTTGACCCTAGTCCTGAAATTGTATCGCTTATTGCTCATTTCGGGACTCATATGTGAAAATGTCCCTAGGAATTATTCGGCACATTGTGGGATATATCGATATATTATTCAAACAAATGATGGTGAATTTAAGAGCAACGAAATTAATTAGTATGTTGTGGCTATTCATTATTCATCCAAATGAAGGAGAGGTTAAAAGCAATGACCTTGCCTCACAAAGAACCTTTTTTTTTTTGTTTTTTTGTTTTTTGTTTTTTTGTTCATTCCTTGGTGGAATGGAAGGTACGCATATAGCGTTGCCGAGTTTTTGGGCCAAAACTTCTTATTAGTGTAAGTACCAACTGTGCTAATGGCCGTAACAGAACCAAAGAAAGATACCCTAACCCCACCCACCACCCGATCATGCAGAGAGCAATTATGGCTCCTTCCCCAGTGTTTTGTTTGTTTTAACGTTAGAGCTTAGAGCTGTTTCTGGTCCCCTTATATATATATATATATATATATATATATATATATATATATATATATATATATATATATATATATATATATATATATATATATATAAACTGACATATTCATTCATTTTTACTGTTTTGCCTTTGCTCTGTATTTTTGTTCTGCTATGTTTTATTCTGCTCTGTTCTCTTTTTATTTTTACTGTCTTCTACTTCATTTTACAATTTTTCACTTGTGTCTTGTACAAACTGTACTCATGCACAATGTGCATCTATTGGCTCTTCGTATCTTGAGCAGCTTGTGCTGCAACCATTTCAAAACCAAATTCCATTCAGTTGAAATTATGATCTTGTGCACTTAAAAAGACCTACACTGTGCCCTTTGAATGGATCCATGAGGAGGCACGAAGCATTTGATCCTCTTACGCCAAATTACAGCATCATTAAGGCTACATTCGAGCAACCAATTTAGTATTCAACAAGTGCTCTGCAGAGATGCAACCCACTTGCAAACACCACGCACGCTGCAAGGCGAAAATATACATAACAAATTACCACAGGGGCCGGAACGGATGTGTTTCATGCAAGTTTGATAGAAACTCGAAGCTTTATTATGTGTGTATAGCCAGGATTTGTCCCTCCTGCCCCCCCCCCCCGCCCCGTCAAAGTGGCAGGCACTTCCACTGATTTTGGTGATTGATCTTTGACGGAAGTGGGGAACTTCTTAAGAGGTTCTCGCGCAGTTGATAAAGAGTAGACCATGATTTCACAATCTTCTAATTGCTGGTAATACACGTGAATAGAGAGCATTCAAGTCGCCCTGAAAGATACCACTCACGTAATGTCTTACAGCATGCATGGGGTCAGATATGCCGACAAAGAGACCATTTAGATTTTAAGCAACCACAGCCAGGCAAGAGCTGTTGGTAGATCAGGCACTTACAATAATTTGTTAAAGATAAAACAAACAGGTACAGATCACCAGCAGTTCAAGACTACATAGTAAGTAGCGAACGATATTGATTGATAAACTTTGTAGTACTGTTACTATTATTTTATAGAGCCTCTGCACATTACCTGATATTTTCCTTGGTTAATCTTGTACAGTGGTTGTCATGTCAGGCCCCTTGTCTTAGTTCTTGTGTTCTCGCCTACACTTTCTTCTGATCTTCTGTGCCTCTTGTCTTGTCTTGTGATTCCTCTTCTTCCCACGTGAAGGATTGGTAGAAGCCCTTTCCCAGTCATGTATTAGGATATTGAGGATATGCATGTCAGTCTGGTAAAGTATGAATAAACCAAATGTCAACAGTAGTGGCAACCATCTGGTGCCACAAATATTATGGAAAAGAGTATTATGGACATGCAAGATGATCCAACCTTATAATTTTCTCAGTTTTTGGCAAAACCCTTTTTGTTCGTAAGTATTCCATATTAACGTTTTCAAGATCAAATCACCCCCAAAACGACCGGATTTAAATTGCCGTTTGCTGTTATATTTTGTACTAAACTTTTCTGTTGATAGAAAATATACTGAACCCCAATGAAAAGTATCCACATAAAAAAATTAACACATTAATTTTGTAAGTTACTAAGTACTGTGTGTGCATATATGCATGGTTTGGAGCCTACATCAGGGTCATTCAGGACAACTTTTTAACTTTTGCTGGGTTGTTACATAATGCATGTGACTTTTGTGCACCGAATATGGCTTCTGACCACCACTCCTATTGGATGGCTAAAATGACCTGATGTTTTCAGTGGCTTTAAAAAGGGATGTTCAGCCAAGAAAAAAGCCAGTGGTCTCAGGTGTGTTGAGGCGATCATGCCGCGTCTGAGCCAAGGTCAAAGACACCATGCTTTGGGGCTTGCAGAGGGTGGAGTCCCAATCACTCAAATCGCACAAAGAATGGGGTGTACTCGGCGCACCATCCAACGACTAATTGAACGGCAACAAGAAACTGGATCCGTAGATGATCGGCCTAGGCCTGGCCGAGAAAGAGTGACAACACCTGGCCAAGACCGTCACATCCGGCTGATGCACCTGCGAGACCGTTTCCGTACAGCAGCCCAAACAGCCCGTGAGACTCAAGGGGTGAATCACCGTCCTGTCAGTACTTCTACTGTGGAGAGGCGACTGAGGAGCAGTGGCCTAACAGCCAGAAGACCTTACAGGGGTAACCTGCTGACCCAACCCAGAAGAGAAAGACGACTGCAGTGGTGTAGAGCACACTCCAGGTGGACTCGCCAGCAGTGGAATACCGTCCTTTTTACTGACGAGTCCCGTTTTTGTGTCAGCAGAGCAGATGGCAGAGAACGTGTATGGCGCCGGACTGGGGAGAGATATGCAGATGCCTGTGTCCGTCAGGCAGATCGATGGGGTGGACCCTCTGTCATGGTGTGGGCAGGCATCAGCAACCGCTACCGGACACCCCTAGTGGTCATTCAAGGGATCCTCAATGCTAGGCGGTACATTGATGAGGTGCTGGAGCCGCACATGGTCCCATTTATGGAGCAGCATCAAGATCTGGCGATCTTTCAGCAGGACAATGCACGTGCACACTCTGCAAGATTAACAATGAACTTTCTCAATGAGAACAACATCAATGTCATGGAATGGCCAGCGTTCTCACCCGATCTGAGCCCTATTGAACATTTGTGGGATCAGTTAGGCCAAGGTATTCAACGGAGGACACCTAGGCCTACTACCCGAAACCAGCTGATCCAAGCTCTGCAGGAAGAATGGAATAATGTTCCCCAACACAGAATTCAAACCCTGGTCAGCAGTATGCGCCGCAGATGTATAGCATGTGTTGATGCTCGAGGTGGCCACATCCCATATTGAACAGAAAAATTTGTGTGACTTTCAATTAGGGCAGTTAATGACATTTTTTGCCTGTAAGTGACGTTAATGTCGGTAGAGCGTGACATTATTTTTACGCCAGAAAAGTGAATGCTTTGTTAAGTTCTAAGCACGTCTAGGTATGAAATGTTTCAAGTATAAACAATAAAATACTTCAAAATTGGCATGTGGATACTTTTCATTGGGGTTCAGTATATTTTACTGAGAATTGTAGATGAAACCTTTCATAATTGCTTGCCGGAAGTTAATAGCTTTCCTCGGGGCCGGTTGGGTGCATTGCACCTAACCCTCGCCAAGAAAAGCCATCGACTCAGTCTTCTGACCAGGAAAATGTTTATAACACGCAAATTTGCATTCCTACAATAAACCACCTATAGATTTCTCATTTTCATTTTTCTACACGTTCAAAAACGTCCCGGTTTTGTTTGTTTCATTTTGAGTATCCATAAAATAGATTTTGCTTATAACGTAATGTATGTATGTATGTATGTATATATAAGTATATATATTTATTTATATATATATTTATATATATATATATATATATATATATATATATATATATATATATATATATATATATATATATATATATATATATATATATATATATACATACATACATACAGTGGGCAAAATTAATGGGAAGGGCACGTATTATTAAACGAGCATTTTTTAAAGTTCGCCATCTCGTTTACTGGACACCAAAAACAAAGAATGGTTATGGGAACACCACAAGCGAGTCATAAACACGTGTTTCGATAGCTAACTGAGCGAATAGTTTTTATTCCGTCTGCCCAGTGAAGGCTGGCCCCTCGGCTCTCATTGACGTATTTCGTTTCAGTCAAACTATATTCTTACTACATCCCACGT
Source organism: Hermodice carunculata (assembly GCA_964020975.1). Classification (NCBI taxonomy): domain Eukaryota; kingdom Metazoa; phylum Annelida; class Polychaeta; order Eunicida; family Amphinomidae; genus Hermodice; species Hermodice carunculata. Next base: position 79,033,341 of record OZ026614.1, on the reverse strand, counting down.
GCGGTTGTTAAAGTTCAAATCAAAATCGTGACTGTCTTTGATTGATCTCGCTGTCGCATATTTGAGCCCCCCCCCCCCCCCCCCATCTTTGGGCAGTCTACTCCTACAGAGGACAAAAAGTACAAATCAATTGTCTCTTTATTCGGAAACGCTTTCGCCAATAAATATGTTGAGTGAAGGATTTGAAAAAAATGCACAAGAATGCATGACAACATCGACGTCTTAAAGAGGGACAGTGTGCATCAGGAAAAATACCCACCCAGCCTCACAAAAAGACTGGAATCGTGTTAAGCCTGTTGTTTTCCCTACCACTTAGCCATGAAAATGATTTACTAGTAGTTTTGTATTAAGAGAATATTAAACAAGGCATTAGCGTCCGTTGAGATGGTCACTGCGACAGACTCGTTGACAGGATGAAATGCCACCACTCTGCATCTCCGCGGGAGACCAGATCCGTCCGAACTGCGTGTGATTATAACAAAAATGAACGTCAGAAGCGTAATTATTGAGACTTTTCCGCCAAAGGTATGCTTTGTGGAAGTTTAAAGTAAGATGTGGTACAAATAAGATTTTGTAATATCATTCTGCGAAGGAATGGCTTCCACCGGTGATTTGAAAGTGGTTTCAGTGGCCAGTAGCTAACAAAACCCGATCCACTGCGAGGATTAAGTGGCCATCCACAGCTGACATCACTCATCTCAGAATCTAAGTTTCGGCAGCATACAAACAGGTCAGCCCTGCACTTAATTTATCTTGAAAAGAAAAGAAAAAACGTGGATAGTGTACGAGGACTATAAGGCAAATTTCTTCTAATTGGTTTGATGGGAGCAGAAACTTGCAGGTTACATTCGTGCTGCACCAAATTGTTCATAAGTAAAGTATCTTACAGAAATTGCCCTTATCCTCTCCTTGGTTGCAGATGAGTGCTGCGATTGTTCCCTTGAAGAGCGCATCTATTTATTTATTTATTTATTTATTTATTTATTTATTTATTTATTTATTTATTTATTTATTTATTTATTTATTTGTTTGTTTGTTTGTTTGTTTGTTTGTTTTTTTTTTTATTTTGCTTGCTTGCTTGCTTGTTTGTTTGTTTGTTCGTTCTTTCGTTGTTTGTTTGTTTGTTCGTTCGTTCGTTCTTTGGTCTGTCTGTCTGTCTGTCTGTTTATTTGTCTGTTTGTTTGTTGTTTATTCATTCATTCATTCATTCATTTATTTATTCATTATTTGTTTATTAATTTTACAGAATTATTTATTTTCGCATCAAACAACATTTCGTTCTTTTTTAAATAAATCACAAAAGTAGAGCTAAAATTCATTGCTGTGCATAAATCAAGTTTCCGTGCAAGGCTTTAACCCTTTGAAGAATGCATTATTAGCTTTTCTTTACGCAAGCTGGACACAAACACCCACAGTACGTCAAGAAAAAGCCGTCGATTGATGGATTGCTATTATCAATGTCAGGAAAAAAAAGATGACGACATTAATGACATCAGATGGTTGACGGTACCCATTAGTTACGCATTGACCAGCAAGGCATACAGCATAGGAGTTATCATTTGTTATGAATTGGCCACCATTGTATACAGCATGGAGGTTTTCACTTGTCATGTATTGGCCAGCAGAGCATATATAGACGTTTGTTATCAAATGGGCAGCAGGGCACACAGTAGAGGTTCCCATTTATTTTGCAATGACTAGAGGGCTCACGATATAGTGGTCATCATTTGTTACAGATTGTTCAGCACAGCACACAATAAACGGATTGCCATTTTTTAGGGGGAGGCTTGTCTGCGTAGCAGGCTTTCTACCCCCCATCATAAAAAAACATAGTCTGCTTTGCAGGCAACGGGGAGGCCAGCACGACATACAATATAGAGGTTATCACTGATTGTGAACTGGTCAGCAGGACATACGCCCATGTTATAGAAGTTATTATTGGTTACGGAGTGGCCAGTTGGGCAAACAATCATTGGTAATGGAATTGCCAGCATGTTCTGCAGGCAAGAGTTTTCGGAGTTGGTTCACAAGGCCTGAGCATGACCGCATTGCTAACACCAATACAATATCAGACCTCAGTTTAAACATCAAGAAACATGACATAACTGCTCACGAACGAAAGTAATGAAACTTAATCCGATATAAGCAAAACCACAGCCGGCTATACATTGTACATATTATATGGCTAAATCAAAAATTTTCAAGCTTCTAAGCAGGGACGTGCCTGTCTCAATCCACCTCCTTGGTCTAAGGACTGATGTTAAATGCTTAGTTTACTGTCGACACTCTTTTTTCTTCTTTTCTTTTCTTTTTTTTTTTTTTTTTTTAACACAAAGCACAAATAACATCAACCTGGGAGTTGCATTGTTCTTTGGTTTAAACATATTTCATTTCAAAAGAAAATACAATTAGCCGACAGGCTCACCAGCCTATATTAGGGCCTCTTGTAATTGCATTGTTCTTTGCCAACCTTGCCTGCTGCAGTTTTGACCATTGCTGTCTGAGTGGCAAGTATATATGACAAGATAGTTGGAAATGCTTGGTAGTAAAGATGGAAACCGATCATAACATTCTTGGCCACTTGCTCAACCGACAAAGGCCATTTCCTTTTCAAGCCGACTGATGAATAGATTTGAACCCTGCACACTTTGTAAACAATAATGGCGAAAATGCTCGCCTTGTGCGCTCAAATGTACATCCAATTATTCAAAAACGCTGGCAAGAATTTCAAACAAATCACCGTTTTGTGTCCTGACATAGGTATGAAATACAAATTTTCTGTTTCGCATCGTCTTTATTGATGTGACACCAGATGACTCTTACGTCATAATACCTTGCTTAATTGTTATCTTCTCTTTATTTCAGTCAGCTGTCAACTTAGCCCCCTGCTTGACTGGCTCAAAATATTTTGGCCAGCTGATAAAATATGTCGCATTCATTAGTGTAGCCAGCTCAGCAGAACTGAGGCCTCAGCTGGCTATTACAACAGACAGATTCTGGTACAGCTCTGCCGAACTGTCGCTGTACTCTATGAACAATATACGATGGTATTGTTGTTTGCTGCACGACTACCATTGTAGTAGGGACATCACTTTGAGGATCATGCTTATGAACAATATCACCTGTGCACACGAACAGTGTCGTACAGGGAGCTGCGACTACTTCCCATTTGGTCTATTGATTTTGCCTGATGGCCGGACTGATCATCGTGTTCTATCCACTGCACGTGTAGTAGAGATAATACGGAGCTCGGTATGCTTAAGAGGCAATTCTTAAAAAAATATAACTTCACCCGGGCATAATGAACAAAGAGAATAAAAAAAAAATCTGAGAATAAGAGGCATTCATAATGACTGGTATACTGTGCTGCCACCTAGGCTGCACGTAGAAACCTAACAGAAAGGAGGGCAGATTCATGTATTAAGCATGGCCAAATGAGCTACTGTGGTAAAAGTAATACCTTGCGAAAATAAATACTTTTTCCCTTTCACTTGTATTTTCACCGTCACCGAGGAAAATACCGACCGCGAGAAAGGGCTTATCAGATGAAGGTCATTGGGTCTAATTGTCCAGCAACACTTCAGGCATTACTTTGTTATAAAGACAACGTAGGACTCTCACTGGCTGACTTTATTGCACTAGATATGCAATTAGGATATGTTGCACACAAAGAGGTCATAATTCACTGCCTTTCGTTCGATAACCCCTCATTTATCACGGACAGTTAGAGTAGCGCTAGGGTGACTCGTTATTCGAGAGGCTTTTGGTGAGCATTCTGAATTTATTCACTAAATAAGAAAGCCTTGGTGTCTCGGTTTTGACGAAATATCTCACATGACGTTATATGGCTTAAAGTTTTATCTGAACACATTCTTTTTTTTTGGAGGGGGGGGAGGCGGGCGCCTGGCTATACATAGATATTGTAGGACTTTTATATTTGCACTCCCCCTCCATGTCCTGCTTCCAGTCAGGGCCTCGCCACGCCAACTTCCAGGTTCTCTCTTTAAAGTGTCTGCATGCAGCCGCATGTTGTCTAGCTTTCGTATTGCAATGGATATCTTTAATATTTGGCCTGCACCATAGAAATCTCTGTGCAACAGATCGGCCTAATGGAAGCAGGCTTGTACAGTAGAAACTACAATTAGTCTTTGAGCGTTTTCCTGTAATCTTGTTATTATTACAATAATATGATGCTATTTATTTGTGTTTCTGCACGATCCTTGCTTTTTTCTCAGCTGGAACCACTTATTGCTCTCCATATACTGATATATATATATATATATATATATATATATATATATATATATATATATATATATATATATATATATATATATATATATATATATATATATATATATATATATATTACATATATTATATATATATTATACTATGGAACGCCGTTTCTTCTTTTATTCCGTATTTTGATCAGATAATTAAATATTTGATCAGAAGAACAAATAAATTTATTCTTATGAACAAATGTTTGATCAGGTGAATTAATCATATTATATATTATATATTATATATATATTATACTATGGAACGCCGTTTCTTCTTTTATTCCGTATTTGATCAGATGATTAAATATTTGATCAGAAGAACAAATAAATTTATTCTTATGAACAAATGTTTGATCAGGTGAATTAATATTTAATGAGAAGACTAAATATTTAATGACATGATCAAATCGATTTGATCAGATGAACAAATGTATTTGTTCATGTGATCAAATACAGTATATTTGTTCTTCTGGTCAAATTTATTTGATGAGAAGAACAAACTTATTTAATCGGTAGATGAAATAGATTTGTTCCTAGGAACAACTAAAATGAATTTGATCACATCAACAAATGCATTTGTTCACATGACTAAATCCATTTGTTCTTCTGATCAAATACAATAAGGTATATCCCGATTAACTCATCTGAACACATATATTTGTTCCCGTGATCAAATCTATTTGATCTGCTGAATAGATACAAGTTTGTCCACTGCCAGATAATAATTACTCCGTCTTGTATGCCGCGCAGCACTTCCGGTAGTCTGTGTTACGCTAACACGCAAGAGGTACAATCTCGAAATTTGACATTTTCTATATATAGCAACAACAAGTAGGGGCCGAGAGACGGAGCTATATCTCAGGGTTCAGTTGTCATCACCCATTGTTTTAAAATCCCATTTGATAATGCTTGGTTTCTCTAGGCTCCAATTACTAGTTGAAAACATTTGGAGAGAAAAATCAGATTTCCAGCTACAGGCACGTTATAATCGTTTGTGAAGAAAGAAAGAAAGAAAGAAAGAAAGAAAGAAAGAAAGAAAGAAAGAAAGAAAGGAAAAAAGGAAGAAAGAAAGAGGGAGGGAGGGAGGGAGGGAAGGAGGGAAGGAGAGAGAGAAAGAAAGAAAAAAGCTCACATCCATCCCGAAAGCAGTGCCTACCACCAAACTTTAGAGAAAAAAAAGTGAAAGAAAAAGACTCATATCCATGAGCATGACCATGAAAGGCATGGCAAAAAGCAATGCCTAACCGAAGGAAGAAAGAGGGAGAGAAAAAAATCCTCACATCCATCCCGAAAGCAAGAGCGAAAGATCATGGAATCATCGTCCAAATTTACATTTAATCCCGCCACAACACGATCATATTGTAATGATAAATAATAATGATGCATTGTGCACGGTCGGCTTCAACCTCTTTAATCTCTAAACAAAGCCATAAAATGTCCGCGTTGTAAATGTCCGCGATGTCCGTGTTTGAAGATATCGCGGACATTTCAAGATTGTACCGTTTGCGTGTTTTACTATTTGTTGCGCGGATCAAATACTGGCGGAAGTGATTTGTTCCGAAGTACAAATATTTGATCCGCGGAACAAATCAGAGAGGAAGCGTCCTTTAATTAAGTTGGGGGACATTTGATGATGTGATCAAATCGATTTGATCAGAAGAGCAATTCGATTTATTCAGATGATCAAATAACATGTATTTATTCTTCTGGCCAAATCGATTTAAACATCTGAACAAATATATTTGTTCTTGTGATCAAAAACGAGTATATTTGTTCTTCTGATTAAATCAATTGATTCACAGGAACAAACAGACTGTATTTAGTCACGTGAACAAATGCATTTGTTCACCTCATGAAATTGATTTGTTCCTCTGATCAAATATTTAATCACCTGATCAAATACTGAATAAAACAACAAGAAACGGCGTTCCATAATATATATATGTGTGTGTGTGTGTGTGTGTGTGTGTGTGTGTGTGTGTGTGTGTAATCATAAATTGCCCCCCCCCCCAAAGAGACAATATTACTGGGAAGTTTTAAGTTGTGACCAAATCGTGAAACTAAATGATCCTGAGTCCCTGAATAGCTTTTTGGTGCAGGGCCTTTGAATGTATATATTTTTAATATCTAAATTCAATTTGGTATTTATTAACACTTTTGCACATGTCCGAGCCCGCAAGATGTCAGAATATGCAAAATTCAATAGAATCTACGTTAATTAAGTGGCTTTTGTTCTTTGCTCGAAAGTGAGGGGGCTATCCAGGGTATGGAGAAAAGCACAGAGCGAAATGGGAAAATGTATTCTGAGAACACCTCAGTACATAGCAACAGAAGCAATCTTAGGGAAGTTAGGATGAATAGCTTAACTGGCAGAATTGTCAAAGCTAATTTGAACTACTGGGAATATTTGCAATCAGTGAGCCAGGGCAGGTGGTGCAGAAAAACGTATGATGAAGCTGTTACAGAACAGACAAGATGGGTCAAAGACAAAGATAAGTTAGCAGTAAGGTATAATTGAAAGGTTATGATGAGGTTGAGGATTGGAAAACATGTATAGGGACGGTAGTGACCAAGGGATGGAACAAGAACTGGAGAAAAGGTGTGAGGGAAAAGGGTACGCTAAGAGCATATACGGTTTTAGAGAAAGCAAAAAAGGTACATGCTGGTATGGAGGGGAGGGATCCAAACGTTTGTTCCAGAATAGGGCAGGAGTAAACAATTTAGAGAAGAGAAGACAGAAATGGACTGCAGATAGCAATGGTCTAGACTTTATTCACAGAAGACAGATGAGGCAGTAGATCATTGGTTGGTATGGTGTGATGCATATAGAGAGATGAGGGAGAATATGTTTTGGGAACGTTAGAATGAGGATGGTATCTGTAAGGGCTTACAGGAAGTGCAGCGCCTAGAAGAAGAAGAGCGTGTGGCATGGATTTTAGGTTTGACAGGGGCCCTGGGTTAACCAGGTGGAAAGAAAGGGGTCGGAACTGTACAGGGATTCCTGGTAGGGTGTTGGGAGAAAAGAAATGGAATGTTTGAATTAGAAGAAAACAGAATTAATTAGAATAATAGGTTTGGGGGAGGAAAGGTAAGGTGGTAGCCCTTTATAGGGCTCCCTTGACTGTGTGCAGTGGTTTCCCGACCACCTGTATCAGCTATGATACAAGACCGCAGCAAATCAGCGGAGTTCCACAAGATCATTATCATTATCAGCATCAGGATCATCATCATCATCATCATCATCATCATCATCATCATCATCATCATCATTGCTATTACTACTACTACTACTACTACTACTACTATATTACGTATAATGTCTACAATCATTTCTATATGCTTTTTATGGGAGGATTGAAGCTTCAAAACACTGCCAGTTGGTGTTACTGACTGAATTATGTCAACTATGGCAATGCTATCGTGAGATGCAACACCCTAAAAATACACTGGCATACCCATTGCCCGTGATCACTGCTGTGGACAGGCATGCTGCGTGATGTGGCCACAGTTTTGGCCACAGGAATCGGTATTTTTGTAAATTTACCTGCAGTGAGTGATCGCCTGCGTGTGCTCTGCATGGTCCCTTTTTCAGGGCTGAAGGGAGTGGTCAGATGCAGCACGTGCCACTACCTATCAATAGGGTAGTCTGGCCCTCCTTTAGAAAACAATCCAAAGGTAAAGCTCAGGAACGGTTGCAAACATCAGATGGTCGTTCAATGTAAGGTTGTATAAAATAAAAAAAACTGTAGCACTGTGAGCCATATGGTCATGCAGTCTTAATAGGCAGGCCGTCTATGATTACTTTTTAAAGGAGGGACCACGTTACATAATTATGAACATTTTGTTTTTTACCAGCAATATATGTAAATATACGCATGATCATGTGCTGGCATCAAAGAAAACATAGACACCTCGTTGAGAGGTCATGCAATGCAAATGGCTGACCTGGAACTTTTCTACATGTTTTCTACGAGCTGCCATTCTGGTCAAGTCATGAGGGGAGAGACAGTGGTATCAGTTCTTCAAAAGTAAATGCACTGTAATTCACATTGAAGAGGTGCCATGTGTTTCTGTTTTGAGTAAGAAAGAAGGGTGTGTTTTGCTACACTTTCTAACTTTCAGTTGTACTTAGGTCTACCATCAAGTACCAGCCGCAATTCTGTCAACGCACGACTCAGACCCAAAAATAAAACATTGCCACAAGGCTAGGATGGAGTCCATCTTCTCCTCGTTTTGCCCCTACGTCACCACACCTGGAGTGCCTCTTGCACTCGGCATGTGGCGGCGCAGCTGGTGTGCGTTACGTCTGTCCTGTGCTTGTGTCTCTTCCTGCAAGAGGGATTCATATAGGGCTCTGTCCTTCTTCCCAATTGTTTTCTCATGTGAATAAAATATGTTTAAACCAATGGGTGAGTTGCTGCAAGACTGGTTACTTCCAACAGAAGATATTAAACTTTGCCATATTCCAGCGTCCAAAATTCACATAGATATAAATTCTATGGCTTTTAATTTTTGTGGTTCATTAGATGCGCCCACAGAACAAACATATTTATTGCAGTAAGAGTGACTCCTTTATCTGAAATAGTTATGAGGATATCCCAAATTAGCATAGATTAAAGTCTTATAACAACTGTCCGTGGTTTTTTGAATGCGCGTGCACTTCAAGCCTATAATTTGAAATTGTAATGGTTTTTTAAGATATTCGACTTTAAAATTTGGAAGTGTTCATAATTTGCATAAACTTTAATTCTTCAACTGCGATAATGTGTTCAACTGATGTGCAACCCTGACAGACATACCGACAGAACCAACATTACATGGAATGTATATAGTATCCTTTGGAAGCCAGAAGCAACTGAAATTTTGCAATGGGTCTAATTGCATAATTTTCAATCTTTTAACCATTTAGAACGATATGCAAAACCTCACTATAGGTGCTATACCCGTGTCAAACGTGATGTTTCTGGGTCGCGTGGTGTTTGAGTTTACGCTGACATGAAAATAAAGTGGAGGGATAGGCTTGTGGAGGGATAGGCTTAAAAAGAAAGAAAGAAGGAATGAAGAAAGAAACAAACAAACAAAAAATATGTCTATGTTCATACATAGACATAATTACGCACGAGGCAAAATTTGATGCGTTCTGTGGCATTTGAGCATTCTCAGTTCTAATATATTACAAGGGTGTATACTCTTGATAATAATGTTTAGCAAGCGACCTGCGTTTGCTCCCAGTTTTATGGATGGATGGATGGGTGGATACATACATACATACATACATACATACATACATACGTACAGACATACATACATACAACATACATACATACATACATACATACATGCCGGAGGGTGGACCAGAAATATACATTATGCATTCTAGAGACATACGATCGTTTGTCAGATGCGAAAGAACTGTTCACTCAGACTTGAGAAAACCAGCATCTCAAGCTGTCCTTTTTTCTTGCTGGAAGTCTGTGTTTTAATTCTTACATTGCTAATTTCAGCCAAAGTAGATGCGCTTAAGGGCACGGTACACTTTTACAGCACTTTACAAAGAAATGCGACTTTGTTCCAAACATGTTCTTATATACACACTAATCTTCTTTTCTGAGCCCATATAAACTATATATTTTCTAGTAGTAAGCTATTCAAAAATAATGAAATCTCTGCAAGTTTTTTTATTCAATTTTAATTGCTAAATCGAAAAACTTTAATTTTTTTTTTCGGAAAGACATAAAATAATACAAACACCAAAAATGGTAAAATATTTTTTTATGGGTAATGAAACAGTGTACTACTGGCAGCAAAACGATTAAAACAGAAGGAAATTATATAATTAAGCCCGTGGTGATGTGTTTTTTTCATTTAACAGTACAAACTTAATCTGATTTTTATTTTTTATAATGCTGTTTTAAATTTTATGCAAAATTTTAAAAATTGATAAAAGTTTAATCGCATCAACAGCTATACTAAAACTATATTCAGGACCAAAACCAAGCTTGATGGTGTCTCTTTTCGGAAAATAAATACATTTTATGGTATTAGATGGGAACTATGCACAAAAGTTAAACTTTTATACAAGGGAGTTATAATGTGTACCATGCCCTTGAGTTAACGATAACGATACTAGGTTCATATTCCTTGAAATCTGACCTCACATCCAAGTACCAACATGCGGGGAACAAGAGAATGACCCACGTCAGTGCGTACCGAGCAAAGCTATTGACTCGGGCACTGAAAGAGTTCAGTCCAGTTTTACCATCTTAATTCTCCATATGGCTTTGGGTAAACAGCATTTTTGTATGCAGCGACCGAAACAAACTAAAACTCGTCTATGCTTTCTACATTTCCCATAGACCATTTTGCAAAATTTTACAAGAGATCATGTTTAACTTAAGACTTCCATCGGCCCAAGCAAGCATTTTTTTAACTTTTTGTACAAAAGGTCAACGTACCTTGGCTTGTTGACCATTTTTACATGATATGTTTAAGCCCGCATTCCCCGGCCAACTGTATGAAACACGTAAAGCAGTGTATGGCCAGTGACTCCCAACAGTGTTTTCCTAGCTGTCACAGGAAAAAGTGCACTTACGCTATCAGACATACATGTACAGTCTGGGGATTCCAGGCTCCGAAACCTGTTGTGATAGTTTCCCGCTGAAGACCAGTTATTGTCTTTCAGATTGATGTGTCCCTTTTCAAAACTTAACTGTTGAACTAACACTGGATGAAAAAACATAAAGAAAAAATCTTAAATGTTTCTGTTAGCAGGCAGTATCAGAAATGGACGCAGAGAGTATAGATGCGGGCAAACCAAATTTGATTCCAAGTATTGATGTTACGGAGATAAAAGAGTGTTCTTAATATCTTCATTCATGGGTTCCATTACTCAGCACTCTAGTACATCATTTCACTAAGCCTTTCTGACTAATGATTACGAACGGTCCTCACAGTAAGACATGGTTGTCTTCATTCTCTATTATCGAGATAGATACAAGGCAAACTTGTTTGTTCATTCCGTCATCCCGTGAGGTTTCAAGACCTGTTAAGAGATTTATGTACAGTCATTTACATTAAGAGAACGTGACCCGCTGCATGCCTGGGAATAAATCTATGACCACTGGTTTACAGCTTACATTGAGGTCGCCAGCTTTTCCTGATATTCTCCTGCGTTTTGGTAATCCTGCCTTTTGCCTATCGAGTTTAGAAGAGTAACTTGGTAAATTTCAGCAAGAATTTAAGGATCAAGAACACTCCTATGAAATGATGAGGCTGAATACATCTGTGCCAGTGCGCCAAGAGTGATAGATTCAATCCCGACCCGACCCTTTTCCCGTTAAACCAGCCAAAACCGGCTAGGTGTAAAATGTCGTCTGCTTCAATGACTTTTATTGATATTATTGTTAGGGAAGAATAATTTTATGAGAATTGCAGATGGGCCTTACCAGAAAAGCATGCCTGAGGTCAACGGATTTCCTTGCAGGCGGATAAGCACTTAACCGACCCCAAGGAAAGATGTCGAATCAGTCTTAATTCAAGGGGGAAAAGGTTAAAAAAGGCAACCCCTTAAATGTTGTCTCAGGATTAGCAATATAGTTAGTTTTCCGCTCGGTACATTTTCTCTTGATTTATTAGGTACTTGTTACTATCATAGGTACATATCCATACATGTCTCCCTTATTTGTGTTCCAAAGCCTGTTCAAATGGCTGGGTACGAAATAGATTAAATTCTGCGATATCGGAAAGGATTCATTTTTTTTCTATATTTGTTGTGGTGAACGCAAAGTGTACCCGCAGAAACATAATGAACATGCGATGTACGTTTCTGACTCTATTTACCAATTTTCCATCAAATGTTTCGACCAGCTCAACGACTCAGACAAGGTATTTTCAGAAGATTACAATCTTGCGGGACACCTTATTTGTGTGACCGCGAAAAGATTACGCGTTATTAGAGACGGTCTCATTCCGTCGGTAGGCGTGAGAATGGTATATGTAAGACTTGCCGGAACACCTGTAGCAGGGAGGTCCACCCACCTGCTGGCAGCCAGACGCCTATGGCAGGTAACAGCAAACAAAAATGCTTTACAGGCAAAGTTAACAGAACACGAAGAACAAGGTTTATTCCCTAATCTTTCATAGCAACCTTAGTACATTTACATATAATGACTTTATAACGATAGACAATCATGACCCGCACCGAAAATATTTCGTAAGTCCAAATCCAGACGCGAATCAAAAAGCCAGCTTCACGTCACAACCGAAACTCATCAAGTTTGGCAAAATTCTGAGCAACGACAATGGTAAGACCCAGGAGCATATTTCATCCCTTCAAGTACTCCAGGTTTGTCCCGAGATAATCCACAAGTCATTACGATTTTTACCCCAGAAAATAAAATCTGTTGGGATAAAGCCTGTGCGAGCAGATGTTTTTGGAAAAGGCATTTTCCTACACAGCTCGATTCCATTTATGCCGAATAGTTTGGTTGAAAATTCTGTAAAAACAACCAGTACTCTGATGAGAAATTTAATGGCAACATATTTAGGACAGCATTTATTATCATCATATAGCTCTGTTTATTTGCTGATAACTATTCTGCTGAAATTGCATCGTGCACGGTTTCTTCCACGTTGCTTATTTTTGCGATTAGAAAGACCCAAATATGAAGCGGCAAGAGTGACTTAAGGAAACCTGAATATTAAGTCGCAAGAGTGACTTAGGGACCTCTAGATATAAAGCAGCAAGAGTGACTTAGGAAGATCTAAATATAAAGTAGCAAGAGTCTCTTAGAGAGACATAAATTAAAAGTCGCACGAGTGATTTAGGGAGACCTAAATATGAAGTAGCAAGAGTGACTTAGAGAGACATACATATGAAGTAGCAAGAGTGACTAGGGAGACCTAAATATGAAGTCGCAAGAGTGACTTAGGGAGACCTAAATATGAAGTCGCAAGAGTAGCTTATGGAGACCCAACCATCAAGTAGCAAGAGTGACCGGTTTCAACTTCCAAGGTCTTAACTACAAAACAAAGCTACCAAAGTAGTAATTATAGATATTTGTGGTCGGTAAGTCCAGGCAGATATCACAGAATTTGGCTGACTCAGTCTGTGATATCTGCCTGGACTTACTGACCACAAATATCTATAATTACTACTTTGGTAGCTTTGTTCTGTGGTGAAGACCTTGGAAGTTGAAATATCAGACATTTACAAGAAAAAAAAAATCCCGCTTGAAAATATCTTGTTGAGGGGACCACCCTGTTGTTCTCCAATAGTTTAGTGTGTATAAACCATGACATTTAGACACATCACAGTTGAACCACTGATCAAAGAAGTGTTTGTTTTTTCTTTGTTTGTTTGTTTTTTTAACGATTGAAAGATTTACTGTTTCAATTCTTATGGATGTATACTTTTCTCAGGATGAGTGCAATCTTTTATATTTTACAAAGCAAGTGTTCTTATGGCTACACTGATTTTCCACGGGAAAGACAAGAGTGTCAGTCCCTTGTTATGGCGGAGTCAGCTGCTCTCAAAGGCATGCTGCTGTCGAGGAGAACTTTTGGCTACAGATAAGACCTGTATAACACTAACGAGTCTTATTTTACATTCACATGAAAAAAAAGTCTGGTAAAGAAAACAAATCAGAGATAAAGAGGGAAGCAGAATCCGGTTGCTTCTGATCCCAATTCGCAGAAGAATGCTAAAATACTTTCGATTTTGGAGGTCCCTTGTACGGCTATCTGCAGTGCCGTACCCAGTGTCACTGCTGCAAAATCTGAGCTGGTGACACATGGCCATCATTCAAAAATCTCAGGGAAGCAACTTGGATCCTTGTCTTATTACTCCTGCTGGTTTTTTTTTTTTTTTTTTTTTTTTTTCTCGTTTTGAATAATAGGTATTGCTAGGTGCAAATGCACTTGCGAAGCCACCGGCAATTTTATTCATTGGTTCAATCACAAAACGCTGATCTAGCTCCTTGACACTAAATAAACAGACAGAAAATGATTTTTTTCTCCGTGTCAAAAAGGACTGTGCCGTCTGCTTGTTTCCTTGATAAATCCACGCAATATGTACACCATCTGGGAATGAAGTTATCAGCAGGAAAAAGTGTTTTTCTGTCAATGGAAAGTCGGTGTTAATCTTTTTTGTTGTCAATCACAGATAAAATGTTTACTCATCTGAAAGGTTTCAATAACTGTCTCTCTTTCTCTCTCTCTTTCTCTCTCTTTCTCTCTCTTCCTCTCTCTCTCTTTCTCTCTCTTTTTCTCTCTCTCTTTCTCTCTCTCTCTCTCTCTCTCTCTCATCACAGACTTGTCTTTGTCTCTTTAGATCAGTTCTTTACTTGTTCTAAGGAATTTGCATTTCCAGAGCCATGTCTGATGAAATACAGCCTGTCCAAATAAAACCAACCATTCACAAAATCACGTTCAAATCACGTTGATCTGTTTCATCTCATCACAGACATGTCTTTTGTCTCCGTATCATTTCTCTCTGTCGATCAATTCTTTACTTGTTCTAAGGAACTCGCGTTTCCAGGAGTCATGTCTGATGAAATATAGCCTGTTCAAATTAAAAACCAACCATGCAAAAATTCAGGTTCACAACACCGTGATCTGTTTCATCTCATCACGGACATGCTTTTTTTCCCGTATCATTTGTCTCTGTTTATCAGTTTTTCACTTGTTATAAGTAACTTCGCATTCCCAGAGGCATGTCTGATGAAACATAGCTCATTCAAATAAAAACCAACCATACGGAAAAATCACGTTCAAATAATTTTTAATGGTTGCAATATTAGAGGTCAGAGTTGTCAGCGACAATATCCTCGTTGTTGTTTTGTCTGTTACGCTGTATGTTTCTTACAAACCATTTGTGCAAGTGTCTTCGGCGTCATTATGTCTGCGTGCTAACACTGACATATTGTTTTTCCAGGAATTCTCTCTTTATCCCTTCTCCACCTTTCTTTCTTTCTTTCTCTCTTCCTTCCTTTTTTCTGTACAGGCAAAACTGTCCGACATTTTCATTTAAAAACTCCAAAGTTGGCATGATTGTACTTCCATACATGAACTCTTAAGCTTTTGTTTTCGAGTTTTTTAGTACAATATTTTTCGAGAATCCCGAGAAAAATCTCCAAATCGAATCCTTTTTAAAAATCCATATTTTTTGCCCAAAAAAATGATTTTTGAAATTTTTCTTGGTGTATATATAATGTAAAGTTCCCAAGCAACAAGAATTTATATAACTTTATGGATCTAAAAACTAAAAACCAAAACAAGAGAGCGGGTTGAAGACAGCACTCCTCTAAGTGCCTAGCTTTGTTTGTACACACAATTAGGTAAACTTGTAACTGTCACCGGCCGCTGCTTGCTACCGATTGCTCCTGGACCGTTTAACCTGACAGAAAACATATAAACCTAAAATGTCTGAAAGTGAATATTAAGGGAAGCCATCAAAAGTTCAATGGTTACAAATAAACGAAAGTAATTTCGTTTTGCGTCAGACCCCACCCCCCTACCCCTGAAACTAAACTCGATTTAACATTGAAACTTCGATCTCCTAGAATGTGTACTGTAGTGGTCACAAATTACATAGGGTGTTGCCACTATAAAAAGGTCATATTGTGGTGTATTTACGATGGCTTTTAAAGATTGGGATTACTACCATTCTACAACATGAAGACAGGACTCACATCCCTGGATGAATGATTGATATTGAATAATTGTCAAATAAAAGATCATCGCGGAAACCGTTTTTTTTTCCTGTTTGCAAGTTAAAATTGATATATTTTTTGCTTACATCGATTTTGTGCGATAGAAAACTAAATGAACTTTTAACCCTTCCCCCTAACTAAATTAGGTTCATTTTTTATCGCACATCGATCTTTTGATGCCTTCCCTAAAACAGAATGATGCCAAAATATAAAATTAAGCAGCAAAACAGGCAAGTCTAAAATCTGTAAAGTCATTGTAGCCAAACTTTCTAATAACCTTTGGATATTAACAGCAAAATTTGCAGGGCAAGTCAGAAAGGAATGAACGTCATTAGTATTTATGTCAAGGGAATGCAATCAAAATATAATATTTCTTAACCAGATATCAAGTACAATTAGACAAGCTTGTAACTGTCGTAGGCCGCTGCTTGCTACCGATAGCCTCTGGGGGTTTAACCTAACAGAAAACAAGCTAGCCTAAAATGTCTGAAAGGTGAATATTAAAAGAGAGTGATGCCAAAGGATAAAATTAAGTAGCAAAACAGGCAAGCCTAAAATCTCTAAAATTATTGAAGCCAAACTTTCTAACCACCTATGGATATTTACAGCAAAATTTGTAGAAATATTTGCTCAAAAGTACATCTTTGAATCCTCTTGACTCAAGTTTATTGGAACTAAATTTGGTTCTAGATGCAAAGTCCTGAAATTTAGAACAAATATGACCAAACCTCAAAATTTGTGACAAAATTTGATTATATGTAATAGTTTCCGAAATATAACTGTCCGGGAAAGGATAGTTAACTACTTCAAAGTAACACTCATCTATTTTGTGATAGACTTTAATACAATACTTGTCATTAGTGACCCGAATATCCAAGTCCAGAAACACATCTCTGAAACCATCTAAATTGTTACCCACTAAAGGGATATCGTTTGGGTATATTTCTTTAGCAATTTAACTGAAACTTTGTACATTGACACAAGCAATGTCATCAATATATCATCCCGTTGTTTGATAATTTTGTAGCCATTCGAAAGTCCTTTTTCATCAATTTATCCATATACTGAAATTCAAGCTAGGTTAAATATAGATATGCAAGTAATGGGGAGCAGCTGCTACCCATTGGGATGCCTTTTTTTGTTGAAAAATCAATGGTCCGCATTGAACAAAAGTATTTTCCAAAGGAAATATTATAGCATCATCAAAGTTTCAACAGTGTGAGATTTAACGTTACTTTTTGAATGCTTATTGTTTGACCAAGATGCTTTCTTTGCATATGAATTAATATTTATATGTTGTTTACTATTATGTTTAAATATTTTGCTTATTAATTCTGAAAGAGAACTTTTGACGTCATCTATGGGTAGATTTGTGTGCTGTGTAGAAAAATCAAAACATTTGATATTTTTTTGCTTTTTAATCTTTGATTTTAGATACAAACTCGGAAGAATTGCTAATAGTCCAAAAATAATTTGTTTCACTGTCTCTAGATTGCATTACATTATTTATGGAAATGATTCCTAATTGCAGTCAAACACAATGTTTGATTATTGTTTTGTTCTACATTTTGAAACACCAGCTATGAACCCAGATTTAAAAGGGTGTTTATGTAATTTAGGTATCTAGAACTAAAGTGGAATAGAGGAGACCTCTTCATAAATTTTTATATCAAAATTCATTTTCATTTCATATTTATGTATATCTATCGAAGTATCAATGGATTGTTTGTGTAATTTATACACGTCATTCCCTCTTATGTCTGATATTTTGTTTATACCAAGTTCATTTTTCAAAAATCCAGATAATATTTTTTGCATATGATCCGAAAAGTGTTACCTGTCTTATCAATGTAAGTGATAACAAATCTTTCTTGTACTTTTTTTAACTGCTTTTGAAACTTTAGGCTGTTTTAAATTAACCGTATTGAAATTCTTAATGTGCGATTCGTAACAATAAATTCAATGTTTTTTATGAACCATTCAAAGAGAATCTGCGTCTAAAAATTACAAATTCTATTTGTGAAATATTTGTTAATTTTGATTACATGAATGAGGAAGAGAAATTTTTATTTTGGATGAGATGTGAAGAGGCGGAAACAACACGCATTTTGGGAACCTTTTTGGCTGCCTGTGTTGAAATTCATGGTACAATCAAGTTTTAATTCACTTTTTAACTTTTTTAATTTATGGCACAGGTGCCCTTCCCTAAGTAACGACATTTTTGTGTATTGTATTGTATTGTATTGTATTGTATTGTATTGTATTGTAATGTATTGTATTGTGTCATTTCACTCGGCCTTTGTATTGTAAACGTTGTTGTGGTTTACAGCATTGTGGCGGGGTTTTTTCGGCATAATGACACTTGTTTCTTGTGAGGTACAGCGAATAAATTTCGTTCATTCAATCTATTGTGATGGGATGTTCGCAGAGTAGCCTCGTAGCGCACAAATGATTGTAAACAGAGAGAGTTTTTGTTTTTTATTTTTTTTTCTAGGCACCATCTATAGTGTAAATCAGAACAATGTCTGATACTAATATTCAGCAGACGAGTACCCGCAATCAATGGAACTTGGCGAGCAGGCAAATCCCACTCCCCATTGATGACAGAAAATATATATTTAAACCAAGTCGTGTATGTTTTGCGAATAACTCCGAAAGCGTACATGACTTGTGCATTGCATCATAATGTCGTCATACATTATCAGGGCCGCAGCCTGCAAAAACAATCCAAGTGAATACTAGAACAGGACGTAGACTCTAGACGTTTTTACTGTCAGTGAAATTCTGAAATTCAACAACAGCTTGCAAGCTGTAAAATCCCTAAGAACATTTATTGAGGGCACCATGCTCTAAACACTTGGTTGGTGTAGAAATTTGTGTAGTACATTTTTTTCATTAAAAGTGCATTTTACGCCGCGTAAACTCTGAATTTTTTCATCTGTGATTTTTGCTGTATTCATTTGAAAACCGTTCAGTATCAGGTGATCAGGTATCGCCGTTTGGTAGTGAGTACACACGTGCCCAAGAGAAATGAAATCCTCGAACACCCGCCGATCGAACAGAAAGAACATCAGGTACACAGCGTATATGTGGTCATCGTTGTATACTTTTGGAAATGAAATTTGACGGTTGTTGCGAGCGCTGCCGAAAAATACCATGTCCCGGGGGGACAATGATCTCTGTCCGTGCAAGATATATGGATCATATCGCACGCCCATAAGTGACCACACTTGGTCAAGTTGGTACGTGTAGAACTGCTCTAAATGCTGATTTGTCTTGGATAATTCATCAAAAAAGTCTAAAAGTTTGCTCAAATCCACTTGAACACTTCCTCACCCACCCCCAT
Source organism: Hermodice carunculata (assembly GCA_964020975.1). Taxonomy (NCBI): domain Eukaryota; kingdom Metazoa; phylum Annelida; class Polychaeta; order Eunicida; family Amphinomidae; genus Hermodice; species Hermodice carunculata. The sequence goes on along the minus strand of OZ026614.1, from coordinate 79,013,998 downwards.
CCCCCACAAAAGTATAAAATTGTGTCAGGTAAAGCATCTGGTGGTCCCAAATAACCCACGATTTGCTTTTATGGAGATGAATATTGTCTGTTTACGAAAGCCATTTTGACGCCATATTTGGAACATACTTGGGGGGGGGGGGCAGAGAGATAGGCCCTACGTCTCGAAAGATGGAAAGTTTAGAAAGGCGGAAACTACATGTTATCGCGCCCATCACTTGCCCGGGTGGACAATCCTATTGCCCGGCTATTAGGATGTTTGGATTTTAACGAACGGGGTTAAAATCACATATCCGTATAGTGCGGGGAGAAGGGACTGTCTACGCAGACAACCCGATCCCCTCCGCATCAAAATCCTGGGAAGGGCTCCACCTGACAATTTCAGGATTTTATGGTTTGCGGGAATTTTGCACTGATTGTTCCTTGCATTACAGCGGGCATGCAAAACTTTGAAAATCAAATCAACAATCAAGTAAAAGACACTTCGACATGCAGCCGCTGATCTAATTCACCACTTAATATTTTGAACAGAATCAATAAATCACACAAAAAAATCCATGAACTCGCCTGAATTGCATCAAACTATCACACGCATTGATTCCTGAAATGCAATTTTAGCCATGCAATACGTGCAAGCACCGATTGGTTGATATGTTATTCTCACTAAACTCTTGCGAAGCACTGTTTTTTTCCGTCAGGAGGTATGATGCGCAAGTTTAACAGCTTATCAAACAAATGAATTATAGAGTACTTGGATGGGCAGATAAGGTCTTCAGTCCTTGGAAATCTCACCAGGAACATTCGTCTTCTGCCTTGAGTCTTGTTAATGTCTTTGACCAACTGATCTTGCATAGCAAACATAATCCCCTGCCCACTCATTGTCAATTAAACAAAATCTGCGGTCATTAATGTGATCCAAATTGGACGTTAGCAAGACCATTCAAAACCAAATCAACGTCGTCTTTAAGATCCGGTCGAGTTTAAAGACAAATATTATTGAATGTAAGTGACCGAAAAAATTGTCATGGCAATCATGGTTGGGGGTTTCTGAAATGATGTTTTGCCATTTGCTCCGTGGCCACACTCAGATGGGTTAACGAGTACAGATACATGAACACTGTGTGGTCATTTGAGAAAAGAGGCTCATACCTGCGTTCTCTCTTGTCCTTGTTGACACAAGCATGTTTGCAGATGTTTACGAGGACAAAATTACTTTGACCTTAGGATTTATGGCGGTGAAACGGGAACAGCACTTAGTTATATGATGGACCTTGCACTGCCAAGACTTTTCTTCTAATGCTGATTTATCGTAAAGACCAATCTGTCCACGGTAACGCCTTTTGGCTGCATGATTTATTTGTCGTTGATAGCATCAAGAAGGCTAGGCTATATGGAAGGAGGCAGCACTCTCGATACTAGTTTTTCAAAACGACCTGCTTGTGTGTTCCCCATCAAGCCCTTGGAACTGTAATCCAATAATAGACTTGTTCGCTTGATTATCCCTTCGTTCGGTGATAATTTTTCAGCAGCTGTGAACCGCGGATTTTTCGCGATCACTGCATTTTGTGATGATATGGATCGGTACATTATAACACATTTGTTCAACTGGATAAAGAAAGTTATCTTTAATGGATTAATTTAGAACTTTAGCACTAATAAAAGTTTGTTTGATATTTTTGCTTGATTCGCATGTTTTGCAAACGAATTAAGATAAATGTGATGGCATGTTTTGTGGGAAACGCGATCAGATCTTTACACGGGCGTTTAGACCGGCCCATAACCAGGTGACAATTCGTTGGGGGGGGGGGGGGGAGGATCCAAAAACATGAAGGTGGAACTGCGAGGAAGCATTGCGCGACCAAGTAGGGGGAGGTGGTGTACCCCAACCCCCACCCCCACCCCTACCCCCGTAGATTTTGATTTTGTATGACACTTCTTTGGTGGATTTAGATAATGACTTTACCGATTTGTTTGGCTACATGTATGTTTCATTCTTTACCACTTCTGCCACACACTTAACGACATGTCTCTTCTTTGAAAAATCATAACTTTTATATGCTGTCCGAGGGTGGAACTCTTTTGCGAAATGCTAATAAATAGTACATTATATCCTTTCTAGGGTGGAATTCCTTGGGAAAATATAGAACTTTTAAAGGTGGAACTCCTTGGTTTTATTTTTTCGGGTGTGGAGGTGGGGATGAAACACCTTTGCGAAATTAAATTATGAACTTTCTAGGGTGGAACTCTATGTTTTTTAATTTTGGGGGGTGGGGGTGGAACTCCTTTGCGAAATAGGCCTACATTATATCCTCTTTAGGGAAAATATAAAACTTTTAAGGGTGGAACTCCTTTGCGAAATTAAATTTTAATCATTTCAGGGTGGAACTACTTGGAAAAATATTAAACTTGTAAGGGTGGAACTCCAGGTTTTGATTTTTTTTGGAGGGGGGGTGGAACTCGTTTGCGAAATACATTATATCATTTTTAGGGTGGAACTCCTTTGAAAAATTTTAAGATTTTACTGATCGAACTCCTTGTTTTAATTTTAGGGTGGTTGGGTGGGTGGGTGGGGTGGAACTCATTTGCGAACTACCTTGTATCATTTGTATCTTGGGACGAAACTCCGTAATTGTATTTTTGGGGGTGATCGTGATTGTGAAACTACTTTATTTCTACTAATCATATTTGATCGTGACTATAGTTTTTCCCAACCTCTCTTTTCTTCCCCTTTTATTTCATTTTCTTTTCCCTTTTCCTTTTTTGTGGGGCTGGAAAACCTCAGCCAAGCGGGGTGGTTCATCTTAACTACCCGAACCTACTCCCGCCCTCCCCCCCCCCCCGTTACGGGCCTGGCATTTTATGATAGTACTGCCACTATGCCCCATGTACAATGTTGCGGACAAGGGGTGCACCAGATTTACTGACCACCGAAACCAGTTAAATAGACTATCCGCTTGATTTGTGCAACTTGGCAACGTTGAGACTGTTTGAGTACTTTCAGTGGCAAAAATTGATTTCGGTTCAGTGCAACCGTGCGTTTTAGGTACATGCTTTACTATAAACATAACCGGAAGTGATTGTCAGGCGCTTAAATATGCCCCTGATCGCTGCAATAGTTACAACAGCTTTAGGACAGTTGAAGCCATGACAGGTCAACAGGTGAAAGGCAACCATGCAGTTTTCAACAGCAATGAAATGATCACGTGAAAACCCGAGGTTGAAAAGGCAGGTTAAATCAGTAAATCACTGACCTTGAGTCAGGGGCGACTTGGCCTTGAATCTGAACATTGTAATTTTAAAGCGGAAAGCGAAGGCATGCAACTTTTTCAGCAAGCACAGCAAGAAAAACAAACACGCTTATGGCGACCGGAACAACATGAAGGGCTTCCACCGTGATTATGGTAAGAGGTATGACTACACCTCTTCCACAACCTTCTATTTAAACCAAACATATATTACCCACTTGCTTCACACATCCCGATGACTCGCAACATGTAAATTAAACGCTACTTGGTTGCCTGTAAAGAAAGTGAAGCCATTTTGAGCCTACAGACATCATTTAGTGTGGGAGCATATATCATGATTTTAAGTCCCGTGGGATTTTGATGAAGATTTTATGCCACCTATTCAGACATGTTATTTATACCCTAGGGAACATAAAAAACCATGTTGGCACTTTGCCAACCTGTTAGATTAAAAATGACCGCCATTTTCCAAAATGGCCGCCAAACTCCAAACATAATGATATATTATATTACATAATGTGTCCGAAATGTTCAATTTAATAGATCTAAGAATCAAATTTGAACCCTTTTGTCATCCAGGAACATTATTCATGTCTTTTTATCTTAAACCTGAACTTTATTAGACACCAAAATTGAAAATATCTTAAAAAATTGTATCTATATTTTCCATGTTTCTTATAGAGGTTTAGTGTTAAAATGGTTGATTTAAATTTGGCCCTTATTTTGGTTAATACTGGCATCAATGATGAGGGTATGTACAGCACTGTAGTTATCACAATTCAAGATAGCCACAATTTCCTCAAAATGGCTGCCCCACCGCCCCCCTCCCAACAAGCCGCTATGTCATTTTACATAAAGAACCAATATTCTCCAACTAAAATTATCTAAGAGTTATATATCATACTCCAACCATGTAACAACATTGTGTCATGATTTTCAATCTTGAAACTTAACACCAGTTGTTACCAACCAAATTTCAAGATGGCTGATATGCTAAAAAATGCATGCATATAATCTATGCATCAAAACTTGTTGATATTTACCTATATCTATCATTACCCTTTTAGTCTAGATCAATACTTTTTCCTCATCTGATCCAAGATCATCAGTTCAAATCATTGTTCCCTATTATAACTTACCCGTTGTTTGAATGTATTTTGCAGGTCTGCATGGTAGTATTGGTGTGTTGACGGAATGATTACCTGTATAGTAACTATACTAAGTGGTGGACTAATGCATGGTGCTGGCATGCTGATGGGTGGATCTGCATTAGCTAACTGATTGCAGAAAAAGTTTCCCAAGTGCTTTTAGATTACTTGCTGAGTCTTCATTTATATTGAAAGACTGAACACATTCTTGCCATAATCCAAGCACATTTATTTGCAAAGACTTTTTTGCACAATGACTGTAGCAAGGCCTCTAGATATTCTTGATTAACCCCATTCATTCTTGGGTTTAGTCCTCCAATTGCCCTAAAAGTGGCCAACTATATAGAAAGTCATCTCCTTTTATGTCCTAAATTTACTCTTCTCCACAGAAAACATTTTGAATAACAATTATAGATGAGAGCTAAACAGAGATTACATGCCTCATGAATTTACAGCTTTTCAAAGCATGGAATAGGTGTTTGGTACCCACCTCATAATAAGGAAATAGCGTTCAGATTAGAATTACCCTCGGCGCCCACAATGTTTATTCCCCCGAATTCTGCCTTTTTTTGAGACTTTGCAGGTGTCATTATATGGTGTTACTGCACCAAAATTTGATGAAGCTGTGATGAATCCTTCTTGAGATATTATGGTAACATTGTCCTCTCTCTCTATCTCTATCTCTCTCTATCTCTCTCTCTCTCTCTCTCTCTATCTATCTATCTATCTATCTCTCTCAATATGTTAAAAGACTCCACATGGACCAATACTCTGAAACCTGTACTATTCCAAATTGCTTTGTTTTAATGAGGATTCATAAAGTATATTTGTATGTAGTTATGTTATCTTTGTCTCAGTCAGTCCAACTGTCCTAACACACGTGTGGTGTGTTTGTTCTGAAGCAAGGTGCTACATTATCAAGTAAATTTATTCAGGTGGCCCATGCAAGAGCGGATGTTTTCATCCTTAGCTGGGTCATCCTGACTATTTGTTCTCTGTGGTAATAATGTACTTTTTCTCCTATTTTTTGTTTTGCATTTGTTTATATATATTTCTGTCACTATTACCAAGCAATTGAAAAGTATTGAATTTATTGTCGAATAAAAGAATCTGAATTTGAATCTGAATCATGATCAGAGAGCGTCAAATAAATACCTCAAAAGTTTTATAACAAGTATGAAAATAATGAGAGGAAGCTGGTGTTCAATAGGAACATAGTCCTTTATAATGTGCATCTCTAATGAAATTTGCTTCTTTTTATATTTATTTTATTGACAACAGAAAATTGTAATGTTCATAAATACACTGGTTTTGTACATTATCTGAATCTGCCTTGATTCATTTCACGCTCTCGGTCAATTATTAAAAATTCAACCATAGAACTAAACATACATTACATTTCTTCTCTCCCCAAACCTATCACCATCAATTTTTTTCTGTGAATATCCAATTTATCATTATTTTTATAAATCTCTGATGAAAATTTGATGAAGCTGCTATAGACCCTTGTTGAGATATTATGGTAACATTGTCTCCTTGTGCGCCACTCAGACGGCCTTGAAATAAATACTTTAAAGTTTCATACAAAGTTTATAAATACCAAGAGGATGCTGCTAGTTTTTAATAGGAACCTGGTCCATCAGAATATGCATCTCTGACACAAATTTGGTAAAGGTGCCATCAAAATTGTTTGAGATATCGCGGTAGCATCGTCAGGTTTGACGCCACTCAGACTGCCTTCAAATAAATACTTTAAAAGTTTCATAGAAAGTTAAGAAATAATCAGAGGAAGCCTGTTTTCGATAGTAACATGGTCCATCATAAGGTTGTTCTGTGACAAATGTTTAGTAAAGCTATGGTAAATATTTTTGGAGATAATATGGTAACATCGTCCCCTTGTGCGCCACTCAGACGGCCTTGAAATAAATTCTTAAAAAGTTTGATTAAAAGTTTAAAAATTATAAGAGGATGCTAGTTTTCAAAAAAAAAACCTGGTCCATTACAAGTTGCATCTCCGATAAAAATTTGGTACAACTATGGTGAATATTTTTTGAAATATCAAGGTAACATTGACAAGACAAATGAACAGATGGACTGACGATGTAGGGATGACAATACCCTCCAGCACTTTATGTGCCGAATGTAAAAACATACCAACTCTATTAGCCTATTCTCAGCCAGAGTGGGTTAAACACCCAGGCAACCACTAGAAAAATATCAAATCTGGGCAGTATCTAACGGAATGGAAACTTTTGTAGTCAGAATTTATGTGTTTAGAAGATGAAATTTACTAAATTTGGTCGTAAGGTCCCCCCCTCTCAACCCAGTACATTTATCCCACCTAATAATAATGCAAGGTGCATCTCAGCTTGTCCAACTAGCTGGTTATTGCCATATACAGCACATGTAGAACAGTTCACATATCCCTTGTGTACTACAGTTTGATCTTGGTGAACTTCTTGCCTGTGGCTCAACTGGCATAAATGGTAGATTTTGGTTGAAGTACCAAAAGTAGATCCAACATATTGAGGACTCTGGAATTATGATCAACTGCTTTCATCTTCATCATCCAACTCAACAAGCCAACTGCTATGGCAGGCTGCCACTGTATATGGCAATCACCAGATACGGCCAGCTTCCACTGTGTAGGGGCAGTCACCGGCTGGACACCACAACTCACTATATGAGAGTGACAATGATGAAGATGAGAACGATGATAGTTAAAATAGCCATCTTAATCACACAAGTATGAACTTGGCAATGGAGATGACGATGTCATTTAATGTAGCAATACACTTTAATGTGTCATAATGTTGTTTCAATGTTTACTCACAATACGAGAGTGTGACAATGATGAAGTTGAGAACAATGATAGTTATAAAAGTTATCCTAATCATACAAATATGAACTGGGTAATGGAGGTGATGATGTCATTTATTGTAGCAATACACTTCAATGTGTCATACATAATATTGTTTCAATGTTAACTCACAATATGAGAGTGACAATGATGAAGATGAGAACGATGATCGTTCAAATAATTATCCTAATCATACAAATATGAACCATATAATGGAGGTAATGATGCCATTTATTGTAGCAATACACTTGTTTCATAATACTGTTCCAATGTAAACTCACAATATGAGAGTGACAATGATGAAGGTGAGAATGATAATAATTTGAAATAGGTCCCCCAGTCACACAGGTATGAACTTGGTAAGGGAGGTGATGATGCCCTTTATTGTAGTAATATACTGGTGTCATAATATTGTTTCAAAATAGAGTCATTTATCTCGGTTCGGTTTACATTCTTTTGATCCAATGATTTGATACTTTTAAGACAAATATGAGCCTAAATTGACTAAGAGACAATTTCAAGATAAAAATCTAACTTTATAGCCGGGAGTTATGAAAATAAATACCCAAATAAGGTGCTTTATACTGCAAGGACCTTTAAGGGATCTGTAATTGGACAAAAATTGGAAATTATGCAGCCATTTTGAAAAATGGCGGCCATTTTGAATCTAACAGGTTGGCAAAGTGCCAACATGTTTTTTTCTGTTATTTCAGATGTATGTAACATTTCTGAGTAGGTTTTATAAAATCTTGATCAAAAGCCCACGCGACTCCATATGCCCCCACACTAATTAGCCAGCGAGTTGTTTCTCCGTTATATATAACCTCCTTGGTTACATAGCTTACGTAACAACATCTCTTTGGCGCACTGTATTTTTGGGACCATTTTATAAACAAGTTCGTGGGCTTTTGCTCCTTGTGAGCTTTATAGAGGTGCACAAGATACATTCGTTAGGACTGGTCTGACATGAACATGACTCCGCTTAAGCCAATGAATCCCGAGATGGTTTTTGGTGTCAAAAAATCCAAAGAAAAAATAGAATCATACTCAGAAAGTTGTCCTCCAGATTTCGTTTAATCTTATGCTTGTGTGCAAAGTTTCCTTCACATGGCCGCTGAATATTTGTTGGCCTATCTGAAGCGGAAGTAAATTTTACCACACAGTAAGATGGCATGTGGGAGACTTAAATATAATTTTCGCAAGTCTCAAGTTAGATTCATCGAGAAAATAATTATCTTTTGTCCAAGGATGTTAACGACTGTTATATTGCATAGACTAAAGTTTTTTTCCAAGCCGTTAAAACATGTATTCCAAACATAGTGTTAAAATTCTTACCTGGGATGCGAAAGGAGCAAGGGCATGCGCGCATACTCAAAAACCAAAGACAGCAATAATAGTCCTCGTAGCCAAGTGCTGTGGGCTACTTAAAATCGGCTATGCAATCAGTATCTAGAGCTTCTTGGAACGAAAGAAGGTCAATACAACAGGAAATTATTAAGCAGTAATGAAACATTCCACAAAGAAAAACTAAGCATGGTCGAAACATGTTAAACACGGTTTGATAAGAAAAATATCTGCACACCATATCCTCTTTGTTGTGTGAAGGTAAGCATGCAACAGACAACACATCCAAACCTGAACAATTTAATGGTCTTTTCCTGAGCAAAAAAAAAATTAATAGGTCATCAGCCCAGAATCCCACGCCTTCTGACCACCCTTTTAATACTATAAGGAATTTGGCCAATCGTATATTGAATATTGATAGGTCCACAGCCCAAAATCCCACGCCTTCTGACCACCCTTTTAATACTATAAGGAATTTGGCCAATCTTGAAAATTAAGTTCTGAATATTTCGAAGTCTTGATATAAATAAAACAATTTGCCCAGATGGGAATCAGTGAGTAACAGACTCTCAAAAGAGGCGGCTCCTATGATTTATAAATCTATTACCAGACTTTAATTTTTCTTTGAATCAAAAGCAGTTTCCGTCAATCTGAAAAGAGACTAAATCACACCTCAGTATAAAAAAGGTGATGTAATTTTATGCAATAATCTTCGACGACAATGTTTTTTAAGATCTACAGGAATTGCTTACAGAAAGAGCTGTTTTTAACACGTGGTCAATTTGTTTTCGGGAAAGTTCGGCACGTTCTGTTAACCAATCAGGTTTTACGCCCGGAGGCCCTAAAATCAACCAGTCACTCTCATTCTACCACGCAGTATGTGTAGCAATTGATGAGGGTATGAATGTACGAATGGTCTTTCTTAATATATAAGCAATGCTTTCGATAAAGTCAGGCAAAAAGGTCTATTCTACAAATCGGAGAAAACGTTTCACTGTTAATCAGTTGTGATGGTTTGAACACTCTCTTCATAATCGTAAGAAATGAGTGGTACTCAACGGACTGTCTAGTTGGGGTACCATCGTAGCCGGAGAGCTACAGGAACCTGTTCTAAATCTTAACTGTTCTTTATTTTTGTAAACGACACTGCAGACATTGCAGATTCAAGCGTCCAGCAGTAGGTTTTTGCTGACGACACATCATTTCTTCTTAGTATGGAAGATCGGGCCCATGTTGCAGGTCTTGGACCAGTAACCTAGGCCTAATGCATTTCAATGTTAAAATAGCGACATTCGCTGGCTTTTTTTCCTGCTTCAAACGTAAAACCACAACTTCCTTGGCATTCTACTTCAAGTTTATACCGGTAGCAGCAAGTTTAAACCAAGAAAAGGAGGGGGTTATGTGATTAGATTTTTTTACACGTGTATTTGTGTACCTTACCTCCATGATTGACCAATCTGCGCTAAATATGTCTCCAAAAATACACAAAGTTATTAAATGGTTTAAAATATTTCTAGAGTAGCAGTGGCTTTCTAAAACTCACAGTTGATAAGTATTTTCCTATCCAAAATTATGATAGGACTTAATTTGGGATGCTCTGCTCATCTGATATTAACATCCAATAGACAGAGCAACAGTATTCAGTACTCGATCAAAAGTCGTGGATCAGTTGACCCGACCTTGAGGGGTTACTGGTCCAAGACCTGCAACTATCATCAATGGTGATACCTCTACTCTAGACGCATGATCAAAGAAGGGGCTTGTTATCTTCAATGCCCCCGAAAACCGATACCATACTTATTTCTCTGAAGCGACACACTCTTGTAATTGACTACCCAGTCTTGCTATCCAAAGTCACCAATTAGAGAACGTACGGGAACATATTAAAGCACCCAGGGGTCACTTTGAAATCAGACATCAGACTTTTAATGACACTCAAGCCTCTAAACAGCTCAACTAACGAAACAACAGTGTCGTGTTGACAATGCATGAAACTTGAGAAGTAACTTATTCATCCTGGCTGTGACCCATCTTAGCAAAGGGTGGCGTGATCTGGGATGGCTCTTCACAGGTTAACTTAAAATCCTGGAAGATATACAATTGGCTGCCGCCCATATCATGACAGGAGCAAGAGGGACTACCCCCAAGTGACAAGGTGTATAAAGGAACTGGCCGGGAGTCTGTCTACACAAAGGAGGAAACGCAATGCGATGTACAAAATGGTTCACAAACCAACCTCTAATTCTCTGTATGGTGCTCTCCTAAACAGTCAAACTCCTGAAGCGAATCCTTGCCGCAATGGTAGGGGACGTCGCGATCCAAACGGACCCTTCAAGTTACTTCCCTTTAGGTGCAGAAGAGTCTTATCTGAGAAATCGTTTTCCCCCTCTGATTACCCAATGAAACCTTTCCTTTTAGATACCAGAGATTTATCATCTTTATCACACCTTAAAAAAAAGAAAATATCCAGTCCTAAAATGTGCCCATTATATACCCGAACTCCTTGATGTAGTTTCGATGATAACATTTACGATCTTTTTTATCTGGTCAAGTAATTTTTGAGAAAACGCAAACTCTTTCATGGTGAAACAGAAACTTAATTATCATCATGCAGGTAATTCAAGAGCACCATTTTTCATCAGTCCATGCTGTAGTGTCCGCAGCGATCCATATATAAATTAAAGCTACAATAAAAAGTGTAATATAGTTAGCTAGGCTCTCTCCACATATGACTAAATATTGTTTGTTTCCTGACGCCTGACTTCCGGGTTTTTTTTAAAGAATTCTTTTTGTTTGACGTTTCCTTTTACCTACACATTTTTTTTCATTGCACGGCCTTATTTTGCTACATGTTTTTTTTCCCGAAATTCCATGTTTTCTGTCATGTAGCTTTTACAGTTTTAATTTGAAGTTTGAACTTCACTTTATTCGCCCACAGACAGGTTTGCTTTGAACCAATTTTTTGTTTGAGTGCAAAGGTGCTTTAACTGAAAGAACTTCCCCAATGTCAGGGATGACTAGAAAAAATAACGCAAGATGAGAGTGCTGTTAAAGCAACTGAAAGAGCGACTGTTGAGGGAAAACGAAAACTATATGGGAAATCACAGCCTGATGAACAATGACGGAGGAAAAGGCAACATTGACATTTCGATTAGTGCCCTGCAGGTTAACAAAGGAACGTTTCATGTTTCATTGAAAAATTGTTGTCTGGAAAAAAAAGAACTGTAATTGAATGTGTCAAATAAAATAAGCACAATTAAGGAAAATGAATACGCTGTCTACATTCCAGTGAATTTTTTACCCACTGCAACTTCAAAATTTCACCGATCGAGGTACAACAAAGGCGCAAGTCCACAATTGTTCAAAATTGCATATAACCTGAGATTATAGAATTTCTGTCTTGTCACGACAGACCATCTGTAAGATATCCTTGACAGGGAACTTATCCAACGTCCGCATGCACCAACAAAGCACCAGGAGCTAAAAGCGGCCTTCGTGAAGAATGAATGACTCATTTAGGCTAGGATACGAAACTTGATAAACAGAACGTCGTTGTCTGGCTTGCAATCAAAGAACAGGATTTTTTTTACGTGGCGGTGCTCTTTTTATTCATTCTTGCTATGTCCAAATGATGTATACAGTGGAATATCATCGTTAATACTATCCGTGGGACTGGAGAAAATCGGTCTTGATTAGAGAATGGTCATTACAGTATATGGCATCCTAATTTAAAATATCAAATGCAAATCGTTGTGTGGTATGGTGTCTTTGCGGTGAGGTTTTAATAGGAAGATTTTTGCAGTATACCTTAGTTCATTCTGTCCTATTTGTGTTTCTTCTCCATTTTACTTACGACAGATATATGAAATGGGTATTTTATTTAATTTTGGCTACATAAATTGCTTTTAGTTGGTCATCAGCCATCCAAAGTCTAAAACTTTTTTTTTTTTAACTAAGAATTTAAATTGTCATTTCCAGGGAGGAGGCAGATTAATATTCAACTTTGGTTGCACAGAGACTATATATCTTAATGGATAACCTTCCTAGCCAACAAAATATTCCAGTACACTTATTATAGACAGCCGCTTGTAGAAGACTCATTTTCAATGTCTGTATAATTGTCTTTAAGCTGTCCTCGAAGACAACATGTTATGCAACTTGTGCTTGCTGGTTATCAGTAAAAATATTGTTGCTCCACATCATGAAAAACTAAATATTTGATTTTTCACTTCCCTCAAAGGAAATTACACTTCGAGTAAGATTTAACTTTTGTTAACATTCCTATTTCAAGAACAGAAGAATTTGATTTTCTTGGTCTACGTATTCAAGAAAATTTAAACTGGAATCTAACTTGAATAAAATCAGCAATAAATTTTCTAGGGTAATTGGACTTTATAAAAGAGTGCAACATATCCCAAGTAAAAGTATGTTGCTCATGTACAATTCTCTCTTCTTATCACAACTAGACTATTTTATTCTTGCTTGGGGCTTTTTCTGCGATCTCATATTTTCTATTCACAAAAAAAAGTTATTCATTTAATGTGTCATGCCAAATATATCGCTCATACAGATCCTCGTTTCAAGAAATCTCAAAATACAAGATATGTTTCTCAAATTTTATTTCAGATATGTTTAAAATCAATTAGCCGGATACTACCCAAATATGTTTACTGTTGCCCCCACCCACTCATTCATATTTTATCTTCCCTCCCCTACACCAGTGAAAAGGAGTTCTGAATACTGTAATTGATATTCCCTTCCACGAGTACTGCGTAACCTGCTTCCATGTATTCATAACCATATTAAGACACCTGTTCGTCTTTCAACCGGCTGTACGTGTAATCTAGCTGTATATTGTTCAGACTGCATTTGTTGTACGTCAAATAAATATGTTCTGAGTCTGAGTTCTGAGTCTGAGTTCTGAGCTTGAGCTTATTTTTTTTTTTCGTTCTTTCACATGCTGTGGACTTGTTATTTACCTTTCGGGAAAGTCTTTTTTTCACCGTCGCAAAATGTAAGCTAGATTGAATTGCTTCTTCTAGTTCACATCAGCCGGTGCTCATCTATGATTTTGCGGAGGTTTACCTTTTGTTACGTGTAAACTCTCTCTCTCTCTCTCTCTCTCTCTCTCTCTCTCTCTCTCTCTCTCTCTCTCTCTCTCTCTCTCTCTCTCTCTCTCTCTCTCTCTCACAATCCATAAAAATGGAATGTTTTTGTTAATTCACCTCAAAGTTAAAATCACATCAAGTATAAATTTTGATGCAAGTGTGAGGTTACAACGTGAAAAAAGACGAGTCTTTCCATTTTATGAGTCGGACTCTGTTTGATGAAATAGCGCAGTTGATATTCACCTGTATTTTAATATCTTGTCGTAAACTTATTGTGTCACTTTTTCTTCATGGATCTCAAATATGCGATGCATATATGTAATGTCTACTTTACTTTGCATTGGTAAGGGTAATAAAGCTAGTTGTTTTAAGACAGAGTTTGAAAAGTTGTATATTTTTTTTTTAAATACAGTTTTAGGGTGATTTCGAAAGCGTGTAACATCCTCTCACTGTGTCAAGTCAGAATATATTCTTGAACAAAATTGTTTGCAAAATTGGCATTTGATTGAAGACTCTCATTTCGATAGAGACACAATTGCAAAATGCTTCCATCCAGCAAATCAAACTTGGTAGCGAGAAAAAACTCTCACGTTGTGACGATGTTCTTAATAATGATGGGGATGAATTTGGTAACTTACTCCCATAAATTGATACAATATTATTACAGAAGTTCTTAATTCACTAGCAGAATAATGTTTGGCGACAAGCCTTACCAGAAATAAAATATAAAAAGAAAAACTTAGTAAAAATTCAAAGCCAATGAAACTGGAAAACATTTTATAAGTAATAAAATGAACTCCACAAAAATTAACTTTGTGAAGAATCAATCTATAATTTTAGCACCGAAAGCCAGTAAAATGCTCTCAAACAAAAATAAAGATTTGCGTTTTTCTTTCGGAAGAAGATGATCAATTTTACTGTTTGAAATTGTGAAATGTTCGTCGAGATCAGAAAAATGGTACTTTATTTTGTTGTTGATTTGGAAAATTTATTTTTGGAAAATAAAATTGTCAAGTTAATAGAAGCAAAGGATATATTGATATGATATGGCCTACGGAAAATATAGCTGTCAATGTAGGCTTATTTCTTATTTCCCCATTTTGAGTGGAGTGAGTGGCTGAACAATGCTTCATTTTCAAGCAAACCAAATCTCAGTTCATATCACCGTTGATCAATTACTTCGACAATCATATACAAAAAATGATTCATTTTCTTACATAGAGGGGGGTAAGGGGCTTTTCGTACTGGCGTAATGTGCATTTTTATTTGCCGCACTTAAGTACTAGAAGCTTTTGAATTTCCGTACTTTGTGCCAAACATTATTCGTACATTTTCTTATTTTCCTTATACTAGGGCAAAATTATTACTTGTACCTGCATACTAGCCCCCCCCCCCCGTCATACTACGATAAACCTGGTCTGGAAGCTTTGTATTACACCCATGTTGAAATGTTCGTTACACTAACCCACACAGTAACTTATAATATATCCATAATCAAATCAACTGGAATACATTGACCGAGTGAGACCTACAGACATTTAATTTGTTTTGATGAGTTTGGCCCATAAGGCGGCTTGTGACTATCTGTAAACACAAAAAATCATGACCCTAGCTTGACCACGTCTCAGTCAGTTTTGATCATCGGAATGTGCTGCACACAACACATATATACCAAATTTACTAAACCATATATTTTGGGTATTCGTATAAAACTAACCATCTATTAACTTAATATTTGTTCATGATGTATTCTTGTTTTTAAGGTTGTGCTCATGACAACCAAATCAAGACATCACGTTTGAATCAAAACAAAACGTGACACACAGATACAGTTGCCGTACTTGATGACATGCTTGATATCTCTGTCATAATCTGCTCATGAATCAATGATAAATGTCGTGTAGCCACGAAACTTGTTGGGGTACATCCGCAAAAATTAACGAGACACCGAGAACATACTGTGGTACTGTTTGGTCAGGAGTTATTAATTTTTTTCGAGATTCTGCGCATGGAAAACTCGAAGTCACGCAATGAGCGGCCCAGCGTTATCCGAATAGACCATCTTGCCTGTAGATGGCACCACCATACAGGTATCTTCCCCGATTTGCACCTGCAGCAGGTCGGAAAACCTGATTCATTCATTGGTTGAAAATGTCGTGTGACTCGCGAAGCCGGGTCTGCCAACATGCAGAATGGTACATTCGATATTCACCATGCACAGCCCCGCTGTGGATTGCCGTTCTCATCGCCATTACCATATTCCAAAAGAAGCATAACGTCATTTTCTTTCTGTCAATTCCAGTGCAGATCACGCAGCAAAATCAGATGGCTCGAGAACTGCATTACCTGTGGCCAGATATTAATACACGGTATGACTGCCGTTCGCACTTTATTCTAAAATAAAATAAAAAAGGACGTGATATCAGCTCGTTGTTCACACACGCAAACGACGATAACAACAGAAATAACAACACCAACTCCACACCCTGCCCGAATAACACAAGCTGCGTGTTTATATTATCCGGGGATTTAAACAGAATTACTGGAGGACTTCTGCGTGTGGGGATTTAGTACCTGATGTAATGTGCTTCATAGTTGCTAGACAGACAGTGATAAAAAATAAAGGCGAACAAGCTGTAGCACCAATAGACATAAACTTGCATTCTTCAGCAACATTGTTCGGAATACTCTGGATCCCAAACGTAACTCTTCCGCAGTTCCAGTTTGGCCGACAATACAAGTGACAATTTACAGCAGTTCCGCCTTCCGCCCACTCACCCACCCCTTCACAGCATTTGGAGATGAAACTAGGATACAATTTCCTGAAAATTACAAACCTGATTGCCTGCCAGTCGCACCCAGAACATTGTTTTAAGCCTTTCGTAAACGGTAAATACCTTTTTTAAAAAACTCAATCTCGTCTGAAGATATTGCGTCTGCCTAAAATTGCCATGCAGTCGAGCTTTTTTTTCACCGATAACGTATGTATTTATGTTTTCAGGTTAAACTCAGTCGGACTCCAGTCATGGGAAAGTTACATTTAGCCCACCTGGTTGACCTGGTTGAAAGTCTTTGACAGAGATAAAATAATTCCCGTTTAGTTAAACATAACATGTTCCTTCTAAACACGATTGGAAAACTAACATTGCTAGTATGAATTCTTTTTAAGTGGGTTCTGTAGTTCTAGATATTTTCGCGCGTTAAATTTCGCGCAAACTCAATTTTTCTCAAATCACAGAATTTTCGCGCAATCCAATGCCATACAATGTAGAGAAATACAGCGCCACTTATCTTCGCGCATTTTAATTTCGCTCTTTGAGTGGTATCGAGAAAAGTGCAAAATTAAATCAAACGCAAAAATATCTAGAAGTAGAGTATATGAATTTCTCACGCTCGATCGTCCGCCTTTCCATTACATTGAGCGTTTATCTGCAACAAGTCTCACAAATTTTGTAAGATTAATTTCAAGTTTTGCATGATTGGTGGGCATGATAACGACGAAAGCATGAACTCCATGGCCCTTAGCTGCTCACATTTCCTGATTGTTAACGATTTTTTTTAAATTACATTTTGATCTGTAAAGTATTCATATCAGCAATGATAATTGATTGCAACTTGTACCTGCAACTGGCCTCACAACTTTTTGCCAGATTAATTTCAAGCTGTTTGACTTGGGTTTACAAAAAAATAACGCAGACACACATGATGAGGATAATAAAACTAGGTCACTAGGTCAAGTATCTGGGCCACAACAACACGCATCAAGTACTCTGTGTCTGTGGACTATGAGTGCCTTGTGTATCTGCTTCAAACTTGGTGGGAATAGACTGTAGATAGGTATAACTTGAAGTGTTTCATTTACAAAACTATAGGTAACTAGGTCAATGATTTTGGTCATAGTGACATTAATAATGTAATCTTTATCTGCGGGCAATATGTGTTCATTGTGTTTCTACTTCCAACTCGGTGAGTACTGCGGGTATACCCACCCCATGCCTGCGTCACTGTGAATCAATGAAACTTGAACATGGTTATGTACAGTAACTACCAAATGTACACCCACGCTAATTGAGACCTTCCCCGGATGATACGGTGTACATAGAATTGAACATCAATAGAAAACCAACGCAAATATACAACGTGTATGGGGATTCGTTGAATGTTCTTATATTTGACCCCTAGTGAATATTTTACATATTCATTTCAAAGGATTTCTCATTAGCTGGGACTCAGGATGGTTGCCGATGTGAGGGCATACTTTTGTGCCGTCGTTGAATCTTTTTCTCGCATTTTGCATATAGGAAGCCATCCAAGTCAAGTACAAAGCCAAATAGTAAGCTCGGAATAATTGGGCTAAGATCTGCCAGCGTGGAGCATGTGGTTCGAAAATACGTAATATTTCTCCCTTCCATTTAGACCAAGCTAATTCTACACCATCATAGTATAAAACATTCCGAAGCATGAGAAAATTGCGTAGCTAGTCTATTGTTTTAATAACCCCAGACACGACATGTCGCGAGGACACACTGGTTAATATGACATCCAAAAAAGTAGATGTGGACAGAGAAACTGTGGTTGGTTGAGTAATCAGCCGCCTCAAAATAAAAACCTGCTCTAAATAAAATATTGGATTATTACTCAAGTTTTCATTTGTTTTTTAATCAAAATTCAAATGACCTAATATCATGAAATCTAGACCGCCACAGCTGGCTTTAGTTATATTGTCAACCAAGGCATCACAATAATCAGGACTAGCGCAAGTTAGTCATTAGGTCGAGTCACTTCAATCCAACAGACTTCAAGTAAATTGTTGGTCACGAGATCGTGTTTTTCTTTTATCTTTACGTTGTTCCCGGTAAAAATATCACACCACCACCTCTGCCATCTTGGTCACGTCCAAACAACTGAAAACCAGGAATACCAACTTCAATATTTGCAACAGAACCTTTAACCAGCTTTCAGACACACAGAATATATCGATATCATGTTGTTTCACCCAATGATTGACCGAGTCGACTTTGTGGATTAGAATCCTAACATTCAGGTGAGCAACTTTTAAATTAGAACACGACTTCGGACGAACTTTAGGAGCATGGCGACGGTCACGTGGACTTTTTTTGACGTTTTGACCCTTATGGAGTCCTTACGTGAACATAACCAGAATATCATCGCAAGAAAATAAAGTCTTTGACGTCAAGCGAATGTATAATACGAAATCGATTGTGTGCTATCACTGGAGAAGTTGCATCACTCGGTTTATAGGCCAATGCCTTTACTCAGGCATTTAAAAGCCAATGGGCTAAATAGTGTTTAATTAAAAATATGTCGTGCATACTTTTTACATAACTGATTGCAAGTCCAACGAGACAGTTATACTAAATAGCTGCAAGACTTTGCGAATTTGTGGTATTTTGAACATAACTTGATACGTTTGTATCTTACGTGAAGAACTGGCTGGGAGGTTGTGTGTCGCACACTTCTTTTGGGCCGATAATTATGTGCAACAATCCACAAACATCCCGTTTTTGCATCTACTGCACTGCACGTTTAGAGTATAGCTGGTTTTAACTCACCGTTGACACAGAGGAGATACAACACCATTCCATTTTTATTTTTGGACAACAGTTGCAGGTGGATTTTTTTTTGTCCTCTTAATCCTAGCTCTGTCATGTATTACGACTGAGTCAACATCATGTTTTAGGACAGAATCAACGTGAATATTAATGACTGTCAACATCATTTTACGCCTGAGTCAACATCATTTTACGCCTGAGTCAACATCATTTTACGCCTGAGTCAACATCACGTTTTTTGACTGAGTCAACATACTTACCTGGCGCGCTTCTGGCGCCAAGGCGTTACCTATTGGCAAAATAGATTCATTGGCCTTCTCATGCTTCTTTCGCTGACACATGTTCAAACGAAAGCACAGGAATAAAAAAAAAAAAAGACAAGATGACGTTAAAATTACCGGTCGTTGTCGACCGACTCATTTTATCCAGGACACATTATACTACTATAATTCAACCACTTGTTGAACATAGAGTTCGGTCTCCTCCTCACTGATAACTTATCGTGTGCCAAGTCCCACTGACAAGCCCAAGAGTTGTATCTGATGGGCCGAAGAATCCATCCGATTAAGCTCCAGGTTGTCCTGGCGACTTTAGTTTCAGTAGTAAATGTAATGGCAAAAATCAGAGAGTGTTGTGTTTAAAAGCAAACAGCTGTAGAGTGGAATCTCTCCGTTACGACCATCTAAGAGACTAAAAACGTTGTTTTACTGACAGAGTGGTCTCAATATAGAATTGATTGCTTTATGAAGGTGGTCTTAATTGGAGATTTTGCTGCATTTATTTCGTTTTAGATAGCCAGTTAAGTAAAGTTTCTTATTGATAAACGACATTTCAAAGTCCCACCAAAGAAGGAATATTTGATTGACTCCCGCTATTGTCCTTATGGAAACGATTGTGAGTTACTGCACCCCAGGATAATGTGTCGGTCTATTGTGGCAATAAATCCACATTTCCTCTATAAACGTCCTGCAGGGAATTAAAAACGTTCCGCACAGAATTAAAAAAACTCTGTGGACGAAATAAAAAATTCAAAAGAGCTTCGTGACAACCTCCTTGCAGAGAATTAATGCTCTCTGAAGACTATTTATTATGTTTCAAAAATCAATTCAAAGTTTCTGAAACGACCCCCGTTATCGCACCTGATACCACTATCAGATTAACAGCCTCGAGGTGGCGGTTTTATCTTGTAATAGGTTTTTATTTGTGTTTAACATCCGATGATGACTTAGTCTTTTTGTTTTCGCAGATTCTTTCTTACAAATCTAGAGTATCTACGGATATCTTAAGAATATACTTTTTCGCAGTAGATTATTTCCTATTAAAAAATAGTTTGGGACGTAATCTATTGTATTTTCAGTACTTTATATTTTATTTACAAGTGTCTCCGGCTGTGCCCAGATGACAAATCAAACTTACGCAAAGGAGGTAATGTCTAAAAGGGGAAGCAACATCCATTTTAAACATGTTTCAACCAATGTTCAGGTTACCTAAGGCCATATATGTGATTCCGGTAACCCGACAAACCCTACTGAAAAAGCCCAGCCCTCAAAAATTTTATGAAACATAAAACAAAAGTTTCAAACCGCCCTTCCCTGATAAAAATTGATCGGCCCTAGAAGCTTTCATCGAGATAGTGGCCTTTGTGTGCCGTTTTTTAGCGGTAAGTCAACTCAAACACAGGATTATATTTCAACTTAGTCTGGAAGGTTAACTTGCGCTGGGGAAACAGCATAGCCGCATGTCCAAGGTAATTCGGTGAAACAGCATAGCTACATAGCCTCAGTTGATGGGTGATCGTTATTGTAATGTTAAGCTAGGTTTCAGGTGTCCATTCTCCTAATTACAAGAGCAAACAATTGATATTTTTAAAACATGATTTAGTATCTTAACTTTAATCTGCCTGCTGTATCTGAAGCAGTCATCATCTTTAGTTTAAAATCAAAATGCAACACTATACCCTGGGAAATCATGCAAGTATTGGCGATCGCCATCCTGAACATAGCGAAATGCATTGTGGGGGTAAGAGGCGCAATAAATAATATACATCATAAATCATGTGTGATTAGTATAAGTTGCATAACATTATCTCTCGACCATCATTTGCCAAGACCTCTGTGTCTGGGTCAAACACCCATAAAATCGAGTTGAGTTTCACTCACTTGAATTTAAAAACCTGGCACAATCTCTCTGTTTCCCTGGAACTGAACTGGTGGTGACTCCTGGTGTGCATGCTCCCCGTATCATTCTCCCCTTTTGGACGCCATTACTGTCTCCTTTTTTCCAGTTGAAGCTCCGTGAACTTTCACTCACTCACTGTTTTAATGCTTTATGCACATTCCCTTCTGCGGAAAATCTTTTCTCAGTGGTCCGGGAATCTTCGGGGATCTGAAGAACCGATTTCTGTCCTGCAGATATGTCTGAAATAATTTGGTGTAGAGCTGGTCGATTGGCTTGACACCTAAATTTTCAAAATGGCGTTTTGGCAAACAGATCTCAGAAAGTGGGGGACAGTGCACACCTGGCAATTGCCTCTTTTGACAGACAAGTCATGCGTGTTGATCCAGTGACCACTCCCTCATCTTTGTTGGACCTGGGCAGAAGTTCGACTCACGGAATTATTACATGGCAGCCTGAAATGACCATCAGTACTGCTATGGTTGTCGCCTGCAGTTGGGTCAGATTTGTTCTTACAAGCATAGGCAGCAGGCCTTAGCTGCCAAATGCCAAGCTGATGCCACCGACCCCACAAGAAGAAAAGCACAGACTTACCCACACAGTTCTTCTACAGTCTCACGTGGCAGCTGTCTCTACACCACAACAACCACAGGAGAGTAAGGTGAAGAGATATTGGAGTCTAAAGTCAGGCAGCAAGGGATCACCTTCGGGAGATCACTAGCACCCATCTTTACCCGAAAAGACATCCAGTGCTGCTCTTGCCACTGACCCAAAGGTTGCCCTTGCTTTGGTGGCTATTTCAAAGAGATGCAGGCTGAGATGTTAAGTGCATTTGTTGCCCCTCTCAGCCACAGGCTGCTTCTTCTTTGAAGTCTCCTTCAAGGAAGTCTGCCAAGCATTGGCTAACCTGGAGGACAGAGATCTCAAGATCTCTGTCCTTCAGGTCAGAGCACTAGGAGCATCAGCCACACAAATCAATGCATCCAGAATAGAAACCTTCAGGTTCCCATCCGGGTATATCAGAACCTCAGCAAGTCCCAGTGCTTTAATTGTAAGTCCAAGATGTCCAGAAAGCCTCCAGTGC
The DNA here is from genome assembly GCA_964020975.1 of Hermodice carunculata. Classification (NCBI taxonomy): domain Eukaryota; kingdom Metazoa; phylum Annelida; class Polychaeta; order Eunicida; family Amphinomidae; genus Hermodice; species Hermodice carunculata. The sequence goes on along the minus strand of OZ026614.1, from coordinate 78,991,462 downwards.
CTTGGCAAACTTCCAGAGCTCCCAGAGCTCAGTTCATAAGCCAAGACAGGTGGGTGATAGAAGGAAGATACCAAGGTCAGTAGGGGTGCCTCCTGCCCTTAGTGGGTCTTTGGCCCCAGTAGTGGCGGCACCTAGGGTGGCCAAGGGGACCTTGAGTTCCCCACCAGCAGTGATGGCAGCCCCTCTCACACCTTTGCTGGCTTTGCCCAAGAGTGAGCAGTTGGTGATTCTGTTGGCTCCAGCGCTTGAGCCCGGTACATTGTCTCCCTCTCCTGAGAGGCAAGTTGTGCTCAAGCTCACATGAGGAACAACAGTTGCGGCCACAGACCCTGTCTTCCTCCACATTGGCCATCACTGCAGCCAAGTCAGAGCAGACTCTGCAGAAGCTCACTGTTTCTGCCTTGAACCAGGTCTATCTCAGCAACAGGACTCAGGAGATCACTGAACTCTCTTGGGACTAATTCTACCAGCAGACCACTGAGTCAGCGGCAGCTGTGGCTGCAGAAAAGAGTCTCCCAAAGACCCAGCAGGATCTCTCACAGGACTTTGGTGGCCTTCCTCAACAGGAAGGGTATGATGTGGTCAAAGAAATTGACAGAGTTAGCCAGATGCATCACCAGCTGATGCTCCCAAGACAACATCTTCAAGCATGCCAGTCACCTTGCGGCACATCAAAATGTCCTGGATGATCAACTTTCAATGAGAGGTAGGCCGGTAGGGATGGAGTGGCCGTTCCACCAAAAGGTCATTCAGTCAATGTAGGCCAGATTAGATTCTCCACTTGTGGATTGTGTCCCACTCACAAAAATGCTAAACCAACAGGCCCTAGTGGTGGATGCTCTAGCAATGGACTGGAGCAACCTCGTGGCATAAGCCTTTCCACCTTGGGGGATCCTTCCTAGGGTATTGTGCAAGGTTCTGTTCCACAATTGTAATCTGATCCTGGTCACACGCTGGCATCCAAGGAGTGATTGCACAGTAAACCTCTTGAAACCAAGTGTCGAGCCTCCACTACAATTACCAGCATGGAGGAAGTTTTTGGTGCAGCCACAGATGAGAGTGTTCCACATGAACCCTCAAGTGCTCAACCTCTGTGCTTGGCAGTTACCTCACAGCACATCCATGGCAGAGGCTTCTCAGTATCAGTCTCAGATAGAATTGCCAGACGAGGGCTTTGATCTTTTCTCTAACTATCTCGTCAGCTCAATGGAATGTTTTCTGACTGGTGGGCCAATAATGGAATTCCCCCTTGGTCTCTGCACATTGCGGATATTGTCAACTTCCTGTTGTATCAGTGGGAAGTCTCAGGCAAGAGATCGAGAACAGTGGAGAATTTTTAATCAACCATCTCCTCAACCCTTGGGAACGTTGTGGACATTCACATCAGGAGGGATCCCTATCTGTCTGAGCTCATTGCTCCTTCTAGGCCAACACAACAGCATCAAGACAGGTCCTACCTTGTTTGGACCTCCTGCTGGTTTTAGTCATGTTATAGAAGTGGCCCTTTGAATGCCTTTGAATGACCCAAAGCAGGTACAAGTTTTGGACAAGAAAAACCTGTTCACTGAGGGGTATTGGAGAAGCAAAATCCACATTCCAGCTCATGAATGACTCCAATGGTTGCCTGACCACTTGCAGGTAGCAATGAAGCCTCACTTGGGCTTCTTTGCAAAGAACCATATGGCTCGAGGTCTGGCTACAGCCTTCAAGGGTTTTGCCCTCCAGGCTATGGATACTGCTTTTCTGCTCAAGGAAAGAGCCTTGTATCCCATAAGAGCCCTTCACTGGTACCTTTCATGCACAGACAGACTCAGAGTAGAGGTCAGCACTCTTTCTACCACTAAGTAACCCCCATTAGGAGCAAGTTTGCAGAACAAGATTTCTTTGTGGGATGTGCAAATGGTCCTTAATGCCTATAAGATCTTACTGGGAAGGCCTGGTGCCTTGCAGCTTGTCTAGGTCAGAGCTCATGAGGTGCAAGCCTTTAATGCCTCCTGGTCCCTTCTGCGAAATGTCGCAGTTGTCGACATTCTGCGCGCCTGCTAATGGTGATCATCTACTACCTTTCCCGAACACTACTTGCGTGACATGATAGTGCTAGAGGAAGGCATGTGCGCTTTTGCAAGTGTCGCAGGCTACTTTGCTTAGCTTCCGATACTTGTCAGTTAGGCTTTCCAGATCTCATCAGAGTAGCCCTGACCAAAAAAATCTTGGTGCTATTGTGATTGATCAGAGGTAGTCTATAGGTTGGTGCATTTCTTAATGCGCCTATGGCATTGTGCTAAGTTGACCTAATCTCTGACCAGTATCAGGCAGTTTGTCGTAATGTACGGGCCTACTGATAGATAGATAGATAGATAGATAGATAGATAGATAGATAGATAGATAGATAGATAGATAGATAGATAGATAGATAGATAGATAGATAGATAGATAGATAGATAGATAGATAGATAGATAGATAGATAGATAGATAGATAGATAGATAGATAGATAGATAGATAGATAGATAGATAGATAGATAGATAGATAGATAGATAGATAGATAGATAGATAGATAGATAGATAGACTTTATTTAACCTGGGTAAAAACACAATAAGCAAAAAGCTTGTTTACATTGTGGCCCAGCAGTTATGGGATGTGGAATACAATCAGAGATGAATGAAGATGCAATGAAAGTCTTACAACAATAAATTAAGTAAAAATATAAGTTACGTTAAATTAAAAGATTAAAACAGTCTTAGATAAATGCAATGAAGGTCTTACAGCAATAAATTAAGTCAAAAGGAAATAAGTTACATTATTAGATTAAAACAGTCTTAGGTAACACACATGATACTGCGTTCTAAGTTTGTGTTTTAAAACCAGCTTCTTAAAAGACTGCAGGGTGTTTGCTTGACAAATCTCACTCGGTAAAAAGTTACATGAATTGGGTCCATTTTAATAAAAGCTTCTTTTAAAAATTTCACATTTAGGTCTTGGTTTAAAAAGTGTTAGAGCTGAGGTTCCTCGTGTAGACCTTTGGCTGACAGAACTGGTGTACCTTAACTTATTACACATATATTTGGGTGCTAGTCCATGCAACCCTTTGTACACTAACACGCATCTATGGAAATCAATCCGTTCATGTAGAGGCAGCCACTTGAGGTCCTTAAAGAGTGGGTCAGAATGTTCAAGATAGTCACTTTTGTGATGACTCAGGCAGCACGTTTTTGTAGCCTAAATATCCTGTCCAGCTGAGTCTGTGCACATGTACCCCATATCAAGTCGCTATAATCGATGTGAGGCATAACAATAGCATTGCACAGAGTGTAGGGTATGGTATGGAATTATTCCTCTTAACTTTTTCAACACACCAATTTTCTAGATATTTTTGAGCACAGTGAGTCAATATGGGTGGTGAATGTCAAGGTCTCATCAAATGCTACACCAAGTATCTTACCAGACTGTACTCGTTTGAGCTCTGCCTGATTTATGTTAACTTTAAACTCAGATAAATCTGTTAGCAACATTCGCTTAGCTGTGCAGAAGATCATAACATGAGATTTTGTAGTATTTAAAAACAATTTGTTGGTCTTGAGCCATGTAGCAATACAGTTTGCAATATCGTTTAGCTTTTGGCACAGTTGGTGCACATCCCGATCAGACGCAATAATGATAGTATCGTCTGCGTAAAGATGCGTTGAGGCTTCTTCAATTACTTCAGGTAGATCATTTATAAACGCCAAAAACAACAGGGGTCCTAAGATGGAGCCTTGGGGGATGCCAACTGTAATCTCCTTATCCTCTAAGAAAAAACCCCTGCAAAGAGTCTTTTGCATACGATGATTAAGGTATGATTTAAACCAGCTGATTGCCATAGCATCTACACTATATGATTGTAGCTTGAGCAAAAGACGATTGTGGTTGACGGAATCAAATGCTTTCCTCAAGTCCATTAGTATAGCACCGTTTACTTTACCATTGTTAATGTTCTGAAGCAGCTCACCATAGAGCTGAACAAGTGCTGTTGTAGTCGAGTGCAGGTGGCGAAAACCTGACTGTAGATTTGCAATTAGATTTTGAGAGTCCATATATTTGTAGAGACTCTCATGAACGACTTTCTCTAGTATTTTACTAGCAACTGATAGAATGGATATATGGCTGGTAGTTATTACATTCATTATTTGGTCCTGACTTATGAATGGCAGTCAACCTGGCCAGTTTAAAATCATCGGGAACGATACCTGTTGTTAACGAAAGGTTCAGTATCCAGGTCAGTCAGGGGGTGATGCCCTCTGCTTCGCTTTTGAAGAGCTGAACACTAATGCCATCCAGGCATGTAGCCTTTCCATTTGGCATGGATTTGATTTCTCTCAGCACATAATCCTCAGTAACTTTAGGAAGTAAGAAGATTATGTCTTCTGCCACTTTACGAGGAACGTTTGCAGGGCCGGTTGGTGTGTTGCACCCTTCTTCTTGAGCTAGTACTTCCCCCACTGTTGAAAAGTAGTCATTAAATTTATTAGCTATAGCCTGTGGGTCCGTTAAAGTTTTATTCCCATCTTTTATAGTATGTGGGACAGAACTTGTTTTTCCAGGTAGCAATTGTTTTAAGTGCTTCCACAAACATTTTGTATTAAAACCGTTTTCCTCGATGAGCGACGTGTAATAGTCAGACTTTACTGCCCGAATCCTGGTAGTAAGTAAATTTCTCGCATCTTTATATTCTTGGTGTAGGCTTTTGTTTTGACAATCAGCAAGCCATTCACTATGAAGGTCACCGTTACGGTGGATAAGTTGGAGGATCTCATCATTCATCCAGGGTTCGGATTTTGCTCTTATTCGCTTGTCTGTCCAGGTGGCATGCTCATCAGCGACATTGATAAATACACATTTAAAAGTATCCCATGCATCATTAGGATCTGTGAAAGCTTATACCACAGACCATGGGATTTTGTTAAGGTCACTGAGAAAAGATTGGTGATCAAAATGCTTGAAATTTCTGTATCTAATCTTTACATGTTGTTTAGAGCCATTTGACTCACCTCCGAACTTGTACACAGCATATATTAAGTGGTGGTCACTGATGCCTACTGGTGCTACACCACTTTTTGACACATATTGTGGACAGGAGGTGTAAATATGGTCTATAATAGTGGACGATGTAGGTGGCACACGTGTAGGATCAATTAGTAGTTGTTTGGTTTGATACTCATTCATTAGTTCAATAAGCCTGGGTCCACTTTGCATCAAATCAACATTAAAGTCTCCAAGTATGAAATGTTCTTTCCCCTCTGATGCCAGACGATCCATTAATAATTGAAGATCCCGGTAAAAGACCACTGTAGAATTAGGCAGTCTGTAAATTGAAGTAATGAGATACGGACGGGCACCATGAGGTGTTATTTCAATGGTCAGTGCTTCTAGGTTGCAATCGAGATCAGGGCGTATAAGATTCGGTATATTACTGGTAACGTATTGCCTGTTTGACTTTGGAGTTCACTGCCCTAAGTAACCATATACCAGCCCCTCAGTGCCTGCCAGTTTCATGACAAGGCCCTGTTAGATCTCCAGGTTGGATGGAGCTGAAGCCTATAGCTTCCACCCATGAGGCAGACACCTGTCATGTTGGCAGGCCAGCATGGGACGGTTCATTGCAATCCCTTGCTGGTCAGTAAGGAGGGTTTCTGATTTTGGCTGAATTCTTCTGATGGTGGCCTCAACTCCATATTGCTCTGAGGTTTTCCCTTCAGACGTCACCTTCTCACTCAGGCCGATAGTTACCCCAAGCTGCTGGTCCTATTCAAATGTGGTCAGTTTGCCAGTAATGTTACACCCGCTACCTATACACTTGGTGGCAAATGGTGGTCAAGAGGTAATGTTATGTAACTAACACAAGATATTTTTAAGTAATATCAGTATTAGTATGTATACTTACCTCTTAACCAGCAGAGAAGCCCCTCTGACCTCCCTTCCTCTTTCAACTGACTTCAACTGAACACTCTCCAAAAGAGGAAGGATGGTAAGGGAAGCATGCACACCAGGAGTCACCACCACTTCTAAAGGAACCAACAGGACTGTCAGTTTTTCAGGTTCAAGTGAGTGAAACTCAACTTAATTTCATGGGCATTCGACCCAGACACAGAGGTCTTGGCAAACAGTGGTCCAGAGGGAAGTATACTTACTAATACTGCTATTACTTAAGAATATCTTGGAGTAATGGGAGATTAATTTGTAGAAAGAATGTAGTGTGCTACTGGGTATATATAAAAGGACTTTTCCAGTCTGAGCGTTACCTGAAAATGTAAATGGAGTGCCTTGAAGTTACCAGTTGTGGGGGGTGGGGGTGGGGGATGAGCCCCAGAATAGGAATATTGTATCAAACACTGAAGTCACCCCCAGGCTATGAATTAAGTTGCAGCACTGTCCAGAGGAGCCAAGAGCCCCTGCTTGGTCAATGATGGAGCTTAGTGGAGAAGGTTGCCCAGATAGTGGATACAGGTCATAAATTACCGGGGAGTATTAACATAATTGGTATATAATTGACGGCTGAAAATTAGGACTTAAGACTGTAGTGGCTTGTTCCTGCTTGTATTTTGGAACAGTTATGCCCACAATAATCAAACAAAGGAATCACAACTTGTTTTTCTTACTATTCAAAAGGGGGCTCCCATATAAAACCTGAATTGATTTTTGTGGCCACTTAACTGTTTCAGTGCCAAGTTTTTTACTGAGTCAACAGCTTTCCTAGGCACGGTTTGGGCTCAATGCACCCAAGCCGTGCATAGGAAAGCTATTAACTCAGACCCTACATTCTCTGGAGCTATAGTGAAAGGTCTTTTCACATAGATTATGAATATAGAATCTTTATCATAATCAAGAGCAGTCCCCTTGAAATAGTTCGACTTAAGTCGCAGTTGGCATCAAAAGAGTTAACCATAAGTTCTAGTTTGGGGGGAGGGTTACCTCTTGGTAGATAGTTTACTTATGAAACTGTGTATGAACAAGGCCCTCTGTAGATAATTTAAAAAACTCTGCGGGATATTTTGTGCATTAATTCTCCACAGAAAATTTTTAAATCTCTGTTCACACTTTAAAACTCCATGCAGGAAGCTTAAAATCTCTGCATAGTATTATTAATAACCTGCTGGCAATTTGAAACTCCCGACAGGCTATATGAATTTTGAAGATTTGGTTTGTCATAAATTTTGGACAGTATGGTACTTTTGGATTTAAACAAGTGGTCGAATGTAACTCAGTGTCGTGTGCAACGGTCTATGATTGGAGCGTGATATGGTAAACCAAATTACATGATTTGGTATCAAGAAGATGGTGTGGGATGGCATATTATTTTTTGACGTATTTTATTGAGCCAACTTGATGATTACAGTTGACAGTAGTTGTACATTCTGAGGATCAATAACCATCTGTGCAATAAAACAGCATTCGTGAGTAACAATGTAGGGATACAAAAAAGACCTATTAGCATGTGAAGCATAAGAAAGTAGTATGTCATTTAAGACAGTATCAACTATAAAAATATTGTTGTTCATTTATAAAGCTGGCAAGAGATATACATGTCCACCTTTCACAATGCTTGTCTAATTTTTGTATTGCAATATAATTTTCTTTATCAATATATTGATGTAACAGATATAGAAAGATCTTCATATAGGGAAGCCTTTTATCTATTTCATATCTCCAAATATATTAAATGAAAACACAAAAAATCTTATTCAGATAAGAGAGAGATTGTGTGTATTTGTTCTTGTTCCAAATTAGCTATAGTTCCTGTTTCTTGGTATACAAAAATATACTTTTTCTCAAACATCTTTGATTCAATCCATTCAGAAAAGCTCTTTACTTAGAAGGGATTGTACTCTTGTAAACTGCATGTGAAATCTTGCACCATTTTTCTGTCGTAAGATCTATATTCATATCAATTTACCATTTTTCTATAGGAGACAGTGAGGCTGATGTGAACTCTTGGAGTAAAGTATCGTAAATAAGTATGGTATGTCTGTTGGTTTCGAAAATTTGTTGATACAATGAAGATTTATATTGTTTTGACTCTCTACTTGATCTTGATGTCTTGCATAAGTTAAGCCAAGTCTTCGGTATTGCTTTTAACATGCCATAATATATAATAAAGCCTACGTTAAGATTCCACTTTTCCTTAAATTCTATATATGATAATACTGTTCTACCTCTTTTAAACAAACGATGAATTTGTTTAATACCAGCATCATCGCACTGTTTCCAATAGACCGTATTTGCTCCAATTCTTTTATGACTATTACCACAAATACTGATGCCATACCTTAGATTCTTTTTCTGGATACCTTTCAAAAGACGGTTTACTCCAACTTTTTGCAAATTCAGTCCAGAAAACACTTTTTGTTTTCTGAAATACCGAACTTTTTGTGTCAAAATTGTACTTCCATATTTCAATTGGTATCCAATGTATGTAACTAATGTTTTCCATAATGCTGCCTCAACAGTACACAGGCTTTTTACCCATGAGGCTTTTTAAGAGCTAAGTATGATGGTTAATGGAGCATCTTTAATCCTCCATTCCCTGTAGTATTTATTAGTACACTGCGTTTAATTTGGTCTGGCTTTCCATTCCAAATAAACTTAAACATAGTACCAGTTAATTCTTTTATTACTTTTTCCCCTGGTCCTGGAAGTATTGATGCTAAAGATGTGAACTAACTAGGGTAATGCAATACTTTTTATTATATGTATCTTTCCTATGATGGTAAGATCTCTTCTTTGCCAAATGTTTAGGATCTGCTTAAACTTTTTGACTTTGGAGTCAAAATTATTTTGTTGAAGCTGAATTTATAGATTTGTTAAAGTCTGCACTCCTAGTATTATGATTGGATCAGTTGTCTATTCTAAAGTTAACTCTGGAGCTAAAGATCCTTTGTGTTTGTTGTGCAGGCCCTAATTTCAGTAATCAAGATTTTTTCAGATTTATTTTTTAATCCATATATATATCCTGAAATTTGGTTAACATTAAGAATGCCTTGCGTTAGGATTGTTCATCATAGTGGAGGAGTAGTGATGTGTCGTGTTCATATTGGCTTAACTTGTATATTTCTGAATTGATTTGGATACCTTTAATTTCATTGCTAGTACGTATTGCAAATGCTAGTGGCTCAACACATACAATAAACAGGTACAGGAAATCGGACAACCTTGTCTTATACCTTTTGAATGTTTAAAGGGCTCTGGTGCATGGCAAATATATATAACAGAACTGGAAATATTCTTATAAAGAATGTTTATCCATGTTTGAAAGAGGGGCCAAAATTATAATATTCTGAACATTTTAATTTTTGCGACCATTCGTCTCAATCATAAGCTTTTTCAAAGTCTATTCCTGCTAATATTCCTGGAATATTTTCTTCTTCACGTATTTCAATCATACCCAAAATTTGCAGATATTTTCACTAATACATCTGTTTTTTTACGAATCCTGTTTGATCATTGTTAATTAAATCTGGTTGAACTTTTTTCATTCTTACAGCAAATTCATTAGCTATTATTTTTTAAAGTCTGAAGTAAAAATGTTGGGCGCCAATTTTTTTGGATTTAGGACATCTTTATTTTGTTTTGGCAACATAGAAATGATGAGGTGTCGTTGTAGTGTTTGCTTGCTTCAAAATTTTCAGTAACTGCATTAATGAAAACCTTTTTACATCTGCCCTAAATATTTTACAAAACTCAATTGGGTGCCCATCGGAAGGGGGAAATTTATTGTTAGACATGCCTTTAATTGCATCAGCTATTTCTTGTTCTGTAAACAATCATTCACAGTTCTCCTGCTGAATATCATCAAATTTATTGTTACATTGGAAAAACTAGCTTATCACTATCATCATTTCTCTGTGGAAGAATATCTGTGGTATACAGTTCCTCATAGAAAATTCTCCATTCTATTAATATTTCTTTGGGATCTGTTAGAAGTATATTTTTATTTGTTAATAGTTACTCTATCACTTTTCTATTATAGTTTCTTTTTTTCCAAATTGAAAAAAAATAACGTCTGGGTATTTTCCGCATACCATCGCGCTCGGCTTTGGATAATGGCTCCCATTATTTTTTCTTCAAATAGCACCACTAGTGTTTTCTTTTTATCGGCTATTTGAGCAATTATATCATCTTCATTTAGTTAGTTAGATTGAGTAAGTTGGTGTTGAAGGTCATTTATATCTTTATGTAGTAACTCGATCTGATTAATATATTTTGCTTCTTTGCAATATATTCTTTCGCCTCTAACTTCTGCTTTTATAACTTCCCACACTACTCTGTGGCTGGTGTCTGTATTTCTGTGATTTAGATCTATTTTACTTATTGCCTTTTCGGTATGTTCTAAATATTTTTAAGTGATACGATGTGTTTAATTTCCAGAAATCCCCCCCCCCCCAGCATTCTGTTCTGATCTAATAATTAAAGTTACAGCACAGTGGTCTGTACGGAAGCCAGGTACATTGTCTGCTTTGTTTATAAAGCCATATGAACCTTTTGAAATTAAAAAAATAGTCCAGTCTACATTGAATAAGTGATGGATATCTTGTACGCCAGGTTATTTTTTTTCTTTATGATGCGATTCTCTCCACACGTCGATCAGATCTGTGTCTCCCATCCGTGCTTTGATTACAGATATGGCCATTTTATGTGTGGTTTGTCGACCACCTGCTTTATCTTTTTCTACATTCTGTATAGTTAAAATCACCCAGAATAATACGATTATCATTTGGCAGATTTTCTACAATATTGCTAACTTTCTCAAAGCGTTCAGGGGAATCACTGTTGGGTGCATATAATGCAGCAGCTGTAGTTCTTGAGCCATTTATAGAGATATCCAAAATGACGTAACGACCCTCTTTATCAGCTATGCTTTGGTGGATAGTTCTATTGAAGTTATTTTTAAACAACACACACTCCTCTTGCATTTCCTTCACCAAAGGAGAACACAATTTTCCCCTAATTTTTCGACTGTCTTTCTATTTCAGGAGAACTGTGTGTCTCCTATAGTATGAAAACAACTGAATGCCTGCTGTTTTGTAAGAATTAGAAGACTTCCTTTCTTTTTGTATCATTTGACAAACCATAAGCGTTCACCGAAAGAATACCTTTATCAGCCTTTTATGTGAATGTTTATGCTGAACTGAACCTTGTAAAGTTTGACCTTTTTTGCTTCTGATTTTCGAGAATGTACAAATTTTGATTTGCGCATACTTTGACGAAATGAATACAGGTTGGCTCTAAATGTTAGAAAACACTTACTACAAGTTTGAAACTTGTTACACACTAATACAAAACACCAGACAGGATAAAAGTTTGACTGAAGCTGGTGACAGTCACACTTACTGCCAGCAACACAGAAAAGACACAAGGACAAAATTGCAACGAAAATATTTAACAGGTCACAAAGTGTCATGAACCAGAAAGCTCAGGTCCGCTGACATACGATTTCTTTAATCTAATTTTAATTTTCTTATTTAAATACTGTCACAGCACTAAGTAAATGCAACATATGAATGGTTAAAATGAGAGGAAAAACGGTACATCTATTGCTATTGCCTAGCATAGAGAGTATGGGCATTCCCATGTCGCGTGCGTGTAGTTTAGGTTGCCAATGGTTCGTATAATCTAAATGGAACTCGACTTGTTATCTCTTTACGACAAATGGAAGTACATGTAATACTCATGTGCAAAAAAAAATCTACCATTTTCTAGTCATAATGTCCGAGGTTTATACACTAGTGATGCAGATGTATTCCCACATCCTGTGCCCTGCACAGTGAAAAACAATCTGAAAAAGTCATCCTTAGAGGTTTAGTCTCTCACACGTTGTTTGTATCAAACCACACCTGCTCCTTCTAAATTCCACTGCTTATGATCTTTATGCAGCTAGTGATCTAGTTATACAGAAAATATAGTTATGATAGAATTGTAGTCTTCCCAAAACAGGCACCTCAAAATTTAACTTCACTTGTTAGTATAGTTTTATGAGTAATCTGCACACAGTCCATGTAATCGCAGGCACTTTTTTGGCCCATTCAGTCCTAATATGTTTGTACTAAAAACTGAAATAGGCAAAAATTTGCAGCATTTTGGTATGTTGCCACAAATAAAATCTACTAATTCTGCATTCAGGACACAGTATGCAGAGCAAATGTTTGTGACATGTTGTTTACTTATGCAAATACACTATTTTAAGATCCAACCCTAGTCAATTTTGCACCTTTTCGGTCCAATTGTCTTGTTTTGCCTTCCGTCGTACTGACAATACCATGGGTGTCGATGGCCGCTTCTGTACACCTTCGGATCCAGCCAGTGGCAGCAGACCTATGACATAACAACTTGCCCCTGTTGCACCAGTGTCACTCAGTTCGACTACCATGGCAGAGATTGCCTCAGAGTTTTGACCTGCACCATAACATATTCCTGCCTGCTGAAAATCTGCCAGGGTTATCTTCTTCAGGAACCCAGTAGTTTTATATTTCCATAAAATGATGCCAGGGGTGGTAAATGGTATGAAGGCCCAAAAGCCCTCTGGAGTCGAAGCTCTTTCATTTTTGGCAAGAGTAGCTTCCTGTCTCTCTGTGTAACACAACCTGTTTAGTAGACTTTTCTGCCTTCATGTGCTTTTCTTTTGAGCACCTTTATACCTCTTTTTAAGACCTCTCGTCTATCTTGCCAGTTAAGACACCTGCAGATGAAGGGTCTGGGCTTCTGAGGATCCTCGAAGCGGGCACGAAGTGACCTGTGGGCCCTCTGTGTCACGATTACTGCACCTTGAATCTCCAGGAAATCATAAACAAACCCCTCCATAAATTTTACACCGTCTCTGGGGTCTTCGGTACTACTGTCTGGAACAATGTGTACAATTATGCAGTTTCTGCAGAGCCTGTTTGGTAAGTTGTCCACTGCACCCTGTAAGCTTGCTATCTCCACTTTGACCCTAGCCTCCAACGACATGTTGTTTCAGAACTTCCAACGACATGTTGTTTTAGAACTTTTTCAAAGATTGGGCAATGCCATATTGTATGGAGTGGACAGGAATAAAAACATGGTGAGAAGAATTAATGTAACATTATGCAGGCCTTATTTGGCATGTGTTATTTCTTGTTATTTTGCCCTATGTTATGCAGGCGTGGCAAAATGTTGGCCTTACACTTACAGTTATACGATGTCGACCTGGGCCCCTAACGTATAGGCCTAACGTCCCATGCAGAGCGTGCGAGTGTCCTAGTAGGCCTGTATTGACTTAGACGTTTCGCAGTGTTAAATGGGGGTTGATTTTGTGTGTGTTATGGCATAATATTTACATTCGGAGTTTTTGTTAGCATTGAAAGAATATGGACAAATTTTGTTTTCATCAGTGGATGGTAACATCATGTACAGCACGGCACTTGCCAGTGCCTACGTAACAAGCGGCTAGCCACACCCATAGCTCCTCCCACTGATAAACAAAAGGTCCTTCGCAGTGGCTATCAAAACTTTTACCCACAAATATTCATGACAAATTTAATTCTAGTATTACTGTTAATATGAATAGAAATATAAAAAACGAAGTCTGTCTGTCGCGATAGCGACCTAATGAAAAATGTCTATCAACAACCACGCTGTTACATGCCAATGACAACAACAGAGACAGACTTCATTTTTATAATGACGGGTGCGACTGAAGCTGGCGTCGTGGGCGTGGCGCACGCCAGCGCGCTTCGCCCCACTGGGACAACCAGCAGAATGGTTCTCATCATATTCTGTCTGGTCAATACGAACCCATTTATACTGACCGGCAAAGTCACCGTCCACTGAAAATATTGATTAGGGTTAGACGGGAACAAAGAAAAATCGGCGCCCCCCCCCCCCCCCCCCAAGCTATTTTCCTCTTTTTAAACACCATCTGCTGCCGGACGCATATAATCTATATGCCATATAGGATTTGTCACAATCCACTCTCGCGATCCCTGTCTAGTAATATTGAGTCGTCGGACATATTTTATTTTTAGCCCACTGGGCCACTTTATTCCTCGCAAGGCGTCTCGATTCCAAATGAGCCACTCTTCGTTGAACGGAAGTGACCCCCCCCCCGCGTACGGACTCAAATTTCTCCTTCACTTTAATTGGACGCCGGTGAATAAATTTACATTTTCATTTACTTTATTATTTTTTTAAGCACGTGTGCACAATTTAGCGATTAAAGTAAACTGGTTAGTAAATGAAAATACAAATTTATTCACTGGCGGCCCATCAGAACGAAGGAGAAATTTGAGTCTGTACGCAGGGGTCACTTCCATTCGACGAAGAGTGGTTTATTTGAAATCGAAACGCTTTGCAAGGAATAAAGTGGTCTGAGTGGGCTGAAATGCGTCCGACAACTCAATTTTTAGGCAGGGATCGAGGGAGTGGATTGTAACAACTCTTTTGGTATATAAATTATATGTGCCCGGCAGCAGAAGGCGTTTTTCAGGAAAACAGCGTGGGGGCGCCGATTTTGTTTGTTCCCGTCTAACTTCTAACCCTAATCAGTATTTTCGGTGGACAGTGACTCTGCCACTAAGTGCCAGTCAGTATGAACGGGTTCGTATTGGCCAATATGTGGGCGTGGGTTATTGGAGTGTGGGAGGGACACGTGTTACGGTCCGATATTAACGGTCGTGTGTTAGGGTCTCACATAAGCACACCAGGCTCTCTCCTATACTTGCAATGTTAAAAGTTAGATTGAATGTATATATGAGTATGACATTACTTCATGTGGGTCTTACACTGTAAAGGCATCTGTAATAGACTCCATGTGGTTTTGCGAGAGTGCTTGCCTGCTTTTGTGAAGAGTTGTACGCCTATGGGAGTATGGCTTTTGGGTCGCTGCGGCTGAAGTGTAGGAGGGAAATCGAAAACCAGTAGTCAGTACGCCTAGGCATCTTCCTGCAAACCACGACCCAGCTGACTGCGGGTAAAAAATCGACAACCACCTACGTGACATTATTGATGTAGGCCTAGATCCTAATTAATATGAAGTTAAGTATTCAATAGACACCCATTTGAGTGTGTAGACCTACAAATGCTTATTATCAGGTCAGATTTGACAGCATATAGCAAGGCATGTTTTGTTGTTTTTTTTTTTTGTTTTTTTTTTTTGTTTTTTAGGGTTTTTTTTGGGGGGGGGTGTTTGTTTGTTTGTTTTTGTGTGTGTAATCAATCATGTCTGTGTGCTTCGGATGGGGATAAAGAAAAGCCATGACTTGTTTCCCAATCTGGTTTCAAAAGAATGAATTACGTTCAGACCATATGAAAATAATGATGTGACCATGAAGCCCTGCACAGTATTTAGGCTGTATGCACCGGGAAACCATAACATTTAGGAGGACGATGTCCTTCATAGTTTAGCCCTTACAAAAACTTATATCTGCATATTTCATACAAATTAAAAGAGAAATGAGTTACATTCTACGCAATAACTGCGTAAATAAAAACATTTTATATGACTTGTAATTAATAAAGAAAAAGTTTACACTCATGATCTGGAAAGTTTCAGTAGGCACCATGGTGCAATGGCGACATAGTGCTTATAGTCCGAAGACCCTTGTTCCGAAAGCCCATAGGTCCGAAGGTCCACTAGTCAGAGAGTCCATTGGTCCGATGGCCCAAAAGTCCGAAACCCATTAGGGCGGACCATTTGAACCGGGGGAGGGGGGCGCACTGGTCACACGCAACAAGATAAAAGAAAAATGTTTTAGATAGAGACGAAGTTCTGATCAACCTGATCCTTTCATAATTAAGCTTCTCTTTGTGTTTAATAAATCAAAGCAGCTTCATCTTTGTCATGACAACACCTGGGAATTGTGCTTGTGAATTAGGTTCAACAGAATTTAGAATTAATATAAAATATTCAAGTTCCTACGATATTTAGATGTGTCCGAGTTTGAACTTTTGTTTTTATCCCCAACAGAAACATTCAGGAAAAGCCGGGTAGATGGATATATTATTACCTAATCTACATATTAGGCCGAAGCTGATGTCTTCAAAGTGTACAGAAATGTTTCAAATTATTTTTGGGAGTTGCCTAGATCCCATGCTTTCAGTTCTGTGGTTATTACGTTTGAAGCTGTGAATTTTTTTATTTTTTTTTAAGTATAGGATCACCAGCTCTCTTTTGGTACACATTGAATGTTTACCCAATTCAGTCGCATTACTGATATTAAAAAAGCCTTTCAGTGCGATCAAACCAAATATCGCGGCCTGATAAAGACATGCACACGTAGATTGTGAACAGATTCACCTCTGGAGAAAATAAAACTTTTCTTTTACTCTATTTCAGGGTAACGCGTCATTCAAAAAAATATGGAAGTAAGGAATGTAATGTACAAAAGGATCGTATTGTTGCTTGATTATTTTTATTTTACCTTTTCATTAATTCCTTTATTTAGTTTTCAATATATGGTCTATCAGCCTTTCCAACTGAAAGATAATAGGAAGTGATACTGCACGCAGTTGTCAGTGAATTTGGATAAACCGACGTCAATTTGGAAAACACAAAATGAATATATAACTACGTATCGAATTTATACACTAATATCATAAAAATAACCTTTATCTTTGTAAATGTTTCTCAGATGTTTCACCTTTCCACACATTTCGATACTCATGACACCCCTTCTCCTAAAAAGGGGGTAGGGAGACGAATAGGAAACCGATCTGTTCTCTATCTGGCTTAATCAATTTTTGAAAAATAACAAGATATTACTGTGTATCACGTGACAGATGAATGTCCGGGCTTAAGAGATAATATGTCTGTCTTCATTTGATTTGCTCATATTTTCTCTCCAAACCCGGACACTTTATTTTCCTCGTAAAAAGTAAACACCTAAAAATGAATAGGGGTAAAGTTAACAACGAACATTATTGCAAATCATTTAACAATGAAACAAAAATCTCCATGTTTATTAAACAAGAAAATTACTATTAAGAAGTCTAAGTGTCTCAATTTTTCCAGAACCACCCTATCTCAGCACGACAGTTGTGTCGGGAAGTAGAGCGAGCATTGCCCGACGGAACGGGGTGTTGGCTACCTGCCACGCTAGCTGGGACTAACGATGTAGACAGAGCGGGCACTAAAGACTGCAGAGTGTTTGGAACAGATGTGAAAGGTCTCTGAAAAGAATGTCCGTGTAGAATACTGCGCATGGCGTGCTGTTGATTTCCACTTGCAGTCCCATAACTGTTGACGGCGTAAGACGGATTGATTTTAAAGATATGGAATGCATGGAAAAAAAATTGTCCCACCCATGGGATGTGGTAAATGTATGGGCATAGTTGAATACATGGGTTTGGAGAAACACATTTTTTGTCCTTTTCAGTGTGCTGTAAATATGTTGAAATCGCGCCTTTTGATTTACCATTATAGTCTTTCACAATTCTGTTTTGAAGGAAGGAACGGTGGGGAGGGTCCCAGTACACTGGCGTGTGTTTGGAGAAGGGCAACTTTTTTAATGTGCTGTAAATATGTACAAATCATGCCTTTTGGTTTCCCACATAGTCCTTCACAGTTCTGTATAGAAGGGGGTAAGGACGGGAGGGTCCCACTACGCTGGTACAAATGTGACAGAAAAGAAAAGAATGAAAACTACAGGGCTGAGTGAACAGCCCGTGCTGAGTTAACCTAAGCTTGTTCACAAAATCAAAGTTGCAACTGAACAGACCTGTGTTGAGGAATTTAGCTACGTGCATATGACATTCAGAAGTATTTTCAAGATTTGCCTAAAGGAAAAGTCATAAAAATGTGAATTAGCACTAGAACGCCCATTGATTTGCATAGTAATCAATAGGAAATGTGCATTTACCGGTAAGTACCCGAATTTTTGAAAAACATCGTTCAAAATCAGGAATCCGCAGCAGTGCCACCTAGTGAACAACTTCGTTTGACCCTTTAAAAAGGAACATAGGCCTATCCACAAAGTTTTGTCTGGTACGCCAGTACTAAGCACCCCCCCCCCCCCCCCCGGCTGTATTTAGTCTGTGGGTGGATGGGGGGGGGGATTTTCATTGGGTGAAGAGGGTGTTGGTTTGAGGGAAAAGGGTTTTTTTCATGAAGAACAGCTATAAAAGAGGGACTTAAACATATCCTGACAACCAAACACTGAAACAGATAGGACCATCACATCATGCCAATTTGTTCCGCACAAACTCTCTGTTACGGATAAGATATGGACGTCATTTATAAGAAACATAATGTTTCCATGATTGCGGATCCTGTTTCTGCCTTTATTTGATAGACTAACAGGAAAAGTCTTTGAATAGAAATAAATGTTCGATGGCACTTTGACTATCTTTGTAAATATAATAAAGAGGCGGACCCTTTTTATATCCGGTTGACAGTGGTATCAGTGCCGTAGCCAGGCTGAGGCAGAGGAGGCACTTGCCTCCTCTGAATTTTGGCTGATGATGTTAGGAGTTAGCATAGAAATAGTTTATTTAGCCTCACCAAGACTTGTTAAGTTAAAGTTATTATACACAACAAAAACAAAAAGACCCTATTGTAACTAAGATTTCGAGTCACTCATAGTGATAGAAGATAAGAGCATCACGGAAGGCGTACTTTTTTCAATGATTTCTTGTATCTTTGCCCTTGGAGCAAATTCAATTCATATAAAATGTTCAAAAATAGTCACATTTAAGTAAAATTGTGAGAATTTATATGTGTGTAAAGTTTTTTTTTTTTCCTGAAAAACCCCCTAAATTACACCATTTTATGTGCCATTTTTCAAAAGTTTTCAATCTTGGGAGGGGGACACGCCCCCCCCCTCTCAAACCCACCCCCACCTGTACCCTTTGCCTCCTCTGTTTTAGAAGGCTGGCTACGGCCCTGGGTATTTATAATTATAATACAATGCCAGAATCTCCATATCATCAGATGTCACACAAATAGGCCTACCAAGATATTTTAAATCAAATAACGTGGTGCCAAATCTGCAATAGGCCTAATTATATCCCACCCCCATCAAGGACAATAATTTCTCCGTGTTCAAAAATACTTCAAATTACATTATTGGAATAACTGATATAAACAACCGCATCGCCGTTTGCTCTGTGTATGTGCATGTATTTTCTATTCTGAATCCTTCAGAGCCGCGTGGAAATTAAATTTTGTGTTTAAGCACTGAAGTATGGCGTGGCATTTCTTTGTGGCCAATATATCACGAAGGATGCGGTGAGAACAGAGTCAGATCGCGAGGCGATAGGGGAACGATCTGACAGAGTCTCACCGCCTGGAGTGATAGCGTAGGCCTATAATTGGCAACAATGAATGCAATGCCACGCTTAAGTCCTTTTATAATGTATGGTTTCAAGTTTAAAATCCCTCAAATTTGAGGCTAGAAAAGGATTAACTGTCTTATTATCACGCGTTATCATCGCTTTTGTTTATGCCGTTGACGTTTGCTTGCGTAGGCCTACTCCTTCCACTGCAGAATTTACCGTTTTAGAGATGAGCGGGGCCATATTTGGGGGCTGCAGATGTGAAGATTGTACCACTGTAAGTTACAACCTTCCAAATAGGCCTAGGCTCAAAATATTGATCATAAAGAACAGAGACCGAAGTATATCATAATTGTGTCTTAGGCCCACATTTGGCTAACCTGCAAATAGTTTTTGGAAGCATTTTAGAACGTTAAAAACCTCATGGGGCATCCCTAGACGAACAATGTCCTACAAATGTGACTGGCTGAATAAGTTAATGTGACAAATCAATATATAACGGTTGAAAGTGAACGACGATGGCAAGCAAGCAAATTCGCTGTGTGCTGGGCGACTTTCGAAATAGCTCGATCGTGTTCTGTTTGGGTTATTTTTATTGGACAGAGGTTTCTTAAGTGCAAGGTCTATACAACAATTATGACAGCACTTACCAGAGTTCATTTCCCTAGTCCTATTATAATGTATGGTTTCAAGTTTAAAACCCCTCAAATTTGAGGCTAGAAAAAGGATTAGCTGCCCTATTATCACGCGTTATCATCGCTTTTGTTTATGCCGTTGACGTTTGCTTGCGTAGGCCTACTCCTTTCACTGCAGAATTTACCGTTTTAGAGATGAGCGGGGCTATTTTTGAGAAATTTTTTAATCAGAAAGTTTGAACGAGCGAATAGGTCAGTGAGCTTGGGGCGCCATTTTGAGTTACATTATCCTTAAAAGAAAATAAACAGACAAGATTTAGTATATCGGGACGTGGATTGCCACAGAGTAGCAGGGGTGCAGGGCGAGGGAAGGCAGCAGGAGGGAGGTCTTCTAGAGGGGGAGGCAGGTAGTAGGGAGACAGGTCGAGGGTGGGAACAGACAGGACGGGAGGATGGGCGCAGGGTAGAGCTACAGGGTGTGAGAGAGACGACCACATACAGTGTGAGGACCGGGTGCTGTATGTGGGGCAAGTTCAGTGCTGCAGGACGAGCCTGCTCTCTGAACAAGGCAAGGGAGGAGAGTTTTAAGTTTATGTGTCGTGTGGGAAGTGCAGGAGGGTGGAAGTTATAGAGGCACAGCTGGCAGGCCTCAAGATAGAATTAGAGGAGGCTAGGCATAGTGTCAGGGCTGCAGCTGTTGACAGTGTTGTGAGCAAGGAGGTCCAGGATAGGGTGGAGCAGGCTGAGGGGGAACAGGATGGGGGGAGAGGTCAGGAGGGAGGCAAAGATGAGGGGAGGCAGATAGTGGCAGGGCCAAGTGGGAGGGGGGAACAGGAGGGACCTAGACTCTAGAGAGGCAGTGGTGATAGGGAGCAGCAAAGTTAGGAAGATACATAGGGTCTTTTGTAGGGTAAACAGGGAGCATAGGGTTAATGTGTGCCTTCCAGGGGCCAAGATTAGGGATGTTGAGGAGAGGCTTGAGGGGGGTAGTGAGCAGTAGTGGGGAGCGTCAGAGAGTCATTGTGCAGGTCGGCACAAAAGATCTCTCAGACAAGGGAAAGCAGGGGGAGAGAATATGGACAGAGATGGTGTTAGGCAGGCACGGGAAGCATCTGGGGAGGTTAGCGCAGTTAGACTGCGATGCTTTGATAATGGGGATATTACCAAGAATGAGCGGGTGGGGAGCAAGCAGGATTTGTAGGATTAACAGGAGGTTAGAGAAGTTACGTAGGCGGGGGCGGGGAAATAGCTTTTGATGTGTTGGAAGATTTCGCAGGGAGGAGGGATATGTTTGCCAGGGATGGGTTGCACCCAAGTCAAAAGGGATGAGATAGCCTATAGGGCAGGTTTACAGTGAGTGGGCGCAGCAGCAATAAAACTAGGAACCCCAGCAACTACCAGGTCAGTTCGGGAACAGGATAACAACCACAAGCAAACACGAAATAGTAGTAGAACAAGAGAGAGGGAGAGAAAGAAAAACAACATGAAAATAGGATATATCAATTGTAGAGGACTCAAAGGGAAGATAGCAGAAATAGAAGAGGTAGTTAAATGCGAAAAGATGGATATAATAGCACTAGTAGAGTCACACATTAGACAAGAAGAGATAGGGATAGTGACAGGCCCCGCAGGATATGATATGACAGGTAAAGCAAGAGAGAGTGGGCAAAAGAAGGGAGGAGGAGTAGGGTTTCTGATAAAGAAAGGGGTGAAGTGGCATGAAATCTGGAAGGACAGATGGGAAGATGATAGTGAGATCAAAAATGAGATATAGTGGATAGGAGTACAGAAAGATTGAAAGCACTGGAAATCACACACAGAGGGAAACGGACAGATAACAAGGAAGAAATACATGAAGCTTTATGGGAGCATTGGCAAGAAGTTAATAATCCGCACTGGGGTCAGGGAACAGTACCAGGGTGTCAAACAGAATACACACAGGATCAATGGGATCCAGAGCTGTGTGGCAGAGTCAGAAGTATAGAAGTTAAAATAGCAGTTGAGCAGATGCAATTACGTAAAGCTCCAGGACCAGATGATGGAATTCATAAAAAGGGGGCCAGAGAAAATTGAGGATAGTTCACAGTTGCTTTTCAATAGGGTTATTGAGAAAAGACAAGTACAAAAGGAATGAAATAAACTCAGGATTTCATGTATTCCAAAGAAGGACCCAGGAGGCCAATTTCACCTGTGTAGGCGTATTGCCGATTCGTCAAAAGTGGGAAAAATATTCAGTAGGATAATGTACCAGAGACTAAGTAGAATACTTGAAAGGCTTGGACTTCCAGGGGAAATTCGGAATGGATTCAGACCAGGCAGAACGGTAGGTGGTCACATCTTCACATTGACCCAGGTGTTAGAATTGTCAAGGCAGAAGCGGAAGAAAGTCTTCAAGGGTTTCTTAGATGTGGGGAAAGCTTATGACAGGGTATGGAGAGATGCCCTGTGGGAAAAACTAACTGAACTAGGATTTGGTTAGAACTTTCTAGAAATTCTGAAAGCATTGTATAAGATGTAGATTGTACACTCTCATTAAGAAAGGTAGAAGTAGAGAATGCACGCCTGGATATAGGCCTAAAGCAGGGGTGTGTGCTGTCCCCGATTTTGTTTGCCCTGTAGGCCTATATTAAGGAGTTGGGGAAACCAGTTAATGGAGTGTTATAAGGGAATAAAGGTAGGTGACCTAAAAATCCCAGGTCTATTTTTTGCAGATGGCATTATACTCATGGCACAGTCTCAGAAATAACTACAAGAGATGCTGAACATAGCAGGGGAATAGGGGAATAAATGGAGGTTAGAATTTAGTAAGGATAAGAGTAGTGATGACTCTTGGGAAGAAACCAGATAGGAATAAAAATGGAGAATTGGGCAGTTCCAAATTCCAGAAGGTAAGGAACCGTTAATTGAAATTGGGGCAGTTGACTAGTATGAATACCTAAATGTTAAAATAAAAGCAACGGGTAAAGGCATGTTCAGGTATCAGGTGGAGAAGATTAAACAGAAAGTAAATCGTACAAAAGGAATGATTAAAGTTACTGCACTGACAGTTTCAACAGAGCATACACAGAAAGGGGGGGGGGGGAAAAAAAGGCTGGGAGAAAAGAAATGAATTGATTAGGCTAGATAGCGACAAGGTAACTTAAAATTTCAGCGTACAGGGAGGAAAAGGAATGGTGGTAGCCCTTATAAGGGCTCCCATGGGAAAGGCCTGGGCCTCAGAGGCGGGGATAGGGTGAATCAGGGAAAAGTGGGGGGGGGGCTACAAGGGATGAGGATAGGGAGATATATCCAGAACCAGGGGCCCACCACAGCTGTGAGAGAGTGTGTGGTGGACCCTGCCTCGGCTCTGGTCCTGGAGAACATGGCAGCACGAGCTGATTAGGACAACCATGGTCTCTTCCACCTCACCTACTTTTTTTTCTAGGCCACCTGTGTCGCACAGGACCGCAGCACAGAAGCGGAGTGCCATGCCAATATTATTAGTATAACTCAGTGGGGGTAAGACATCGTGATATATCAGATGTTATATCACGGCAAACAAAGCATTTAATCACAGTAGCCTCGTTTTCACACTGTCTACTTTATTATAAACATCAACAACCAATCAAGCGTTGTATCTGTAGGCCTATATTATATCTGTGTATTGTTTCTATCATAAAAGTCGCGTGATATATGCAGCCGGTCAAAGTTCACTTCAAAAGCATTTACAAACTGGAGTAACTCCAGTCAATCACGTTCGGCCTACTACTAGTGGGGCAGGTACAATAATTAATTTGAACGTGAAGGTGAGGCAGTGGAGAACCACACTTGGCTGGACACCTTGAGTGCTTGATTTTCTGCTGCTGGGTGCATAATATTCATTTTGTTTTCTTTAGGAAAGGTGGCATTATATGGGTGCATGTCTTTGAGATTGAGATGAGAGTTCGAATGCCGTTTCGCTACATTCTGGACTTGAATCCTTGGGTTTGAAAGCATTTTCGTTTTGTCTTAAGCTTTAATCCGGCCTGGGGGATGTCGTAAAAAACCTTTGTCTGCTGTTTAGGCCGTGTATTCGAGTGTTAGGGCTTCCAGATAGTTGGGCGCTTCAGAGAAGAAGTAAGAGCATTAACTTGGGTGACATGTTTGGGGAATGAAAGGGAAAGGCGGTAGCCTTTATCAGGGCTCATATGACTGTGCACAGGACATGGGATTTGCCTGAGCCTAGGCGGGAAAGGATCAGAGAAAAAGTGCACTGTTTTTGCCACCTCTATCACAGTATCAGATATGATACTGGACCGCGGCAAATAAGCGGAGTACCTCAGAATTTAACTGTCACGAAACGTGAAGTGGGTCAAGGTGTCTAAAATTTCAAGAACCATGTGTTGAACTGTTCATGCAATATTATGATGCAAGGCAGATTGTTGCTCACTCTCTGTTTTACAAGCGTGTATGAATTAAAGTAGGCCTAGAGGGAATCTTTTTCTCTGATGCAGTCAAATTCCGTGTGGTAATTTTCACAGAGCGGAAAGAAGTACGCCTCTACAAATGTAAATATGGCTGTTATTTGCCGTGCGCGGAATGTAAGAGAAGTCTGGTTGTTTCCGCTTTAAGTAGCATAGTGCATCTCCTTTTCAAGTGACTCCTATTTAAATTTCGTAAATTAAATTTCATTAGAGACTTTGTGTGAGAAGCCACACAGGACTTCTGTATTCATGACCCAGCATTTATTCTGCAACGCGGAGATAGGCCCACATTTTATCGACATGAACGACCCGAGCCGTCACATTATACGATATCACATCACCAGTTCCTAGACTCGTCTTTTCATAATCATTGAATACTCCTGATGTAGATATCCGTTACTTATGGTATGGCATGACAATATTGTCTTTCTAGGATAGCCAAACGCTGCGAATTGGCATGCGTGAATGCAGCGATCTTCCGCGCCAGCTGGCAGGGATCCGTTGGCAACGTTATTTCAGCTTCAAGTAACATTAGTTTTGCTCATTCCAAAATTTATATTTTTTTCGATTATAAATTGTTAAATTTGTCAAAACAATGTCAAGAGAATGCACATGTTATCCACTACATGTGCAACTTGCATGCCCATGTTGCGCTGTGCATGGGCCTACAAAAGCGATTGGAACATGTTATGTGGTGCACACGATTAAAAAAACTGGGCCTACAAGACAATATGGAAAAAAACATTCAGAATTTGTAAGTAGTTACAAAAAAAACAAACAGAACATTCATTCCTGAAATGCAATCACCATGCGTGAAATCATTAGAAGAAAATGAAGTCTCATCTGCAAACACATCAACTGACGAAGGAAACTAAGGTTGTCACAAGAATCGACATCTTCTCCAAGCACCTCTAGTCTAGGTCACAATCGAAGCACAGCAAATTACAATGCTAGACACGTGCGAAGTAATTTAAGAGGCTGATTTCAAAATCAAACTGCCCCTCCAACCCCCCCCCCCCCCCCCCCCATTATCTGAGCAACAAACACCATAGTATGTGGGGGGGAGGGGGGAATCTGGTCTAATAAACAACACAGAGACAAAGAAAATAACAACACAGATATTTCAATTTGAAGCTTATTGTGACTGCAGGTTACCAGAATCAGTTGATGACATGTTTGAATGTGTATCGCGTGAAAATTTGTTCCATTGCTCATGTTATACGGTACACTCAAAATTGTGATAACCAGGGATTTCTTATGCTACACTTGCGGAGCTGCCTATAGTATGGAGATTACTCATATCTGGAAAAAATGTGATGTTAATTGTTGAGTAAACGATTGAAAGTTGGTCGCAAAGCATCCACCCATAAATGTCGATATAAGTCACTAATTATTTGTGATAAAATCATAATTACACTTGCATCTTAATCCTGACATATTGGCGACAAAAAACGATGCTGCGATTTTTTGTTTGGTTTCGTTTTTCTGTTATCCATCATCAAAGTTTGACGTTTCAATTTTCCCTTAGATTTTCAGGGTGTTCATTTTCTTCATTTCATAGAAAAAAAACGAAGCAAAATTTAGAAAATCGCTGAATCGCTTTTGCAGTTCAGACATTCGAGAATCAAAAGCCATCAATCGGATTAAATTTCGCCCAGTCGTTTTCTTGAAATAACCATTCTTAGGTGGGGTTATTGTTCTATTATCCTTTTTAAGAAAACAAACTTCAAATCAAAGGCCTTTGATGTTGATCATTTGCCTCTGAAACAATACCATTTGCTCAAGTTGAATTGCTATTTGTACAAAACGTAGTAAACATCGTCCCTTAACATTTGGGGAGGCTGTCAATCAATTTTTGGCCAATCGCATGAATAAAAGAGCCTTTGAAGTACGGAAAACATTATTCAGCGATCTGTCAAAGGGTGACAGCGACAGTCCGGTTTTCAAAGTGTGACGTCATGGAGGTGGCCCCGTGACCTCAAGCCTGGCAACGAAAGTTGTGTTCCCTTGCTTCGGTGGGGCGGCCTACGGCCGCTCGTGGTCAGTGCACGAATGGCGGGTTTGGTCTTCCGCCCCCTACCTCTTCATCCCATTTTTAGGGATAGTGTTTTATTGTATTTACTCCTATCTGTATACTTTATGTAGTTAGCTTGTTAGACTTGTCTGCACACTTTACCTATTTAGCTTGTCATTATTTTCTAGTTATTTTCTCAATGAGTTTCATTGCTCTTTCCATCCTGAGTTTTGTAACGCTAATTTGTGTGTTTTCTCTGCCGTTCACGTTTATGCTTATTTCGATGTGTTTATTTGTACTTTATTTCCTCATCCCTGGGTTTCGATAAAATATTATTATGTATGTGGGTATTGTTGATTAAAGTGCCAGTTTTTTTCCCCGCCTGTCTTTGGTATGCAGGACCACTGGGGTAATCCATCGCGGCACGGCCTTTGATTTTGAAGGGACATTGTCTGACGATTCCCGCTCCTCTTGAACATTTAAAGTCTCCCTTCATTAGAACGCAAAACAAGCAAGATAACTATAAAGTAAACCACTAAGGCTATGATATGTTAGCATCTTTGCGTCTCTTCCCTGCCCACAAACATAGTTTTGGCATGCCGCCTTGTTTCGCATTGCCGCCCTGATACCACTCTCCTTTTGCCATGGGCCGTTGCTACCTGCAGCCACGTAACAGGCTGTTAAGTATGAATGATGGGTGGCATTGTTCCGTTTTTGCGGCCAAAACCCAAAAGAATGACACTTGGACGTTCGGATGTCCACATGCCCTGTGTGGTTTTTGGCGTTTTTCTCATATTTCTGCTTTAGTTGCTAGTTTGAAATTTTACAACTAATAGAAAGGATATTCATCTTGTAAAAACAGTTAAAATCTCAAAATCGGCCATGCAACGGTTTTTGGTGTCTTACCTGTCCTTAAAGTACTGATTGATGTCGATCGAGTCAATAAAAGAGAAAAATCAAATATATTTAATTCTTTAATTGTATTCTAAGAATTGCGCAAATAAAATAATTGCTAATTGTTATGTATTTTGTAGCATTCCAAGAAATCAAGGCATATGGTCCATATAGCATCAAACAGGACCTGATCAAACCCGGACTTTGACCTGGAACCCTGTCCCCTCCTTGAATGTCACTATGGATAGTCTCAGTTAAGATAGATGATTCTTTTTTTGTCAGAATTACCTTTGTTCCTACTTTTGCACTGCTTCCGCATTTAAATGTCAGTAACATTTTATATGCCATTAATCAGAAAGCTCCTGTGTGGGTTTACTCTTGGATTCATGTTACTTCAGATGTTTTCTGTTTCATCTTATTCTCAAATAATGTGTGGCCCCAACATCTTCTGTCTCATCTTTTACTTTTTCCTATCAAGCTTGTAGAATTTACCAAAATTTGGCCAGTATTGCCTGTAGTCTTTAATTCTTTCTATATTAGCATAAATGTTTCAAGTTTGATTACTCCCACACTTGATCTACATTCAAACGTACGAACCTTTCAAGTAACTGCCATGTCACTTGTCAGGCTTAACGGCATTTGACGTTAGGCATTTTGACCTCGATCCTCCCCTCCCCCCCCCCTTTTTTTTTTTTTTTTTTTTACTTAACGTCAAAAGTGAACCTCTGTGACATGCACCTGATCTTTTCCTTGTGCATCAGGAGTCTGCTCTCGACCATTATAGTTGCCCTATTAACACAGGCCTAGGGCTGGTCTTCTATTAAACTTGTTATTAGGCCCATTAATCATGAAGCCCGACATCGAATTTATATTGAGCAACTTTTCACCTCCAATCGGTATGATGTGATCGCTGGTTTTGTCTCTGGCCTAGCCAGAGAGCAAACGTTAGGCATGTAGGTGTGCTTTAGCTGACTACAAGTGAGGCTATCAAAAAATATAAATGTGGATTTAAGGATAGCAAAGAGTCATTCAAAAGCATAGCGCAACTTCAAACGCATAAATTTGCAGCTGGCCATTTAAAACCCTTATCGGCAAAGATAGTCCTTGTAAGCTTACATAGGCTTATCAAGATCAAAACATAAGTCTCTGTGCACTATAAAGAGAGGGTGTGAAAGGAGGTCTTAGCAGACTTTAAGTATCTTACACTTAACTAGAAAGAAAAACCGTATTCATAGTTTACCCACAAGAACAAAAAAGAACTTTATTTTTCATTTTGGGCTGAGTCAACAGCTTGCCCTAGCACAGTTTACGCACTGCGCGCATGGTGCGCCGTTAAAAACCTGTTGACTGGCTGAGACCATGATTTCTGAAACTGAATTTAGACTAGGCGTGCTGGTACTTGAATGAAAGGTCTTTCCACGTAGAATTTGAATATCGAATTATCTCATCAATATAAATCGTCTTCAGTACTAACGTCGCTTACAGCAGCGAAAGAGATGAGATTTACAGTTGTGTCACTGTACTAGAAATACATCTTTACACTTGATGATTAAACATTTTTACTCTGAGCATTCACGACATGGAGAAAATACACATTCACCCATCTTTGAAATCTCGGCTTGTGTATAACCGTGTAGAACGCATAGAATGCGCGAGTCCACGACCATTTACCCTCGCTAAAATGAAAGAATAAAAGTTGGATATATCTATCATCAGTGTGTTTATGAAATGTTTAATGTTTTTTACCCTTAAATCGTCATTTTATATTTTAATCAACAGCTTTCCTGGCCACATTTATAGGATGCCCAATGCTCAGAATGCACCGAGTAACGCTGTTGACTGGGGTTTAATTGTTCTCTTAAAACCTCTTTGTAACATTCATTTAAATTGTTTTGAAAAGTGCAGGGTAAGAGACTCTGTACCGGTTTCAAAGACACAGTAGGTATGTATCTTTAATAAAGTTAATACATGTAATATAAAAGCTCAGTCGAACAGATTTTATAAATGTGCCAGTAACATCAGGACTATATTTCAGGGATGGTAATGTGGCAGCTTCTGTAGGCCTATTTTTTTTTAGCATATTGATATATAGGTCGACCTGGAAGTCGCTTTGTTTTTTTATTTTCCCCCACCTTCATATTTTTGTCACCCTTTGAGCAAATTAACGTCAAAAGATGATGACCCCCCCCCCCCCACCTACGCCGAGACAATACCTTCATCTTCTATTTCTTAATTTGAAGTCCTGTATGCGTCTGTGTATTAGTGCTCACCATTTTCATGTTACATTGTCATATTTGTACAAGAGGCTTCAATATAGGCTTGTCAGCCTCTTGGCCAATTGTGTAAATTAAAATATGTTTAAACCAGAGAAAATGATCATGTTCAGCCACATTGATAAAAAAAAAAATGATCAATTGTTCAGGAGGAAAAACAAGTTTGTGTTGTGCCATTTATTTGCGAAGGATGCAGATCATGAATGACTTTTAAGATTTTTCATTGTCTCTGACTTGCCGCTATTTACAAGGCATAGCCTTGCATTTTAGAAAGAGTTTAACACCCATTGCAAGCTGTGCTGCATAATAATACAATTGCATTTTTAAATTCAATTTCTTTGTATTTTTATGTTGAGTACGCCAGTTTATATGGCTGTCAGATTCTTCTGGTTGAGTTTAATATATTTTTTCTTAGTTGTCAAATTACGTGTAAAAAGCCGAGCGCAGACTTTTTCACAATTTTGCTTCAACAAACTGTTTTTCCCAATACACTGTGAACAAACTTTATTTACCAGCCCGTTTTGTACGATAATTTTTTTGTCATTGATAACTGAGCAACTTTTTTTACAAAAAAAAAAAAAAAAATCAATTATCCAGCCTTTCTCTCTATAGTATCGTTAAATCTATAAAAGCAGACCCGAACTATCATTCAGACATTGGACCCAACCATAAAAGGATTAAATATATATATAGAGGATATATATATAAATATATATATATATATAGAGAGAGAGAGGATATATATATATATATATATATATATATATATATATATATATATATAAAGAGTTTCAACAATACGTTAAAAAAGGTTGAAAAATATCGCCGTGTGCCACTTTGCAATAGAGTTCTGATTCATCATAAGGTCTCTCACTGAAAAAGGCTTCATGACGATGTAGTTTCATCTTAGGCCTATTAATTCATAATTGTGCTAACACCGTCACGACAGCCGTCCGTGACCTGATCGCCAAATAAAAAGTTTTAAAATTCATGAAACAAAATTAACATTATTACAAGTTGCCATTTAAAAAAGAGGTGTTCTGCTTCATCATAAAGTCCATTTCTGAAAGTAACAATATCCACGCAGGAGGAAGCAAATCGAATCGGAATAAATACTTTGAAGGTTAACATTTGTAACAAAAGATGAGGAAGCTCTCGTGAAAACGCCCGAATTTGTCCATGTGACATAATTAGCTTACTTTTCTTTTTAATTGACATAAAACTTTAACCCGGTCGATTACACCAAAAAGGATCCTGTCAAAGTAAGGGAATTGCATTTGTTGCCGACAGTGAATTCTAAGCAACAAATTACCTGATGAGAGACTCAGACGGCTACCCCGTATCAAAGGGGTAGCTGTCTGATGGGTTTGCCGTCTGAGACTGTCGTCAGGTGAAGAAACAAACAGATTGATTTCATTTCCAGGTAGATTATGGCTGGATCAAGTACAGAAAAGGATGATGCCCACTGGACAAAACATGAATTGATCGTGCAGGGCGCCTCCGCCCCGGGCTCTTGGCCTATTTGTATCCGTGAAAATTACAATGAATATGACCATTATAAAACGATGTGGGGGAAACCCGCGTGGGGGGTGGGGGTAATCACAATCTGTCGGCCATATATACCAAAGATAGACTTAGCAGGCGGATATAGGCTAATCTTTGGACAACTATACGAGACCCCCATATTTGGCTGGACAATATACAATGACAGGAAATATCTTTGCCACAAGAGGATGTTTTTACCAGGTAGGTTGGCCGTTACAACCTACCCGACAGTACAGGTCATTTGTAACATAAATATGGATCAAAAGTAATGCTAATAGCTGGACTCAAAAATATATTTATTACATATGGCAATATTTTCCAGACGCTGTTTTGTCACGAAAACGAGTTTCATAGCTCTTTCTATAAAGTTAGTGTTCTAAACTGGTGGCTTCAAAATTGAAAAATAAAACTCTCCATCTGGTGTGCTTTTTCTGCAGGTCTTATCAATTGAGCTTTTACCTTGAGTCACAAATGTTGAGAACAACATCTGTTTGAATCAAATCTTGTCTCATGAGTCACATTTTGACTCCTAAATGCGTGTCAGCTACCACTTTAATTGTAACTTCGCAGACCATTACCGTTACGGCAGTGATTAAAATTGATCAACATATTGTTGAAAGAATGGCTCATGCAACCATGAACTGGGACATGCTCAATACACCTTCTGACTGCAAATAGGCCTATAACAACATGCATCTCATTAACAATCAGCAAGCAGGAAACATAGGCTACATGGTATCTGTTATACTGTTCTCAATTAACGTTTGGTACTTAGGGCTCCCTGTACAGTTCCATCAAGCATTTTTTTTCTCTTAAGCCACCTGTTAGAGATTCATATCCGAATTTACCCCTCCCCCCGCCAAATATAGACTGGGTCAACAGCTTTCCTCAGCAGTGTCTCAGTTAAAGGCTGTGGCACGAGCAAGGCTTGTCGCTTGTGGCTTTCTCATGGAAAGTGTTGCATGTCGTTTAAGGAAAGCACAAAATTCTATCTGGGCCAGCCATTTTGCTTCACTTTATATTGCGTTGGCATCTTAATTTCATGCGATAAAGTAGACTTGAACGTAAAGTGCCTCAGTTGTCATGGTGACAGTCAACAGTATGTGTCAGATGTTTTCAGAATGTACCCCACTGTAGTTTCCCTTCCATATCTGCCGGGAACACTCTCGTGTGGGGGTTGTACCCGGTTTTGGGCGGCTGGTCTATACCCTCGTTCTCACTTTGACTATAATTACGCTGTTACGGTCTTTTTTTACGCACCTACCGTGGTTAGGTCTGGTAAAGTTTTTTTTGTTTTATTGGTTAGTGTCGGCAATACTTCAATCTTCGATCCATACCCGGGGAACTATATTCCCGTTCAAACCAAACTATCATATGGCACAACAACAGGTCTTGTGCAGATATTTCATTATTCTTTATGATAAAAGTACAAGGGAATTGTAAATTACTTAGATTATACATAAAGCAATTGATCTTATCAAAACAGATTACTAAGGGGCGGCACCTTTGATGACATTGTGTCAGCTCTATAACCTTAAAACTCGAAAAGTATTTATGCGCTCCACTTTGCGGCCTGTAGCAGTGCAAGGTTCTTTGTTGAGGTACGGTTTTGGGGCAATTTGGGGGGGGGGGGGGGTAAAAAGCCAGGTTAAATGGGAATAAAAACAGAACATAGCTTCCATGAAGAACGATAAAGTTTATTGGACCCTCCTCGGAGGAACCGTTTTGCCGAAGCCTTATCACACATGGGCCCCCAGTGCCAAACTGTCCGGTAACTCTCTAGTGCTAGAGGTACGACAACCACAAAAATATTCATTTCCGGAAACAAAGAACAATAAGTTTGCGGATGTAAATGTGCCTCAATATACATCAAAATTAACTTGTATTGTCACAAATGATGTAATAAATGACTGATAATTCATAAATTTATAGACATTAAGGTTAGAAACAGGTTTAAAGAAAATACCAACATGCACCTCCAACACAAGAGAGTACCGAACAATTTAGCATTAGGGGGCGCATGTGTGAATAATCTCCTGCGGCGATTAATAGGCTTCGGCTACGTTCTGCTACATTACAAACGTCCCCACCTATATATGTGCCAAGTGTGACCACCATACGTTAATCAATAACATCCGAGAAATCGAGTAATAAGTTTATCAATTACGTCCACGAAGTCGAGTAAATCTACACATTTTGTCCACAAAATCGTGTAAGCCTACCAAATTTGTCCACAAAATCCTCTAAGTCTGTCGATTTTGTCCACGAAACTGAATAAACAAAGGATTCTGTGGAAAATCCATCTCGATTCTGTCAACAAAACTGTCAATCAATTTATCAGTTTGGTCCCCAAAATTCTAATATAAAATTCACATACTTGAACAAATTTTCACAAAATTGTAACCTTTATACGATTCTGTGGACGAAATTGCCAAAGAAAAGCACACAATCCAATCAGTTTCACCCAATGCAATCTAGCCTATTGTTTTCATTTCTGTGCGCATGGTTTTGAAATTCGTCCACAAAATGGAATGAGTTCACATTCTATTCGTGTGTAAGTTTGTTATTTCGTCCACGAAATCAAATAATCTTTCAATTTTGTTGAAATTATTATCACGAAATTCAAGTCAATTGATTCTATGACCTCCGTCGGACATTTTCAGCGAAGCGCGCAATCACTAGATGGGGAGTATTCAAGTGTATAGTAATTATAAGGCAGCAATATGAAAAAATCTCAATTGTTGAGGGTGGTCATTTAAATCACCAAGTATCTATACACATTATTCAAGATGAAATTAATATCCAGTAGAAGTTATTTAGACGATTTTTCACTTGTACGCTACACAATGAAAACATAACAGGACCTGTAGGCATTCTTACAAGTAACGTAAACAGAACCATCCATTTTAAACTCATTCTTTTCTTTAAAATGTACAATAGGTCAGCTCCACAATACCTACATGATCTCGTTCCTCGTGACGTTGCATTCACTACTGGGCGCCTTTTGAGAAATCGTACTGAATTACGCCAAATTAGGTTCACCACCAATCGCTTCGGCGATTCATTTCTCCCGTCTGCTATCAAATTATGGAATAACCTCCCGGATGATGCTCGTCTCACTAATTCCCTGCCGCAGTTTAAATCTAAATTAAATCTATTACTCTTAAGTGTTGACAAAAAGCCCACATACTTTAAACATGGAAGTCGTTTTCTGAACATATGCCACACGCAGCTACGTCTTAACTTCTCTGTTTTAAATGCCCATCTACATCATGTCAATATCCTTCCAGCCTCAACGTGTGCATGCTCTCATACCACTGAAGATACGAAACATTACCTTTTGTTCTGCCCCAAGTTCACTGTGCAAAGGGTCCGTCTACTGAACACTGTGTGTCACTTACTCGCTCCAGGTGTAAATCCGACTTTAATAGTTCAGTGCTCTAGTGACATTTTACTAAATATTCTCTTGAAAGGTAGTGAGGGCTTGCCAGACACCGATAATGTATTCATCTTTGAGGCTGTTCAGTCATTCTTATCAGAATCTAGACGTTTCATCTATTAATTTAGTATATGATCTAATTATAAGTCTCCACTATCTGGCATCAATTGTATTATTCGTGTACAAGCATTGAATTTAGTCTTCTGTTCTCGTCCAGTGTGTATTGTATATATTCCTGTGCGTCCTTTTATGTACTGGAGAGCCTCCAGATTAGTCTTGGTGTACTATTAGGCAATCCAGAGAAAATAAATATGTTTATACTATTATACTAACCATCCATTTTAGGTGGACAGAGAGGCGTTCAGCTTACCGAGATCCTTAACAACTATTTAAATGCCAAATGTATTTTGTGTGAAAAGCATTTGAAACACGAACTTAACTTATAATGACCTCAATGGCTTTTTGTCCGCTGATCTTCAATCTTAAAAGGAATGACCACGGTGTCCTCAATTGACAGCCATGTGTTCATTTTCGGCCGCAACTCACAAAACGGCACTTTATAAATACAACCCTGCATTAATAACTTCTGCTGAAGGGATGGCACCGTCAGTCTTCCCTTTCTTTTTTCACTCCCATGAGTACTCTTAGCATACAGGTCAAAAATCGTGTAGCAAGAATGAAAGCGAAATACGGCAATTACAAAACGTCTTCCACGTCCAAGATTGATGCTGAATACAAGGCGCGTGTGTGATTCTAATTGTTTTCACTTGGCTTGTGAGTACCGGCCACTCATAAGTTATTTGTCTTTCTAGGTTTCAGAAAATTACTGTTGTAACGATTGTTAACAATCCTTAAAGATAGCGATTATTCCAAGTATACTTTGTGCCTTGTGAATTTCCTCTGCGCCGAAATTGCTTTCATCAGAATAAAAAAAAAACAATAGCAAAACGACCGTGACGCAGTTCTGTGCTCACCTGATAATCTAAGGAAAAAACGGAAGTTCGCTGTATATATCTATATCTATCATAAAGTGAAAGCAAAATCGTCCTGTGAAGTACAATGACCAAGCAGCCCCCCCCCCCTCCAAAATGCATAAAAAGTCTAAAAGTCACTGTAGCCCGACCATTTAAAGAATCTTTGTAAAAATCCCAACCAAGATACACCGCCACCAAGCTTGAACAATGGTTTTTTAAGAAGCCGAAAATAATTTGAAACTACACGCAGAACATGTACATTAATAGATTCCTATTTTGTCCCTATGGTAACGTATGTACCCGGTAATGTAGTCGGGGTTGACGCACGGATGTACAACGCAGGCAACAATAGTAACCTCTGTTAATATGTTATGTTATGTGCTGGGGCTGGTACGACTCTGTTCACGATACGATTCGTATCTCGATATTTGCTCCACGATACGCACCTAAATTCCAGTCAAACTGATTATGTTTGATGACTGACCTGCAAGAGTGCAGGCTCTCGCATCTCTAAAGATCCACTATTATGAGTGATATGATAACTTGTTGTAGAATGTTGAATGTTGACATTTCTGCCAATGTGACATTTTCATTTGAATGTGAAAATTCCAATAAAGCAGCCAATTGATTTTTTATTATTCATTAAATTAAGAATGGAATTATGAATCAATCATAACAGAAATTTAGAGAAGAAATACGATTTGTCAATTTAACAAAAATAAAAC
This sequence comes from Hermodice carunculata, assembly GCA_964020975.1. Taxonomy (NCBI): domain Eukaryota; kingdom Metazoa; phylum Annelida; class Polychaeta; order Eunicida; family Amphinomidae; genus Hermodice; species Hermodice carunculata. Next base: position 78,955,260 of record OZ026614.1, on the reverse strand, counting down.
AGTACAACAGAAATTTCGTACTACCTTTTGTCATCACTTTTGTTAATATTCCTCCAGGCATACACATACACATAGACAAGCAGTAAATCTTAACACAAAATTCAACATTACATTATCAATCGTCTAGAAATCTTAATCTGACAAATAATCATTCAGCAGTGCAGGTAGCTAAGGGATCATGTACAAAAAATCCAAAATTCCGAAAAAACTTGTGAATTGTCATTGACCCTCTCCGCCCTCCCAATTCACAAACTCACTTTTTTTCATCTGTTTGGCGCTGAGAAAGCTACAGAAGGGTGAAGATTAAAGAATTAAATATGCATCGATAAACATCGCAATTTTATTTTTTTTAATCAATAACTGCATCTTTAAAGAAAATCGCGGTTCATCGATGCATGGATGAATCGTCCCACCCCTACTATGTGCCGAGTATCAAAACCACAAAAATCAATTGAAAAATAATAAAAGTATCGCAGTGCCATCTGTTGAACAAATCAAGGTCTAGTTCCAACCACCTTTTTTTACAAAATTCCAGTCCTTGTTGATGTTTTAGTATACATATGCATGTGTGCGTGTGTATGTCTGTGTGTGGGTGTGTGTATTCACGTGCATAGTGGTACATGACGAAGTCTCTGGTAAACTTTGAAATACAAATTCGATAATGTTATCATTCAACCAATACGTACGTGTACAGAATACACTCTACAATTCATGACTTTCCTCCACAGGTGGACCACTGTGTCCAGTGATTTTCTCACCTCCAATGCCTAGAGAGAGCCTCTTTCCTGGAGTAAGACTACTTGATTGTATAGTTTTAACATAGACACTTGCCACAGAGCAAGGTTTACATGGGAAAATAACATGAATATCTCAGCCGAACAAGTTTAAGTATGGAAAGAAAATGGCCTCTAAACTATCAATGAAACCTTGCATAAAATGTTGAACTTATATTTTATGTTCGGAACGAGCGGGACTCGAACCTGCAGCCTTTGGCACCAATTGCCTAGCTGAAATGGGAAACGCAAATATCCACTCGACCATATCCCCATTCTTTAAAAAAAATGGTTCAATGGAGGTAGTTATGCGCGAGTGCCATATCAACACGGTTATGCAGTATATTTACTGAGTCGTTATAACAATAGGTTAAGACTATTTTACGGCAGCAAAGCTTGCCTAATCAGTGAAGTGTCTGCCATAACTGAAACAATGGATATTTGCCCTTTAAACACCACACTTGTATGAATACTTATATCCCACAGAGCCATATGCTGTGGGATCATGAGTGCATGCTGCCAAAGTGTACTCCGTTTAAAGTTTTCACAAACTACTCTGGTGATTAACCCCAAAGGTGTCAGAAACCAATTGACACTTATGCATGTGTGGTGGTCAGTACTCAGGTACGACTACTGTATGAGGGTCTCAATAATTTTGACTGTAAAAAGTTGCTGACATCTTCAAATTACTTTGAGGATTGGCACTTTTAACATGCGATACCCTATGCCCACAAGTGTCCACCCCCGCGATGCCCTCTCCAGTCAGCTGGAGGTGAGAAAAGTCTATGCATTGCTGGTTCTGTGAAAATATCGTACATGCACGTTTCAAGATACAAGATACAAGATACAAATCTTTATTTCAAGTCGGTACGTTGAAAATTACAGAACATTAGCCAGAGGCTATTACAACCGATCATAATAATTAGCCCAGGCTAAAATTAATGTACACATGAAATAAAACAGATTGTATATAAAATATATTATCACAAAATAAGCACTAAAAATTATTCAGAGTGCGTAGTTTCCAGCCATCTAGATGTTTAGATCGCACTGAAAACAGATTTTTTTTTAAACAAAATTTTCAATAGGAGCAATACTCTATGGTCATTTTTATTTCAAAAATAATAACAGACAGCAGAAAAGCATGGGACACTTTAATGACGTATTTAAAGATTTTTTAACTGTGTGTACACCTGCACCACCAACTGTTTGCACAAAACTTAGAGCTGGGCCTGTGCCCGATACTCTGCGTAACCTGATACTCGGTGAGAAGAGATGACACCCGATCCACCGTTTACCATCCTTATGGACCAGTGCCCTAATGCAAATATGTTTGTACTGTTTTCATTCCCTTCTTGGACATGTTCTGACACATTTTCATATAAATTATTTTCACTGCAAGATTTTTCCCTCGTTTTTTCCATGTTTCACTAGACACACAATAGTGTGCAAGTCCAGAGAGGCTAAGATCAAGTGTCCTACCGGGGTATGTCACATGCCTGGCAGTCCGATACCCAACTTATCATGCAATCAGTAGTCTATACAACGTTAGATTGTGCACAAAAATGTATATAGCTATGTTGTCCCCCACATTATCATAGTAGTTGTAGAACTCAAGAATTCAATATGACAAAAGACTGAAACGATTACGTGGAGAATAAAACAATCCCAGCTTCCCTGCTAGCCATAGATGTATGACCTTTCATGACGTCATATTGTTTTCAAATGAACTGCAATATTTTCAGTTCCAACTGTCGAAGTATAAAACAAACATCGTGAGCAAAGAAAACTGATGAAAGTCAAAGACTGTTTTCTTTACACTCCCTTGATGTATGATAATTTCGTTCTGGGTTACGTATATTTTCAGATACAACCAACACTACCATGGTATCCCTGTACAAAGTAATTTTCATGTGATCTGCAACAGCGTCTGGCTGAAGGAAGCCTTACAAATGGTAATGATCATTTTGTTTTTGATATGAATATCCTTGCCCTTGATCTTGGTATTTAGACGATTAAACCTATTTGTTATCCACTCGACTGATTCAAGTCGTCAGTCTGCTTCGATAATTTAAATGAAAATGACAGGGAAATCTGTCACAATTTTCACACTATGATCATCAAATTTCTTCATTAATCAGGTTGGATTCTTCCTTTCACATCCAAAGAAAGTTGCCCGTTCTGGAAGCCAGAAACATCTTTGCACAACATTCTATTTTTTATATCAACAAGTGTAATTGGCTGTGCGCCAGGTAACGATTCAGATGGATGACAAAGGAGACAGTGTCTCTTTCAAAGGACACGTTGTCAACAATCTAAGTTTCCTACATTGGGAGGATAGGGCCTCCTTTTATTCAGACATGCTCACAACGTGAGGGGTGCTGGATAGACTGGGCAGTCAATATAACGGCCATGATAATGAATAAGACCCACAAATTCCGCCAAGCATCTAAGTATTTTAGGACAACCCTTACCAAGCGGTTGGGGTTTCGAAATCACCTTTCTCATTGGAACTTCCTCGAAACTTTGATTACACCTTGCATCAGCGTCAATTTATGATGCTCAAATTCCAAATGCCTATTCTATTTTTTTTTTTTATTTTACTTTCACTTGTGCCCTGTCATAGCTATGTTCAGTCGTACTGAATGAGGCAATGAAACATTCGTTTCTCTCTCAAAGAACAACTGATTGAAATTTCTATTCCGACGAATGGACTTTATGCACGTTTTAGAGCTGATCCATGCAATGAAAACATCCTCCGTATCCATTGCTATATCTGTCCGTTCATTATGGACATCTCACGTTCGTTTTCATTCTAATCCTGTGGATTTTAAATTCATTTTTCAGCCAGCCCCTTTGGCTTTGGGTGCTCTTGTTCTTTCGGAAAAGCGCATAGGGTCAATTGCCATATCCTTCTAAAACATATTGATGAGATGTATGGGGCTAAGGGGAACCTCGAAAGATCCTAGGACTTTGCGAGCAGGCAAAGGTTTCAATGTCTAGTTCCTCTATGTTGGAACACAACAATGACTGACTCAAAATTGTACGGAAAAAAATACCTTTAAACGGTAAAACTTGATGCACACTATCTGGCGATAGATTATTCATTTTAGGCAGGTTTCAAAAAGTGAATTTACATGGCAAATAGCGATGCGAAATTGCTTCTTTCGAACCTTTTACAACTTTTTTTTTTTTAAGCCTCAAAGACAAAGGAATAAAGGCAATAAGTTCGAAACATCGGCAGGAAGTCCAGGTCAGATCCTGTCCCCATAGCATATATTTCACGTTCCGACTTGGCTGGATTCGTTACAAAATGAAAACAACTTAAATGAGATTTATTCAGATCAATATTTTAGCAATTGGTAGTAAAGTAATTGAGGATCCTATGTTCGGAAAATGGATCCTTTTAAAAAGGCCTGAGGGAATCTTGGTCAAGGGTTCATATTTTGAACCAATCATCTTTGCTGCAGTACCCACGACGCCTTCCCTTTTATACGTATTTGTAATAATTCTAAGTGTCCTCATTTCCAATAAAACACAGACAATTGCGTTTGAAATTTTGGGCTCATAACTGAATATGTGTTAAATGGTATACGATTAAAATAGAAATGGAACTTTCACAACGGCGGTCAATTTCTCAACAAGCAATGACGTTGGACAAACCGTGGTAACTTTTAGCTCAACGTTGGACCAATCTTCATTGCTTGCTGGCCTACATTTTCCTAATAGCTTCTAATATCTGTTGGTGCTGTAATAATAATAATAATAATAATAATAATAATAATAATAATAATAATAATAATAATAATAATAATAATAATAATAATAATAATAATAATAATAATAATAATAATTTTGGACGGCGTTGTACCTTTTGATTGGCCCGGCATCAATAATGAGCAATCCGTCATTATCATTGGCACCCGATCAACGTGAGGGTGCTAATGAAAGTGGAGGGCTGCTCGTTAAGAAATGAGGGTCGATTTTGTGTGTGTTATGGCATAATGACGCCCGTGATTGAAGATTGGCTCTGAATGTTAAAGTCAATTTTGCATTTTTAAATTATGAAACAGAAAAAAGCGCTTTTTGTGTTTAGTGACATTTCACATCGACAAATAATGGTTCATCGGAACATACTCACCTTTTGTGTGACTTGCTTATTGTATAGTATTTTTTTAACATTTAGAGCCAATCTAGTAGCATCCAGGCATAGAAAAGAGACAAATAGTAACCCGGCTTATAAACACGCACAAATTCAATATGCTCTCGATCTTGCGGCCGTTGATAATTCCCTAACTAAATAGGCAATTTGACACTAAAATGAAATTTGTAGGCATGGCTTTCGTCACTTATTGGAATGTAACCGGGGGGTTGCATTTGCCTCTGATGTGGTACAGAAGATCATCTTTTTGTAAGGCACATTCAACGGCTGTAGTTTAAAGAGAACAGCGTGTCAGAAATCGATCGCAATCGACGGCGACTGCGTGTGTCTGGTTGAGACATGGCTTAAATCACAAACAACACAAATAAATAAATTTCGAACCTGCGCAAGAAAGTATCTTTTTAAAAATAAAAAGGGACACACTTTATAACACAAACATACGCTCCCCGTTTATCAAATTAATAGATAATGATTATCTTGTGGTCACTGTCACTTTTTCTTGATAAGTAAGCGTAAGCAAGGTTTTTATGATGAACAATAGGGCAGTACGAGAAGCCCTACAAAGGTGACCTGAGCCTCAGTTACAACTTGACACTGAGCTAACATGAATAGACAAAAGCTGAGCTGAGCTGAGCTGAGCTGAGCTGAGCTGAGCTGAGCTGAGATGAACTGAGCTTTGAGCTGATAGCGGTATGGATATCACTGACCCAGACAGCCGCGTCTGCCCATGGAGGACGAAAACTAGATTTACTTCCTCCATGGTCTGCCGTGTGGTTTCACGAAGACGTGCCATGTGTGTACAATTCCCGGGGTAAAATTTCACTTAGTCTAAGGACGAAAATGTTACAGACCTAACGCAAATATAAAATGGATATCACTGTGAGCCAGATACTTGACCCAGCATCCTCGGTTTTTTTGTTTTTTTTGTTTTTTTTTTTTTAGTTGTTGTTTTTGTTTTTTGTTTTTTGTTTTTTTTTTTTTGTTGTGTTCTTTTGTTTTCCTTTGTTTTTGTTTTTTTTTTCTTTTGTTTTTTTTCTGCATACAAGTGCCTCCTGCTGTGCCCAGGTAACAAATTAAACTGATGTCAAAGGAGGTAATGTGCAAAAGGGAAAAGAACATCCATTTCAAATATGTTTGAACAAATAACAAGTTGCCTAAGGCCCAACAGAAATGTGTGTGTGGTTCCGGTAGCTCGACCGACCCTACTGAAAAGGCCCGACCCAAATTAGAATTTATGAAACATAAAAAAAAAGTTTCAAGCCGCCTTTCCCTGATAAAAATTGATCGAACCTGGCTGAAAAATTTTATCGAGAATGTGGCCGGAGTGTGCCGTTATTTAGCAGTAAATCAACTCAAACACAGCATTTTATTTCAAAATTTAATTGTCTGGAGGGTTTACTTGGGCCGGGGAAACAGCATAAGTGCATAGCCACGGTGGTTCGGTGATCGTTATCGTAATATTTCGCCAGATTCCATGTGTCCGTTCTCCGCGTTACCATGGCAAAGGGTGGTTATGGGTACTTGTAAAACACGATTTATTATCTCAACTTTAAACCGCCGCTCGGTTGTGTCTGAAGCAGTTATCCTCGTTAGTTACAAATCCAAATTCGACAGGACACCGTGGTAGTACAAATCACGCACGTCGGTATCATTCACAGAGAGCACCATTTTGAACGTGGCGCAATGCATTGCGGGACAGTCGCACAAAAAAATTATACATTTGATTTGGATGTCAAAGTGAATCGCGGCTACAGCATATATCATATCATTATCGATACTCTGAAATATTTGCCAAATATATTCTTTTGGTTTCATATATTATAACCTCCCCAAGATCGCCCCATTACTATCCTCATTGGTTAAAAATATTTTATTGCACATTACAGTACATATCATAACAATTATAATACATAACGAAAGAAGACCAAGTCCTACGTAAATCCCTCTTGCTGGGAAGGACAATTGAACAGGGCGATACCAGACACAAAGATACACGCAGAAGACGACTGACGCCTAGACGAGACAGACAGAGGGTCAAGATATTTTACCACTAAAGTGGTGAATTAAACCGACCATAGATTCAAATAAAAGTACATTCAAATAAAAATGTTACTAGAATTTCCGTCCTGGAAATAGTCTTGCACTGCTAAAAAAAAAAAAAAGGACATTTTGCTCAAGTGAAGCTTCACGAGAGCCATAAAATACTGTTTGTAAGGTAAATGGTGCAAAACGGAAAATCGAGTCATACAAAGCTGATCGTGGGGCAGCATATGAGGGACAGATAAAGAAATAATGCCATGTATCTTCCATAGGTGAGCCACAAGAACATTTAGCAGCATCCTTTACACCAATTTTAAATAAATGCGTATTTAATTAGCCTGCATCTAGACGGAGACGCGTATGCTGAGCTGAAAGGATTCTATCGTCAATGTTATAAAGTTTATGGAATTTTATTGGCCAAGGGATCTTTTGGATTTAAGAATCTGTAATGAAGGAGAATTCCGAGGCTCCAGGTCCAGAGCTTGGCTGTGGAAGGAAAAACTGATGTATCAAAAAGGTCAGTTCAAGCACGAAAATAAAGAAGACCAAACCTCTGACTGGTATCATGGGTTTGAGTGCCTGGAGTAGACGCACTATAAATGATGGAGCATACTGAATCTGGAGCGAGATAGTTTACAAGTTTATACATTAAAGTCGATTTGGATATTTCCCTACGTTTAGCCAGAGTCAACCATCCGGTTTCCTCGAAAAACATGGCATTGCTGGTTCCCTACATTGCACCAGTAACGATACGAGAGGCGTCTAATTGAATACTTTCTAGTGTTTCATCATCATATGCTGTACAGGCACTCCAAACTGGACTACCATATTCTAAAATTTGGCGTATAAAAGAGATATACATAGTTTCCAAAGTTCTTCTATCCAGACCGAATTTCAAATTCTTTATTGCTTGATTTGTTGCAAATGTGGGATATATATATGATTGGACCATTTTAAATCTGAACGAATCATTAGTCCAAGGTGTTTGTGATGGTCAACGTCTTGCAACAAGCGATCCTGGAAGACAATAGGGGGTGATCAGTTGGGTTAGATTTTCGAGAGATAAGCATTGAATCAGTTTTCAAAGCATTAAATGTTATCAGCCAGTCATTAGACCATTGGTCAATATTAGAGAGATCCGAATTGATAACTTCAGCCTCTGTAGCTGGATTATCAATATTCACGTACAGAGAAGTGTCATCAGCAAACAGTTTTATATTCGATCTGACGAGGTCAACTGTATTATTTATATATGTTTAAAACAGAAGAGGTCCAAGCACAGAGCCTTACGGAACGCCAATATTTATTTTCCCCCAACTAGAGGTTTGACCTTGGTCCCCAACATGTTGGTAGCGATCATTGAGATAATTAGAAAACCAGTCATGGATATTTCCTACAGATTACTATCATCATTTACAAACCATTGGGTGTGGAATCAATTTTCAAAATGGCAGCTAAACCTGTGGCCTAGTCCCAATTGGATATTTTTGAAGGGGTAGTATTCAAAATATATGTGCGATTGGTGTTAACGGATGGTTAATTTGTCAAATGAATGTAATAAACAATATATAATGGGATTTTGCCAGAGTGAGCATTACCTCAAAATATAAATACAACGCCTAGACGTAAGCAGTTGTAGGCGACAGTGGGCCCCAGAATAGGGATATTGTATCAGACACTGAAGTCCCCCCCCCCCCCCCCAGCTATGGACAAAGTAGCACCACTGGGCACAGCAGTCAAGAGCCCCCTAAATCAAAGATGGAGTTTAGTAGAGAAGGTTGCCCCGATAGTGGATACAGATCCGAAAGTAACGGCGGGTTTTTATAAAGTTGGTAAACATGTGTCTTCGTCTTCGTCTTCGTCTTCGTCTTCATCTTCGTCTCTACATGTGTGGAATTTCGTGAAACAAAATCAAAGCACGGGAAAGTTCAAGCAAAAGATATGAATGTCGCACCGTGACGCAAGTGCATGGATTAGCCACCTAGTTTTAATTTGTAGCGGGTACATTAACCCTGACATTTGTCCATCTGCGGTTTCATGGAAAAAATGCCAATGTACAAGGACACTAATTATGGCTGAGGCATGGATATACTACTGCGATCAAGATACCTTACCTACAAACCTAGTTTTGCCATTTAAATATACGGAGTCTGTCACCAGATAAATTGCGGTGCATCCGTACAGACATCGTCCCAGACTTTGACATAATTTCTCTATCAGAAACTTTCCTTTCACCGAACTCTTTAGCAAGCAATCTAGATATACCTGATTATTATGACATTATTAGAAAAGATCGTCTTAATGGGATAGGCGGTGCTGTTGCACTGTATGTGTCCAAATCCTTACACGTCACTCGTCGACTGGATCTTGCGGTACCTGATCTGGAGATTTTATGGTGTGAAATTAGACTTCATAATGCTAAATTTTATTTGCTGTCGTGTATAGGCCACCCAATTCCCGGTTTCTTTTTGGGGGAAGTTTCAGGAAAGTTTCGACCTGGCGAAAGGCACAGGTATTCATCATATTATCTTAACAGGAGATTTAAATTGCGATTTACAAACGCCATCTGGGCATAAGCCTGACCAATTTGCCAGTACCAATCTTCCTACGGTCCATATAAATGAGCCAACTCGCATTACCGACCATTCAGCTACATGTTTAGATCAAATCCTATCTATCATCCCTAACTATGTAAGTGATACCTATGTGCTTCCTCCAATTTCTAACTGTGACCATAGTGTTGTAGGTGCTAACCTAATGTTTCGGAAAAAGAGAGATCATACATTCAAAAGACGCATTTTGAACTATGGTAAAGCAGACTTTGAAGTCTTCAGAACTTCCCTTCGAAGTGTGGACTGGAATTCGTGTTTTGTTTCTGAAGATATTGATTCGTGTTGCGATTCCCCGTCCACGTTGTTCATGGAAACTGCCGAACAATCAATCCAAAACAAAAATATTGAAGTAAGACCACATGATTTACCGTGGTACAACTCCAGCCTACGTTCACTTAAACGTCAAGTTAGAAGAAAATACGAAAATGCTATACGTCAAAATTTAAACACCCATGCATCGACCTCTTTTTGTCAAGTTCGAAACCATTGTAACAACAGCTTAAAATGCTGAAGACCAGTACAATACTAAGCTTCGTGAGGACCTCAACAACGTTACAAGAAAAGTAAAAGTTGGTGGCGCACAGTTAAACATTTTTTGAACCGTAATCAATCTTCAGCTATTCCCTCTCTCATACATGGTGGTAAGCACATTTCTGATTCTCTGACCAAAGCTGAAATTTTTAATTCTTACTTTCTAGAACAATGTAACGTTGGTTCCGCAACGGACAGTTTACCCGAACATACGGATCCTGCTGCATCTACTCTTGACTCACTCACTGTAACGGAGAGAGAAGTTCTTGATGTGCTTTTAAGTCTTGACACAACTAAAGCTTCTGGTCCTGATGGTATAAGTTCAAAACTGCTCAAAGAAGCCGCATCTGTTATCTCCCCCTCACTTGCTAGATTATTTAACTTTTTACTTTCTAATAGACAATTCCCTTCAGCCTTGAAAAGAGCAAACGTTTCTCCACTTTATATTAAAAAAAAAGTCCGGAGAATTCATGCAATAATTACAGGCCTGTGTCTCTACTCAGCTGTGTTGGAAAAGTTCTAGAAAAGATAGTTTGTAAGCAAGTATTTAACTTTTTTCGGGACAACATTGTTATCTCCGCTCATCAGTCAGATTTCGTACCGGGCGACTCGACCGTCAATCAATTGCTCCTTCTCTATCATAAACTATGTTTAGCCTTGGATCAACAAAAGGAAGTTCGAATCATTTTCTTAGACATTAGTAAAGCTTTCGACAAGGTTTGGCATTCTGGCCTTTTGTACAAACTAAAGAGAGCAGCGCTACCAACGCGTAGTTGTTCAAGGTCAGTCCTCCAGTTGGGGTAAAATTTGTGCTGGAGTTCCTCAAGGTTCCGTGCTAGGACATCTTTTGTTCCTTATTTACATCAACGATATTGTGGATCTTGTTCGTTGTAACATAAAATTGTTTGCTGATGATACCTCTCTGTACTTGAATGTTGATAATCCCTTTACTGCCGCTGAAATTATGAATTCCGATCTTGCTGATATATATCAATGGTCCCAAGATTGGCTGGTGACCTTTAATGCTCTAACAACTAACTCCATGCTCATATCTCGGAAGACAAACCAAACTAACCATCCACCTATTCATTTGCAAGGTCATGTATTGCAAAATGTTACCCATCACAAACACCTTGGACTTACAATACGCTCCGATTTAAGATGGTCCAATCACATTACTGAAATTTCTAACAAATCTAGTAAACTTCTTAACATTATGAAAAACTTGAAGTTTAAGTTGGACAGAAGTACACTCGAAACTTTTTATATTAGTTTTGTCAGGCCGATTCTCGAATACGGAAAGGCTGGAAAACGTTCAATTAAGTGCTGCTCGTATTGTTAGTGGTGCAATGCATGGAACGAGCATTGCTAAGCTATACAAAGCAACCGGATGGTCAACTCTTGCCAAACGTAGAGAAATATCAAAACTGACATTAATGTACAAACTTGTTAACAAGCTCGTTCCTGATTCACTGTGCTCAGTTCTTACTACTCCTATTGCGGGTAATTAAACCTATCAAACTCGTCAGCAATTTAATCTTCCCCATTTTCGTGCTCGTACTGAACTCTTTGATAATTCATTTTTTCCCCTCGACTACTAGGCCGTGGAATCAGTTACCTCTAGAAACTAGACATTCAGCTTCAACCAAAATATTCAAGTCAAATATTTTGAAGCCAGTGGTCAGAGCTATCAAATTCCCTGAATTATACAATTTTGGTGACCGATTTCTCGCAGTTCAACACACCCGTCTTCGCCTGGGTGCGAGCCAACTTAATTCTCACCTGTTTAAGATCGGCGTGAAAGATACACCTTTATGTGATTTTGGTATATCCAGTGAGGATGCGTGGCATTACTTCTTTATATGTCCTTCTTATGCCGTTCAGCGATCAGTTCTCCATACTACGATTTCCTTGTATGCTCCGTTCACGTCACAGACAGTATTATACGGCTGCCCTGAATGTTCTCTTGAAGGAAATTTTGCAATTTTTTCAGTAGTACACGAGTATATTTCCGAAACCGGCCGCTTCAAACCGGCAGGCATAGGTTAGATTTTTAGGCAAAACGAACACATATCAGATTCTGCTACAATGCTAGCTTATGATACACATTTGCAGACCTAATATAGTAATAATTTACATAGCCCCACTATCTGTTACGTCACTGTGTTCGTCATCTTATTTTTTGTCTAATGTGTCTATTTCTGTCCAGTTTATGTGTTGTCCTTTCTCGCAAGAGGGATTCGAACAGGGTTTTGCCCTTTTTCCCAATTGATGAGGTTATTATATTGTATGATAATTTCGATCTATTTGATCAATAAAATATGTTTAAATCAAACCTAGTTTTAATTTCATGGCATGCATTTTAGCTCCATTTGTGGTTTCATGAAATAAAGTCTGAGGGAAAAGAAGTTTTGGCCCAGAGATGAATAGTACATGAATTTATGAATGTGGCCCGACATTTGACCTTGGGATCTCGTTTTGTTATATAAAACACGCTCATGGACTTTGATACATTTGTGTGAACTTTCGTGAAACTGAATTTAACTTCCAATAAGCTGTAGCCGGTACATGTTTGTTAGCCGGTACGGGTCACCACTGCCTTACCCAGTGACAAGAAAATGTGTATCGATCAGTGATAAAACATGTATTATATATACTCGTTGAGCGTGACGCAGATTCAATAAAAAACAACAACAGGCAACTGCAACAGCCTCTTTTTAAAAACGACTTTTGGTAGAGGTTTATCTCATATATATTTCAAACAATTTTTAACAAAATCCACTCAGTAACTTTCAGAGAACACTTTTATTGATGCAATATGTTTGTATATATTATGTGTTATGGGTCGTGCTCAGATGGTGCTAAACCACCTCGTCTCTGTGTCTGTGTCTCATAACAAGGTTCATTTACCAGGGTGTGAGGGTGCATAAAACGTTGGGACGATTATGTTTCAAATAATATCCTGCAAAAGTATCCCGGGTCAACTTACCCTAGTGGTAACTAGTCTTCCTCCCCTCTCTCATCCAGTACAAAGTGAGACTGAGGCAAAACTGCTTAAAACACTTTTATATTAGAAAACACTCAGGGCAGTATGTCACTTTTGGGCGTTTTTCCCGGGAGGGGGGTCCAGATATTTTCCAGATTCCATATTCTGTGCTGAAACAACTGCGTATTTGGCACATCTGTGCACACTGACTCACAGAAGATGATGTATCACTGAAACGCGATTTGATTGTCTTGTGGAAAAACCGTAAGGTTTACGTACCTCACTTTTGCCATTAGCCCAGGTAACGGAAAACGTACCATTGTCGTTCTTGCATCTCAGGATACGACAGAGTTGTAATAAATAACCAGTATGTTTGGAATCGGACATTGACCATGCTGATGTTGTGGGAACCGCAAATAATGGGAAAAAAATGTTTTAAATCACGTCCATATCCAGTGATACGGGACTGTTTATTACCACTTTCAATGAGTACGAATTCTTTGATATAGAGAACTTTGCTAACGGATTCTGGTAATAATTTTCCGTGTTTGGGTGTGTTGCAGCACATTTGATTTCTGAGATAAATATATCATATAACTGAGAACGCACTTATAGCCTGGGTAATGGAAGACGTTCTTTTGTCATTCTGGATCTCAGAATACGACAGGGGGAGGGGGTAATAAGCAAGTGATATCTTTGGAATGGACATTGAACAAGTTTATGTTGCAGGTATCAATGGGACATGTTCGTTTTCATAAATTTTTGTTTCTTCAATTTATGTCCTTCTGCGTGTCCAACTACAGTGATATGAGTTTATCATATATTTATATTTCGCATCGTCCAAGAACACCACTCTTTTCCTGGAGGGACTCTTACAAGATCACACCGTATTGGACTGATCCTTATCAAATAACTACTGCTTCTTAACTACCACATCCAAAAAAAATCCTTTGCAATATTTATGTATAATATATAAATATACATACATATATGTATATGTATATGTATATATATATATATATATATATATATATATATATATATATATATATATATATATATATATATATATATATATATATATATATATATATATATATATATACTGGAATCTACCTAGTCAGATCACTTACCCAGGGGACCGAAAAATGTGGTCTTTACAGGGGAATGGTGTTTATCGGATGTAATTTAATTCAGAATAACCAAAAAGGCATTATAAATTGTTGGCTTTCATATGGTAATGGCCTCTTTACAGATATGATCCTAATTATGTTTCTTATAACTGTATATATGTATATATATATATATATATATATATATATATGTATATGTATATATATATATATATGTATATGTATATATATATATAGTTTTCCCCAGAAAACCTTTACAATGTAGTCGGATTTCCAGAATCAACCTAATTTGAGCAAATATCAAGAACTCTAGCCCTACACTCCTATATTTTATACATGTCACAGCCCTAATTTTACGATCACAGACCTACAATTTACAGGTAGTAAGGCTGAATTTATGTTTAAACATATTTGTTTCATCTGGATCACCAAAATAGTACAAGAAAGTCTAATAGAGTGTTTCTCCAGTACAGGGAGAGACACACTGAGTATATACAAGACACACAGGACAGTACAATGAAAATGTTAACAAAATGCTACGATTGGGAGGTGAAACACACCGAGAAATAAGATATTAAGTGTATACAATGACAATATGAATATGAATCACCATAGGAAAGGTTCTAGATAAGGTAAGTTACTTAAAACAATTTCTCCAGGACCAGGTACTAAGGTAGTATTTAGATTTAAAATACGAACTTTCGGGTCTCTGTAATGAATAGCTGCACTGCATTAAACATTCCTTCATCTGTGTCCTTGGGTAAATCTTAGCTGCCTCTCGTGAAACATGTGACCAAAATGTCGCTTGCCAAATAGGTAATAAGGGTAGGATTTACTCCTGGGGCCATGAGATGCCACACAGTGTTAGTCTGGATACCAAGTAACGGGAACGAACTGGATAATAATGAGAAGTATTTGCGTGGGGGGGGGGGGGGAGGGGGCGGGGGAGCAGTACAGGTACAAGAGGGAGACGGGACAATATTGAATTTGTGAAGATGTGAGTTGAGACTGGAAAATCCAAGGCGCAGCTGGGTATGACATATATTCAGAAAGCGTTTTCCATAAGAAAAATAGCTCGGTTGAATGTCAGCACACAAAATGGTATTTTTTTTTTCTCATTTAGTTTTAAATATTTACAGGGATACTGACTGTCTGATGTCTAAGGGTAGATCATTCTATAGTTTGATGCTTAACGGGAGAAAAGAATCGCCGAAATGTTCAGTTTTTAATCGAATCTGGCTAATATTAGAACGATTTCTGAGGTTGAGATTAGCTATGCGCATGAGATCCTCAGGTATGAGGCCACACAGGCACTGAAGTGTAATTTTATGCAACATTTTGTAAAAAAAATAGTTTTTGGTATTTTCCGCCGGGGGGAGAGCTAGTTTCAGAACAATTTCAGGGACACTTCTGGAGAAGTAGAAAATAGCAGAAAAAACACACAAAATTGCAAATCAGTATCAGTCTGTGCGTGGAGTGTGATGCGCAGTGCCTTGTCCTGAAGCGCAGATGAAAAATGTATCATCGGTGTGAACATTAAAGGATAAGTGGTATTTTAAAGAATAAGTGATGGCATTTTTTTAATCAGTTTCAGTGAGTAATAACAACAGCCATGCATCTGACACTTTGCTGTAGCTTCATCTTTTTCCCAGAAGGCTCTGTCAACCATACCTCAGACTTTCCATTGCCCAACTGACCGGTGTATTTGTGCCATGTGAGGACGTGCTGCCTATTTGTTGCAACCCAGCCACCCTTTCCCACTCACTGTACCATCAGTATATCTTGACAGAATGGAACAAGGAATCACGTCTCTGGGAAGGAAGACTCGGTCTGCATTCGTATGTATAGTCTTTATTTCCTCCATTCGCTTAAGAGATACATGAATATAATATTACATTTAGTCAAACGAAGAACAATACACAATTATTATATAATATATGCTTGCACAAAATACATTAGACGGGCATGGTAAATAAGGTATATAACTTAATGAAAAGTAGAATTGAAAATACTCATGTACATAAAAACATAATTGAAAAAAAAATCAAGGTAGATGACATCTTTGGAGCATTTCAAAACATCACTGTCTTTCTTTTCTCTAATCTTTAACAATCTCTATGTTTTCCTAACTCTGCATCAATTTACCGTATTGGCTGTTCGAATTTTATACATACTGTAGTTCTAGAATTTTTCGCGCGTGTTTAATCTCGCGCAAACTCATTTTTTCTGAAATTACAGAATTTTCGCGCATTTTGGTTTCGCCCAATCCAATGCCAAACAATGTAGTGAAATACAATGCAACTTATTTTCTCGCATTTTAATTTCGCGCTTTAGGTGGTAGCGCGAAAAGCGCGAAATAAAATCGAGCGCGAAAATTTCTAGAACTACTGTATATGAAACGTAGGTGCATGTAATTTTCATGATCTTAAATTGCTGCAACATGGTGAGGTCTCCACGAGTACTGCCATATATTACATAGAGCTGTTGATCTACATCCAGACGTTCAAAACCTGGAAAAATATTCATTACTTCTGGAAACATCCTTACTCTAATATAATGGTATCTGTCACAAATTAAGGTAAAGTTTCTAAGATCTTCTATTTCTCTTTGTTCACACATGTCACATAATCTCTGCTCTCGGGCCATCTGCTCCATTCTACCAGAATTTATTTTTAATCTATGTTCTCCAAAAATGAGTTTAACCATAAGAGTGACACATCCCAGTAGCGCTGGCTCATCACGTGCCAGCAACCACCACTGAGATGGTCCTATTTTTTCTATGACATGCCTAAAAATGTCTAATTTCGTGTTTAGCTGCATTGCAATTTCCGATCTTCTCTCAACTTGGAATATTTTGTTTCTAATTTCTTGTTTCCATACACTTTTGCTAGGGAATACAGACCCACTGTGGAGTATCTCAAAAACACGTTCAAAAAGGTCATACTTGATTTGGACCCGCACTATACTTCCAGATACACAATGTGATAAACTAAGTGACCCATACCTAAATTTATATAGATGTGTCACTAACAGATTTCTTTCCCTCGCACAGGCAGGTAATCTCATCAAATTACCGCTCAACTGTTTCAATGCAATTTCTCCCTCAACTGTATACCAACAGAGGGTACTTAACACTCCAGCATTTGCTGATTTCTTGGGGAGACTTTGAACACGTCTCGCCGCCTGTCTGTGTGCAACACCGAGTAAATTCATCTGCCGATTTGAGAGAATCCATAACTCACTTCCGTACAACATAATCGGTAAACATATTGACCTGTAAATTCTTGCACCAGTCAAAGGGTTAATTCCACCCTTGCGGATACCCAAGCCTGTTGAAGCATATAGTGCACGTCTACTACTGGTGATACGGTCATTAATAGTATCTTCTTGCAGTCCATCTACATGGAGATCAACACCAACATGTGTATAGTTATCCTGCTCTTTAATGTTACTGAAGCCAATTTTAAATTTTCTTATTTTTCTTTGTCTTTTTCTCTCTTGCTTACTATCATTAAATACAAGTACAGCTGATTTTTTAGTTATGTTCAAAATGCTACTTTATACTGTATTCATATACACAAAATAGACATCTATTCAGCCCTTCACTAGTAAGTGATAACAAAGTCATATCGTCTGCTACTGTGGGCGAGGAAACATTAATGTCATGAATGGAAACACCATAATTACTATTTTCTATAAGAAACAGTAACTCGTGCAAAAAGACTGTATAATGGAACATGGATAATACACCACCTTGTTTAATACCTTGTTTCATAGGGAAGCATCGCGAGGTATGCCCCCCAACCGTACACATCCTTCTCTGTCTTGGTAACTTTCTCTGGTAAGAGTCCAGCTTTTCCCCTTCAGACCCAAATGATATAACTGGTAGAGCATGCCGTCAATCCAAACAGAATCAAAGGCTTTCCTCGTATCGAGGAAAGCCACAAACATCGTCTCTCCTTTTTCTTTCAAATAACCAGCAGATTCTTGTATATTAAATACACAGCAATAACATATACGCTTTCACACTGACCATTTATGATATTGGAGTAACTGTACAGCATTCGAAGATGCTCATTTCTGTTTAAAAAAGAAAAAAAAAATCAACATTCTGTCTGTATCCATTGTTTCCTCTTCTGAGAGCAGCCATACGTGGAATGAAAATATTAAATACCCATGCGTGGCCACAAAGCTGTTTAGAGGTACAAGAATTATTTTTTTTTATCATGCAAAATCAATTTGCGACTTCTATTATTGCTGACATGCAAAGTATCGTATCTGCTGTTGAATTTATGGTATTACATTTTTTGTCAAGCTGCTACATGCATTGCATCTGCTTCAGCATCGGGGCAGTCAGTATATTTATTCCGGTCGTTACTTATTTCATGTGCTGTTTCCACTGCCTCTATTCTGAACATTGTGTTATCTTGTGTATCTCAATAACTGTGATGCAATCCTTCATATATTCTAGATTATTATTCGCCGCAAAATATATGCTATTGTATTTTACGTTTTTGGAGCTGACGTGGATACTTAGGTTAAAAGTCGTATCGTATGTCATTACTTATGTGTTCAAGTTGGTGTGCAATCATTTATATGATATAGTATACTCCGATCACTTATTTGTTCCGTACATGTTTGTTACTTCGAACAATGAATTGACGAATCTCGGGCAAATTGCTCAGCATACATACCTTACCATTTATTTAGTCACGTATACCTCTATTGCTGTACTTCTTATAAATTTGAACCTTTCAGACAAAGAGAGAACCCCTCTTATGGTTTATATTATGTTCAAGGCTCTGCATAGACAGCAGCTAAAGTTTGTAAATATATCTTTCGCTAGTCTTCTACTGATACTCTTAGCGGGAGATGTTCATAAAAACCCGGGCCCTGTACAGCATTCTAAAGACATTTCATTTTGCCATTTAAATATACGGAGTCTGTCACCAGATAAATTGCGGTGCATCCGTACAGACATCGTCCCAGACTTTGACATAATTTCTCTATCAGAAACTTTCCTTTCACCGAACTCTTTAGCAAGCAATCCAGATATACCTGATTATTATGACATTATTAGAAAAGATCGTCTTAATGGGGTAGGCGGTGGTGTTGCACCGTATGTGTCCAAATCCTTACACGTCACTCGACGACTGGATCTTGAGGTACCTGATCTGGAGATTTTATGGTGTGAAATTAGACTTCATGATACTAAATTTTTATTTGCTGTCGCGTATAGGCCACCCAATACCCCGGTTTCTTTTTGGAGCAAGTTTCAGGAAAGTTTCGACCTGGCGAAAGGCACAGGTATTCATCATATTATCTTAACGAGACATTTAAATTGCGATTTCCAAACGCCATCTGGCCATAAGCTTGACCAATTTGCCAGTACCAATCTTCTTACGGTCCAAATAAACATTCCGAACTATGTAAGTGATACCTATATGCTTCCTCCAATTTCTAACTGTGGCCATAGTGTTGTAGGTGCTAACCTCTTGTTTCGGAAAAAGAGAGATCATACATTCAAAAGACGCATTTTGGACTATGGTAAAGCAGACTTTGAAGTCTTCAGAACTTCCCTTCGAAGTGTGGACTGGAATTTGTGTTATGTTTCTGAAGATATTGAATCGTGTTGGTATTCCTGGTCCACGTTGTGCATGGAAACTGCCGAACAATCAATCCAAAACTAAAAAATATTGAAATCAGACCACATGATTTACCGTGGTACAACTCCAACCTACGTTCACTTAAACGTCAAGTTAAAAGAAAATACGAAAATGCTAACCTTCAAAATTTCAACACTCATGCATGGAGCTCTTTTTGTGAAGTTCGAAACCATTATCAACAACAGCTTTAAAATGCTGAAGATCACTGTAACGGAGAGAGAAGTTCTTGATGTGCTTTTAAGTCTTGACACAACTAAAGCTTCTGGTCCTGATGGTATAAGTTCAAAGCTGCTCAAAGAAGCCGCACCTGTTATCTCCCCCTCACTTGCTAGATTATTTAACTTTTTACTTTCTAATAGACAATTCCCTTCAGCCTTAAAAAGGGCAAACGTTTCTCCACTTTATAAAAAAAAAAAGGTCCGGAGAATTCATGTAATAATTACAGGCCTGTGTCTCTACTCAGCTGTGTTGGAAAAGTTCTAGAAAAGTTCGTTTTTAAGCACGTATTTAACTTTTTTCGGGACAACATTGTTATCTCCGCTCATCAGTCAGATTTCGTACCGGGCGACTCGACTGTCAATCAGTTGCTCCTTCTCTATCATGAACTATGTTTAGCATTGGATCAAGAAAAGGAAGTACGAATAATTTTCCTAGACATTAATAAAGCTTTTGACAAGGTTTGGCATTCTGGCCTTTTGTACAAACTAAAGAGAGCAGGTATCGAGAGAGATCTTCACGATTGGTTTTCGGATTATCTAAAGAATCGCTACCAACGCGTAGTTATTCAAGGGCAGTCCTCCAATTGGTGTAAAATTTGTGCTGGAGTGCCTCAAGGTTCCGTGCTGGGGCCTCTTTTGTTCCTTATTTACATCAACGATATTGTGGATCTTGTTCGTTGTAACATAAAATTGTTTGCTGGTGATACCTCTCTGTACTTGAATGTTGATTATCCCTTTACTGCCGCTGAAATTATGAATTCCGATCTTGCTGATATCGATCAATGGTCCGAAGATTGTCTTGTGACCTTTAATGCTCTAACAACTAACTCCATGCTCATCTCTCGGAAGACAAACCAAACTAACCATCCACCTATTCATTTTCAAGGTCATGTATTGCAAAATGTTACCCATCACAAACACCTTGGACTTACAATACGCTCCGATTTAAGATGGTCCAATCACATTGCTGAAATCTCTAACAAATCTAGTAAACTTATGAACACTATGAAAAACAACTTATTAACATTATGAAAAACTTGAAGTTTAGGTTGGACAGAAGGACACTCGAAACAATTTATATTAGTTTTGTCAGGCCGATTCTCGAATACGGTAGTCAAGTGTGGAGTGTGTGTTCTGTATTTGACGAGGAAATGCTGGAAAACGTTCAACTTAATAAGTGCTGCTCGTATCGTTACTGGTGCAATGCACGGAACGAGCAAAGCTAAGCTATACGAAGAAACCGGATAGTCAACTCTTGCCAAACGCAGAGAAATATCAAAACTGACATTAATGTGCAAACTTGTTAACAAGCTCGTTCCTGATTCATTGTGCTTAGTTCTTCTTACTGTTTCTACTGCGGGTAACCAAACCTATCAAACTCGTCAGCAGTTTAATCTTCCCCATTTTTGTGCTCGTACTGAACTCTTTGGTACTTCATTTTTCCCCTTGACTATTAGGCTGTGGAATCAGTTACCTCTAGAAACTAGAAATTCAGCTTCAACCAAAATATTCAAGTCAAATATTATGAAGCCAGTGGTCAGAGCTATCAAATTCCCTGAATTATACAATTTTGGTGATCGATTTCTCGCAGTTCAACACACCCGCCTTCGCCTGGGTGCGAACCAATTAAATTCTCACTTTTACAGGATCGGCGTGAAAGATACACCTTTATGTGATTTTGGTATATCCAGTGAAGATGCGTGGCATTACTTCTTTACATGTGCTTTATGCTGTTCAGCGATCAGTTCTCCATACTAAGATTTCCTTGTATGCTCCGTTCACGTCACAGACAGTATTATACGGCTGCCATGAATGTTCTCTTGAAGGAAATATTGCAATTTTTTCAGTGGTACACGAGTATATTTCCGAAACCGGCCGCTTCAAACCGGCAGGCATAGGTTAGATTTTTAGGCAAAACGAACACATATCAGATTCTGCTACAATGCTAGCTTATGATACACATTTGCAGACCTAATATAGTAATAAATTACATAGCCCCACTATCTGTTACGTCACTGTGTTCGTCATCTTATTATTTGTCTAATGCATCTAGTTCTGTCCAGTTTACGTGTTGTCCTGTCTCGCAAGAGTGATTCGAATAGGGTTTTGTCCTTTTTCCCAATTGCTGAGGTTATTATATGAAAATTTCGATGTATTTGATCAATAAAATATGTTTAAATCAAAATCAATTGTCAAGAGGCTGTGGAGTGCAGCCGAGTCAATGAGGCAAGTAGTTATCAGGAGTTTTTAATATTGCTAAGGATCAGCCAATGTAAAAACGTCGCGGAAACCTAGTGGTGAAACGACATCATATTATAAAGATAACCTCTGGGTAGGAAAGTCATTGCGAGGCCCACTGTTAAAAATGAAAACTTTGTTTGGTGTTCTTCGATGATCCATTGTAAAAACGACAGTCTGGCTTGGCGATGGCCATAAGATTAAACAGCAATGGATTTCATCCGTGTCTTCAAATTGCAATGTGACAAGACCTTTCAAACTTACATACAGACTAGATGCAAACATTAACAACTAAACGCTCCCCCCGGTTATATGAGATGACCTGCATTTTACTCAACAAACTTGTAATTGCCACAAAAACATAAGACAAAATTAAAAACTTAACACAGCTGCCAGCTGTAAGATGAGTTCAACAGAAGTCCAGACAAGGATAGTCCGATAATGAAATCCTTTTGATGTTTTCGAAGAAAACCACACCTAATTTCCAGCGTTTGATCGTGCGAGCAAAACGTGTCAGTTCTTCATTAAGAACATACAAGCACAGCAATAACTATCGAAACCAGAGTGAGTGCTCTAGAATGCTAATTGCTTCAAAGTAATTACCTTGGCATGTACGATACAGACAACCCATGCGATGGGTCGTGTGTGCCGCCTGAAAGAAATTGTTGTCGCAACTGTGAATCCAGATGCTGTTTGCGCTGAATTGTCCACAAGAATAGAAGATTTGTTTTCAGCTGAAACCATAAACAGATCAGAGTCACAGTGTGTGCTGATCCAATAATATTTCCAAGGGTAAATTATCTTTAATGTCAGAATAACAAAACACAAACCCTCAGGTGAGTACACGTACTGTCATTCTAAGGTGGTGATACTTGTATTCGCATGCGTGACAAACTTTAATATGAAATTATGTGGGAGATGCTTTAACGATACGGGACATCAGAGGAAAACTTGATTCAAACATTCGAATTCGGATTATAAAAACCACTATGTAGATTTGTAATTTTT
Organism: Hermodice carunculata; assembly: GCA_964020975.1. Classification (NCBI taxonomy): domain Eukaryota; kingdom Metazoa; phylum Annelida; class Polychaeta; order Eunicida; family Amphinomidae; genus Hermodice; species Hermodice carunculata. The sequence goes on along the minus strand of OZ026614.1, from coordinate 78,931,893 downwards.
TTTTTCATCCCATAAGGAAAGACTTATTACTTAATAGTGTTGGTTTCGTTACGTCACAGTACAACTCATTTTGCAAAGCTGTGTCATTTATAGGATTTTATCTTTTTAGTACAAAGATATCTATCACAGGGGTAACATTAAGCTTGCGTCCTGCGTCATAGACGCATAAAATAAAGAAATGACGCCTGGAAATCAATAAAACATTGTCATTTTGCGTCTCTGTGGACGCACGCACAAAAACGTGATGCATTTTGAATGATACAACTGCAAAAATTACCCCAAGCGGTCACGGTGTTTTGCATCGACCATTATCAATCTGATGATTATTTATTGTACTGATGGAATCCTCTGATGTTCGTCTTTCTATGTAACAAGCTCTCTTATTTGCTAAGAAAAAATATTCCTGGGGTATCCCTCCAAAAATTTCTCAGAATGGGAGTGGATGTACGTCATTTCACCGCTTATTATTGTGCTGAGAGCACTTCCAGGCTCCTCATTGGGTGGATTTGATCACGTGCCGCTCACTGTCCAGTCAAATTCATTGTTCTCCATGTGCTTGTCTCATGTCCGCAATGTTGGGCAGGTACAAGTCGTATTACGCAAAGATTATTGAACTAAGATGTTAAATTTTCACATCATATTTTCACCAAGAAGACTTCCATCGAACAAATCTAGACCCAGATAAAGGCAGGAGTGAAAATTTATTACGGACGGCAAGGAAAATACGCAGATTAGTCATCGCAAGGTTACACTTGGACGAAGCGAAAATTTGCATTAGCTGGCCTAACACGATGTTGTTCATCACGGTCTCCGATGGGTCACGTGGTTATTGGTTTTTTTTTAAACAAAATTTAGTTGTTTTGATTTTATTGAAATGTTTGAATGGAACAAATCTGTATGGCAGAACAAGATAGGAATGAAATTTATGATCGAAGGCCGAAAAAAAATATATAGCGGAAAACCATGCCTGGGTGGATGCCCAACACAGGCTGTGTACACTCGCTTGTGTGTGTGTTGCACGGCTTGTAGACCTACCGTGTTGCTTGGTGAAAAAAGTGACCGCACTTAAGATCAGACTCTTAACACCGCCTATGGCATCAAATTTGTCAGGTATATTGAAATAGAAAGTGCACAGAAATAAAAATTATATAATTTCTGACCATTTCATCACGTGGAATCAATCGCAAAAATAACAGAGCCCAGGGGCCAGGCATGTTCAATCACGCATGCCGCTTGTGCAAGCGAGTTAAAAAAAGACTGTCCGGTGACACACGGTGTGCAACACCAGATACTGGCACAGTGGCAGCGTGCTAGGGGTTAAGCCCCCTTCACAACCATTTTTTGGTAGACCAGGGATGTGTTATACACTTAGTCTTAATAGCAGGTTCCTGGGTAGATTGAATCTATCCTTGGCACAGTCAACAACTTTTAGACCCTTTTACATCAGGTTGGCATATTGGTATCTTTATATTCAATCTTAAATTCTATAATAAAGCGTTACCTACGTGAGCATACAGACCCTATGTTATGTTCATTTCTAGGCTTAAGTTACCTGCATGTTTTATTTATTTATCATTTTGATGTATGTTGATTATACCAAATAAAATCAATTAATCAAATTACATCAAATGAAGTCCAGTTTGCACAATTTCAGACTGGACCCATCGATTCAGTTCATGGACCCACTATTTTTCCTGAAAAAGAAGAAAGATGGGACCCATACTGAAAAATCCTTAATGTGACCCCTGTTATCATCCCTCTAAGTTTGGAAATTATTATTCCAGTATATATTTGACAAATACTTTAAAGTTGTTCAAACCAATTTGGCTGTCAATGGTCCCTCTGACCTTTAGATCTTTATGAGAGAAAATGGATACGAAGAACAAACTCTCTTTACCTTCCAAAACCTCTGGCTCCCACCGACGGATTCTTACGAAATTAATAACCTAGTTAACCAACAACACCTTAAAGATTAAAAAAAAAACAGCAATATTTGGCTCAGTTGACTTGTTAGTCCACTATAATTATACCATATGCTGCGTCGTCTTTCGTTTGTCGTCTGTAGTTGATTGACATTTACATTGCCGATTTCTTCTCGGCTCAGATGAGCACAGTCCAGCGTCAGGAAAAATAGTGTAATTTTGCCCACACACACTCTGTCTGTGTTGCTAAGTCTCAACATCAACCCCAGCAGTCTGGCAGGTAAAGAAATCTGCACTTCCACGCGTTTTGACCGAACTCTAATGCTCTAACTGGTTTCAACTTTAATACGAACTGAACCGGAAGAGAAATGCGATTAATGTTTCCATCTTTGCCATTTTGTTCGACAGTTACGCGAGGAAGCCATGTCAATGTACTGCGCATAAAACGTAAAACGTGTCAATATATACGTTAACTAATCCAACGAAAAGTAAGTGGATGTCTTGCCATACAAAGTGGCATTTAAAGTAAACTTTGTCTTCATGGAAAGCTAATTGAAAGAATGGAATATTTCGTACATCTTCGGGACCTTATTGGACCTAATTCGTTGGGCATGTCCATTGCCGAGAGTGTCAATAACACCTTCTCATCAGTAGTTCAATAATGACGCGATTTGGAAAAGCCTCCATAGCAACTAATGTGGAATTCCTCCGTTGAAGAAGTCCAGAAACTATATGCTTCATGACGCACAGCTGAAAGCTGTGAGTTTTCTATGGAGAATATATACCAGAAAGGACAAAATCTATAATTCTGTCTCCCCCCCCCCCCCCATACCAAAGATTATGCACAGCCCTTACATTTTTACAAAGCATTTAGATGTTGCAGCCACGCTCTCGCTGCGAAGATCATTTCATTTCTTACCACACAAATACCAAATTGACAAAAACACCCTCCTCGAAGACGAGTTTACACAGTCTTCCGATTACATCGGATTATTACGCTAATCGCCCATGCGTCAGTCGTTCGGGAATTGGGTTACATTCCTGACCGATATACAATGGGATTTCTACCGCCGAACGAAACACAGTCAATTATTTATTCTCTATGCAAACGATACTGATGCTGATACTGATGGTGTTTGGTGGCTATTTTGAGCCAACCAGGTGACTGATGCACATTTTATATGTACATGAACATATAATTCCCATTATTGTATGGCGCAGATCTTGTGCTTACTAAAGTTTTCTTTCCTCACGCTTTGTAATTTCTCAAAAAGCTCTGTGGCATGAGAACCATGTGATTTACATGCACATGTTTACACACATACACACATGCATATATATATGTATGTATATATATATATATACATACTAACATACATACATACATACATGAAAATAAAAGAGAAATTTCCTCATTTCTTTCTGCCTCTCCACCTCCCTGTCACCCCCTCTTTCCTCTGTTTAGGTCACTCTATCTTTCTTCATTTCTTTCTTCTTCCCCTTTTCCACTTTTTTAAAATTTTAATCTTGCCAATGAAATCTTGTACAGCGTCTTTTGATATTGTTTCATATTTAGTCGCGTCCTAAGGTAGACTCTGGCTGCCCTGAAAAACAAACAAACGACGAGGGTTATTCGTTTTGCCTGTTTGAAGTCCGACGTTACCAGGTTTGTCAGAATGATGGACGGCCGAGTTGCCAGTACGATCGGTGACGCCCTCTGTTAGAACAGTTATACATTATTTTGGAGAGGATTCGGATGCACCACAAACATTTTCCTTGGCTGCTGAAGAAAAAATCGTGTACACAAAGGTACTAGCAGTAATATATGTAATTGTAGAGTCTATGACCTCAAAGAATTCTTTTGGTCCTGCGTGTTTTGTGCGTTTTCAATATTATTGCTGAATTAATAGATCATCGGGGGACATACATACATACATACATACATACATACATACATACATACATACATACATACATACATACATACATGCATGCATACATACATACGTACGCATGCATACATACGTATGTACGTACGTATGTACTCATATATATCTATATGTGTGTGTGTGTGTGTGTGTGCGCGTGTGTGTGTGTGTGCAGACATGTATATATAAAACTTGTTTTATTAATCCACGGCATGATATACCCAGAACTCATCATATGTGTTGTCGAAGCAAATGACAGAATCGTGCGAGATTTTTAACCATGTAGATGTAAGAATTTCAATAACAATGGAAGTGCAACAACTCGAGGTAAAGATCCTCCCCACCAAGGTCGAAGTTGACATATCGTTATTATTGTCCTCGTCGTCTTCATCATCATCATCATCATCATCATCATCATCATCATCATCATTATTACTACTACTACTACTATTACTATAACCGAATTCTTTTTACCATTTGGTACTACACAAATATCAAATTGACAAAAACACCCTCCTCGAAGACGAGTTTACACAGAGTATTCCTATTACATCTATGCAAACGACAGTGATATAGCTGCACGAGCTTCATTACGCATTAAATGTCCTCCTTCTATTACTGCAATATTGGACGAACTTGGTTGGCTACCGTGTGGCCTCGCCCTGGATAAACTTAGGATCAAGTGTTTTAACCGACTACGACATGATGTACCAGATACAAGGTTGTGTAACCAATATTTGATGACATGGAATCAAATTTTGTAAATAACAAGTCGTCATGTTGGAATTATTTTAAGGAATTTAAGCTTATTTTAGTTAACATGGGCTTAGATTACGGCACTACAAATAAGGAAGTTGACCTTCTCACGGTTTTCCACAGATTCAGTTTGGATAATTTTAAGAACAAGTTCTTCCAAGAAATAAATGACAAAAGTTCACTTTCCTTTTATAAATTCTGTAAAAATCTACTTTAGCAGAAAAGTACCTTTTCTGCTGTGATGACTTTGAAGGTAGAAGATTGAAATTTAAAGCTCGCACAGGTTGTCTAGGGCTTCAGACGGACTTGGCCCCTTGGGGATTGTCTGACGGGAAATGTAAGTTATGTAATAACGGGCAAGAACACTTGGAACAATTCTTATTTGCTTGTGGTGGTCTCCAAGACCTACAAGCAAAATGTGTTTTGAGCCTGGAAACACATATCAAATCAGTGCGCCCTTCTACTTGGGCGAGCTTTGTGAACACATCCCCCAACACAAAAGCATATATGCTTCTAAGTGACGAAAACATGGATGGTGTCTGCCGGGTATTTTTAAAGAAGCTTGGAAATACCGACGTGAACAACTAGAAAATATCTAGCATGCACAAACTGCTGGAAACTAAAGTTGTAACATCATTTTTTAGTTTGTAGTTTTCACTGGTGTTTTATATGTATATATTAATCCATGCATTGTACTTGAACGCACCGCGGATCATCCCGGTCCGCTGGTGCCCCCTATGTAACGAGGTAGATTTCAATACAATTATTATTATTACGTGTTTGGTTTCATTGTATGCAGAGCCGGTTTGTGTAATTATACGCTTTATGCATGGACAGGAATTTAGATGAGCTTGTCGGGTTTGTTTCCCGATCCAACTTCTTGGAAATAAAATACGTTTAAATAAGCATAATGCAACAGCTTTGTAAGAAGACTACCTATACATGTAAAATACTTGGTGTACTTTTTCTATACTTACTATGCCTTATATAAAGGTAAGGTTGTCATTAAGATAACCACCGTGTACGACATTTAAAATGGCAACTCGCCTTGAACACCTGCCACCATCAAAGTTATGTGAAACTGCGCAAAATACCATTACGTTTGTTTTTTATTAACAAATTTTATTTTACCAGCACCAATAAAAAAAATCGTTAAATATGGGTATCTCTAATACGAGACATGCATATTCATTTCCCACCACAACTGCATACCTGATTGCTCTCGCTTGGCGAGATATGGCGAGATACAGGTCGGGACCTGTGTGGACAAGCCGGATATTACTAATATTTTCGAAATAAAGAATATGCTTATCAACGGCAGGTGGAAATTTGTTTTTATATATGGCTCGGGAAGTACTAGATAAATACCAGTTTGCTATTTGTGAACTTAAATTTCTCCAAAAAAAAAACACGCTAATTTTAAGAGAAATGAGCCCATGACACTCTCTGTGACAGTGATGTGACCGGCAAGTGCAGCACCACTCACTGACAAATTTTGGCAGACACACTCAAACTTTGGTTTGTCATGGGATGTAGAAAGCAATATCGCTAGTATCGCTGGTTTGTCTAAGTCTGATAGAAATCCAAACAGCTATTTTGAGAGCAAAAACCATTACAAAAAACATGTAAAAATCCATTTAGAGAAAAAAAGAACTCGCCGTATGTCATCTGTTGAACCAATTTATGTATAAATGTATCCAAATGTGTCTCTGGGTGGTTCTGTGGGGCTGCACGAACAATCTCTACAAATCTGCAAAGAAATCTCTCTCTCTCTCTCTCTCTCTCTCTCTCTCTCTCTCTCTCTCTCTCTCTCTCTCTCTCTCTCTCTCTCTCTCTCTCTCTCTCTCTCTCTCTCTCTCTCTCTCTCTCTCTCTCTCTCTCTCTCTCTCTCTTGCAACAACACCTCTTGAACAAATTGTCACATAGATTCGCTCGATATGCTGTATTTCGCTGTACTCTTATTTTCGTTCATTTCGCTGGTGGCACAGTACCGTGAAAATAAAAACAGTGAAATAGTATTTTACAATGTTTGAACAGGAATCATGTCCAAAACAGTACAGTGAAATGTCAAAATACAAAATCGTGAAAATTGATACACGCAAAAGTAAAGAAATTTACAGTATATCCTCCCGATCAAGTATAAAGACCATCTAGCTTACGGAGTTTGAAAATCAATAATGTTTAACAGTTGAGGGCAGACAGACGACGGGGACCTGAAGGTGAGCATCCTTTGAGATCAGCTGATCGACTGAGCTGAAAATGTAAACTGACTCACTGTGCCCCTATGAACATCATTCTCCATACCCCAGTCTCAGCTGATCGTTTCTTTAAAATGATCGACGGTATCCCGCAGCACTGGAGACATAGTTTCACGATCCATATTTTAAGTGCTGCCGGCTGTGCGCACATGACAAATTTAACTGACGTCAAAGGAAGTAATGTACAAAAGGGAAAAAATCAGCCATTTGAAACATTTTTCAACAAATGTCCAGGTTACCTAAGGCCTAACAAAAAATTGTGTGTGGTTCCGGTAACCCGACCGACTGCCCCACTGAAAAGGGCTGACTCCAAATGAATTTTATGAAACGTTAAAAAAGTTTCAAATCGCGCCCTTCCGTAATAAAAATTGATCGACCCTGGCTGAAAGATTTTATCGAGAAAGTGGCCGTCGTGTGCCGTTATTTTGCGGTAAAGTCAACTCAAACACAGCATTTTGTGTCAACTTCTGGGCCGGATAAATAGCATAACAGCGTTGTGCGGTGATCGTAATATTTCGCTAGGTTTCAGGTGTAGGTTATCCGAGTTACCAGTGCAAACGGTCGTTAAAGTACTTTTGAAACATGACTTCCTTCCTTACCTTAAATCTGTCCGCTCGGTTGTATCTAAAGCAGTTATCATGATTAGTTACAAATCCAAATGCCACACGATACCTTGAGACGCCGAATCATGTACATTGGTGAGCGCCATTTTGAGTATGGCGCAATGTGTTGTGGGACAGTCGCACAAAAACTACATTTGATTTGGATATCAAAGTAAATCGCGGGCACAGCATATATCATATCATTATTGATGCTCTGAAATGTTTGCAAAATAAATAATTTTGGTTTCATATGTCATAACCCCCCCCCCTCCCCCGCTGAGTAGCTAAGTCCGTATGGGTTAGTCCCGATTGAATATTTTGAAGAGGTAGTATCCAAACAATATGTGTGATTAATGTTAAGGGAAGGTTTATGTACAAGATATAATGGGACTTTTCGAGAGTAAGAACTACCTTAAAATGTAAATATACTGCCTTGAAGTTATCAGTGGTGGGCAGCCGTGGGCCCCACAAAAGGAATATTGTATCCGACTCTGAAGTCGCACCCAGGCTTGAATTAAGTAGCAGCACTGGGCAGACGTCCAAGCGCCTCTGCTGGGTCAAAGATGCAGCTTGGTGGAGAAGGTGGCCCCGATAGTGGATACAAGTCAGAAAGAATCGTCGAGTTTTAAAGTAATTGGTAATAGCATGCAGCCGCTTCTTTGAATAATCCTTACTGAGTCCCCCCCCCCCCTTCCCCCATTACTTAACCGATGTGTTGAAAATTTCTAGAAAACGACGTATTTTTGGCATTCTTCATTCAAGTTAATAAACGCCATTACACGTCGTGGGAACTTAAGTTTCTTTTTTTTCTTTTCTTTTTTTTTTTTTTTTTTTTTTTGCCTTAAAAATGTGTGCTTGATCTTAAACTGCTGCAATGTTGTTGCTGGACACGATGTATGGCTGGAATGGACGATATTTTAACAAAATCTGGGGACATCAACAGATGTATCCGTCTCCTCCGGGAATCAGATTTCTTTGAAAAACCTACGGATGTTTTAAGTGAATTTAGCACTTGACCAGTAAGTGGGGGGGGGTGTTTTTTTCCCCCATTAAAGTGCACCCCTGTGTGTTGGGTAAACTGTTGACATGGAGCATCACGTGATAGATAGGCTTTGTCCTCTTTTTATTTACTTGTTGACCGTTTTGGTCGAGAATTGTATTCAAATTATTTAAAACTGTGCCGGAAGCTGTTCTCTTATTATTCTTCTTTCTCCTCTTCCTCTTTCTCTCCCTCTCCCTCTTCTCCTTCTTCTTCTTCTTCTTCTTCTTCTTCTTCTTCTTCTTCTTCTGCTTCTTCTTCTTCTTCTTCTTCTTCTTCGTCTTCCTCTCCTTCTTTTTATCGTTATTATTGTAGCCATAATTATTATCAATATGTTCATCACATTTGTTTATTTATTTATTTGTTGGTTGGCTGGTTGGTTGGTTGGTTGGTTTGTATTTATTTATTTATTTATTTATTTATTTATTTATTTATTTATTTATTTATGGTGAATACATGTTTAGCACTTTTTAATATATCTTGTTAACGCTCAATCAGGCATGCACAAGGTGGAGTAGCAGCAAACCTGGCATGCAAGGGTGCTCTGTGGGTGCTCAGAGCGCCAGAAGAAAGCTGTCGACCGTGTAATCCTGGCGACTTTCTCTGACACCGCCATTTTATATGTACATTTTAAACGAGATATAAAAGTAAAAGCATAAAGCAGACTTTACATTTAACACATTTGTCATTCCCGAGCAAACTAGTACCCGTAATATTGAACGCTGTGTGTTCTTATTTGATCCTTCAATATTATTCTGTTACCAACAGGTTTTGAAAGAAGTGTGAGGGGGAGTCCCTCAGACTCTGGTCAGCAGCAATACCTGGTGCTCTCTGGACGCTGAGCGTCCAGCGCGTGACACGGCGCGGAAAAAATGTTTGATTTACTCTACTTGACCGAATGAGAGATCAAATTTACGTCGCTTTCGATCTTTTTCTCAGCGAAAGTGTACATAATTACGACATCTAAAGAAAAAAGACCCTGGATCAGCGACATGGTAAAAGCATTTTAGTTTTACCTTGTTGTGTGTTCTGTACACACAACATGACAAAACAAAAAGTTGGTGGTCACCATACGCTGACCATACGAAACATCGAGTGTACCTGATAAAATATCTCCTGAGCATTCTGCTCTTTGACACTTTCATACCCAGAGCAGCACACTCTTGAAGGATGCAAGCACGTCCACCTACATCAGAGAAAGAGAGAAGGAAGGAAGAAAAATACAGTACGGTTGATTTCAGAAACGAAGTCACTTTTGCCATGTGAAATTGGACGTTAATTTGAAACATGTTTAGTTTTGTCTCTATCCTTTCAACAACAAAAGTTATGAAAACAATCAACCTACATCCATTTCTTCTTCTTCTTCTTCTTCTTCTTCTTCTTCTTCTTCTTCTTCTTCTTCTTCTTCTTCTCCTGTTCTGAACTACTTTGTCTGTCAGTGAAATCAGTTTGTAAATGTTGGTGTTATTCAAAGTGACCATCCAGGTACCAAGGTAATATGTCTGAATACACACTTGGGGAGATATGCCGTGCCTACGTACAGCCCTGACACGCCGTAATTTTACTTAGCGGACATGTTAATTTGATTCTTCCAACCAGTTTCCGGGAACGTAGAGCGACAGGAAACATTATAATCTTATTTAGACGTTTTCCGCTCGCACCGAATCCGGTGATTTAATTAATAATTACAGTAAAATGTGGATTTATGCCAGTAACGAAGGTAATCAGCCTGATCTACAGAGCCGCACCGAGCTATACAGATCGGAAACAATTTTATTTGCTAAGACCTATAATATTACCAAACTCGTGTTAAATTCCATGTTTATCAGTCTCTCACATCGGATATATCAAAAGAGATCCACCCACGCCACACAACAAGATTTAATAAGCTAATTAAAAATACCTTACTTTTCAGTTTCGCTCATTTTTTTTACCATGAATGCTTAAATTTTCGCGAAACCAAAAAACTGCTGAATATCAGCCAACTAAAATTTCAATCATCAGGTCTACTGCTTCTTTGTTATACCGGGTGTTGCATACGTATATGAGACGTCAAGGAGACCCCCAAAATGCATTCATTTTTTGTGCTGAATGATTTTACGATCGTTTAACCCTTTTACTTCAATAACTGTCTGTACATATGAAGATGAGCCGGGAACCTTGAATCTCCAAATGCAAATAACTATATGTGACATTGATTTTACATCATAATGTCAAACGCATGATATGGTATATGGCCCGAAAATGTAGATTAGATTCACATTAGCATCGTATGGTTTACAAAAGATCGGATATCCCCAAAAATTCCCGTATGTAGTCGTGCTACAAAACCTTTTATGCATCTGTTTACATGATGCCCCTTACGCTAACAAAAAAGCAGGAGCTTATGTGAATTGCCAATTTTATTAAATCTTACATTTTATCATTAGCTCAAATTTTATTCTGCAGGGACTTCAACAGACTTTACTGAACTTTTCTCTCTTCCGAACTACAAGCAGGCTTATGATCAGAAAAGCGGGAAATGAATCCGTCCTGTCCTTCTGACAGAGTCCATGAGATGCACATTTGGACTTTCAATAACTTTCACATCCGCAAATGCTACAGATTTTTTTTTTCACATGAGATTAGGTTGATTCATTTCGTGATCTTCCTCTCACTTAAATACATGATGAGAAATTTTAAAAGGCCACCTTGAGCTTGGAAAGGGTTAAAGACATTCGCACCTGTGGATGAACTAACAGAATTGGCGACTATGACGGGATGCTATTTTGCGATAGCGTGCATGCGGCACAAGTTACCTCAAAGGGTGCACAATGGATCGTTTACACTTTCAAGCACACAATCTCACTCTCAAAAATATCTGATCCGTCACCTCTTTCACCAAAATACACGCTGATAGAAACGAGAATCCGCTGAGAATTAATGCCACTGAACGAAATAACAGGTCAATGCCTCAACACAGTTCCCGACAAGGAGACGAACAGAATCATTGACAGGTAAGCAAACGAATTTTTTGTTTGACATGTGAGTTTGAATAAGTTGTGTTTATGTGTGCTTTCCTCTAAGTTTTGTATTTGAGCGCACCCACGAAATGAACAGTTTAGATTGCTTCATGGTCACAAAAATTGAAATTACATCGCAGTCAGAAATAATTTTATGGATTTGAAATTTATAATGGTATGATAATCATATTTTTGAATGATTCAACTTTTGTCTCTCTTTCATTTGATATGCCACAATCACAAACATGGAAATAGCTGCTGAAATTGCATCTCAATTGATAATAGTTTTTAAGCTTTCACGAATGGTGCAGTTTTCTTCATTGGACTTTCCATTGTCACCACCATGTGAGTAGCACTTGTTTTTCTATTTTTGTTACTTTCAGAGACTTAATATTGATTATGCTTCTAATTAGCATTGCTCTAAAATATAACCATGCACGAAGAATTTTGACTGTATCTATAAGCGTCCTGAAGATATTGACAATATAAAATTTGAATGGCTCCTATTTTCATAATTTTGAACACCTCCAACTGGGTGAAACAATTTCATTACCACAGCCATGTCCAATGTGGAGTTCCTTGCGTCAGCGGTGTCCACAAAAAGCTTCGGACTAAATCGTCAAGGAAAGAAAGAGAAAAGGAAATAAGGAAAGAAAGAAAGAAAGAAAGAAAGAAAGAAAGAAAGAAAGAAAGAAAGAAAGAAAGAATCGTAATTTGCGGACAACAAAATGTTGCTGTTTGTACATACGCATAAGTATTATGTCTGTGTGCCAACACAGACATATTGTTTTTCTAGGAATTCTTTCTTCTTTCTTTCTTTCTTTCTTTCTTTCTTTCTTTCTTTCTTTCTTTCTTTCTTTCTTTCTTTTCAGGCAAATTTGTTCGACATTTCATTTGAAACGTATTTCATGTAGAAACTCCAAACTTGGCACAATAATGCTTCTATAGATAAAGTCTGGCCCTTTTTAATGAGAGGTCATGCTTTTCAAAATTATGCAAATGAGGGCTAATTAAAGTTTTAAATCTTCAGTATCTTATATACTATAATAGATGTGGTTCCGAGTGTATAGGAATTTAATCATAACAAGGTTAAGGTCATCTCAAATGTCAAGGTCATCTGAATGTCAAAGGTCGTGTCAAGATCAAAGGTCAATTTTAAGCCAAAATGTTATTTCTGAGGTCAAGATTCACTTCAGAAAGAGGTCATCCCAAGGTCAAGGGTCACTTCAAGGTCAAAGGCCACTTTCTGTGGTGGCTTTCTTCTAGCCATAACTTGGTTAATTTTTATCAAATTTTGATCATGTTGGGCTCAAATTGTAACTATTGTAAACCTGCACATTTTTGAAATTTTCATGTGACCTCTGAAGGTCAAAGATCAAGGTCATTTGGACCTTTGAAATTTTTATCAAACTTTGATCATGTTGGGCTCAAATTGTAGCTATTGTAACCCTGCACATTTTTGAAATTTTCATGTGACCTCTGAAGGTCAAAGATCAAGGTCATTTGGACCTTTGAAAGTTTCATCCAGTCATAACTTGGTCAATTTCCATCCAATTCTAATCATGTTGGACTCAAATTGTAGGTATTGCAACACTGCACATTTTTATAAGAACATGTAACCTCAAAAGGGCAAAGGTCAAGGTCATTTGGCCCTTTGAAAGTTTCATCTTGCCATAACTTGGTCAATTTTCATCCTATTGTGGGTATTGTAACACTGCAATTTACAAGTGACCTGTAAAGGTCAAAGGTCAAAGGTCAAGGTCATTTGGACTTTGAAATTTGCATGCAGCCATAAGTTTAAAGCAATGTGAAGTACCAAAGGATGAAAGTTGTAGCATTCAATATTTACAACTTTTGAAGGCACACAGACAGATTTGCTTTGAAGCAAATCTTCTCTTCTTGTAACATATGTATTTGTCCTGTGTGTCATGTATTTACAATGTTGTCTTATCTCATGTTTTTGGAGAACCTGTTTTGTTAGTGCTCCATTGTACTATTACGCAATCTAATTGAAATAAATATGCTTAAATCAAATCATTATTACATATGCCTTGTTGCTTTGACAAATGGAAAATATCTAGCTTACTTCCCAAACCAACTTTAATGTTTGCATGTAAAAAGCTGCCAAGAATTTTTTTTCACATGCAGATCACAAAACAAGAAATACGGATGGGTTCCGCTAGCAGTTCAAAAAGGGAGACGGGGAATCCTTCACAGGAAATAACGCCTAAGGAGGTGCAAAGACATAATCAAGAGAAAGGCCGAAAGGACTGGATTATATACAAAGGAAAGGTTTACAATGCAGCGGGTTTGTTTGAATACATTAAACATGATATGGAAACAACAACACGCTACAATAAATATAATGAGAAAATTGGGTTGATTGATAATCAGATACGGAAATGCGGCATTTCTGATGAAGCCATTAGGACTTTACTTGAGCAATTTTACATTGCCAATGTACGGTGTCTTTCAAAACAAGAATTTCAAAGGGAGTTCGAAGAAGATGTTCAGCAGTTGAAGGCCGATCTAAGCCGGACGGAATTAACAAATGCCCTGAAGGACTACCTTGTAGTTCTTAATAGAAGTTTGATTCGAAAGGTAAAGGAAGAGAGCCCTGTAAAAAATAGAGATCCCAATTCAAATCCTTTTCCTTTTTCTGCACGGAGATTATTCGACCCGCATTCGCTAAGGTCATGGCTCAAAAACGACGAATATGTTTGGTCCCCGTTCGATACGCAAATATCTGGTGAAGCGGCGTGGGTCACGTTACCGCTTGATGTGATAAAACGAAACGAGATGACAGAACAGCAAATCAAGACTATGGAATCACGTAAAAAACGGCGCAATTTATATGACCATGCAACAATGCTGCACTCCCGGATTAGGATAGCCAGGTACTATGTGGAGATGTATGGTTATAGTGGACCATATGTGGCACATAAATGCAACGATTTCATTAAAAGTATGAAAGAGAGTGACTGGGAAATGGACATCAAGGAAGCCGAAGATCTACATTTTGTATAAATGTGACAAGCGCGGTATTGCCACCACCTAGTCCATTAGCAAGTACATGTACACTCAAATGCCGATGTGACATCGAACAAACTGTTTTGCTTGAAGCAGCAGTTGACAGAATGATGACTGAACCATCTCAGTATATCTGATCGTATATTACCAAGTCAATGGAATATGAGACAAATACAAATTTTACCCTAAATTTGTAAATTATTAGCAAGCCTGTCCATTTTGACAAGGAATCACACATACAAAATTTATCAATTTTTTAAGAGAAAATTATCATGACTTCTCTCACAAATGTAAATTAGCGTGTAAACAAAATAAACATGCGCAGGACAGTGCCACTTACATGGTGTAACATCACGATACCATATTCAATAGGAATGTCAGAAATTATCTCACATAATACATCTTGCTTAAACTCGTGAACAAAATTCGAGTTTCGAAGGACAACACAAATGCGGTTCAGTTCAGATAAAATGAAACACAATTATTAGCATAACCATTCCACAGGCAGTGTTTCCAAAAGAGACGTCATCTTATGAAAAAATTTAAGAAATTATGTTTCGTTCCGCCACATTGATGAGCTTCTTATTTCTTGTACAGATCCACAAAACAGAAAAAACAGTGCAAAACCAGGGTTGTTTCATTGCCATAGCAACAAAAAATAACTTTTCCGTGGCGTATAGTATAGTTTATATTTGTTATTGACCTGATTTGTCACATACATTAAGCTATTGCCCTAACGTTCACCATGATGATGAAAAGCATTTTGTAGTCAGTGGGTCATAAATCTGGAAATATCTTGCAATGCATTCAGTTAATTTTTTAAATAGCCAATAGCTATTCACGTCGGGGTTTACTTATTCGAAAGGAAGTTGCGCGAAAACCAATACCTGCGTCTCAGATAACTTTAAGGTGCATGCCTGTCATTGTATTTACAAATTTGCACAGTTCTTCACGATGATTTTGAAGATTTAGTTTTATGTAAACAAAACATTCACGCACATTTTTTATATGTTTGATGATTCAGCAATATCTAGGGAAATATGCAAATGGTGTCACACATGCAGCTGCCTGTCTGCACACGAAGCAATACTCGAAGTTAGAAGACCACACGGATGTGAAAAGCAACGACAACAACCGTAAAGAGGTTCACTGCATGAGTGCAGCCAGTTCACTCTGTGGGAAAGGGAGTTCCCTGGATGAGTAAAGAAGTTCACTATTAAAGCGTGAAGGAGTTCACGGTGTGGGAAATGGAGTTCATTGCACGAGTGAAGACGTCCACTGCGAGTAAAAGAGTTCAGCGTGTGGGTGAGGGAGTTCACTGAATAGGTAAAGGAGTTTCAGTGTATGTGCAAAGGAATTTGGTGCATGAGTAAAGCAGTTCGCTGTGAGTAAAGTTCAAACGTGTGGGTAAAGACGTCCACAGCATGAAGAAAGGAGTTCACAATGTGGGTAAGGGAGTTCACTGCGTGATTAAGGGAATACGCTATGATTGAAAGAATTCACTGTAAGTAATTCAGTGCAAGTAGTTCACTGCATGAGTAAAGTTTACAGTGTGCGTATAAGTGAACTCTTATACGCACACTGTAAACTGCATGAGTAAAGGGGTTCACATTGTGCGTAAAGGAGTTCATTGCATGAGTAAAGAGTTCACGGTATATGTAAAGGTGTTCACTGCATAAGTAAACGAATTTTCTATTTCAGATAAAAGCTTCTCATTGTGGCGTCCTTCTTAGTAGGGGTGATCTGACTTGGTTTAATTTCTTGACACACAGCCTTTTGTCCCCATGGTGTATGTTTGTGACACCTAGAAACCCATGCCATTTGAGGTCAGGTGGGTCAGCAAAGCCCATTACATTACAGTGAGCCCGAAAGTTTCACCTTGCATATCAGGACGATTTTTGAAATTATTATCTTCTAATCTACCTGAAGTACATATTGTTATCTTTCAAATACACCCAGGTGTGATAAAATGAAAGTTTAATGTTTATTTGACAACATAAAGAGGTTAAATTTATATCTGCTAATTCTAAATGTTAATCTATGCAGACAAATTAAGGTCATCGAAGGTGACCACAAGATGTGGGCGGTCAACCATGAACAGGACGGGCAGCACCACCTTTACGCGAATTTAGAACTAACCCAAATATAGACTATTGAGGGTTGTCTCATAATCGCTGAAGTATTGTACATTCTTCCCACTGAGGGCAACATGTAGAGTATCAATGAATTTACAGAATTGTAAATGAGATGACTTTTATTTCTTGCCCCTTTAACGCCATTTAGAATGTGTTTGTATGCACTATAGCGACGGTTTTTTTCAACTTTACAGAATGTGTGGAAAACAAAGTATGAAATCCAAATGCTACTATTACAATAAAAATTATTAGAAGTCTCATGATCACTGAAGTTTGGTATGCTGACCTGCATAACGAAACACAAATGGAAAAGAAAACATGCATCAGCAATAAAAGTTTCCATGAAAGTTACCACAAAAAGGCAAAACAAAGAAGTTGCGGCTCAGGCAAAAAAGTGGAATTTTACAATGCTATCCCCAAAATATTTAACGTCGATGTCTGGACTGACAAGTCGCTCTTTCATAACCTGACTTTCATGTGACCCTCCCTAAATACAGGACAAATTAAATCATAGGAGAACAAAGACTACATAACAATAAACTTAATGTAATGCAGCATGACAAATTATTAATGTTTGAGTGGCCATCGATCTTTCGCAAGAAACAAGGAGCGTCAAGCTCAACCGGGTTTTCTTTCCCCGCTAATTGTTTTGACATGTGGCCTCTGAGGACATTAATTTTATTCCCTTTACAAGGACTAACGTTGCCAGGCTGAGACAAAGGCAAGGCTCGGCAACAAAACTACGGGCTGGATGAAAACAGATGAACTGTTTGCAGTTTCTGTACTATTCAAGTCCTTCCACTACTTTATTTTAGTCCCAAATTCAAAACTGAGCGTCAGTTTCTGCACGCGTGACAGTACAGAGTGAAAGGGTGCAAGAGAGGCACCTCTCCACTCGACATTAGGCAACACGTCTCTTGTACTGTGCTCCACCATGTTCCATCCCACCCGTCTCCACTCTCGATGTTACTGACTATTCTAAAATATATCACAGAGGTCAACAAATTAATTGTGTCAGTACACTGGGCTTCAACAATGGACACAAAGGGAGATTCAGATTTTCACTTCTAATTCTTTTCAGTAAAATTCAGTCTATTTATTAGATTCATAACAATGAAATGCTACCACATTTGTAATATGTTGGATTCTAAGTTTGTCAACTGCTTTAGAGATACCTTTCAAAAGTACGAGTCGAAAGCGAGGGGTTTTTGTTTTCAAAATCGATCGGTGCGGAGGTTATAACTACTACTCAGGAAGACATCCTTCGCAGATCACCGGTGGAGGAAATATAATGTACAGATAAAATGTGTGGTCGTGGACTTCTAGTTCAGATTGAAACCTACTTGTGCACCTGTATTTCTTCGCCAAGCAAAACAACGATCCACCACACGTCACAATTTCTTTTTCAGACTTTTCTGCAAACATATCTTTTTCATCATTACGATAGCAATAAACTCTGACGTTAAATTGTGCACCTCAGTTTAGTACCAGGGTAGAATTTGGCCAACAGTTCAAAGTGTTGCACTGCTTTGTAGGCCAACTTTACCTGATACACAAATCAATCAGTCAATTAGGCTTTACTTTATCGATTAATAAAACTGAAAACCTTTTATGACATGTTATCCACAATAATTTATTGCTGAATTGATTTTTCCATATATTATTATTTGAGAATAAGTACATAAAATCAACCACTATATATATTGAGACACTTTGTAGTACATGTATACAAATGACAGTGTTATCCACGTGGCGTCTCAGTCTCCAAAATTAATATTTGCTCGCGAGTCACTGGACACACGCATCGTTCAATCAGAGGAATCACGCGATCACCAATATTTTCAAGACCACAACTAAATTTGAATTACGTCTAAACAATTCGCTTTTCAACGACATCTATTTTTTTTTCACAAAGGAGCAGCGTTGGAGCAGCATCTTACATAAGTTCTGTCCATTTAATGATATCTGAACATACTTAAAAAAACGAATGGCAGTGAACTTTTTTACACACCCCCATACAATAAGCATAATATAAATTCAATTTCACTTCTTTCAATGCACTCCCAATATAGGTAACCATTAGCAAGACAGTTGTGTGAAATTTGTTAATATATGAAATTACATCGATTGATAATTTCGGTTCAACTGAAAGAAGGTTTTGTCGTTTAGTTTGTCCATATATCCAATTTGAATTTACATAAGATTTCCACAAAATACTGTATTCTACATACTATGAATTATTGAAACATTACTCCTTTCTTCAATTTGTTTGCGTGTTTCTTCTTATTTATATTCGTCTTGATATTCTCATTTCTCTCTCTCAAAAAAAAATGTCAAAACTACATCGGCACATTGTTACCTGGAGCATTATGTCCACAACAGTGGCCAGTTTCCATACATATGTCTGCCTACGTCGACGTCATAAGGTAGCTTAGACAAAGCTCTCCCTTTCAATGAGGAACACGTGTCAGCTCGCTTAAAATCGACAGCATTTTTTTTTCTATTTTAAATGTTGTAAATCACATGATATAACAACATGTGGGTAAAAAATAGGGCTTACAAAAACAAGCAAAATAGGCTGCCGCTCCTGAAAATATGCGTAAACATACATGTACAAAGACAAAAAGGTAGAAACAAATCATGGCGGAGGGAGGAGTACAGTCGCAGTAAAATGCGGGTACAAATCGTTCGCTGTAAGTTTTTACTTTCAAAAGTCATAAATGGATACCTGGCGCTGATGTAAATGCAAACGACCGCAGATTACTCCGCACAATCTTCTTATTTACACTTGAGAATAAACCTGATATAGTGATTGACAAGCCCAACTTTGAAATTGGCCATGTGCATGCCTTTTACTGCTGCAATTGTGCTCTCGTTGTGCACGATTACAACAAACAGTTTATGTTGCTGGGGCAGACCGTCGCCCCATGGTATTATCATATAGCACCTTTTTACAATTTTGCAATATGATATAATAATGCCCGCCATGAACGACAAAATAAGGATTTGTTGCACCACAGTACTTTAGTGTACCATAGTACCGCGTTGCACCATAGTACCGTGCTGTACCATAGTGCCGTGTTTTGCCATAGTGCCGTGCTCACTCGCTCACAAACCACACTGATGTATTATCACAGGCATTTCACCTTAATAGCCCGCGGTGTGCTCACTCGCTGTCACGACAACACTGTGGCGTTTTCTTAAATGAACCTCCTTTTGGGGGGGGGGGGCAGGTAGGAGGGACAATACTTTTGAGATCACAACAGTATTACCGAATCAATACACGAACACGACACAAGTGATCACGACAAATTTGCATTGCAGTAACGTGCACTGATCAAAGATGCTCTGGTCGAGCACGGTTCGAATTCTATTTACTTTGGCATTCATATATAAATAAATAACACAATGTTGTCATTATTTCCCTGCCATTAAAATTGCATTAGGACTCCCGTCTTAAAAAATCACCTCAAAGCTCAAAGCGCATACATTCTTCCATGACCCTCCTGGCGGTGCAACGTTACTTGTTCGTGCCTTGACGTCTGTCATATTTCTCTTGCACCGTATTTTGTAACTGTAATTTCCAGACCGTTGACCATTTGAGATGCATAGAATTATTACTCGCCGAGATTAATTTTGTGCCTTCATTATGACAGCGGCGTGAATAGGATTGTACTTGCCATCCCAGCAGCATTATATAGTTATATCTGCTTCAATATCCGCGTACATATACGACAGTATAAATACTGAGTTGAGGACATCTACTGTGCGGTCAACGGTTGTTGTGGAATGGGTGTTTGGTTTTGGGGGGAGGGGGAGGTGGGGCGCGGTGTTTGTTTGTTTCTTTCCTTGTTTCTTGGCGTTTTTGGAGACTGATCCACATCACTAAGTATATTTTTCAGTTATTTCCGAAATGGTTTGCTTCCAGATTTTTTTTCTTTACTTGTGAGAATTAAAGTGACCATGCCATAGTGCGATATTTTTTACTCAGCGCGCCCCTACTGCCCGCATTATTATTTACTCGGTCATTTTATGTGACCGAATCGTAAAGTGACAAACTTTAAATGTTGACTTTGGTAACAAAGTTCGCCCAATCATAAACACGACGACACTTAGAGACATCGCACTAAAAATACCACGCACGCCTCCATTGCTGCAACAAACATAAGGTAATGGATAATACTGACGTTGGAATATTGTCTGACGGACTGTGCACCGCCCCCAGTCATCCATTTTGTGCCATCTGGTCACCTTTGGCAACCGCTGATTGTCCATCTGCATACCAGCCGCCAATGAAGGCTAGCTACATCATATATGCACAGTTCTAATGCAACACTATACGTTTACATATGGATTGTATGAAGCACACCTTTTCATGTCCAAAATCTGAAAGCTATTTCTTTCTTTTCCATAATATGCAGAAAACTCATTTGAGTTCATGATGGGGGGGGGGGGGGGTAATGGGTTTACCGTTAGCGTGCTGGGCATTTTTATTTGCCGTACTTACGTAGTGGAAGCCCTTTTAATTTCCGTTCTTCGTACCAACCATTATTTGTACATTTTCTTATTTTCCGTACCTTGTGCTAGGGCAAAATTATTGTTTGTAACAGCGTACCAGGGACCCGCACCCCCTCTTCATGATCGCATTGTTCTTGACTGGCGAACTTTGAAAAAGATCACAGCAAAAGCCGAACGGGCTATTATAGGTGAAAGCAAAAAGAAGCACTACTGGTAACTATTTTGTGTGTGTGTGTGTGTGTGTGTGCGTGCGTGCGTGCGTGCGTGCGTGCGTGCGTGCGTGTGTGTGTGTGTGTGTGTGTGTGTGTGTGTGTGTGTGTGTGTGTGTGTGTGTGTGTGTGTGTGTGTGTGTGTGTGTGTGTGTGTGTGTGTGTGTGTGTGTGTGTGTGTGTGTGTGTGTGTGTGTGTGTGTGTGTGTGTTTGACGTGTTTTTTACTCCGGATGAAAAGATCGTAAGCATAATAGACAAATATGAACGCTGACGCTGGGCTGACTGGCATGTCAGCACAAGCCAGAGACGCAATTCGTTGCGCGCAACCATGGACCTACTATCTGAGTAGTAGGTCCATGGTGCAACTGAAGCATACTCTAAGTTGTGTTTGTGTCTTTGGCACATGACGCAACGATATGTGGTTACAAGAAAATCTATGTCATCGCATCACAAATTTAGTTTCAAATGGGTGTAATGCACTGGTCCCCGTACTTGCCTCCTAAGGAGACCAAGCTCCGTATTATCTCTACTACACTGGTTGAGTGGCTGCCCGCTAAACAGACTGTACTTTTATTGTTGCTGGATAAGCAGAAGGTCTGCTTCACAGCCAAGTAGAGTGTAGAAAGCACGGAGATCGGTGTGTCTTGCACAAGCAATCCCTGCAGGTGTCAGTAACTGACACCTCGTTACTTATATTGTGAGCTTGCACCTAATGGCACATGATTATAATGATATATTACTTCAGCATAAATTATTTACAAAAAATTAGATAGATCTTTGGCACTGATTCAATCACATAAATGCAAGGTGAACATATATATGATGCTTCAACGGGTTTCGTACGTAAGCCGTTGACTAGGAACAGAGATATAAAGTTAAAATACTATAGATCAGTTCCACTGAGCCTGGGATTATCCGAGGTTACTCGTATATGTGTGGAGTCAGTTTGGGCAACCTGTGCCCATCGATGCTGCTCTTTCCTGGAGGCCTTTCTTCTGCGCGCGCAGGCCACCGATATTGCAACCAAAACAATGACTGCTAATAAGGAAGTTGCAACCACACAGACAACAAATATGATGTTCTTGGGCTGTTGGTCCCGTCTCGGTTTGCGCTGCTTGTAGGCTGTGCCCCGCCCTTCAACCGACGAAAGATCTATGTTCAACAGGGTGTTATTTACCAGAGCACAACTGTTCTCGCGGCGAACAACCACTGGAAAGGAAAGAGATGGAATGTATAAATATAATTATGTGACACGACGAAGCATTATATAGAAGAAAGAGACAGACAGACAGACAAAAGGAATCTTTAATTAGAGGTTTGATCGGAATATTCCACATACATGTGCGTTATTCAAGAACGGCTTGCAAGCAAAAATTTAAAAAAAAAAAAAAATGACAGTTGCTATTGGCAAGTTTTCAAATCAAAAACATTAGCACAAAGCTGCAGCTGGCACAAAAGCATTCTTATCACTTGAAGGTCCGTTATAAAACTTATTAAATGATGCCAGACACTGATTTTTAAAAATGTAATTTCAAATTTGTCAATATTATTACTATTTCCAAGCTCCTTGCATGTGTTTACGATGGTGTTAGAAAATTTCCCATTCTGCATGCTTCATACACTTTGAGGTTGTCATCTTTTATCTCATTAAAGTGTGTGATTCTTCCTGAAATTCTTTCTTTCTCTTCTTTCTTTCTCTTCTTTTTTCTTTCCCGGCAAATTTGTCCGACACTTTTCTCGGACACTATCATACATAGAAACTCCAAACTTGGCATGCTTGTACCTCCATACAAAGAGTTTGACCGTTTTATACAGAGGAATGAAGGTGTTTAAAATTATGCAATTAGGGGCATTTGAAATTTTCAATCTTGAATACCTTCAAAAGTATAATAGATAGAGATGTCATTCCAACTTCTACTAGGGGGTTATTGACCAGTGCGCATCTAATGAATTTAAAACAAAAGTTGTTGTAATTTAAATTATGCTAATTAGCAGCTTTTGAAATTTTAAAACTTGAATATCTTCAAAACTATTGAAGATAAAGATGCCATTTTAACTTCTACTGGGAGGTTATTGACCATTGGGCATCTAATTAATCTAAAGCAAAAGTAGTACCAAATTAAATTATGCTAATTAGCAGTATTTGAAATTTTAAAACTTGAATATCTTCAAAACTATTGTAGATAG
Organism: Hermodice carunculata; assembly: GCA_964020975.1. NCBI lineage: Eukaryota > Metazoa > Annelida > Polychaeta > Eunicida > Amphinomidae > Hermodice > Hermodice carunculata. The sequence goes on along the minus strand of OZ026614.1, from coordinate 78,908,305 downwards.
AGATGTCATTTCAACTTCTTCTAGAGGGTTGTTGACCATTGTGCATGTAATGAATCAAAAGTTGTAGCAATTTAAATTATGCTAATTAGCAGAATTTGAAATTTTCAATCTTGAATATCTTCAACACTATAATAGATAGAGATGTCATTCCAACTTCTACTAGGGGGTTGTTGACCATTGTGTACCTAATGAATTAAAACTAAAAGTTGTAGCAATTTAAATTATGCTCAATAGCACCACCATTAGAAATTTTAAATCTTGAACAACTTCACAGCTATAATAGATAGAGGTGCCATTCCAACTTCTAATCCTGTGTTATGGAATAGTTGTACATTGCCGTACCAATATGCTTTGAAGACAGACACACTGATTTGCTATACAGCAAATCATCTTTCCTAGTTTTTGTTGAGTTTCTTGCCACCTGACATATAGGACTTTGCTCTTAGAATATCAAACGGTACATGGGCTTACAGAATTAGGTTTATTAAGTTTCTCTTTGTATTAAATATAGCTGTTTGCATTTCATGATAACAAAGGAAAGGCCTTCACATCGCCTGGCTATCGTCTCGGGTAATATATGTTTTGTTGAGTGAGAGGTGCTTGCCTTATAACTCAATACAACAGTTAATATCGAACTAATAGTATCAAACAGAGCTCACCTCCCACCATTTGTACAGGGATGCCTGGGTCCCAGCCGTTGTGTAAAGCCGCTTCAATAAACCTGGCCGCTGTGCCGGCGTCCTTGAAACAACGGCGTTGACATTGTGAGTTATCTAGCTTCAGATAAACTTTTGATCCAAAGGTGCTCGTTTGTCTCTTGTTATCGAGCATCTGTCCAAACTGCTCATTATTTCTAGCCGCTTTTGGGTTTCTACTGCTCAAGTCCCCAGGCAGAACTCGAACAATAGTTCTCAGCAGTCTTGAAAAAGAGCGCCCCAAATGAACCAAGTGTGTCCTCTGTATTAATTTTGATCCATATTGCTTTGGTAAAAATAAAACTATCGTGCTGTCAGCGAAATTTAAAGGGATGTTGACGCAGTCGCCACCATCCCAGCCACACTCAGGGGTATTACATCCACGGTCACATTTGCCATTGGCAAAACCGGGTTTGCATATTTGGTCATAGCTTGGATTACAGCCGTTTAACTTCTCAGCGCAATCGAATCCATCGAAAAGATTGTCTGCATCATCACATCGATCGTTGCATATCCCGTTCCGGAACGAGGCACGACACTCAGAACTCCCCGTTATCTTCCTCGGAGTCAAGGCAGTGCTTTTGCAAACAGCTGCAAATAAAACCATTAAATCGAAATTTATTTCCATGACAAAATAACATAAAATCCATCTATTTACGAAAGAATGAATTATACTGGCATGCTTTGTCTTCGTTTTGTCTCACAAGATGATGCAACGTCCTGAAACCTCACATTCTGGGACAAAGAGGATTTTTCAAAACTCTTAAAATTCAAAATTTATTCGTGTTTTAATGCCCCATATGCCTGAAATATAATTAACTATCGCATGTTCATAATTATCAAAGCTCCTTCTTTTTCTAGCACAAAATGGGTTTCAAACATTCAACAGATACTCAGACTTCGTTCACATGTACACATTCAAGCTCTTTTTTTTTTAACTTCTTTCACCAAAATGTCCTTCAGGGACTTTAGTTATATGTCATAACCTAGAGCAGAAATGTAATTAGTGTTCAATTATCTAACAATCCCTACAAACAAAGCATTGTGATGATTTAGTGACACCTCTCTACGTTAGGATCAAGTCATATCGTGCATTTTTTTTAGAACTTTTTGTAACATATTTAATATGTACACAGTTTCTTTAAAATTTTCCATGTGCGTTTTCAGCGAGATAAAATGGAACTTCAATTTTGACGTGATGTGACTTTTTCAGGAGCTGATAGAGATAAATTTGGTAACTCTCTCTACTGTCCACCGTAACGTTCCGACTTGACACGGATAGCTTGTTTAAAAAATACATTCCTTATATAATGAAATTAAATTATACAACTGTCAGAGATAGGCCTACCCCCTGATCAGTTCTTTTCTACCTCTTGACACTGAGAATTGCCCTCAAATTGTGTCGAAGAAAGCAGTGTATTACTCGAGATTTCATTCTCCATAAAACAGAAAGCGGGTGACATATATGACCCTAAGCTATTTGTGGTTCTTCTTAACAAGGAAGAGCTGCGTGCTGATATATCGGCGTTAGGATAGTCAAGCTTCCCAAATATCAGTAGCCGAAAACCCAAGATAATGCAGCTTCAGTGGTATTGATAAATGAAGACGATAGAAATGGCCAAATGAAACAGTTCATGTCTGTTCTTGACACTTTTCTATTTCAAATCATGACTTGGGGTCATTAGCTTGAATTCATATTTTCAATTTTGATAGGCCTATTAGTGTCGGACATCATGAATTTGGATGAAAGGTCATGTCCCGCCACTCTAACTATAGATCATTTCCGGTATGCGGTGCTTGCGTGGGACCAGTGTTGTGTTGCTTGCCATCTGAAGGGGTGTTTTCATCTTGAACGTATGTGTGTATGTATGTATGTATGTATGTATGTATGTATGTATGTATGTATGTATGTATGTATGTATGTATGTATGTATGCATGGATGCATGCATGTATGTAAAATCCTCTTATCTTCCTGGTCATAGCAGAATCTTGTGTCAGCTTTGATCTTATCAACCCACAACAGTTACTTTTTATCAAATATGTGCAAATTGTATTGGCATCTTCTGTCAAGTGTCAAAAATTACTTGGCTGCTAAACAGACTTCAGTTGGATGTACAAAGCAACTTTCCCTCCTTGGTCTTGCGCACTGCACTGGATTCTGTTCATTGGGGAAAAATACCCAATTTCTATTCAAATTTAAATATAAATGCCGAGCCACAGGTTATATGTATGCCATGACCAAGTTAAAGCAAAAGATATTTTTATGACAATAATGAGTATATAATCATACGTACAATAGTTTACATTTGGCTGTTGTAGGCAGATGTTGACTTGTCGATGAATAACATGCTGTTCACCCTGGACGTCCTGGCACACGACCTTGCAATGATACTGGCCCATGTCACGTGGTGTGACGCCACGGACTCGCAGCAGGGACACGTATTCCCCATCACTTATGCCCCAACCAGGCACAGCATCCCATATGCCATATGTGGGCGAGTCCGTGATATTTTGCACCAAACCAGACCCACTGTCCAGCATTTGCCAATGAATCTTGCAAGTTTTGACTTTATGTCTTCTATCATCGACGTGACTAACAATGTCCAAGGTCCTCCCTTCATGTGTTGTAGCTTGACAAGCAGAATCCGCCGTGGCTAAGAGATAATAGCCATCTGCAAAATGGAACATGTGGATAACATGGTGGTATTTGTTACTTAATCATCAATATAGAAGGTACATATTCCACAGTACAAGATGACTGACAATTTTATGTGGATGTGCACTCAAATGTGCTCTGCCATGGAAAAGCATGTCAATTACAAAAAGGTTGTAAAATACGCGAGCGCGCGCGTGTTCGTGTTTGTGTCCGTGTGCGTGCGACCGTCTGTGTGTGTATATATGCCTGTCTTTGAATGCAGTAACTGTCTTTTGATGGGGTTCTATGTGGCCCTGCAAGAGCAATATTGACGACGGAGGGGGTGGGGTGGGAGGTGGGGGAAGACAATTCCAGATCCATATTGTTCCTATAAATCCGTGGAATTCTGCGTGACCACCAAAGCAAAGAGTTTAAAAGAAAATAAAACGATGGGAAAAGCAGGATAAGAGATGAAAAGACATCATGTTGAAACTTTTATCAAATTCAAAACGACAATGCTGGCTTCAACAACTTTGCCACTGCATTGCCGGTTGCTTGGTTTACTGCTTACACATGGACCTATGCTCTAGACACATGTTTAAGTTCCACTTCCGTTCTTATGTCACGGCCGAGAACATAACTTAAGGTTTATCAACGTTCCAAGATATTAAGAGATGGGCCTCTTCCTTCAAATAATTAGTCCAGCGTCAGTATGCACACTAATTAAAAAAAGCATAATGCCACCAGCTTCCTGTCAGTTGTCTTGACACGCGCCTTGTCTGACAGCCATATGGTAACACCCTGCAGGCAAACGAGCTCTCAGGAGATTAGAGTGCAGGACAGACGAACGACGACGTGTGCTGTTCCCATAAAAAGTATAAAACAAAATTATCATCCAGGACGCTAGTGTTCTTTATAAATATCATAGCTGTCAACTCTCGCGTTCGCATCGGGAGCCTCCCGTTTTAGAGATCTCAAAATGGATTAAAAATGACAGCATTTTGAGGCAAAGTTGGTCATTCTCCTTGTTTTCATTTACTTTTTATAAGAGTCTCACGGTCACAGAGCTGTGGGGGTTGACACTTACGGAAGATAAATGTATTCACGCCAACATCATTTTTCCGATGCCGCTCAACTTGCCACCGAAAGTGTTTGTTTCATTCTTGACATTTAAATTTCTCCTTGGTGGTAAAAAATTAATCCCAGGATTGCATGCGGTTGATCATCATCTTTCCTTGACACATCCACGGCAATGAAAAGCAGTTGGCTCCCGGACATATTTTTTGTGTAGAGTTTCGTGTTCTATCCATGAGAGGGTCACGTTGGTAGACTGCGCACTACAATTCCTATTAAGAAATTAATTTACGAATGTGCCTGATTTTTCAAGAGCCACGTACCCACCTACCCCCACCCCCACCCAAAAAAAGCAACAAAAAATCATAAAATCCAAAACTCATTAAAAACAAAACCTTTTGAACAAAAGTAGAGACCTGTCCAAGGTAATTCCCGACCAGATTTGAAGAAGATCCAGGCATCTGTTATTGAGAAGTGCGTGGAGAACGGCAATTGTTCATTGGTGGACTATGGATGAAGCACAATTTCCCATAAGATAGACTCAGTTGACTGAGAATTAGCGAAAAATCACAAGCGGTTATTTTCATCCATATTTTTATATTAAACCCGATCCAGCATGTGATACAAGGTTTCAACTGCCGCGGTAGTGGACGAAATAAGTCACACATGCATATGACGGAGGAGAAAATGGCTTCCTTTAGGGCAATGAAACTTACACGTATTTTATTATATTTTGAAAATACCAAAGGTAGGTCAAATCATACACCTGGATATCAGAGAACTACATTTCAGTAATGTATGTCAGCTGTTCTGTCCAAGACTATAGGAATAGACACCAAAAACCACGTATACTACCTGCTATGAAGACCAAGTTGCATGGGCCTTACAGTCTTTTTAGAAGGCAACAGATGCCAACGCTGAAACAACATGGCTTCCTCCAGCTGCGTCTGCTGAATGACAAGGTTAATCACACTTATCAAACCATTCAATACGTTGAAAATTTTATCACTTGTGCCCTATTTCCGACCCACCATCCCTGGACAAAATATTTAAGTCTGATCAATTGATCATCATGAAAGATATTGAAATATAGAGAATGAAGGTACATCTAGAAGGTCGGAAAAGCAGTGAATATTCACAGACAAGAAATAGCCTCTACATGCTTCTGAGTGCAGCCAAGGCCCGAAATACTGTGTGTTTCAGAAATTAAAGCAGGGCTCCGTTCTGCATAGCAAAACGTTCGAGAATGCTCACTTTGAAAAAAAAAATGTTAGATCGTCCCTGGGCGAGCTACCTATGGACTACTGAAACGCCAGGCTGTCTTTTTGTTTATGCTTTTCGCATGTCACTTGATATACATATATATATATATATATATATATATATATATATATATATATATATATATATATATATATATATATATATATATTTTGTTTATGCTTTTCGTATGTCACTTGATATATATATATATATGTGTGTGTGTGTGTGTGTGTATATCAAGTGACATACGAAAAGCATAAACAAAAAGACAGCCTGGCGTTTCAGTAGTCCATAGGTAACTCGCCCAGGGACGATCTAACATTTATATGTGTGTGTGTGTGTGTGTGTGTGTGTGTGTGTGTGTGTGTGTGTGTGTGTGTGTGTGTGTGTGTGTTACAAATGATTATGATAAAATGTTTACATTGCCAATCATGTATTTTTGTACCACCCTCGCAGCGTAATCTTTAAACATATTTTGTGTTCCATGTCCCTTCCTGTCGCCTCCAGCAATCTGTCAATGTAACGGTACTTTGTAAAAGACCCCTCCGTCTTCTGGACCCGGTGGGCATCTTATCTTTCCCGGTGACCCAAAATAATTTATTTGTTTGTTAGGTCTTTGTTGCTCAGGAAAGTGAAATGCTTCCCATTTGTTGAGTGGCTTCCTTATATAGAAACACACACACACATACATACATACATACATACATACATACATACATACATACATACATACATATGCTGCTCAAAATAAATGGCAGATTTACCCTACCTTTTTATTTTGTCATTTGCACTTTTTTCTGCTCTCTGCCTTTTTATCTTGCTTCTGGTCCTTTTTTCTATTCATAATTTTTCTCTCAACTTACACACTTTTGTGCCGTTCATTTTCTCGCATACTCTATATAGTGCTAAAAATCCCGCAAGACATGCAAACAAGCACTTGATTTACTCGGAGTGAGATAACAGTTAACAGGTTTCCTTCTTGTCTTGCAGTAGAAATGCATTGGTCTGACTTCCAGTTCTTTAAGCTCGCCATTCAACGTTTAATTCTGCTCCTTTTAGATATGTTGTTCTCTCCTCTTGAAAAGCTGCAGAGACCACAGTATGTTAAACACACACACACACACACACAAACACACACACACACACACCTATACATATATATATATATATATCGTGTGTGTGTGTGTGTGTGTAATTTAAAAAAATGAGAGACCGTAAATATGGGGTGTTCGGAAAAATAGTCAGGTAAACAGAACAAGTTCCAAGAGTTCTTCATCTATCTTCACTTTGAATGTAGTTCACATGGGCCTTCATTTACTCCGGACATGATAATTTGTTCGTATTATTATGGATGAGAGAGTAAATTAAATTATGGAATTTCATATTTTGGAAAAATGTCTTTGTAAAAAATTATCCAAGACTCGTAAAATCTGCTTGCGCTGGAGATATGTTTTGGCAGTAGCAGCTTTAGTGATCAGCTGAAGATCTCCTGTTCCAAGTTCAAATATGTGTAAACAGCAACATATTGATCATAGCAAATCCTAATACATAATATCAACATTTTTGGCAATATTTTCAAACATACCTTCAAAATGCGCATAGTTATGTATAAAAATACTCTTGAACCAAATATTTCATGATCGTATGCTGGATACGAACTCATGTTTGACCGTACATGGACTGAATATGAGAAGAAAAATCGCACTTTACAACTAAAACATTTCATTTTACAGTCGTGCAATACCTTTCCTTCTCGTCTACAAGGTCAAGTTAGAACCCGGAGAAACCCGTTTTCTTTTTCTTTTTCTAATTTTTCTTTTCTCCTCCTCCTCCTCCTCCTCCTCCTCCTCCTCCTCCTCCTCCTCCTCCCTCTTCTCTTCTTTTTCTTCTAACACCGTGGTGAGACATAACTGCGTCTTATGGAGTTAATAATGACCAAACTTGCAGCTGTCGATGCTTGTACGAAATTCTCTGGATCAGCCCTTCAGCAACCAAGTCAGGACTTTTCTGGCTTTCGTAGAGAAAGAGCGACAGTTCGTTGAAAGAAAACATTAACAGACCAGTTAAGTATGCCCTTTCCCAATTTTCTCTTTTTTGGAATTCCTTTACAATTTATTTGGCTCATGTTACAGCGCTTCATATTTCTTTGGCTTCAACTCGATGCTATGGTCACAGTTCTATCCACAGTAGAAAGTCTTGAAATGGTCATTCCTTGGAGATCCATTGCAGCACTAACAGCGCCTGTCATCATACCCTTGCTTGCTTGCTTGCTTGCTTGCTTGATCCACGTGCACAGGACGTCATTATATATGAAAATAAGCGTACTGTCTCTCAGTGTCTCACTCGACCTTCGGACAAGGAAGACATTTCATCAGTGAACTGCGGTGCAGTAGAAACTCCGACCATAGAACTGAAAAATGGTCTTTATAAACACGAGTTGCAGGAGTGCAAAATTCACATTATTGAACAAGAGTGTAAACGGAACCGGAAACAGCTGGTTGCAATAGGGGAATGATCTCATTCTGGGGAGGTCTCAACAGGGAGGCTATACACTACCTATTTATTTCAAATGGAATCAATGTGTATGTTGTCTCACGTATAGCTCATATAGAGCCATGCATGAACTCTAACCCACGATCATGGATCACTTGTGTGAAGTTACCAGAGCGTCATATTTTGAAAATATGTTTGAAAGAATCAACAACACTGAAGCATAACAGCAGAGAGTTATTTATGTTGCAAGTTCATCAAATATCGGAGTTTCGCTGTTTATACGGAACAAGAAGATGTTTATAGGCAGACAGTTCCCGAATCCTAATCCTGCGAAAGAACACTAGTCATGAGCGTCTTACTTGCCAAAGCATGTTTATATATTCATTACGATCTTGCTTGACTTGCAACCAGATACTTCCAGATGTCAAATGAGCACAGTTTAACTTTTTTAAAAGTCTATTTGCTCTCTTTCTTTTTTTTCTTTTTTTTTCACCGAAAACGTGTGACTGCGGTTTTATAAGGTGAGCATTTGTTGGTTTGTTGATCTTCGTGCATCGGTTGCAAGTGAAGTAGCCTATTAACATTTAAACAGAAAAGTGTGTTTGCCAATAATAATAAAGGCACTTTGTCACAGAATTATGCATGTCACAAGCATGACTTTCATCGCCGCCAGGCAAATGCCGGCAGACAGAAGCAGGCCTCCTGGATAGTCAAAGGCTTTTCGTCAACGAGAGCACATGTACTTCGTGCAAACCAATATATATATATTTATATATATATATATATATATATATATATATATATATATATATATATATATATATATATATATATATATATATATATATATATATATACATATAGGCCTATATATATGAATGACACTATTTTGCAATTGATTTCATTAATGCATGCGAAGGGCGGAATCTCACACAAATTGCCTTTTATACCTATATGAGGTTCATAGCATACATGACTGCTACATGTACAATCGCGGCGGGGGGGGGGATGTGTAACGCAAAATCATGGAGGTTTGATGTACTAAAACGAAATACAAGTGGGTTCAATTGGGGATTCAAAATTGTAATATCAATAAAAAGAGAGAGAGAGAGAGAGAGAGAGAGAGAGAGAGATAATGAAAATGATACCGTACGTCTTTAATGCCACGTTATCTACTCTATTTGTAGGCGAGTCAACACTTAAATACACTTTGCACCTGGTTGGTCAAAGATTAACTTGATAGTTACGACGCTTCAAACGTGCGTCCGAGATAAGGAACAATATGTTTTGTCAGACATACACCTCCTCGTGGTCCCCAACTCCAGGATGTCCACATAACTACACAGATAAGCCACCGGCTACGAAATCTGGCAATAGGATAAACGTTGTGTGTCATTCGTTTACACAGCTGCATATTGGTCTGTATATGTCAACCCTTCAACTGATTTTCGACACTACTGTTGACAACGTATTGTCATAGACCAGCTTTGTCCTTCGACAACCCATCGAAATAAAACAAATCAGTTGTGAAGAGCCTATTATTTGTTTAAAATATTTAAAATATTTCTGATGATGGTAATTAGAATATGCATGATTTTTCAGATATCAATCAAGTTTTGAATGGGGGAATTATATTGGGCACTAATTACCATGATGCATACGTGCGCATCGCGCGTCGAACATGTGAACATTTGAAATATGAAAACACTCACAAAATACCTATACGCAACACAAACTTCCTGTCAAAGATAATATAGGTCAGCTTCTTACCACACATGTATTTCCCATATCCTTCCCAAACAAGTGTTAAATCAATAAATGCATTCTTTTCGATAAAGCTATACACCAAACGCACGGTATATGTATTTGTTGATATTGGACTCACCTGAGAGCTCAAATAATGTCGCCAACAACTGCAAGGTGATGGGAAATGATACTCTTTTCCTGTGGCCAGGCGCCATTGTTGTGACTATGTTGTGTTGGTATTTTGCACCAAATGCAGCGTGCCGTTAACTGTTTAGCGCGTGCCAGAATTTGTCGGGCCCACAGAATTTTGGGGCATGTATTGCCTTCTGTGCCGAGTACCATCCACACGCGCCCACAGGTCCATTGTGCTGTATCTTCCTGTAACATGCCCTGCTAAATGGTTCTTTATTACCGCGCAGGTGCGACCAGCTGACGGGCTTCCAATAAGAGGTTGACAAAGCACCCTCGAGACAATTAGCCCGGCGGACATACAAAGATAGTCCTTCACCGCATTGTAAACCACGGCACGTGCCCGGCTAACGGGATCAGTCGTATTTGAAACAAATTTGGCCACCGCAGAATTTGAAAATGTATACATGCATATGGAATGGATAAAGGCTGAATATTTCGTGCAGCGTTCCCTGGGCTCAGACAGGAATCGAAAACAGGATTTGCTTCTTTTTTCCCCCGCTATATACGAAAGCAAGAGATGCCCTTGGTTCTTAAAACCGGTGAAGCCAATGACTGCACAACTGTTCAACGTTGGAGAACCACAGATGGCCTGTCTCATCTTGACGGGATCAAATTTACGTCTTCATTAACTGGCATGAATAATAAATGCACAAGCAATAATAAAACCCCAGACACAGTTGTTAAGACCCTTGCGCTCCGAACTTCTTCATCTGATTGTTCTGAGGAGTGTGTTGGGCGGGGAGATTTCATGAAAAATCTCACTTTTCATGTTCCTACATAATGTTTGAAGTGTGCAGCCACACAACCATTTGATCTGGATGATAGCGAACTGCCGCGACAGTAATTTAGTGGAGAATATTAGCTTTGTGTCGCTGGTGAACGAAATTTAATTTGTGAAGTTAATTAATTACTTTAGTTAGTTAGTCAGGCAGTCAGTTTAACCCAGGCTTTTGTCAGGTTTGTGTCGCTGGTGAATTCAACTGTTTTTTTTTTTTGTTTTTTTTTGGGTTTTTTTTTTTTTTTTTTTGGTTTTTTTTTTTGGGGGGGGGGGTGTGGATGATGCTGGGTCTGTCATATAGTGGTGTTTTCGTTGTGGTAACTTCATAGCCTCCCAGAGGAGTATCATGTTCCTTTCTTCCTTATAAATAAAATCATGATGTTCCCAAACAATCACTTAAATGTTTCCATATTCCACGAAAGTTATTCTAAATGTTCCACCAGTGTCTCCTAAAAATAGATGGCCACCTTTCTCTGCGAAGCCCTCCAACTCTTCCAATTTATTGATAGCAGTTATAGTCATTTTGGATTTTTCGCCTTTCTTTTATCTTGGCCACTCCTTCCTCTTTTGCCCCCAACTTATTCTAATGGAAGCACCTAAACAAAAGCAAATGAAACGTGGTGTCCCTCGCCCATCAGACAGAATTGTCTCGGCACGCACACCGCGTCGGTCACCGTTGAAAGTGCAGACAAAGAACACGTGCAAACGCCAAACATATCCTTGAGTACTGTATGTTTTCTCGTGTTGAAAAAGCGCTAACAGTTGATCTCTGTCGAGCTACCATTTCAGGGTGGATACAGTCGTTTCGCTTGCACGTTGGTGCAAAATTTTGAAATTAACATACAAAAAGTGTGTACTTGCCGCAAATAGCATCACTTAATAGTGAGCGCCCCTTCACCACGGGCCCAGCAGAGTGCCCGTGGCAGAACAGTTCCGAAGCAACGGAAAGTTTGCAACAGAAGGCGGCAGCAGGAGAACAGGTGTTGCGCGAATTTTTAATCAAAACTGTATCGTACATAGATTTATGTTTGTAAAACTTCCAGGCAAGCAATCGCCCTTCCATAGACAGCTGAGCGAACATTCTCCTAAAAGTCTCTACTTTCACAATGTTTATATCGTGTTTTATGCATGTTATAAATGTATGCTATTAGTACATTAATGTGCTTGTCCCCAATATCCCGTGTATGTCACCATAAATATGGGCTTATGATATATGTGTTTTGACTATAAACTTTAAATACGTGCTTTGCAACAAAACATAGGATCTCGCCTTTCCATTTTCAATCATATGAATGAGACTATTAAAATTTATGCCACAAAACGCAGCCACGGCAGATGGTGTACACACGTACCCGACAGTGCGTGACTATCTCAACCAATACAAAACTTAATATCATTTTTAATGCAATTTAATCATCACATGCGGAATTCCTCACACAATTTTGATCACAGCGCAAAAAGGGAAAATTTAGTGGACAAATCATATTGACAAGGAGGTGCCCGGTGTTGTCGTGGTGACAGCTGGCCTGCAGGTTCATAACCTGATCACGGTGGACAGGAGTCATTACGCCGACTTCCTCTGGGGTACGGACGTTGGTGGAGGCAAACACATGGTGTTTAACAGCTGATGGGAAAAGCACCCAACAGCTTTGTCTCGGAAAAGTAGGAAAAGCGACACAGCCAATGATATTTAGAACTCACCTTCGCACGAATATCATCATCATCATCATTATTATTATTATTATTATTATTTAGATCATGACCAAGAAATTTTGATGTTTTCTTTTTATAGCGGCAGTGTACGCCACAGCCACAAAACCACGAAACGAATGTTAAAAGTATAGTTTTTATGGCTCTGGTCGGGCAACGAGGTCAGGTCATTTCGTGCATGGCGGAAATACGTTGGCTTCTTATGGCACGAGTTACCGTTACCAAATTTATGTAAATTTGATCGAATATACAACCCAGAACACAATATGCTTGCGGGATAGAGGAGTGTTTTCCGATTAGATTCAACGTTAAAGTAAGTTATAGTGATTTGGTAATTTTACGCGTGAGATGTTAAAATTTACAAAGGTATTACTTTATCTTGACCTTAGCTATTGGGACATTGCTCTAAAATGTCTAGGTAATATGATCCGAGAGAAACTCCGAACAGAAACTCGGATCGGAAAAGAAAGAAAGAAAGAAAGAAAGAAAGAAAGAAAGAAAGAAAGAAAGAAAGAAAGAAAGAAAGAAAGAAAGAAAGAAAGAAAGAAAGAAAGAAAGAAAGAAAGAAAGAAAGAAAGAAAGAAAGAAAGAAAGAAAGAAAGAAAGAAAGAAAGAAAGAAAGAAAGAAAGAAAGAAAGAAAGAAAGAAAGAAAAAATTGCCAATAGCTTTTATTTTGTGTGAATTCGATTTACATAGACTTGATAAAGACAAGGAAGAGGTTCCGGCATTCTATATAAACGTCATAATGCATATATTACAGATTCATTCACTTTATCCTCAATATTCACTTAAACCTGGAATTTGGAAGGGATTTTTGCCAGATCTAGGCTTTCATGATAAAGTGCATGATTTTAACGTGAAAACCATATAGTGTAAGCACAACTGGTCCAATATCGGATGCACATGGCACTAGTTGTATGTTTGTCGAGGAAGGGGGAAGGGCAAGGCAGGTTGCTCGTTGGCCGGCGCAGCTTTTTTTTCTGATATATGTTGCCTCTGTGTTTGGAGCCAATGGGTTTGGCTTGCTGTTGGCAGATATGGCGAAAGTCAATGTACAAATAGCCCTAGAGTTGGGCCTACTTGTACACACATTTATTGGTCCTCTAGTGGCACATATTATTTTGCCGAGGCATTTTTCTCCAAAAAAAAAAAAAAAAAAAAACTACCAGAAAGTGTCTATTATAATTTCTGTCGTCTGCCTTTTTTTAATCAGATAACATGTCATTTGTCAGAACATTTTCTCGGCATTGAGCACAGCAGGCGCTGGGAAAAGCTGTTTACTCTGTTCCAAGGGGCTTAAGAGACATACGCCACACCTATATTTATACATGTGTGGCCCAACAAAATAAATTGAAGTCAAGCTAGTGTCGTGTCATCGAATTATTTTTGGTTTGAACGTATTTTATTGAAAAATAATTGCCCGCCGGGCTCACGAGGCTAGACTAGGGCCTTTGCACATAATAATGAAACAACACGATAATGACGTTGCAAAGCACCGGTACAGACTGATATACAAACAGAACCACAATTAAGATAAAGAAGGGAGGAGGGTAATGAAGTAATGTCTGAGCTAATAATTAAAAATTAATCTTTGAAGTACAGAAGATATAACAATTTTTTTCGACATCATGTTTTAAACCTGTCAGAATCCTCAATAGATTTGTGCACAGCTTCAAACATTTGCTCATTTTGCTTCTTTATATTTTCTTTATCTCGAATACCAAATAATAGGCCTACTGTTCTCAAATTAAAGTTTCTATGCGATATTATCTTTGACTGTCAGTCATTTCTCAGAACATATTTGTTACACCAAAAAAAAAGGAAAAAAGAAGAAGTGGTAAGTACTTTCTGCATTAACACCAGATGAACATAACAACACCTATTTTGAAGAGGTCACCGTTCAACTGGCTACAGCCCATCCTTATTCTAGAATGAAGAGCAGCAATTTTCCTTTTACCCAGACAGTAAAGACCAAATTAATTTTTGCCACGATGTATTGAGAAAAACATACATGCACACACATGCACTTGGGACAGGATAGGGTACACTGCGATTTGATACAGGTAGACGAAATCACTACAGTAATATAAATACTTGTAAAATATGGCCAACTGGGACAGAAACAGTCAATGTAAACTGGGTCACTAACCTGCACTAAAGTGTCAGCTGCAAGGTTCAATGATTTCTCCGCTGTTTTTTAAACAGCGATGAAACTTTGTTGCATGTAGAAAAGCCCATTTGTGTATGTGCCTGCAAATTGCAATGTCTGGTAGGAATTGGTTAGGAAACGACATAAAAATGCAAACAGCTATGAAGGCAAGTACCTCAGTTTCGATATGACATAAATCGGGTTTCTAAGCATTGATGTTAGTTAAGAGTCGTGCGCCCATGTCAAGTGTAAATTTACGTGACTCATTACAGGTTCATATATTCTGAAATTGAATTGGCGTAAGTCTTTACTTTGGGAGCAATACCGAAACCTTTCATAATGATCATGAAAGTATTATCTGGAAAAAAAAACAACTCTATGGTTGCTTAAGATATTGACCATACGTTTTATACCAAGCCCATCTGGGTCATGTGTCTGAGCTATCGGTGCACCTGTCACCAACATAATGAGACAAAATATCAAGTGAAATCGTAAATCAACGAACAAACGATTCCACTGAACGCACATACGGTGCAAAAAAGGGCCCTGTGTCTGTTAAAATGAAACATAGAAAAAAAACTGCAGTATTCAGGCTTGGAGCAACTACTATTTCTGAAGATTGGGATCTTCCAGTTTACTTCTAAGAAGGGAATTTTCACACTTTGCATATCGATTTTGTAGGAAATAAATTAAAAATGTGCACAAAAAAATTGAAACTATGCTGCAATCTTCCCGAGAAATATTAAAGTTGTGGGAATGAGAGACTTATCATTGATATGTGGAAATATAGTTTTTTTTAAAAACTTACAGCCTCTAAACTTATTTATCCTGCTTCCTAAATATTTATTAATGACAATATTAAAGACGATCAATCTCTAATATATGATTTTATATGCAGTCAGTCAACTTCAAACGTGAAGAATTCAGTATTGTACGACAATCTACACTAAGGTGCTTTAAACGAGATGCATTTTAGGACTCGTATATGTGCTTTAAAATCAAGATGAATCAAACGGTTCTGAAGTGTTGGCGAAGAAGAATGGAAATCGGTGTTTCAACAACTTGTACCATTCATTCAAGTTTGAAATTTTTTTTTGAGCAGATGTGAGTATTATACCATTGGGGTTTACCATTACTTCATAAAGAGCTAATAGATACTACGAAATTATTTCAAACTTATTTTCATCTTAAGAGCTTGAAACAAATTTGTAATAAATTTTATGGTTAAATCCTTACATTACATTAGATTTGAAAACATTTTTTGCTTAGAATAAACATCGATACATGAAAGGTATTTGACTTATGAATGATATTACAGGTGAGAATGGAATATTTTTAAATCAAGAAGTTTTGGAAAGAAACTGAACTTGAATGTTGATATTTCTTGGAATAATTATCATTATCCTCTTCCATCCCTGCCAATTGGAAACAATTATGTGGAAATTAGTTCGGTCATTTGAACCATTATTAGAACCAAGATTAATGTTGAATGGTCATTTGAACTTTGAACCTCATATCACCAGTAAGGAATTTTATTGGTGCATTATTATTTTTGAAATGGCTGAACCTCCTACTTGCCTGAAAACTTGAATACCCATGTTTAATATCCCTGAAAATGATTGGTCTAAAATATTTACCTTGTCTTTCAAATTTACTATGGAAGGTAACATTCAAGCCTTCTTGTTTACACTTTTGCATAGATCTGCCCATAAAGATAAATTGTTTAAAATGCATTTAGTAGACTCAGAGTTATGTGATACATGGTTTAGAAAAAGTCACAATTTTACATAGTTCTGGGAATGTCCTACCATTAGCTTTATTTTGTAACCAATTTAAAGACTAGTGGAACACATTTTATCTAAATACTCCTACACAGTTATTCGCTGAAATAATTATTTTTGGTCATTATTCAACACATTGTAAATATGCTTACAATAATTGTATTATTCAAGCCAAATACTTTAAACATAAACAAATGCCTTCGGCTGTGCCCAGGTAGCAAATCAAAACTGACGTCAAAGGAGGTAATGTGTCAAAGGGGAAAGAACATCCATTTTAAACACGTTTCAACAAATGTCCAAGCTACCTAAGGCCCAAAAAATATATGTGTGGTTCCGATAACCCGACCAGCCCCACTGAAAAGGCCCAAGTCCTGACCCTAATTTTATAAAACATAAAATGAAAAAAAAAAAGAAAACTTTTCAAGCCGCCCTTCACTAATAAAAATTGATGGACCCTGGCTGAAAAATTTTATCGAGAAATTGGCCGTCGTGTGCCGTTATTTTGTAGTAAAATCAACTCAAACACAGTATTTTATTTTAACTTGTCTGGCGTGGAGCGTTAACTTTGGCCGGGAAACAGCAAAGCTGCATAGCCATGGTTGCTCAATGAAACAGCATAGCCATTGCATGCGATGCAGGCTCTGGTGGGTTTTTTTTGTTTTTTGTTTTGTTTTGTTTTGTTTTGTTTTGTTTTGTTTTTATGCTCTGATGTGTATGTACTTCGCTGGAGATAAAAGGCCAGCTTCGCAGACAAGTATTCCCATAGCTCCGGTTGAATAATTTTATCGAGAAAGCAGCCATCATGTGCTGTATTAACAGTAAAGTCAAATCAAGCACAGCATTTTATTTTAACTTGTCGGGAGGGTTAACTTGGGCCGGGGAAACAGCATAGCAACACAAAATTCAATAAGGCATAGCCACAGATGTTCGGTGAAACAGCATAGCCCTGGTTGTTCGGTGATCGTTATCGTAATATTTCGCCGGGTTACAGGTGTCCGTTCTCCGAGTTACCCGGGCAAACGGTTTTTGAAGTACTTTTAAAAGATGATTGACTGTCTTAACTTCAACCTGCCCGCTCGGTTGTGTCTGAAGCAGTTATCATAGGCAGATACAAATCCAAATGTGCCACATATCTCGAACAGGCAAATCATGCACCATTTTCAACATGGCACAATGCATTGCAGAACAGTGGCACACAAATACCTTTGATTTGGATATCAAAGTGAATCACGGTTACAGCATGTACTATATCATTATTGATGCTATGAAATATTTGCAAAATATATACTTTTGGTTTCATATAGTATAAGCTCCCAAGATAGCCCGAATTCTAGTATCCTCATTTACAAACCATTGGATGCAGTATCCGCAATTTTCAAAATGGCAGCCAAGTTTGTGGGTAAGTCCCAATTCTATATTTTGAAGAGGTATAGTATCCCAAATATATGTGTGGTTAGTGTTAACAGAGGGTTAATTTGTCGAATGAATGTAATGTAAAATATAAACTGGGACTCTTCCAGTGTGAGCATTACCTAAAAATGTAAATATGAGTTGAAATTACCAGTTGTTGGCGGCGATGGGCCCCAAAATAGGGATATTGTATCAGACATTGAAGTCGCTCCCAGGCTATGAACTAAGTAGCAGCACAAGTCGGACCTACCAAGCGCACCTGCTGAGTTAAAGATGGAACTTAGGGAGAAGGTTGCCCCGATAGTGGATACGGATCCGAAAATACCGGTATAAGTGGTATATATATATACATATGCTCCGAGCAGAAGGGGAATGTGCGCCACTCCGGAATCGCACAGCCCGTTTAGGCAATTCTCAAAACGCACGTCAATTCCGGAATCGCGCAGAGCGATTGTAGAATTGTGCATGCCAATTAAAAATAGCGGCGGTAATATTACAAGTGGAACAATGGTGTCAGGTCCATGTTTTGGTGATCTTAACCAAGTGTAACTGTTGAATGGTAAACTGAAATTCTAATACCATGTCTCTTCACTACAGTATAAGGAATGGCAAGGAATTTTGTTAGTTTGTTTGTTTGTTTCTTTTTCTTTCTTTCTTTCTTTCTTTTTCTTTCTTTCTTTCTTTCTTTCTTTCTTTCTTTCTTACTTTCTTTTTTCAGTCTGTCTGTTTTACCTCTTACATTGTATTTACTTTTTGGTAAATTATAAGGTTTATACAACATAAAGCTTAACATCAACGGCTATGTGTTTCGATAAGAGTGACAACAGAAGAATTTGCATCAAAGCACATGTGTGTTCCTTAGTGCGATGGTTCCTGTGATGAGCTGTATAGGATTGTGAGACTCTTTATTAATATTGTGGTTGTCTTTGCAGTGCAGTTTGCCGGTAAAAAAGTAATAATAGTAACAATTATAATGTTTTGTTAATTGTATTTTATTGATACGTCCTATTAGCGGTGGCGACTAAATAGATTTTTCTTCATTTATAAGGTTGAATTCAAATTTCACTTGATTGAATTCGGTAATATTCTTCCAATCTTAGACAACATCGAATGCCTATATAACTTTGGTCATTTGATTGGGATTCTTAAAATACACATGATATGGGCCTATACCAATTTCAAGTTGATACTACTGCATTTAAACTTGACCTACGTAGGCCTATGACTTTCCATCGACAATCTTCAAACAGGGGACAACAGCAACATTTACGAGTTCCAACATACTGTGCACGCAACCGGAATTTTTTACAATGATATTCCCAAGTTTATACTTTGGGAATGTGAGCCTGTAGGCCTATAACTTATCATTGACAAACAGGAGAGAGCAGAAACAAATGAGAGTCAAAACAAAACATTTGAATAGGTGCACTATACGGGACATGATCACGAGATCATGTAGGCCATATATTTACAAGTAAGACATTCTTGAAAGGCGCAGCGCATCTTAAGAATTCTAATAAGATGAAAGCTGCTATAGGCTAGTTATTGGTTTCAGTTAGAACTTTTCATCCAATATTATTTTGTACAGTGTACCGAATGCATTTAGATCTCGCAGAATTTTCAAAATGCGCTGCATATTTTTTTGCGGGGGATATGTCTATTTGCTGAATGTTTGGAAATAGTCGATGGAAAGTAATAGGCCTGCAAATTATTTACATATATATATATATATATATATATAGTTTAAAATGAAGTGGTACTTACCTAATTTTGATATTATTCTTCCAACTTCGGCAAACATGGCAAAGCATAACTTGCTATTGTGGTCTAAGGTAATTTAGGATTCTCAAAATGCGCTGCGCATTTCAGGAGTGTCTTTGAACAGTAAAACTAAGGCTATAGGCCTATGCTATGGTGTCGATTCCATAACGAGCCCCTATGTCGGGGTTTTCGTAAGTGCCCCTTCATGTTTGCAGACTGCCGATGGAAAGTAATATTGGCCCACATATATAGGCAAACATTCATAAAGCTTTAGTGACTGCGGAATATGGTCAAGAGTCTCATAACGTGCAGCGCACTCCGGGAATGTCTCGACTGTAATTTTAGTGTAAAAAAGACATGGTCATGATTCCAGTTGCGCGCAGCGTATTTTGGCAATTTGGGCTCTCGAAATTTTCTGTCATACCCTGCATGTTTGCAGATTGTCGGTAGAAAGCAACACATATAATACAGTAATATTCACAAAGTTTAAATGAAGTAGTATTCAACTGAACTTGACATTATGATTTCCAGTTCACATAGTACGAAATGTTTAGAGCTATCGATTATTGTCATCTGCAGGATTCTTAATTAGACCTACATGTAAAAATGCGTTGCACATTTCGAGAACGTCTCCCGCTTGCTTGCAGATTGCCCATAAAAAGTAATAGGAATATAATGTATATTGGCCTAACATCCATAAAATGTGAATGAAGTAGTGTCTCAACGCTTGTATTTGGCATATTATTCCTCCCATCGTACATAGATAGCACCGAATTCCTTGCTGTCGTCAACTTATTGGGATTCTTAAAATGCCCTGGATATTTCAGGACTGGCTCTGTTAGGTAGGGCTATTTTGCGGCTGCACAACAATTGAAGGGAAAATAAAACGTGGTCTATTCCAGCATTATAAAGTAGGCCTATATCTATCATATTATGCTGTGGAAATTTTGACTTCTGAGTCTTACATTCGCTTTGTGTTAGGCCTATAGTCTATGTGGTCTTGAAACAGGTTATTCCAAGAAAGACCATAGGCCTATTTCGTACCAAATGTGTTTTCGAAATGCTCATTTAGCGCATTTAAAGAAATGACATCCGTATTATTCTTGAAATGTGCAGCGCATTTGGAGAAAACTTTACATGTAGGCCTGTCATTGTGTTCTTGAAAGGCATAGAGCTAAAGTTAGGCCTACGTCTGTAGAATTGTTTTCTTGAAATACACAGTGCATGTAGGAAGTGTACAATGATACCGGCACGGTGCGAAAAATTACATGTTTTCTATCAATATTTTTGTTGTCAAAATGATCATTCAGCGCATTTCAAGAAAACTATATCTGTATCATTTTTAATAAATGTAAAGTTGTGGAAACTTATGAGGCCAAAATATATGTAGGCCTATATATTCGTGAAATGTGCACTAGATCCTACGGAAATTGTATCTGTGTCCTATATTATTTCAATTTACAGTCAATTTTTATCTGAATGCGTGTGTGAATTCTTGAAATGGGCACCGCATTTTAAGAAAACCGATTCTCGGCTAGGCCTACCTATATTCCTAGGCTATGGCCTATGGGCCTATCTTCAAACTTGAGATGCACATGTAGAACTTGTTTAGAAAACGAAATATTCGGGCACGATGAAACCTAAAGGCTACCATATGGCGTATAGGCCTACAGCGTCACTTCCAGATTGTCAAAATTCATGTCAAAAAATTTGTCTGGACAAAATGTAAGTACTGCCACTGGGACTCCGGATTCGCACAGATTCCCAGAAATTGATTGCTCGGAACATATGATATGTGTAGCGGAATCTCCCCATTAGGACCACTAATGGGGTTGAAAAATGTGGCTTTAATAGGGGAGTGGCCTTAATGGAGATATAATTTAGGGATAAGCAAAAACCGGTTAGTACATTGGTGGTCTTAACACAAAAATTATCTCTTTATGGAGGTGGTCTTAATTGGAGATTGTCATATATATATATATAGATATATATATATATATATATATATTCCATGGCCATAGCTGACTCCCGTAGTACGAAGCGCGTTACGTCCGAAATAATTTGCATCGAGAAGCCGAAAAGACGTGACTTAATAGAATAGATCATTTATTTCGTAATAAAAGGCCTCCGGCCTGTCAATACATAATATGTACATTAAAATAGTATTTTGAAATAATGGAAAAAGACACAAGGTTTATAATTTTACATATTTAACAAAAGAAACTCTCTCTTCTTAAAAGCTTGATACAAATAATTTCCTAATGAACATAATATTTCTGGTTTGTCACTTTTTAATAGATTAATCATTTTCTCAGTAGAGGGATATAAATAATAGGTCTTATTCAAGTACTTCTCACGTAAGTCTGAGTAAAATGGACAAACCATCAAGAAATGAAATTCATTTTCAACACACTTAATCTTGTTAGTATTACATAATAAACAAATTCTCTCTCCCTCACTGTACCAGTATATCTTCCTTTCTCAATGTGCAGACCATGACTTGAGCATCTAAAGCGAGTAATAGCATTTCGAAAAGTGATAACATTTACACAGTTAAGATATTTTTCTGGTTCTAACAAAGATTTGAAAAGGCAATAAGTATTCAACTTTTGATTTTCTGTGACTGAATAAAGCCAAATTTGCATGGCACAGTCCTTCAATCTTTTAGAGAAAACTTCTTTAAAGTATGCAACATTTCCGACTTCTTGTGATATCCAGACTGTGCCAAAACCAAATTTAAATAATAAAGACTTGACATGTGTAGCCCAGTTACACCTTCCACCTGTATCCAACTCCAACAACATATTATAGCATTGTTTTGGGTATCTATGGGAGTCCATTTGAAGAATCTTGCACCAATAACTGATGCATCGTAGATAATATTTCACAAAAAGAGGGTATTTTCCACATTCCCCCACGGCAGCACCATCCGATGAACCTTGAGGGATTCCAAGCCACTGTTTACAAAACTTAATCTGCACTTTTTCTATTACTTCTGTACACTGATAACCCCAAATTTCAGATCCATATAGTAAAATAGGTGTGATCATTTTATCGAATAAATGGAATATGGTTTTATATGGTAATTTACCAACTTTATATTGGAAACACTGTAACATAGCTATGACTTTTTGTGCTTGGCTGGCCAAAATTTTGGTTGCTACAGACCATGATAGTCTTGATGAAACCATGAGACCTAAATACTTATAATAAGATACACATTCAATTTTTCCTGTTTAAAATACCATTCCTCATTTTTGCGCAAAATAACTCCATTCCTTAAAACCATTATTTTTGTTTTAGTTAAGTTAATGTTCATACATGATTGATCACAGAATTCTCCAAGAATGTTAATCTACTTCTGTAGTCGAGCAACCGTGTCTGCCAAATCTACAATGTCATCTGCATATAGTAATGCTAATAAGTTCATGGTTTCTTCTGAAATAAATACACTTTGACCACCCTTAGCTTCTAAATCCAGAACAAACTTATTAATAAACAAAATGAAGAGTAAAGGACTCATCATACATCCTTGCCTTGTACCCATAGTGCACTTAAAAAAACTCTGTGAGACCATTTGGTGTACGTACACAAGACTGGAGGTTTAAATACATAAATTGTAGCACTTTTAACACTTTACCATGAACACCTATATTAATTAGTCTGTGCCATAAATACTTGTGGATAACAGTGTCAAATGCTTTGGAAAAATCGATAAAAAGAACATAAAATCTGTCACCTTTTATAGATAAATATTTTTGGACAACTGCCTGTAAAGTAAACAAATGGTCTACTGTTGACCTACCAGACCTAAAACCTGCTTGACTTTCATGTATTTTTTGCAATTTTTCTGCCCAATCATATAAACGATTATTAAGAATTTTAGTAAAAATTTTACCACAGACATCCCAGAGTGAAATTCCTCTATAGTTGTCTTTTACATTCTTAGGACCCTTTTTGTGGAGAGGACATATTACTGCTTTACACCATTCTTTTAGGTATTGACCCTTATCCATTATATTATTGAACAGTTTCACTAAGTATGGCACAATGATATCAGACGAATTTTTAAATAATTCAATAACTAGCCCATCTACACCAGGGACTTTATTATTTGCAATTTTCTTAATAACTGTATGAATTTCATCTTCACAAATCTATTCATTTAGTTCCTGTGGTTCATTTACATTACCTTCATCACACTGATCATCATGATTTTCTAAATCTTGTTCTATTTGATCTTGTATAGAACTTGACCCACACTCTTGATTTAACAATTGTTGAAAATACTCAAACCACTGTAGTGGTGTTATGTCACTCTGTTGCATTGGACTTTTACTTTTCATCTTAATCAAATTCCATACCCTGTTTGGATCATCTTTAGCTTTCTCTATCTTATCTCGTTCTTGTTCTTTCCATCTTTCTTCTTTCCCTCTACATAAAGACTTGTACTGGTTTCTCTTTCTTGTATATTCTAACCAGCTTTGTTCACTGTGATCTGTCCTATACTTGTTTAGTGCATCATACGTTTGGTCACTTAGACTTTTACAGTCTGTATCATACCATGGACCATTACATTGCTTACTAGTATCTCTAGGTTCACATTTCATACTGTCTGCTGCTCGTTGATACACTTTTTCTAGCAAGGTAACAGCCTCATCTACATCATCAGGTACAACACTTAACAAGTTTTGTGATTGATCATCCTGTAAAATATTTAAAAATTCATCTTTCTTATCAGCCTCCCACTTGTATTTTATAACAGGACTAACATTTACATTTTCTTCAGCTGCACTGCGACTTTTCCCCTTCATCTTACATAGAATAGGAAAATGATCTGATTGATCCATAGACAGCACTGAAAAGTCATCAATATAGGGAAAAAATTCTGTATTGACTGCTACATATAGTCAACAACACTTCTTCCTGCTTTTTTACTACATGTGAATTCTCCATTTGGATCACTACTAGACCGACCATTCAATATATGTAAATTTAAACTCTTACAGAATAACCATAATTATTGATTTTATCATCTCTGTTTTCTCTTACCATACTAAAGTCATCACAACTGTACCATTCATCCATAGGTAGATGCTTACTGCTGTCATCACATATAAAGTCTTGTAAATCACCAACCCTAGCATTCATGTCGCCAATTAATACCATGTGAACAGGGGGTAACTTTGCATAAACTTGTAATAATTGTGATTGTAAAATAGATATACCATCCTCATCCTGTTGATAAATAGGTGAACCTTCAGGTGAAATATATGTGAAAAATAGTACTACATCTGTATCAAATCCAAAGAAACATTTGTCAAGTAAAATCACTACTGCATTTTCAAAATTTTCACGTAGTCTCTTAATTCCATGAAGGAATTTGTTTTTCATAAAGACACAGAGTCCACCATGCTTACCTTTTTCTCTGCAATATGGGAAACAAGTGAATCCAGGTAACCAATGTTGATATTGAGTTATGTCATAGCACCAGGTCTCAGAAACACAAACAAAGTCATAAGTACCCAGTTCCAATTTAACAGTTTCATTCTTACTGTGTTGCACAAAGCCCTATCCATTCCAATACACAATAGTCACTGGTTCACTGGGTTCTCTGTACTGTGTCTTGGCCTGACCCCTAGGCAACAGTTTGTGGACTATGGCCTCTCTGCTGGAGCAATTTTACAGAGTCTGTTTCTGAATCATATACAAATTTCTTGCCATCTATGACAAGCTTATCATATTGTAAGAATGCTCTCTTGTCATTTTTCCTCTCATCCAACACACGTGGAATCAATTTCCTCTTTATTTCTCTGACTCGTTGTGTAAAGTCTTCGGTTACTTTAAGGTCACTCGGCCCTTTCAATTTAGCCCTTGCTTGGTTTAATACTTTCTGTCTGTCCTTCCATCTTGTAAATTTCACAACCACAGACTTTGGTTTTCCTGTTCGTTGAAATGGGAGTCGATGTGCTCTGAATTGTCCCATCATAACGTCAACTTTAGAATAACATTTGTTTATACATTTTGCCAACAATTTTCTGCGGTGTTTGACCCGATTAAGTTACATACCTTTGCGCAACAAGCTGGTTTCTACTTAAGATTACCACGTAGATTACTACAATGTATGTACAGCGTCCCCATTGATGTACCGGTAATGAAGAAGACATAATTGACAATCCGTTGAAATGTGGGCCTATTGTTAGCCTGCTGCCTCACAAGGGCAACCAGCAGAATGGTTGTCATCATATTCTGGTCAATACGAACCAATTCACACTGACCGCCAAAGTCACTGTCCACCGAAAATACTGATTAGGGTAAGAAGGGAACAAACAAAAATCGGTGCCCCCACGCTGTTTTCCTGTTTTAAACACCTTTTGCTGCCCAACGCATATAATATGTATATACCAAAAGATTTGTCACAATCCACTCTCTCGATCCCTACCTAATAATTAAGTTGTCGGACGTATTTTAGCCCCTCGCGCCACTTTATTGCTCGGAAAGCTTCTAAATTCCGAATGAGCCACTCTCCGTTCAACGGAAGTGACCCCCGCGTACGGACTCAAATTTCTCCTTCGCTTTGATTTGCCACCAGTGAATAAATTTGTATTTGCGTTTTCTTCATTATTTTATAACGTGTGTGTACACAATTTAGCGACTAAAGTAAAATTGGTAAAATTTCTCTTATACTGCCTCCTACGTCATACCCATAGACATACTTTGCTTACTGGCACCAGGACTCCACCCGTTTTTTCTGATATGGCTCATAGACGCCTAACAGATATATGATGTGGGTTAATGATCAGCCAGATAGCATAAATGAAAATATATTTATGCTGGTGCAAAATTACATTATTGAAACTAAGAGATTCATACATTAGTAACTGCCTCCATCGTTTATGTATGTTTTGTATGTCCTGCGTGCATTGCATATACTATGTAATGTGTGTCTTTTGTCTTGGGAACCACGAGCATTAGCACATCATAATGTACCATTTCAGTAATCCAGGATAAATAAATATGTTTAAACTAAACGGAAATTCAAACGAAATGCAAATGCAAAACAAACGGGTTCAAAATTTTGTAGCCTAACGTTTCACTCGAGTGGAGTTCTATAGTTCATGCGTGATCCAATGTAGTAGCAAAAAAAGAAAAAAGAAAGAAAAAAAAAGAAAAAAACATTTTCCTAGAAATGGGATAAAGTTCACAATTTTTCATTCATTGTGCCTGACATCAAGGTTCACAGGGGCTTAAAAATGAGCTCACAGACAACATGTCGATGAGCTTTGAACCCAAGATCAGAAAGAACCATTTTGTCAAATTATAGACCAATAAGCTTGCTGAGCTGTTTTGGTAAACTATTGGAGAAACTCATGCACAAAAGACTCTACTCTTTCCTTATCAAACATAATTTATTGTACAAGTACCAGTTTGGCTTTCAACATAATCTTTCCACTTTTTTTGGCGCTAATCGAAATAGCCGACAACATACGAAAAAATCTTGACAATGGTGACCATGTATTGGGAATATACATCGACCTAGCTAAAGCTTTTGACACAGTAAACCATAACATTCTTCTTACAAAACTGAAACATAAAGGAATCAGAGGGAAAGCTCTAGATTGGTTTGACTGCTACCTCAGCAACAGGAAACAATATGTTCAAGCTAATGACATCAAATCACAAACCAGCCGAACAACATGTGGCGTACCTCAAGGATCAGTTTTAGGACCCCTATTGTTCTAAATTTATGTCAATGACATTTGGTGCTGCATTGAGCGACAAAATTGTGTACGCTTATTTGCTGACGATAAGAACATTTTCATAACAGGAAAAAGCATTAACGAATTAAGGAATGAAGGCGAACAAATTCTTAATAAACTTTACAAATGGTTCTCAGTAAACAAACTCACAATGAATATAGATAAAACCTGCTTCAGCATATTCACATCAAAACGTAATGACCACAATTTATTCTCAACACTAACTTTCGGACATCATGTAATCAAAAGAGTACAATCTGCTAAATACCTGGGCATTATCCTTGATGACAAATTAAACTGGAATGAGCATGAGGAACTAGTGCAAAACAACATTATAAAATACATAAACTGCTTCAAGTACATCAGAACACATCTCCCAGCACACTGTGCAAAAATATTATACTATTCCTTCATTTTCCCCCGCATTTCCTACGGTATTGAAATATATGGTACAACTTCCAAATCGAATTATAAACAAACTGCAAACCACTCAAAATAAGTCACTGAAAATTCTTTTAAACAAGCACCCAAGAACCTCAACAAATGAAATACATAAGCAGGCAAATGCGTTAAAAGTACACCACATACATGAACATGTTATCACAAATTTTGTCCACAAGCAAATAAATGGTAAATTACCAGCAATCTTTAATGATTAGTTCACAAACAACAACCAAATTCATCAATACAATACACGACAGAATGCGAATTTGCATATTCCACGGATAAATTCAACCCACGGTCACAACATGACAAAGTTCATGGGTCCATACCTTTGGAACAAACTCCCCCAAAATTTGAGAGACATTGACAGTAACACTAAATTTAAAAGACAACTGAAACAATTCTTCTTACTATCCTACCAGTAAGTGATCTGCAAATCCACTTTTTTTTTTAATTTATTGTGATTTAGCAGTTAACATCAACGGTATTAGATATATGATTAGTTTTTCAAATGTAGAAGTTTTTTGATGTATTAATGCATGTTTTATATTTAAATCTTGATCTCAGGTACGTCATGTACATGTTTTACCATGATTACTATACATATGAACAGTTAGGTATTTGGTAAAGCTAGCATATTCGATATCTCACTTTTGATCTCAGACAACATGATTATTGTACATAATATGAACTGTTTAGGTATTTGGTAAAGCTGGCCTATTTTTATATATCATTTTATGATCTCAGACAGCATGATTATTGTACATATGAATACTTAAGTATTGGTATGCCAGCGGGGTTTTTGTGTGTCTGTGTGTGTGCGTGTGTGTGGGTTGTTGTTTTTTTTTTTTGTTTTTTTTTTTTTGTTTTGTTTTTTTTTTTTTTTTTTTTTTTTTTTTTTTTTTTTTTTTTTGTTTTGTTTTGTTTTGTTTTGTTTTCTTTACCATTTTTCCCTCCGTTTTTGTATCATTAATTGTATGTACATATATTAGGCGCCCAGCTAGATGAGTTCTAACTCCTCTGGGAGCCCTCATACCATTGTCACCTGTAATTTATGTATGTCATGTGAAAATAAAGTTCATTCATTCATTCAGATGATTGGTATGAAAATAGTATGGAGAACAAGAAGAAAATTGCTCTAGAGCAAATCTGTCTGTATACCTTGAAAATAGATAAAATTTAAAATGATTTAAAATGATTGAAAACTTTGTTCAATGATAATCAAACGTATCTTGGCCACAATCTTGAATTAAAATAACCCTTTAATCTTTAATAAGTTTTATCCTTAAAAAGTCATATTATTGGACTCAGTCAACAACTTTCCTCGGCGCACCATAGGCGCTTACCACCCAAGAGCACCGAGGAAAGCTGTTGACTATTGACATGTTATCCTGGTATATCCCTTGAAATTTTCATTGAAACTGTCACAAGAAAGGTCAATACCTAATAAAATGGATGGAGCAGACGACATTTGAAATGATTGGTCGCTGTAGGCCGCTTTGAGCGGGAAAGCGGTCAAGTGGTGTGCGTTAAAATCTTCTAAGTGTGCCTAATCACACAGTTTCAAATTTTTAAAACTTGTATATTCATTTCATTGGACGCACCTACACCACAAACCAATCAATAAATGTTGCTATTGACACCCCTATATCTACAATATATATGAGAATATTCAAATATTGAAAGGTCCTATTGATTGAATGGGTACCACAAATTAGAAAGTTGATGTCTAGGATCGTTAGAAATGATATACGAAAACGAAAATGTTAAAAATTCATTTTCGAATAGTGTTTTTTAGCCCCAAAAGTGCGTCAGATTTTCAAAAAGAAAGCGTGCGAATTTTCTCCGATCATGGCCCGGTGCGGGAGAGTGTTACTGACGTTATTTTTATTTTAAACATATTTATTTCACCTGGATTGCCAAGTAGTACAACAATACTAAATGGATGGCTCTCCAGACACAGAGAGACACACAATCATATGTACAAAACACACAGGACAAAACGACATCCGAGGAAAAATAAATTGGTCAGTATACTAACATAATATTTATCTCGTACCAACTCAACGTATAAACCGTCTTGTATCTATAATAAAGTTTTGGACAGAATCAAAAATATCTAAGTTGTCGCTTGACGAAAGATTGTCATTACCATGTGTCAGATAAGAAAGCACTATATCACCTGCTAAATGAACAACTAGGTTTGGATTGACTCCTGGTGCCAAAATATTGCAAACCGTTCGCAACAAGGATACTCTATGGTATTTACGCAGGGGGCATTCGAAGAAGAAATGGTATGTACTTTCATTGGGATATGAGCAATTAGGCTACATGCAGCAGACGGAAGAATATTTAGTCTCTGAAGATGAGAATTAAGACGACAACAATCCAAACGTAGTTGTGTATAATATTGGGAAATCTTTTGCCATGCGAGTGGCGACCTGGGACAGGATCAACGGACAAAAGAGTACTTTTTAGTTTAGATTTGAATTGAGCAAGTGAAGTAGATTGCCTTATATTGTCCGGAAGGTCGTTCCAAAGTTTAATAGCGGAGGGAATGAAAGAATTACCAAAACGATTTGATGTAAACTTCATTTGTCTCAAACTCCGGCGGTTGCGAAGATGGAAGGTTGGATGAACGGCATCAAGTGGGACCAGATCCGAAAGATAAGCAGGGGTCAGCCTGTTAACCATTTTGTAAAACAGAATCAGTTTGTAGTATTGGCGCATTCTGGCCAGAGTTGGCCAACCTAATTCATTAATGATTAAGAAGTAAATGTCGAGTGGGAACGTTTAAGTGCACCCAAACAAATGCGTGCCGCTTCATACTGAACAGATTCAAGTGGTCAGGTCAGGTCCATCGTGCAATTATGAAATATGACGCATCCATATTCCAGAATAGGGCGTATCATGGCTTTGTATAGTCTGACTAAGGTGTTACGCGATAATCTATATTTAAGTCTAAAAAATAAAGTTAGGCGTTTCCTCGCTTTGTCAATGATTCTAGTTATGTGAGCATTCCATTTCAAATTATGAGAAAGGGTAATTCCCAGATGGGTATGATTTAAACCTTCCGGGATTAAAGATTCGCCAAGAAAGAAAGGTGGATGATCAGGTTTGTTGTGTTTAGCTGAAAACAAGAGGGCTAGAGGCTTAGTTGCATTAAATGTAACTTGCTACGTTACAAACACAACCCGCTGGCCACGGTGTAGGCCTATGTGTTCTAATTAAGCCAGAGTGCCTTCAGTTTGCTAAGAGTTATGGCAGATACAACAGAGCATAGTGATTCTGAAGAGTATGAATTGAGTTATGTCTGATGACGATGAAGAAGAATTAATAAGAAAAGCTGAAGCAGAAGAGGAAAAGATCATTCACCCTTACACACATGACGGGACGCCCAGAACCCTGCCGTCACCAGCACTGCAGGGAGTGCAGCCGTGGTACAGCCAGACGATCCCAACTTGCCGTGTGGGCAATAATAATTCGTTGCAAAAGAGATATTTCGAATCAAAAATTACAAGATTCCGTTTAACAAGAACAAGCATGAATGCAATAAATTGGCATTTGCGTCAGGATGGGCCACGTCTTAGAGTGTTTCAAATTCTAGCATTCACGGAAACAGCTACAGCCTACGCCTACGGTATATAAAAGTCTAAACAAACAGTTAATTTCCCCTTCCCACATGTATGGTCTATGGATGATTAAATATAAGTTTGCATTTATGAATATAGCTTTCAATATCAGTATAACTCCTACCCGGCAGTGACCTCACGACCCTTGGAGGGCAGTAATTTACGTTTCTGTATACATTGTCATCAGTGCACGCGTTTATGATATCCTTTATTTCAGATCGTATCCATTATGTAACAATGGTGAATATTTTCCTGTGACTGACTTTTTTTCTGGTTCCATATGAACGACAAAGGTACAATGAGTTGGAATTTTGTACACCCGATTATTAGGAGCTGGCCGTGGACTGTCACAAACGCTGGCACATGACTAAAAAAGATGAAAGGCCAGCCTCCCACTGGTCTTGACAGTGCTGCGCAGATGAGGCGCGAATGTGGTAGCCATTCAAACAAACTGTTATCTGGGTATGGGATTAAACACCTAGCAATATACAGTAGTAATTGGACATACACATAACAGCGGCCAGCTAACTCAACCTGCTATAGACAGTTCCAACATAGACCTGGGTATGGAACAAGATCGATCCTTGCTTGTCCATGTTTTCCACCCATATTTTCCATCAATTGAATCAAAATGGTTAAAAACACTCAAGTTTTGTTGCAATGTTACTTTATAACAACACCCTAGACCGGCGTTGTCACTGTGACATTCGATTGATAATTATGTTATACATTCTAACAGTCGTTGAATCACTAGACCTATATTTTGCTGTTATGCAAGCTTTGAAATCAGAATCATACTGAATATTAATTTGTAAATACTGAAAAAAAAAAAAAAAACGAATCACTGTTCCTGGTTATAAGAGTTATGTAATTTGGCCAGTCCCGTGAATCCTTCCATTGGCCAGCGATATGGGACCGTATTTGGCAACAGCAGCAGCCTTTTTCTTGCCAAACCTATCCTATACATCGCTATATTTGACAAATTAAAGTAACTTGCCACACAGTGTTCGCTACATTGGTTAGATCGGTTCCCAGGGCCTTGCCACTTGTTCCTGTAAATGTTGACTGTGCAGGTCCACGCTCTTTGTAACTTCAGGTCTGGGGGGAGGGGGGTTGTAAACAAGCTCTAGAGCTTGTTTTGCTACAATTGACAGCAACACACCGATCGATCCTGGGCGAGAACAGGGACAAAAATGAATATTTCTACATGCATTTTTAATGCTGTTGATAAAGGGTGAATAAAATATTTTTAAATCAAGTGACACTTGACAGCCATGGCTAGCTAGCATGGTCGGAGTCTTCCCGGTCAGCCAGCAGGGTTGCGTTTGTGACGTCACAAGCCTTTCGCGCCTTGCGCGTGTCGCAAATGAACGGAAAGTGACGATTGAAGGCGCAGTGAGTTTTTAAAATAACAATGTGAATAAAAGTATTATTTTTACATCCAACTTTCTAAAATTCGCAGTGTGTGGTGAGAACAACCCATGAGTTACCCATGTATCAAATTAAAACATTGTCAATCAAGAGGACCTTTAAAGTTCAGAAGTGGGCCTAATTTGCATGAGATCAAATTTTAGAATCTTGTACTTATACTACGACATATAAGAATAAATGTCCGCCTGCCTGTACCAAGTGTTCTTTATTTCCAAACTATCAGTAATATCCCGCTTGCCCGCACAGATAGCAGCCCGTATCTCACCTGGCGAGACTATTTACTAAGATAACCAGGTAAACCAGGTATGCAGTTGTGGCGGGAAAGTAATGTACATGCCTCGTATTGTTCATACAGTTGTCAAAACTGTCATTGTGGACTGGAAGACTGTTAGATCTTTCAATGGTCCAGCCAACTCTTTCACTTCTAGGCTATTTGTGAGGGGGGGGGGGGTATTACATTACAGGCTTCAACCCAGAGGCGCAGTTGTCTCTTGGGATCAAGCGCTGGCTGAGATAGCCCCGGGCACAATGCTTCTTGTGAAGCCTTCTGCATTGTGTTAGGGCCACCCGGTTATCATATTTCGGGCCTGAGACGTCTGTTCAACATCAACGGTAAGATTCTCTTCATTTCGTTGAAAACCTGAGTTTTTACAGAGTTGTTGTCCAAAGTTGTTATTATTATTATTATTATTATTATTATTATTATTATTATTATTATTATTATTATTATTATTATTATTATTATTATTATTATTATTATTATTATTATTATTATTATTATTATTCGATTAGCTTCAAGACCTAAGCGTTTCAAAGCAGGCAGTCAACTATGGATGGTAAATAGCCCAGGAGACTGATTCAGACAAGTGCAAACTTTTTTTATTATGCACGCAAATGGTTGCATTATAGCATGGAGGCAGATAACAGTAACCAGCTTGTATGTTTTCCGGTAGAGGGAGAATATTGTGAAGAGTCTGCAAAGTAGTTCAATGAATTCAAAATAAAGTGAAATTCTTCAACTTGTATTTCCATGCCATGAGAGTTGCCAATGACACATACCCATATATTGAACTAGGAATGGCAACTATATCTAGGAAAAGTTGAAGATCAGGACGATTTAAATTTTCAATTGAATTGCTTGTTATTTGCATAATTTTGAAAATATAAAATAATTCCAAATCAGAAGAAAACTTTCAATCATAGAGCTACCGCCATGAAGCTGTTTAGAAATTTAGCTAAAGCCATCTCCGAAAAAAGCTGCGGACAAGACGTAGTGGTGAAAAGAGAGAAAAAGAAAGAAACAAAGAACATCGCAAACAAGAATTGGTAAGAAGCCTATATGGGATTTTACCAATTATATGAAAGCCCACCTGTACATTCGGACTTATATCCACTATCGGACCACCCTTCTCCACTAAGGTCCACCTTTGACTCAGCCAAATGGCGCTCACCAACGTGCATGATTTGCCATGGTATCGTGTCGCATTTGGATTTGTAACTAACGATGATAACTGTTAAGATGGTAGGTCATGTTTTCAAAGTACTTTAACAACCGTATGCCCTGGTAACTCGGAGAACGGTCACCTGAAATCTAGTGAAGCGAAATATTGCAATAACGATCACCAAACAACTGGGGCTATGCAACTGTGCTGTTTCCCCGGCCCAAGTTAACCCTCCAGACAAGTTGAAATAAAATGCTGTGTTTGAGTTGATTTTACTGCAAAATAACGACACACAATGGTCGCTTTCTCGATAAAATCTTTCAGCTAGGGTCGATCAATTTTTTTTGGTAAGGGCAGCTTTTTTTCAGAAAATTTATTGAGGGTAGGGCCTTTTCAGCAGGGTCTGTCGGATTACAGGAACCACACATATATATTTGTTAGGCCTCAGGTAACTTGGACATTTGTTGAAATTTGTTTAAAATGGATGTTCTTTCCCCTCTCACACATAACCTCCTCTGACGCCAGTTTAATTTGTGACCTGGACGCAGCCGGAAGCACTTGTTAGAATATAAGGACATAGCTTGTGAATTGTTATGACATTCAAATATAAACCACAAGAATCATACACAATCTAAAAATAAATGATAATAGACGTATCTATGGATATTTTATTGGATGATGAGACGACAAACATACATTGTGAAACAAGTGTAAACAGAAACATCAAAAATTAAAGGTTGAGAAGAAACCTATATGAGAATTTTTTGGGCAAGGTCATGTGAAATATTCGGACATTGAATATTGATAGAGTTCAAAAATCATTCAAATTCTGAAAAAGTTCAAAAATCATTCAAATTCTGAAAAAAAAAGTTCAAGAATCATTCAAATTCCAAAAATTGACGCTCACAAAATGATTTGAAGACCACTCGTAGCAGACGATGAGGTCACAAAGATATTGTACAAAAACGCAAACAAAAACATATCAAACTGCATGAATCTAAGATGAAACTTACATGTACATGTGATTTTTTGGAATGGCATTTGTGCCGCATGAAATCTAACTATAGCTGTTTGTAAGTGAGTTAACAGAAAGAAGCAAAGTGGCCTCGTGATTTTAAAATTTGAATTCCCTAACTTTACCATACTTTTCCACTAACAATTGACCATTTGCTATTTTGTCGTGACCAAATGGCCTTCTTAGTCCCCCCCCCCCCCCCCCCGCAACTTCCATTGGATTAACATGAAACATGATAAACACGTTTTAAATGGAATTGGATGCACCACTGCGATTTTATACAATGTGGTCAAGGAATACCAGTTCATACTCTGACTGCTTGTTCTAATTTCTGTCTGCGCTTGGTGAAGGGAACTAATATGAATCTCGTTTAGACAGGTCTCTTAATATGAACATGCCTTTAATTTAACGTAAGTTCTGAGTTTACTGTTGCTGTCTGTTTTAGTTTCCAACCAGTGTTCAGTATGTTTTATACATATATATATTCATATATGTATATATATATATATATATATATATTTATATATATATTTATATAATACATATGTGTGTGTGTATGTATGTATATGTAATATTTCTTGAAGGGAGATGTGAACAATACAGGAGTTGTTCCTGTTTTTAAACAGCTGCCAACAGCATTTGAATTCTGGCATTCTTCCCATGCAATTTGCCAGGTACTGTGTCTTTAGGACGTGCCGAGATATGGTCTTTAAATCCGTAGCTACACTGGAATGCAAAAATATCAATATTCAACAGTTCAATAAATCTTCCGCAATGGCTGTCTGGACTTCATTGCTATCAGCATAAAACAATCTCTCACTAAATAAAACCTTTCATCGTCAACAAAGTTTTTTTTTTATGTTGTGATCGTTATTTGCGCAAAAGCAAGAGAACAGCATGGCGGAACGAGGGAGTAAGTGCACATTCAAGTGACCTTGTGTTTTGCGCCCTTGTTCCAGCTTTTATATATTAAATTAGTTGCTGGGATTTCATTTAAATTCGGTACATTTTTGGTGAAGTTATAGCCACAATTGGTAATGGTATCTCGATCATTGCATGGCCTAGAAAATCCAACGTGGGGGCTTGGTAAACAGTGAGACATGACCAACGGCTTGACCGTCTTTCACATTAAAAATGACAA
Organism: Hermodice carunculata; assembly: GCA_964020975.1. Lineage (NCBI taxonomy): Eukaryota > Metazoa > Annelida > Polychaeta > Eunicida > Amphinomidae > Hermodice > Hermodice carunculata. Next base: position 78,871,751 of record OZ026614.1, on the reverse strand, counting down.
GAAACAAGCTCGTGATACTTTTAATGTATATTTATTTTACAATATCAGATTAAAATCATTGATGTCTGCAATCATGATCAATTTTCTAAAAACGGTAACATATACAATAAAGGAGTGCAACAAAATTCGCAGATTTTTCTACCATGTACATTACACAGTTAATCTGGTATCACAAAGAACAAGTAACGAAAATATTAAGAATCTCATTACACACATCCATATAAATCATCATTGAATCCTTCCTGCACTAATTGTCTATACACTCTGTCTGTCACCTTTTTCCACCCAATATTGATACAATGATAACCAAATATAAATATAATCCTATCATTCAACAAAACAGCCGCTCACAAAAGCTAGAGGAATATTCAACAAAGCCCTCATCAAAGATATGTACATTAAAATATAAGACGGTCAGTGCATGTAACAGTGTGTGAATAAAAAAAGCAACCACAAGCCCACGTGTGTTCTTTGCTGAACTTCAAAACATCCCTTTGTTTGCAAACAGCCGAACGAGGCGCCTGGAGCAGCCGATTTTTTTTTTCTTATTGATAACACATGCAGTAAAATTTTAACCGACACAACTGATAATGACTTTGATAACTTCAAAGCTGATATCTTAAGCTTGTAACTGACAGTCAAGCAGAAAAATCATTTATACACTGTCACTTTTTTCCACCCGATACAATAATGAAAACTAAATATAAATGTAACTTAACCCGTCCTTCAACAAAACAGCCGCCCACAAAAGCCACAAGAATATTTAACACAGCCCTAATCAAATATGTACAGTAGAATATAAGACGGCCACTTCATGTACAGTGTGTGAATAAAATACGCAACCACAAATCCACGTGAGTTGTTTACTTTACTTCAAAAAAAGTGCCTCCGGCTGTGCCCAGGGAACAAATTATAATGACGTCAAAGTAGGCCATATGTAAAAGGGGAAAGAACATCCATTTTAAACATGTTTCAACAAATACCCAAGTTACTCAAGGCCTAAGAAAAATATGTGTGAGTTCCTGTAACCCGATAGACACTACTGAAAAGGCCCGACCCTCAATAAATTTTACGAAACACACACACACAAAAGTTCCAAGCCGCCCTTCCCTTATAAAAAATGATCGACCCTGGATGAAAGAATTTATCGAGAAAGTGGCCACCGTGTGCCATGGACCAGCAAAACTCAACACCAACTAATTTGGCTGTTTAGGTAAGTCTATAACAAAATCAAGACATTATCAAAGTCATAAATAGTTAAGAAACACCATAATGGTCAGACAATACGTGATTAAAAATGCTTGACCCAGAAATTAAGTGATGATGTGTTTTTGTTTAAAAGATTGAACGTATTTATTCTATCAATTCATTTATGAGATTTTCGTGAGGAACTGAGCACAGCGACGGATAAACCAATCCACGGCGCCTCTGGAGATCTGCATACTTTGAAAAGAATTGTCGCTTCCGAAAGGACGCGCCATCCAAAGAGAAGAATTATCTGTGTTGGCACACATACATACTGGTAATAACGAACAAAGAGTCGCATAAGTTTACTTGGTAAGGAACATAACATTATAATAAAGGGCCAAGCCATTCGCTGGCATAAAAAAGTCAGCAACCTCAAGCCTCAAAAAAAAAAAAAAAAAAAAAAATGTTACTCGTTCCACGGGTAAAGCGTGTACCCTATAAGCCAAAGACATCGCCGTTGTCATACCTCACACATCCATGGGGGAGGCTGGGGAACTGTGGTATGACAGATTCAAAATAGTATCCATGCAACTTGCCGCGAGTAGACACGGACGAAGCTTATATAGATAAAATGTACGTAGAAGCATAGACCTCGGAGGGGTCAATATATCGAGGTCTATGGTAGAAGAAACATTGCGCAGATGTCTTTAAAAAATCAAAAGTGTCTGTTATGTGGCATTGTTGGCCTATTTACAAAAATGTAAAGAACCTTTTGATAGCTTGCCGTGCAACCACATAAAGGAAGACACAATTAAGTCACTTTTTTGTTTTATCCCCTCCATGAACCACCCAGACTTAAACTACTTATGTTTGTTACTAATGTACTTGTTCCTGGTGTTCACCCAAATTTGTTATTAAATCTCCTCGCTGATGGACTCATTAAGATTATGTTATGTGGTAGTGCTGACTTTTCGGATGAATCCAATAATGATATTTTTGTTGCAGTACAACTGTTCATTACTCAAACGAGACGTTTTGTTAACTGATACCTAAAGCTACGAACTATCTCCTTATATCTGATGTATGGGACCACTTATATCTGATGTATGGGACCACTTATATCTGATGTATGGGACCACAACTTTAATGCGACCTACTGGTTAAATAGGAATAGTTTTTTTTTTGTTTTGTTTTTTTTTTTTTTTTTTTTTTTTTTGTTTTTGTTTTTTTTTTTTTTTGCTTTGTTTTGTTTTTTTTTGTCAATATTATAATGTATAACCTCTTGGTGACGTAATTTTGTCTGTGCTTATCTATTTATTTACCTGCTTCGATTACTGTTATCGGTTTTAATTTCCTATTTCCCCTGTCAACACTGAATAGTTATTTGCATCGGGGTCCCCAATCCCGATAGAAAGATGATGGAACGTATTGTTTTTGAAGTGATATTTTGCATAACTTTCACGGCCTTCATTCTGTCGGCAGTCGAACAAACTCTAAATTTTTCCACAGCCATCAACGAGGTGTCAAAGGAAAGTGTTACTCTCCAGACACTCTGTTGGCGTTGCATGATTTCATCATGGAGGTATAAGACCTCCATTATTTCATGCAGTATGAAAGGATGCCATTCATTGTTCTGACAAGCGAGGGATGCCCTGACCTCTGTGACATGTAGTTTAGAGGGCACGGGTTAACAAACGGTCTGCGGTTGCCAGAAAGACAAAGCTGCACCAGGTTATGATACAAAAGTTCATTTCGCAAACGACATCGTGGAAAACGTATCCCGGCGTTGTTGGCTGAAAGATAATCAGACTGAGTGTGGTTCCGCTTGAAAAAACAGGGGTGCTAGCTGTTGGGTTTTTGGGGGGTGAGGGGGGGTGTTGTTTTGTTTGTTTTTTTTTGGGGGGGGGTCTTTCTTTTCTTTTTTTGCAAGTGCAAATTTATGTATACTCTAAACATAACAATTCCAAATATGTAATGTTTGCTCTGTTTTTTAAGCATTAAAAGGAGCCTGCTTGAAGACCAAAATTCCATGCATCCTCAAGGATCATGATGACTTCCGTAATTTCCTGCATGGCACCTACCACCTCTTTATTTTAAAACGCTAGTTATGTGATGTATTCCTACCTAATGTATTTTGTCCCCAAATATTGTGAATTGTGTAACCCCTCTTCCTTTTCATGTACAAGAGGGATTAATATAGGGCACTGCCCTGTTTCCCAATTGTTTTTTTTTTTTGTTTGTTTGTTTTTTGTTCTTTGTTTTTTAAATAAAATATGTTTAAACTAAAATGCTGCAGCCGTTTATCAGGTAAAAAATACTTGGCACAATAGCTTCACCCAACTGGGGGTGTCCATTTGCTCCTGTTGATGGCTGAAATCTAATTGTACCATGTTTCACACTGTGGTTGTTCAGCTGGATTCTAGAAAGGCTTGATTCTGTGTCTCTTGTTTGTCTTTCCATGGTAACCCAAAGGCCAGGCACAGCATGTGTGTGGCATTATGCACCTAAATACACTGCAGTCTTCAGAAAGTTATCTGTAGATTATTGAAAGGATTATACCCAGGTATTGTGACCTGTAAGAGCAAGGAGGCCATAACAGGAATACACACAATGCCTATTCCTATAGATTCCTGTAATCTTACTCTATGAACATCTGCAGCTTTGCACATCCCTCATGCTCTGTTATGCTGGTTTATAAACAAAGTTCACCATAACCTGTCCTTTGTAAGAGCATGGAGCTACTATATATAATAGCTCCATGGTAAGAGTGATGGGCAACACGGATGAGTAAATGAACAATATGGGGAGTAGTAGTAGTAGTAGTAGTAGTAGTAGTAGTAGTAGTAGTGGTAGCAGTAGTATTTTATGTTTATCAAGTACAAGACAACATCCAAAGGGGCCTATATACATACATACATACATACATACATACATACATACATACATACATACATACATACATACATACATACATACATATATGACACACGGGTGATGCTTCAAGGATGCATCATATGCCGGCGTCTTTGACTGGCCCAGCAAGCTGATTAAACATTAGAGCAAAATGACAACAGAAACGGGCGATGGACCTGATCAGTTATACAGGGACATCAGCGGAAACTATATATATATATATATATATATATATATATATATATATATATATATATATATATATATATATATATATATATATATATATATATATATATATATATATATATATATATATATATATAGTTTCCGCCGATGTCCCTGTATCATTGGTAAAAGCGATTAACTTGCCACCACACGATACATTGCCCATATGTGATGATGTTACATCTTTTAGCCAATACCAGTTGATGAAAATCGTACATTGACAATGATTTAATTGTAAACGCAAGGCAAAAAAGTTTCATGAAGAGAACGATTACCTAATCCATATACAATGATTCATGACGAAGTTATTTCTGGTGAGAAATAGATATATACATAGATTGGTATGATTCACCCAATGTTCATTATGGCTGGGTATCAACCCAGACATTTTGTTTTTCCAGGAATTCTTTTTTCTTTTCTTTCTTTCTCTCTTTCTTTCTTTCTTTCTTTCTTTCTCTTTCTTTCTTTCTTTCTTCCTTACGACCAAATTTGTCCGGAGTTTTTCTCGGACACTATTATTCCGAAAACCACCAAACTTGCCATTATGACTGACCCACCAGTGAAATTATAGGCACCTGACTTGGAATAGTCATGATGTTTAAAATTATGCAAATTTATGGGCAATTAAAATTTTAAAAGCTTTATATCTTCAAAAATATTATAGACAGACACAAAGTTCTAACTTTAATAGACACATAGGTTTGAGACATCTGGCAAATCCAATAGCATGCAAACAAAAGTTGGGGAATTTTAATGTGTGCTAAATTCAGTGAATTTCCGAACAATCCACGTTTTTACTGGTGCTTCTGCTGTACTGCATATTACAAGCCTTTATGGTGCTAGGCAACCGTTTTGCATTCATGATACTTGAACCTGTCTCATTGGCAGTCTTCTAGCCATGCCTGCTAGGTGTATGGCTTAAAAGGTGTGGGTCTTACGGCAAATGGGAAGGGGGGGGGCTCACAACAGCTGTGTAATGAGGTTCTCAATAAAATACAGAAAATCTCTTTCTGTTCATGCAAGAAACATATCTGCTCCATGTTCACACTAATGCTGGGCAGAGCTGTAAGTAGACCATGACTGAGATTGACCAGTGTGGTAGCTGGTAGCTGGTCTGTTTGGCTTATCAGACCCATGGGATTAGAGGGACTGGACTTCTAGGCAGAACAAGCCCAGGCAGAGTGTACCCTCTGTTAAAAATAGACTACATTCAGAGCTTACAGTCCTCAATGACTACTTTCACAACTTGATGAATTTTGAAAAAGTGTGTGGATTTGTTTCATCTCAATGGACACTTTCATGTATTTATTTTCTTGAAACCAGTGAGATGAAGCCTGTTCTTCATAGCCAATATTGAGTCAGTATAGTGCATGTCTCAGTTCACAGGTACATGTACATTTAGTTTTGTGACAGCATCTGTTTAAATTTGTTTATGTAATAGAGGAACAAAGACAGTTTTGTATTGCATGTATACACGTCCCTCTGAATTATAATATGTGTACACTGTACATGCACATATACTCATCAATACTCTCTAGAAGGGCTGACCCTCTCAGGAGTGGGCACTTTTCTCTGGTCACGAGGGTGCATGCTCACTGTAGAGAGGTTTCACTGTACAGTGGTACCCACAATTTAAGACCACCCCTAATGCCAGACAACAGTGGTCACATAGGACAGGTGGTCTTTCATGTCAGATAAAGTAACAAAGAAACAAAAGGCCAATGTCTTTCTTTTTCTTTCTTCCTTTCTTTCTTTATCTCTCTCTCTTCCTTTCTTTCTTTCTTTCTTTCTTTCTTTCTTTCTTTCTTTCTTTACGACCAAGTTGGTCCAGAGGTTTTTTTTCAGACACTGTTTTTCTGAAAACCACCAGACTTGCCATGGTGACTAACATAACCAGTGAAATTGTGCATCTCATTTGGAAAAGCCATGATGTTTAAAATTATGCAAATTTTCGAGGCAACAAAAATTTTAAAAGCCTCGTATGTTCCAAGCTATTGCAGATGGACTCAAAATTTCAATGTGCATCTATACCTTTGTGACACTTGCCACTATAATTGACAGTATAGTTGTAGAATTTCAAATTATGCCAATAAGGGGCATTGAAAAATTTAAAAGTTGAATATCTCCAAAACTATTGTGCATAGAGATGCCATTCCAACTTCAATTTATAGGTTTGGGGCAAAGCCGCATCCAATGAACCATGAACCAAAGTTGTTGGGTTTTAATTTATGCAAATAAGGTGAATATGCAAAATGTAAATCTTTAATAGCTTCAAAACTATTATACTGGGTGCCATTCGTACTTCACTTTATGGGTTTGTGGCATTAGCCCCATCCAATGACCAATAAACCAAAGTTCTTCTAGGCTTATAATTTAATGAAAATTAGGCAAATACACAAAATTAAAATGTTGACTAGCTTCAACACTATTATAGATAGCAGTTTCATTCAAACTTCACTTTATAAGTTTGGGACATGGCCACATCCCTTGAACCAAGAACCAAAACTGAGCATTTTAATTTATAAAAATTAGGCTAATACGCGAAATTTAAACTATGTTGAACATTGGCAAAGTGTAGCATTTCAAACTGTTCTCATTTTGAAGGTACCCAGACAGATTTGCTGTCAAGCAAATCTTCTTTTTTGGTCTGATTGTGCGCTCCACAAGCATAGGGCCGCTCAAAGGTCTCCAATTCTTGCACCTGGCGCGCTATTTCCAGCACCATCAGCTGAGTTCGCAGATGGCGCCAACTGCGGCAACGATTTCCGCTGGCGAAGCTTGTGCTATTTTCAAGATGCAATGAAGTTCCTTTGTTTTTTACGAAGCTTACGGTCGCTTTATGGTGAAAGGTAATTAGATCCGAAAAAGTGCATTTGGTTTTGATGCAGGTACGAACAAAAAGAACCTTTAATAAATCAAAGATCACTCATGGACCCATTAACGATCTCGTTAACAGGTCCATTGCCAATTGGTATTGGTCACGATGATGGTCAGGGCATGGAACTAGCCCCATTTCTGAGGCATCGACGGTGTTGTTTTGATATGGGCACCATCTCCCATATCAAAACAACACCGTCGATGCCTCAGAAATTGGGCTAGGGATGGAACCTGATATAATAACTATCCATTTTATTCCTGCATGGTCAGGGCAATGGACTTATAGAATACATGTCAACACTAGACCAGGGCCGTGGAAGTGGAACCATGATGCAACCGGGCTAATTAAGCTGGTTATGTAAATGACCAGAGGAGAGTAGACGCTGAAGATACACGCAGAGAACTTCTGAACGGATTAAGGGGGGCCTAATTAGTTTGAATTTTTCGGACAAGATTCGCATTAATCTATACAGGGACATATCTGGACTTGAAGACTTGAGCCAAAATTGCAGATAAACGTGTAATTCAGGGTCAGGAAACTTCTGCCTTGGACCTTTAACTCGTTTCAAATAATTGAGTCTTTGGTAACTTTCATTAGTCAAACTGAAGAAACTGTAACATTAGGCTAACTGGCTAATTAAGCCCATGGCATGTCCTGTATATGCTGTAAATTGCTTTATTTTCGCTGTACTCTTATTTTCAGTTGTTTCAATGATCGCACAAAACTGTGAAAATAAAAACACAGTGAAATATTAGTCTGGGGGAATAAACTTGATAGGCTAAATAGACTTCAAAAAAAGGCCATTTGAATTATAAATCATAGTAAATATACTGCCCACACAGATCCTATATTCAAAAGCACAAACTTGTTGAAGTTTGAAGATTTATACAAATTGCAAATTTTAAAATTCTATTATAAATTTCAAAACAACCAGCTCCCTCTTTATTTTGATCGAATGCCAATCATACCAACTCTTCAAATACATGATCACAATATCAGACGACAGCAATTTTTTGTCACTCAGACAAAACCTGTCTTTGCTTCAAAATGTTTACGGCATGAAATAATACAGCTTCTTAATTCAACTCCCGAAAGTATTTAAAGAGAAGGTATATACACGTAGTTATGTTGGCTATTCAAACTATGTGAAGAAGAGATATATAATGCAGTATGAAGATTCCTGTAACATCACGAACTGTTATATATGTAACTCAAATTAAATTAGTCAAACTCTAACATCTTTAGAATAAAATGTAATATTGACCACTCTTCTATATAACCGTTATTTCTTTACATGTATGTAGGGTGGCATGCGTGATAGCGATCTATCAAAGGTCTTAACGTGTGTCTCCCTGACCTTTTCATGTAGATTTTCATTGTGTAGTTCCAATTCTTAACTACAGTTTTGTGTACAAGATATGTAAATTTTACTTTTTCTGGTCAAATAAAAAGATTCCCGATTCCTGTCCGCCCCCCCCCCTGCCCCCGCCCCCCATTAGATTGCGACACAGTGCTTTAGAAGTCTGTTTGTGAACATGTGACCTGGTAACATTGTAAAAAGCTAGTATGGCTTTCTTTTACAGTTGAAACTCATCATCATGGGATGTGTCATGTGAGCATCATTCCAGAAGGGATTAAAGTTTGAATGCAACTGTGGGGAGCTTCTTCAGACAACATGTTGTTAGGGAGGGTGCTGTTGTCATGCCTGTATTGTGGTGACAGCAAGACTGTCTGAAGTCACATAGTACCATGACAGCAGTTCTGAAGTCTGGTGTCATGGTTCCACTGTTGTAGATCAGGCTGCTGCAGTTACAGTAGCCCCACAAACACAGGACTTTAGCCTTCAACTTAAAGTTAGTCAGGCAAAATTCAGAAATTTCTGTATATTAACATAGTTGATGACACTTCTGACCGAAATGTTGGTCTGACCGATCGGACCCCTAGGCTACAGCCCTGAAACAGTACATGTGTCTGTATTCATTGTGCTCAATATGCAACAGGAGATGTGCATATTAATTTCCCGCCACAACTGCATACCTGATTGCCTAATCTCGCTTGGCGCCATGTGTCAAGATACGGGTTGGTACCTGTGGGGACAAGCGGGATATCACTAATATTTTGGAAATAAAGAATATTTATTAAAGGCAGATGGAAATTTTTCTTTATATATGGCTCGGGAAATACTAGATGAATACCAGTTTGGCATTTGGGAACTTAAATTTCTCAAAAAATGGTAATTTTGTGAGAAATGAACATATGACCCTGTCTTTGACAGTGATATGACCCGCACGTCTCCCGTGATCACCTGGCGTCAAACCAGTGTTTTGTGGCAGGGAATTAATATGCATACGGCGTATTCATGTAAAAAACTCCTTGTTCTACTACATTCCTCAGACTTTCTGCTTCCAATTCACATAACATGTAAATTACCTGGGCCCCACATTGTTAAACTATGAAGTGCTTGAGCAGCAAAGGCTAAAGTGCAAAATCAACATGGATACCAATGTAAACTTGGCATAACATTCAACATTGCTTCTTATTGGAACTGCAAATTATGGTGTTTGGAAAAGTAAATGACAAAGCTGAAAATCCTCAAGAACTAGGCTGTGATCTTACTGTGCAATGGAGTTGCAGGTTCCAGCCTGCAGATTCAAATGTCTTCTGCAATGCTTGATTCTTTTTATTGTGGGATGCATTTGGTTGTATTTCATTCTCTTGGGCTACATATTCCTTCAAAAAGAGAGATTGAGTTTAAAGGAATGCTTTTATGAATTATCATGTTTGGTGTAATAATTTTACTATAGCAATTCCTTAACTTATGGGATAATGCAAGAATGATGCTTCAACCTGTTTGCCTGATTTCTTACAGGGAAATACATTAATTTGTTTTAATCACAGGAAGTACAGGGTGCATGGAACTTCAAAGGAATCTTCAGACATCCTGGGTAAATCTTTAAGGATCATGGGGAAAAAGGATAACTCTTACCAAAGACAAGGCTACAGAGTAATTCCAGAAAACACAATAGGTCAATTAATTGCTAGTTTACATGCCTGAGTGCTAGTAGTCTGACAGGCAAGGGTTGTGACACTTTACTGTTGGGTGTGCTGCAGCTTGTTTATGTTGTATTTTTCTGCAGAGTTGCACCAACAATACTGTTCACTATTCATTGGTAGTTACCATGGTTCTATAAATATCAATGCACAACATTCCTATTGGCTGGAATCTTTGCATGGTTTCATATAATGGTGGACACCTTGCTTACAGAATGTAAATAGATTTGAAGTTTTATCGTCATAAAAAAAAATATTTTAAATATGAAAAAAAAATGTCTTAATACTTCAACACATATCCAGTAATTAAGGTGACCATGTTAATAAGCTAGAATAAAGGTTCATGAAAGCCTTCCTTTAACATTTTGAAGACAGAGACCCATGTGAAATAATGACCCTTCCTATGTACCAGTATGTATCTGATGAATATGGCAGTGATTTAAGGGCATGATACACTTTGAAAGCATTTTGAACAGAAAACAAGACTTTGCTGCTCCAAACATGTCTTTATATGTAGGAACTAGTTCTAGACAAAAAGACACACATAAAATACACTACACTTCTTATTTGAGATCATATAAACTACATATTTTCTAGAACTATACAGTTGGATTCAGCTGTTGAAATCAATGAAATCTCTGCTTGTGTTAAGAATGTAAATTTTATTTGCTTAAGGAAAAAAACTTAAATTTTACCCGTTTTTGTGGAAAACAAAAAAGTAACACAAACACCAAAAAATGGGAAACATTTTATTTAGGAAAATGAAATAGCACACTTCTAGCAGCAAAACTTTAGTTTAGATTTTGAATAAGGATTTTAGTTCAAAATTTACAGGATGTTTAACTTAAAATTTCATTTTTTTTTAAATTAAAGAGCTATAAAATTAGAACTAAGCCCTTTAAAAAATAGATTTTGGAGAGCCTTATGTGTTCTCTCATTTGACACCAAAGACTAAATCTGATTTTTAAATTTTATAGAAAATTTAAGGATCTTAATTAAAACTTTATAACATCAACAGCGATACTAAAATTTTATATCAGTGAGTCATGTTATGTTTTCTTTCAGAAAGTATGTACTTTTTAGGGTATTAGATGGTAACCATAGACAAACATTTATACACACCAGAGTCATAAAGTGTACCATGCTCTTAATACAATGGCACCCTGATGGTCTTTCCTCATCAGTAACTGCCACAAAAATACAATTGCGTTTTAAACTGGATCAGAAGTACGTCAACAGCCTGATCGCTAATGTGGTTGAACTGTACCATGATTCTGGAAATACACTCTGCAGTCATGGTACCATGAAAACAGTGTGCCAAGCAAGGAACACATTTATCCGTGATTTTGATGTCTCCGTATGATTAGTTCCCAGATACTTTGGTCATGCCATAAGCTTATTGCATGACTGTTCACCACACTTGAATACAAAAATGGATGGTAGGATTTTACAATCACAGCCGAGAAAGACTGGGGATTAATTTATAAGCACTGCCATAGTTTGGCACTTTATTTGGATATCCACTGTCATCGCAGGCAGTGACATCTTAATTTCCCCGCAGACACACATGTGTATTCCCATAAACAGTGGGTATAGCACCACTAATAAAGTATGCTCCCTTGCATTCAGTAAGTCCAGAAACATTATTAGTCAATGCATGTAGGATCAGATGAGCACAGGACTTGCACAGTTCTTTCTGTATTTGTCCATTGGTGGTGAAATGTAGTGTCATTGAATTCTTCCTCTGCTTGCAGGATGACGAAGCAGAAGTGGGACAAATAGAAGATGAAAATTGTGGACTGCGCCATGGAACTAAAAAATGGCCAAGAGTTTAAAGATGTGACTGGTATTTGATCCCATGCCAGTGTCACGTCCCAAAAAAAGTTCGGTTTTGAGATCAAAGGGTCATTCGGAGACATGGAAGTGGATGGCATTCCTAGTATTGATGGTGAGCGAAAAGTAACTTGTTAGGGATGGTTCACATTATCATCATTTTTGTATTAGTACTTAGTACTTAGTGTACTAAATTTAATGACCCCCTCCCTCCCCCAACTTAGTACTTTAAAATAATGATCTTCCAAGATTAATACGAAAATACCACAAAACTTGAGTTACAAATGACCATCATTTTCCATTATCTGTAGAAGCGTACAGGTCCATTTATTCCCCCCCCCCCCCAAACTTAGTACATGTACTTAAAAAAAAAATGTAGTGACCCCTCTCCCTCCCCCAACCTAGTACTTAAAGATAATGATGTTCCAAGATTACAAATATATTAAATGTTGAACCATCCCTCATGGAACTTAATACGGAGATAAAGCTTTTTTTTAAGATAATTTGCCCACAAGTGGTGTTGGTAAAACAGCTTGTGCATACAAACATAAAATCAAGATGTGCCAGGTGCTATTTCTTGATTAGAGTAGTCCTTCTTTTGAAAGACCGCTCCATTGGGAGACCACCTCTTTTGATAGACCAAAGTTGTCAGGTCTCCATGTAGTACTTTTCATGTTATTTATACCTCCTTTGAGGGACCACCTGCTTAATGTGACCTCCTTTTGGGTGGCACTAGGGGTGGTCTCTCAAAGGAGGGACTACTGTACCAAAGTATTCATGGAAGCCTGAAAAAATCTTTTCTTAACATTTTATACCATTTAATGCATTCTTGTTTAAATGTTACAAAGACTTTCTATTTGTCCTCCCCAAGGTCCTTTTATCATTGGGGCGGGGTGGGGTTGTTCGGCTGCCCACCATCTGTTTATGAACATGACCTTGCGAGACTCTCAGGCTACCTGAAACTCAAAATACATCATTTGTGTCTTTACATCATTTCTTGGCTCGATTACATTTTGGTGACCTTGGTCTCCTATTCAAGGTTACAAGACCCATGTGTGGCATGGTGGACCCATCGGTCAATACTTTTCATTCATGTGCCTCTACCTTTCTATAGCCATTCATGCACGGTAGAATGGGTAAGCATGTTTTTTGCAAAGATTAATTGCATCAAATCATTGTGGCTGTGTTATTGCAAGATGTAATAACTATCCAGGTCCTTCAATTTTCGTATGGGTGAATTAAAAACAAAACAAAGAAACGATAATATTTTAATTTGCATGGACATTTATCACAGATATAAATGTACATGTATAGTGCTCAGTTGTGCACATCTGGTGATCCAAAAGACCTACTAAATGAGCTGTTTTCAGCTGATAATGATAGTACTGTGACTCTCCACTTTGGTGTCATGGTTCTGTGTGACACAGGTGGCCTAGAAAAAGAAAAAAAAGTAGATGAGGTGTAGAAACCAAAATTTCCTGGTATCCTAATCAGCTGGTGCTGCCATGTTTTCCAGGACCACAGCCAAGGCAAAGGGTCGACCACACACTCTCTCACAGCTGTGTTGGGCCCCTGGTCCCTGGATATATCCTCCTACACTCATCGCTTGTAGTTCCCCCCCCCCCCAACACACACGCGCACACACGATATCCTCACCTCTAAGGCTCAGGCATTTCCCATGGGAGCCTTTATAAGGCAAAACATGGAGGTATTTGCAGATTTGTGAACTGATATAGACACTTTATAGTTAATATTAATCACAGGTTTTCATAGATGTATACATCTCATTATGACCCATAAGTTATTTGCTTTTTCAACATAATGAAACAGAAACATGTAGGGGGGAGGCTCTCCCACTCTTAGCAACTCTACTCTTTGAGTTTGTTAGTTCTGTTCACTTCTATGTTTGTTTTATAATGGCTACTACCATTCTGTTTCCTCCATGCACTCTGAATGTCTAATTTACCCTGTTGCTGGCTAACTCTATCAATTCATTTCACACACTTTTCATTGGCTTTTCTAGTACCTTATATGCTTTTAATGTACTCTTTTCCCTGACTCCTCTTATCCAGTCCTCCTTCCAACCCTCTGTAACAGTCTTACCTATATACACTTTCCAATCTTCAGCCTCATCATATCCTGTTGATTCGTATCTCTCTGCTAACTTATCTTTGCCTTTGACCCATTTTGTTTAATGTGGATGGTTCCCCAAAACCACATGCCTACCTGGGCAGACCAACACCATCATCATTGTCTAAGCATCCAGTATTGTCAACACACATGCCACCCACCCCCCACCCCGTGCCAAAGTCAGGTAACTCTCTAGTGCAAGAGGTAGGAAAACCACAAAAAATATTCAATTCCGGGAACAAAGAACAGTAAGTTTGCACATGTAAATGTATCACAATTTACATCAAAATTAACTTGTCTTGTCACTAAAGAGGTGTTTAAAGACTGATAAGTGATAAATTTAAAAATATCAAGGTTAGACACAGGTTTATAGAAAATACCAACCTCCACCTCCAACACAAGAGAGTACCTGACAATTTAGCTTTACTGGGTGCACGTGTGCAAAGTTCTGTTCTGACCTGACAAGCATGATCAGATTTTATTCGGAGACTATAATCCCATGTTTGGTTTTCTGACAGGTTTTCAACAGGTTGGTAAATGTATATAAATTAGCATAACAGATGAAGTGGGAGGTGAAAAAATCAGAAGCTTCAGATCCCAATAGAATAAGATTACAGGAGTCTATGGGAATGGGCATTGTGTGTATTCCAATTGGCATCCACTGTAATTTGCTACTTAACCCTTAAAGCACTGATTTAAGACTGAGTCAACAGAAAAATGCGCTCAGTGTCCCGAGGAAAGCTGTTGACTAAGACCAATTTTTGCTTTAGACTAGGCTCACTGGTAGTTGAATGAAAGGTATTTTCATGAGGAATTTGAATCTTTTAACCATGATGTATTTAACGGAAATGAAAAAACGACTATAGCCGTGATTAGCACTTTAAAGGTGACCGGGTAACACATGTCACTTTGAAATATCCTCTCATGGGAAATCTAATCATACACGTATATCAGCAAGGATTGCATAAAGATTAGCACTTGAGCAGCAAAAGTAACCAGTTCATCCAATACTAAAGTGAACTTGCAATCCAATGGAAATGAACACCAGAATGCTCATGGCCAAAAGAGTTATGGAGAGTTTGAAGGATTGTAGACAGGTACACGTACAGAAGTATCAAATCAAGCTAAACTGTTAATAAAGTGTGACCTCGCTTAACGTGTAATAGTAGCATGCAAGGGTCGAAATTAGCAGTAGCATTGGTGGCATTTGCTGCCAACGTTCATGATCTGCTACCTACATTTGTTGTGCGGTAGCAAACCTTTGCTACCAAAATTTTTCTGGTCAAAATCACGAATTTAGCTCTCCAGTTTCAAGTCACAAGTGCCTCATAATGCACCAGTTTGCATGCTTGATTTAAAAATTTTCCGGGGGCATGCCCCCGCACCCCCCTCCCCTCAAAGTGAGCTTTGCGCCCTGTGGGCGCCCGCCAAACCCTCATGATTTGCTACACAATTCTCAGATTTGCTACCAAAAATTAAACTTGGTAGCAAACCCTTGCTACTAGTTAAAATCAGTTCATTTCTACCCCTGAGCATGGACACTTAAATGCACAAGGAGGTAAGAATTGGAGATTTGTTAAAGAAAAGTGTATTGTAACTCTCTTTTAATTTCAGTTTCAGAATGTTCCTTTTTGAAACAACCAGGCTTATTGCCACCAGATATACTAAAACCAGTGGAGAGTGATGATGAAATAACCATGTCCGAAGCCTCGCTGGACAAAGAGATGCAACTGCCATATTACTGCATATGTGGTAAAGGGGATTTGCTCAAGGATTTTATGCTGGGGTGTGATCAGCATAACTGTAAATACCAGTGGTGGCATTTCAGCTGTGCTGGTCTTGAAAAAGAAAAAGACAAGGATTCTACGGATTCCTGGACGTGTCCAGAATGCATTAAGATTCAAATCGCTCTTCTATCAGGTGAGAACATTTGGAAGAAGAATCGGCGGATTGACGAACATTATTTTAGACCAATCAGCCAAGCGAGTGGTCATTAAACACACAGTGATTTGTCCATAGTTTATGCTTCTCAGCGCTTGCTGGGCATGAGTATTAAACACTTATCTGAACTATTATACTGATTCCATCTTCAAATTCCTTGTGGAAAGGCGTTTTCACCAACTGTGGCTAAATTTGAACTACTAAACATGATCTGCTTTGAATTATAATAAGGTTGCTAGATTCATCTTTCTTTGAAGTACCAACATGCCTGAAGTTACATAGAATAGGTCCAGCAGTTACATACAATAGGTGCAGGTCAACAGCTTTCCTCAGCATGCTTTGGGCACAATGCATCCAATGTGTGCCAAGGAGAGCTGTTGACTCAGTCCAAAATGTGGCACTGGAAGAGTTGTGGTTGAATTCTCAATGTTGTGATTCTTCATATTTTATTTGCATCGTAATCAACAAAGGGAAATAGACAAGGAATTACGAATTCAAGAACTGGAACAGGATTGTTTAGTCAAAATTAAAGAGGCTCAATTATCTGGAAAGCCAGGGAAATTAACATGAGGCTTTTAACAGCCTCTTGGGCGGTGCGATGTATGGTCAAATCACACAGACACAAGCTGTTACTTTAAAATGATATTTTTCAGCATTGTCAGGTCTCCGTGTTTATATAACTTTGTTGGCGCGGATGGAGTATATGCCTGTTTGGCAATTTTCTTGTAGCTTTAATTTGCATTTGCCTGCTATACAGACCAATTTTCATGTTTTCTCCACTTCACTTGGTCTCTTGATCTGGCCTTTGGCTGTGTAATCACCCATGTAGCACTGAAAAAGCAACTTTGTTTTTTGATTGGTCTACTTTGGCTACCATAGTAACAGACTACAGTGTACTTTTATTACCCTGACTTGAATAATCTCTTCTTGTACTCCCCTGGCAGACCAAATGTAGTGGTGAGTAAAGATAATACAGAGCTTGCTCTGTTTCAGAGGAAGTGTTTGCACAAGAAAAGAGGACTTGCCCAATTCTGTGAATATCTGAAGAATTGATTAATTGCCATTCATATATGGTGTTGTTTCTTTACCTCTAAAAGTTGAGCTTACCTTATTCGGCAAGTGATGACATGGTGGTACATCTCAGAAGATCATGCTTAATTGTCCCAGTCAAATGTTAGTGCAAAACCCTATTTGTATGGTTGAATCTAAACTATTTGGGCTGACTGGGAAGCTGAAAGCACAGCTCAAGATTCCAGAACTATCAAAGTGGTGTAGTTTTGCACTGAAAATGAAAAAGGATAACCTGAAGGCTTGCTCTGAATATTCGAATTATCTTCAATATAACATACATGTAGCAGCTTCATAAAGTTGTTAAGTCATAGTGTTGTCAAATTTTCCCTTTAATCTTTGCTGTTATCATGGCGGTTCCATGTCCGCCTACAGCCATGATACAGTTATGTTTTTTTGTCAGATTAAATTATAAAAAATGAAAGAGAAACTAAACATCAACAGTGATCTATTGAAGATGACAAGTGTTGACAGTTACAATTTATAAGTTGCTATGTGTGGAAGAGAGAGTTTCAAAAAGTGAAATGAGTGTGTTTGTGGAACAGCTTGGAAAAACAAAAACCAAAAGTGCATTCTGTACATTCATGTGTAAATGTAAGGCTAAGGAGAGGTCAGTCTTGTCCTTGTTTACCTGTATGAAACAACAATCAGTATTTGCTTTTGTAACTTTAATATGAGAAACAAAGAGTGATTTAAAAATTGTCAATGTGTGTTTGTTTGATTTGCAGCTGAAATGAAAGAAAAGATGAAGGAAGACACCACAAATGATGAACATACCAACACCAGCTTGCAAGCCATAGCAGAAAATGGAGAAGCAAAAGTCATTGAGTTTCCAAATGAAACAAACCAAAGCACAGAGGATTTGCCAGATGGTACAAATGTGAAGGACATAATGGTTCATTCTGAAGCTGATAAAAACACTGACATCAAAGAATGGGCCAAGTTAGATGTGGAAGCTGACACCAGTGTGAGAAGGAAAGAAGACAGTATGAGGCTAAGCATCAAGGATTTGCCAGCTGGTACAAATGTGAACGAAACAGTGCTTCATTCTGAAGCTGATAAAAACACTGACACCACAGAATGGGCAGTCTTAGATGTGGAAGCCGACACATGTTTGAGGATCAAAGAAGGAGACGGTTCAGAAATGTCCGATTCCACAATGGAAGATCATGAGGACAAACCGTTCTGTGTCTGTGGCAGAGCAAATAACAATAAAATGGTGAGCTGTGATGGGGAGATGTGTCCGTATATTTGGTGGCACTATAAATGTGCTGGCTTTGAGCATGGGGATGATGTGCCAAAGGACACATGGTTGTGCACTGAATGCCAAGTGGCTAAGGATAAGCCTTCTTGCATCTGTGGCTTTCCAAACAGTGACAAAATGGTTGCATGTAACGGACAGAATTGTTCACGTCAGTGGTGGCATTACAAGTGTGCTGGCTTTGAAAATAAAGATCTCCCAAAAGACACATGGCTCTGCAGTCAATGTCAGGTGCTGAATTTTAACGATAATTTAACGGCAAGAGAGGAGAACCATGTAAATGGTCAGTTATTCATAAAAGAAGAGAAGGATGAATGTGATCAGTCACCCAGCCAAGGACAAAACGAGCAAAACTGTGATTCATCTAAAGAGGAATATGATGGTCAGGTAACTGAAGATGCAAATTCAGAAGCTGCAGAAGAAATGGATTTTGACAATCAAGAAGTGGAACCGGGTTGTGCTGATAGCGATTTTGAATGGGAACCAAAAACAGAGAAATGCAATACCCTTTCGTGTGATACTTGTTTAAAATGTTTTACATCAGTTGAGGGCTTGAAAAGACATAAAAGGACTTGTAAACAAAAGTGCATCAAACAGAATAGCTCAAAACAGCATGAGAGCCAGTTGATTCCTGGCCTTGAACACTACTGCCGTATTTGCAATAAAGGTTTTGCAACACTTCAAAGTAGACAAAGACATGAGTGGTCAGACAAAAAGTGCAAAATGCTCATAGAGCGCCACTGCAATCGGTGTGGACAGACATTCTCCGGCATTTCATTCAAGGATCACATAAAACTGAATCAGTGTAAACAACGCAAACGACTACCCAGGGGTGATGGTGGGGAAAAAGTTAAAGGTCAAGCAAAAGAACAAATCCGGCGAAACAACCAAAATTATGAGGAGGAGCAAGATGAAGGGAAAGGGTCATCAGGCAGCTACCGTTATGTGTGTAACATTTGTGAAAAGGGTTTTCACCACCGATATAGACTTAAAAACCACGAGTTACGTGATCACGCGGAAAAGTCCAGTGAGGTCAAGGTGTCCAAAACATCTGAAGATTGTGCAGGTGCTCAGATGCAAGACTTAAACACACTATTCCTGTGTAGTAAATGTGGCAAAAGCTGCACTAGCCGTCGTATTCTAAGAGATCACGAGAAAACGCATATGCCAGTTAAACCCCATGTCTGTGACATATGCGGAAAAGATTTCACACAGAAGAACCGTTTACGAGAGCATCAGCTTAGCCACACAGGGCAGCAAATGCATGTTTGCGATGTTTGTGGAAAGGGTTTCACGAGACATTTCAGCTTAAAAAAGCATATGGACACACATTCAGATATTAAACCATTCGATTGTAAGCTGTGTGACAAAGCGTTTGCAAGTCATACAATGTTGAAGAGACATTTAAAATCTCACGAGTCCGTGAAAAAGAGTTACAACAAGGCTAGGAAGAAACCAAGACGAAGACATCAGGACTTGTATCAGTGTGGGATTTGTGAAGCTGATTTTTCTGATTACGAATGCCTGACAGAACATCAAGTATGTCACCTGACTGATGTGCCATGTGTTCTTTAACCCATTTTTTTGTGGGATTAAAACCGAGTCAACAGCTTTCTTTGGCATGGGTCAGGTGCTGTCGGCTCACTGGAAAGCTGTGTGTTTATTTACAGTCCAGTGGGCCTTTAAGTGGCCACCAGTTGCCAAATGGAACTTCTTGATATAAAACACAGGTCAGCAGGTACCTGGTGGTAATCTCACCTGGTGTGATTTAGATGTTGGCTGCAAACTTTGGTTCCTAAATTCTGAGCTTTCAAAATACAGTGGACGATTCTGGCCACAAGGCTCCCACAATGATAGTGCATGGGAATCTGACACCGTTAGGAAACATGTATTTTAACAGTGAGGTGGGAGTGTCTGTGTACAGTTGTAAAGTGCCAGCTGTTCTTCTGACACTCTGAAATTCATGAATTTGGAGATATATCTATGAACATCAGGGTTTGCTGTAAATAGCTTTAATTTCACTGGACTCTTATTTTCGTTTATTTCGCTGATGGTACAAATCGGTGAAAATAAAAACATAGTGACATAGTACTTTAACATTCTTGGAATAGGAATTATATCAAAAACAGTGAAATTAAAACTACAGTGGAATGCCAAAAATGCAAGCACCGTGAAAATTTATACATGTGAAAATAAAGCAATTTACAGTATTTTCAACAGTTATGCATGCCATCATCACGGTGTGGCAGCAAGAGCTGTGCATACATTGCTGACATTGTACTGTGTCAAACTTCAGGTCAGAATCACATTTCCATGTTTTGAGAATGGCAAATGGCATGCACATAATTATAATGCATTGCATGATTTATTTACTGAAACTGTGGAAGCCTAAGTGACAGGTGTTGTTTGTAGCTCTTTCCATAACCATTTTTTTTTTTTAAGTTGGTGTTGGTTTTTTAATTACCGAGAATTAGAATGCATGTGTCAGTGTGATTCACAGCTGTATTAAAAATGTCAGGAAGTTTGATTTGCAATGAATAAATGCAAAAACTGTACCCAGGTTAAAAGTATCATTCCAAACCACACAGACATGAAATGTGTGTCAAGATTTTGGGAAAACCTGCGTACCCCTGGTATGTCGGGGCATCACACATGTGCATGAACATCTGCCATTGTCATTACATGCACAAAATGCAATGCTGATCAGCAGGGTTGATAAAATATGTGAATTTTTGCAAAAGGGGTTTAGGGTTCTATCAACACCTCCATGTACAGTATATGTATGTATATACATATACATACATTTGCATTGACCTGGATAAGTAAAATTTATTGGCATTTGAATTGAGGCTTAAGAGTGCACAGACAAGGAACTGTTTGTAGGACATGACTTTGTTCATAACACAGTAACAATTCCTCCCAGTTGAACACAGTAACAATTCCTTCCAGTTGGGGACATTGTCTGGTCTTATTTTCAGTCTCATTGATCTTCTTCTTCATTTGATATGCGAGCATTTCATACTATAATTAGCAAGCAGCAAAATGTGAATGTCTGCTGTCTTTAGTTGCCACAGAGCAAGGGTTAAATCTTTGTTACACATCTACATCAGTACATGTATTGAAATTCTTTAGAGTCCCAGAACAGTGAGTCTCAGTGTTAGCTTGGCTGAAATTGGAAGAAAAGTACTGTAGTTCTTGAAATTTTTGCGCTCAATTTAATTACGCACTTTAGGTGCTACCACACAAAGTGCAAATGTAAAATGCGCAAAAATAAGTTGCATTGTAAGGCATTGGATTGTGCAAAATTAAAATGTGTGGAAATTCTGTAATTTTAAAAAAAAATGAGTGCGCAAAATTAAACATGCTCGAAAATTTCTAGAACAACAGTAATTGATCCCACTGGGTGTCATAAAAATGTAGCCATCTTGCAATATATCCAGTTGTACTTTGTACTCAAGACCATTACTGCATGCCTGTAACAAGTTGCTTAACCCTTTCCCCCTTGAATTAAGACTGAGTCAACATCTTTCATTGGCATGGGTCATGTTATCTTGATAGGTCTCATCTACGATTTTTATGTACTGTTGAAATTAGTTAAAAACACTGAAGCAGACGACATGTTGTAAAGGTGTGTGGGGTGTCCGTGCTAATTGTTGATGTGCCTCTGACTTCTGTAGGTCCCAAACACAATTACAAAAGTACATTAAGGGCTTGTTTTCCACGTCCAATCTAGTGTAAGGTACCTGAGGCTTTTAGCTGAGACATCACAACTGTAGACGTCTTCCAAGTGTAGTGGTTTATTATCTGCTGTACAACAGCTTGGTTCAACCGTACAATGACTTGTGGTACATGGAGATCTACAGTCAGAAACAAGTTGGCAATTTTGAACCATCTGCGCAACTACTACCCTTTGCTAGCTGAGGGTGCTTTATTTATACCTTTGACAAGGTGTGATTTCATCATCCGCTTATTGAAAGTGCTGACTTTCAATTATTATCAGTACATACAAGAGATGTACGCAAAATTCCCTATTATTAATTCTCACCTTGTGTAGGAGGAAGACTAAAAAATGTCAACATTTCGACTTCCGTGTGAAAGGCACTGGTGCCATCATTACTATCACTTTAACTCTACCAGAAATCACCATTCGGAGGTTGACTTGTGACTTTAATTAGTACAATTACTACATCTTAAAGTGGAAACTTATACCATTATGTTCCTTATTACTTGCTTAGTTCAACCATAGTATTTTCTACATTACGTTCTACTGTCACGAGCTGATAATGATTTACAATTTCGGTAGACTCCTATTGTTAATATATCCTGCCAATTCTTTTCCTAAAATAAAGTTGAAACTTTGCAATTTGACCCCCAGTCGGTGAAAGGAAAAAGCATTAAACCATATTTTTGTTTGTATAGAGGTTGCACAGTTTGGCTGTGGCACAACCCATTTGCCGTCCTTGAAATTCATGGGAGACAAGACGTAACACACTGGTTAAATGAGTCACGCTTATAAATTAGGCAAAACTTCAGTCATTAATTTGACTGAGAGTGAGGCAGAACAGACATTTTTTGTGTGGTATTTATAATAATGGAGTGATACAGCATCATTCAGCCTAACATAACTTAGTTTCTACGTCACAACATGCAGACATATTTGGACAGGTGCAACTTGCCCCCAACCTGCTGTGTGGAACATGCGAGAAAAAAAAGTTAATTGCTACCCCTGCAGACCTTGTCAAGTTGAACATGCTCCAGGTCAACAGCTTGGCCCTCAGCCCACACCAAGGAAAGCCATTCATTGAGTCATAATTCAAGGGAGAAAGCATTAATTTTAGCATGTTGAAACAATATGCAAACCTCTTTTTTTTATAATGAAACAAGCATTACAAAGTAACTCCATGCATTCAAGTTGAATTGGTACAATATTTATTGTAACATTTTTAACAGTGTTAGAAGTTGTGTCATTTTATGTGTACCTGTATAGTAACTTGTTTCGGTGTTAGTGGGTACGTTTCGGCGTTTCAGGGCATTTGCCGGCGTTACACAGCGTTTGCCGGCGTGAGACGGCGTTTGCCGGCGTTACAAACGCCGGCAAACGCCGACTAACGCTGACAAACGCCAAAATCCAATTAAGCCTTTTGGGGCTCGGCGTTAGTCGGCGTTTGCCGGCGTTAGTCGGCGTTTGCCAGTGTGAGTCGGCGTTTGCCAGCGTTAGTCGGCGTTTGCCAGCGTTTGACACCCTTTCAACGCCGGCAAACGCTGTCTAACGCCGGCTAACGCTGGCAAACGCTCTGTAGTCCTCTCAACTAGCAAACTCAATGGGATACATGTAAAATTTGAATTCAGTTGAACTGGGATTAGAAGGATCCATGGAAATTTGTGTCTTGTACTTGTACTAATCATCAATATACTTTTATTTTTTATACTCATGGGCAAAACAACATAATTATCTCTAATATTATGATGATGATTTATCCATTGAGGTGTATGTGTATTGAATGACTTTGCTCATGATCACTGATATATATATATTTTGGTCACTCCAATCTTGGTTGCAAAGTAAAGACAAACAACTCTGTTTTCAATTTTATTTAAACACAGCACAGCAATTTTTTATTGTTTGTACCCCACAAGTCAGCAATGCATAGCTTTGTGCTAGCATAGATGTGAATCCCTGTGAATATAATACATGGAATTTATTATTAAATCCCATGTATTATATTCACCCAGAATCTATGCTAGCCCATACCTGTCAACATTCCACACCTCAAATAGGAAGATTTTTGTAAATTTTAAAAATCCATGGGGGAGATTTGTATTTTAGAATATAATAGAAAATACTAAATTTTTATGCAGGAGATTCTGCCAAATTTGCAAAATTTTGCCCGTAAATAAAAAAAATTGGGGTGAAAAAGTGGGAGATTCCCACCTTATGGGGGAAGACTAGACAGGTATGCTAGCCCAAAGCTATACATTACTGACTTCAATATAATACATGGAATTTGATAATAAATTCCACGTATTATATTCACAGGGATTCACATCTATGCTAGCACAAAGCTATGCACTGCTGACTTCTGGGGTACAAGCAATAAAAAATTGCTGTGCTGTGTTTAAATAAAAATTGAAAACAGGGTTGTTTGTTTGTCTTTACTTTGCAACCAAGATTGGGATGACCAATATATATATATATATCAGTGATCATGAGCAAAGTCATTCAATACACATACACCTCAATGGATAAATCATCATCATAATATTAGAGATAATTATGTTGTTTTGCCCATGAGTATAAAAAATAAAAGTATATTGATGATTAGTACAAGTACAAGATACAAATTTCCATGGATCCTTCTAATCCCAGTTCAACTGAATTCAAATTTTACATGTATCCCATTGAGTTTGCTAGTTGAGAGGACTACAGAGCGTTTGCCAGTGTTAGCCGGCGTTAGTCGGCGTTTTACAGCCTTTGCCGGTGTTGAAAGGGTGGCAAACGCTGGCAAACGCCCACTAACGCTGCCAAACGCCGACTAACGCCGGCAAACGCCGAGCCCCAAAAGGCTTAATTGGATTTTGGCGTTTGCCAGCGTTAGTCGGCGTTTGCCAGCGTTAGTCGGCGTTTGCCGGCGTTTGTAACGCCAGCAAACGCTGTCTAACGCCGGCAAACGCTGTGTAATGCCGGGAACCGCCCTGAAACGCCGAAACGCACCCACTAACGCCGAAACAAGTTACTAGTGATATATGTACATTTTGTTAATGTAACAGTTTTTCATAGTACATCAAGTGCTTATGGTTCCCTTGTAACTTTGTAGCAATAGGACACTCCCCCAAAAAACTGAACAAGAATGATGCTCTTGGCCTTTCTCACAGGAACACCAAGATGCATTCTCAGATGTCGTAAGATCACAGATCTCTGTACATTAATGTTGAAAACGTTGTGGCATATTGTTTTCCCTCAAGCTAGCACTGAGGAGTAACTGGGCAGAAAGTGGTTGTCCAGTAGAGTGCCGTTTAAAAGTAATCACACTGCATGTATTCAGGAAGCCCGCCAGGCAAGGAAGGGGCAGTCGGGGGGATAGAAGCTGTTCTAAATGGGCCCTGTCCTTCTCCCGTCCCCCATTCCCCCCCACACACTTCAAAGAGAAGGGGGAGTGGGATTTATGTACAGCTGTGTTGATATAAACTTGTTGGCTTGACTTCTGATTTTGATTTTTGATTGTGGGTTGGTTTGCAATGGAAAAATCAGTTACATCTATCATATCAAAGTATAATTATTGTGAAAGCGTAGATTGTAAATCGTTCAACACATTTTCAAAGGATCAGAAAAAGTAAATTTAATAAGTGTTTAACCCTTTCCCCCTTGAATTAAGACTGAGTCAACAGCTTTCCTTGGCATGAGTTGGGCACTAAGTGCCCAACCCATGCTAAGGAAAGCTGTTGACCTGGGACATGTGATCTTGATAAGTCTCATGTATATTTCTCAGTCAAATTGTTTTTCATAACTGTTGAAATTAGTTGGAAAACACTGAAGCAGACGACATTTGACCACCAGTCGGTTTTGGCCGGTTTAAGGGGGAAAAGGTTAAGCCCTTCGCTTTGCCATGCTTCTCCAAATATACACCACGTACTACATTCCAATTTTCAGCTCAACCAACTTGGCAGGCAGCTGACCTTGTATAATGTGTTGTTGCGTGTCTGTCCACAATTACATTTTCAACTTCTCAAAAACCATTGAGCAGAGCCACTTGAAATTTTCGGGGTAGACACGTGGACAGATCTGTGCCAAGTTTGTTCATTGCCATGGTACAGTGATTTTCAGTTCAAACTGATTTGTTTGGTGGCTGAGCTTTGTGTAACCAGGGTTGTCATCCCACAACATTTCCCAGTTTCAATGGCCCAAACTTCTCAAAATGATCAGCCAGATCCTCTTTAAACTGAGGGGACATGCTAGTACCCTGGGTGGGTCTCTGCTAAGTTTATTCAACAGGTTGCACATAACATTTGAGATAACTCAGGTAATTTGTCAAACAGGTGAGCTTAAGTTGTAGACCACTTTCTGTCCTACTTTGACAAATTTGCATTTTTGAAATTGAATTCTGAAAAAAATAAGAGTTTACAGCTGATGGGGATAGAACTTTAATTTTCTACCAAGTTTGTTCAAGAAGTCATACTCAGAAACCTTTTTTTTTGGAAACAGAAGGCATGTCTGCAGCACATGGATTAATACACTTTGGTGTGGAAGACTTCCAGATCTCCGATGTGTAACTCATCTGGTTGAGTGAGTAGTAATTACTATTCCTTGCCGTTGTCTGAAACCATAAGAATAACAAAGCAGCACAAAGACAAACAAGTCCAAGAGATTTTTGTGTCTTTTTTTTTTTTTAACAGAGAAGAGGAGTGCCGTGCCCCCCCCCCCCCCCATCACCAGCACCAGCACCAACACTGTGTTTTGCCCTTATTTCTAGGGCTTCATTAGGGAAAAAGGGAGACTAAAATATAAATGTATCGATCATTCCATCATATGATTACATTAAGGATGAGGTGCCCTCGATATGGATATCAAGTGATGGCATTTACTTGTGAGTGATATCAACTGCTTAGAAATAAAGAACCGAAGTTTGTAATTAATGCTTGTTATGTCAATCTGTTGCCTGTCTTGCAAAAATGTCCATAACAGCACAAATGGGCCTGTCAGTGAAAGGTCACAGAATATTGAGTCGATGAAAGTTCAAATTTAGTTATGGTTATAATGGATAACAGGTTGGAAACAATGGCAAACAGAGCAAATTGTAACAAGTGGTACTCTTGGTTCCAATGAGAGTACCAGTCGATCAGGGTTATCTGCATATGTAAAGGTCGAAAAAAGACATCTTTTTTACCTTGTTACCCTTCCTTTCACTTTTTAGCTCTGCCAACCAAAGGTCACAGAGTTTATGCAATCACTCATGTCGGTCTGCTTGTGAGCGCGATACTGTCCACAGTTTTAAAGATAGCCCCATATAACTTTGAGGACTTATCAAGTTTATAAAATCTGGGTTAAGTTTGGTATTGGAGGTGCCCCCTGAAAAATTCTGTAATATATGGGTCAAAATGTGAAAATCTGCTGACCGCTCTAGCATCCTTAATATTTGATAGATCTTCATGAAATTTAGTGCGATTGTGGAGGGCGAAGTCTCAGTTGCTTATGATACTAGTGGCGCCACCTATAATTTCACAAATTATGAAAGAGATAAAATTCCAATGTCAAAGTCAAATGTCTGGTTGGAATATAGGTATCATCTTGTGAATGCTCTGGACCCCACAATGTTTTAGGCCTATAAAACTTTCAGGGCTTATCAAGTGTATGAAAATCTATGTGGACATGGTTGATGGCGCCACCTATAGTATTATGTAATATATGGGTGAAAATCTTGTGACCAGTCCAATATCCTTAATTTTTACCTCAGCTGACTTGTCAGTCAGCTGAGCTTATAGGATGGCCCGTTGTCCCTCATCATTATCAACAATGCATACTTTTTGCTTTGGGACCTAAGTCTTTTAACAAATAGTAGGCATACCAATGGGAAGAGATCCAGCCCCATATATTGCCAGCCTTTATTTACATTATTATGAATCAAAATGGATGGAGGAATTGGCAAAAACAAACTTTTGAGCTGCAAGAAGATCATATTCTCACATAAGATTTAGAGATGACCTGTGTGCTTTAAACAAAGGAGATGAAATAAAGGGAAATTGGAAAAACATATATCCCAAAGAACTAGTATTAAATCTGGAAAATGAAACTGATACAAAAGCTACTTTCCTTGATCTGGATATAGAAATAAAGAACAACCAGTATGTAACAAAAATATTTGACAAGAGAGACCAGTTCAAATTTGATATTATCTCCTACTCTGATCTGACAGGAAACATTCCAGAGAAACAAGCATATGGAGTTTGTATCAGACAAGTGATACATATTGCTAGAAGCACCACACTTTTTAGCGATTTTGTAAATAGTCAGAACTTTGTTGCCAAAACTACAACACAAAGGTTATAAAAAACAACTACACAAAACTGTTGAAATGTTTCCAGAGATATGACCAAATACCTAAAAAATACAACACTTACTCAAGAACATTAGTCAAACAATGTCAAGATGGAGCTTGAAATGACAAAGTGTAGTCCTCAAAGTGTTTAGAGTGGTAAGAGGGAAAATACCCCGGGTAAAGTATACTTAACGCACCTAGAGAATTTTCTCTTGTCCGTCTTAAACCATGATCAGCTCTAGTCAACTTTATGGTGCTAAAAATTGTATTACTATTTACCTGTTTATACCAGTGTCAGTATGGTGGAATAGTGTATGAAGCTTTAAGTTTCAAAGGAGACGTCCATCCACAATTCACGTTTTCAACTTCTTCTCCAGCACCGTCAGCCAGATTCACTTCAAACTTGGTGGAGATGTACCTTGGGTGGGTCTGTACCAAATCTGTTCAAATGGCCATGCTTCAGTGATATAGGATTTTTTTTTTTTCTTTTTTGAGCAATTCTTAAAAAATCTTTTTCTCTGAAATCACTCGCCCGATTGCTTTGATATCAAACAGGAACACTCCTAATTCTTCATTGTGCACCAGGTGGCGCTGCAATTTTATTCTTATTTTTAGCTCAGATGACTTGCTGGTCAGGCTGAGCTTTTAGGAGGCTGAGTCATCTGTTGTCCATCCAAACCTTTGACACCAAAAAACTAGATAAAATTCTGTTGAAGTGATTCCAAAGATATGGAGCAATACTGACAAAATACAACCCTCATTCTAAGACACGAATAGATTATATTAATCTAAAGATTTAGGTAGGGCTATCATAGAAGTGGTGGTAGTTAGTATACCGCAAAGTTAACTTAAACCAACCTAGAGATTTTCTCTTGTCTGTCCACAGTCAGAAACTATCATTCATTGTTAGCTCCACCTATTTCATCACTTGGGTGTAGGGGTGACTACAATCAGTTACCTTAAACACTCACTTGATGATCATTGTTAGTATATAAGTGTAACATACTATAGGCGTCCGTTCACATTTACATTTATGACTTCTCCAAAACTGTCTGCCAGATTCACTTCAAACTTGGTGGCAATGTACCTTGGGTGGGCCTCTACCAAGTTTGTGCAAATGGTCACACTCCATTGATTTTATGTCTCTTTATGAATTTTTGGGGGCAAGTCTTAGAAAATCTTCTCCAAAACCCCGCACCCCATTGCTTTGATATCACAGAGGAACACTCCCAACGACTCCAATTTTTCAATTATTCACCAGGTGGCGCTGCAAGTTTTACCTCAGCTGAATTTATAGTCAGACTGAGCTTTAAGGGGGTTCAGTGTTCTATCTTAGAAATACTTTTTAATGTCATATGCACTCAGCTAAAACTCAACACAGGTCTTTTCAGTTGCAACCTTGATTTTTTGTGACAAGCTTAGGTCAGATGAGCATGGAGTGTTCACACAGCCCTCCAGTTTATGATTTTTTGTGTGTTTTTGCTATTTCCAACTTCTCCAGAACCATCACTCAGATTAAGCTGAAACTTGGTGGATATGTTCCTTGTGGAAGGGTCAGACAAATTTGTTCACAAGGTGGAACTGCTGTGGATTCCTGATTTAAATGATTTTTTTCAATTCGGGTACTTATCGGTAAATGTACTTTTCTTATCATTTTCTGTGTAAAATATCAATGGGCATTCTTATTGCTAATTCACATTTTCGACTTCTTCTCCAAAACTGTCATCCAGATTTACTTCAAATTTGGTGGCAATGTATCATGCCTGGGTCTCTACCAGATTTGTTCAAATGGTAATGCTCGATTGTATTCTGCATTTTTCATGAATTTTTTGTTTGTTTATTTGTTTTGTCTTTTGGCAAATCTTAAAAAATCGCAAGGGTATATGTGCATGTCAGATGAGCACAGGACTGGCAAAGTCCTCTTGTTTATCATGTTTTTGTGTTTTTGCCATTTTTGACTTCTTTTCCATAACCTTCACTCAGATTAAGCTGTAACTTGGTGGATATGTTTATTGTGAATGGGTCAAACAAAGTTGTTCACCACGTGTAACTGCTATGGATTTCTGATTTTTGATGAGTGACCTTTACCCAATCTCTGGAGTCGTAGTGCAACACACATGGATTTTACTCTTCACTATAACTTGAGATCTACTTGTACTGGGACCTTGATGTTGCACATGTTACTGTTCTTCCATAAAGGTCAGACGTACTCAGTATATGGGTGATCTTGATCCTATCCCAAGTTCACAGAGCCACAAGTGTGATAAATATCTCTAGGTCTGCTGAGCATGGGCTGTTCACACAGCCCTCCTGTTGGTGGATCTTCATGAAATTTAAGTGGGCTTGTGGAAGAGGTAAAAGTGTCGGTTGCTTATGAAACTAGTAGTGCCACCTATAACTTGATGGAAATTATGAGTTAAAATGTCTTGAAAGATAGAAAATTCCGTATTTTGAAAAAAGGTGAATTAGACAAGGCAGATTTATATGATTCATATAAATCTGCACTCAGCTAAAACTCAACTAAAACTCAACACAGGTCTTTTCAGTTGCAACCTTGATTTTTTGACGGGTGCCAAAGGTTGCAGGTTCGAGTCCCGCTCATTCCGAACATAAAATATAGATCATGTCCAATGCTAATATGTTATGTAATATCAGTGACCTTGACATGTTGACGTGAGGTCACCAGACCTGTTAAGTTGGAGGAGATGATTTTGTAATGGTAAAGTGTAATTTGGACATCAATAGCAAAGATTATATAAAATTACTTAGTGACCTAATTTTTGGGTCACCATCACCCAATGACAGTGTGACCTATACTTATTTTTCACGGTCATCAATCACTTTAAAAAGGACATTTAATTTAATGTCTTGATAAAGAATAAGACAAATGATACTAAATGTACCACAAATGTAGATCAGGTGGAAGTTTGATATTGCATGATATGGATGACCTTGATAGATTCTTCGAGGCCCTGGAGGAAATATACATGTCAGAAGATGATTTTTTTTTTTTTTTTTTTTTTTGTGATGGCGGTCAGCAGAGCATTATGCCCATGGACCTCTTCTTAGAAAATTTTCATTTAAACATGCACTTTTCGAACGACCACCCTACTCCACCTCACCCCACACACATACATCCGAACATCCTGTAAATTATTGCATGCGCGCATGGACGGAGGACAATGTGAATCCAGGGACGTGATATAAGATAATTATTATTATTATTCCTTAAGTGCAGGCAATGCCATACTTCAATATTTTAATTTCCCAGGTAGTAATCCCACCGCCACCGCCACCGCCACCCCCACCCCCGCCTGGGTTTGACGCGACAGTACTTCGCACCAATTTGGGTGCACGGAGGGCATAGCTGGACGGCGTTATCATCATCATCATCATTGCTCCTACGGCACTTTGCACCAATTTTCTTTCCATTTGGGTGTACCGTTGGCATAGCTGCAACACGCCACGCTCACTTCTCACCTTTACGGCCCGGGTTCGATTCACGGCCGGTGCCGCAAATAAAAAGAGCACGGTGGTTTATATCCGAGTCCGTCGATTTCCTCCATCAATCGGCTAGGTAGGAAAGTATACGCCAACATCTATGCCATGCATGGAGAGGGGTTAATAGAGGTTTGGCCTGTTTCGCAATCCGTATAAAAACATATGGGTCTATAGACTCTTCTCATGGATCATCAACTAAGCACCTTCACGCTCGATGCGTCCGCATGTAAATTGTCGTCTGCTTTAGGCTACTCTTTTTAATTAAATTTCAATTTTAGAAAAAAAAATGGCTAAGAATTTTAAATAAGACCTATCATAAAGGAATACACGCCCCAGGTCAACAACTTTCCCTTACATGGGTTCGGCGCACTGCGCCCAACCCAGCCCAAGAGAAGCTCCTGACTCGTCTCCTGACCTGGACAAGGTTAGGTCTAATAGTGAATCCTTAGGCCTACTGAATCTAACAGAGGAAGTAATCGACGGCGGTGGCATCAGCATCTCCGAAAGCATAACATGGGCCCTGGAATCATAACAATGGGCCTATGTATGCGCAGACCGTTCTCCTCCGCTGTTGCCTTCCCGGAGGGAAATGGACACATTTCGAAAATATGCTAAATTCTGGGAGGGGAAGGGTTTTATGGCAGTAAATATTGAAATTCTGTGCTTTGAATGAAACCGTTTTTTGGCACGCATAGCGGCATACACACACAAAAGTCATATATGAAGAAAACAAACTGAATTTAAATGCAGTTAAGATGTGGCCTGTAAATTGCCAAGGAGCATGTGCACAATGATCCCCGAAGGGACGAAAGTGTTCTGTATGGACTTACATATTGGGGGGAGGAGGGGTGGGACGGAGGCGCCAATCTTGTTTCTTTTCAGTTATTCGCGTAACTGCTTGTGCTATTGTGGCAGCCGGGGAGCCTGTCCCCACACACAAAAGATGTGTTTCTGCCAGGGATGGAATCGCAGACTCCCTCTGTCCGCTGTTTACTTCGGCAAATTAAAATAATCCCCCATCCTGGGAGCGAATTCTTGTGAAACTGCTTACCCACACTTCAAATTGTTTGTT
Organism: Hermodice carunculata; assembly: GCA_964020975.1. Taxonomy (NCBI): domain Eukaryota; kingdom Metazoa; phylum Annelida; class Polychaeta; order Eunicida; family Amphinomidae; genus Hermodice; species Hermodice carunculata. The sequence goes on along the minus strand of OZ026614.1, from coordinate 78,838,656 downwards.
CTTCAGCAGGTTTCGTTCAATAATATCCAATTTTGTTCTGTTGAATACCCTACCTCTAAGTTTGTTTATATATTGATAATCAATGTCCATGTATCCTTTTTTTTGTCTTTGTTTGTGATCTGTTGCTTTTATTTGTCCCAATGAATTTGTGTTTTCTTCCCCAACCAAGGCGCTTCAATCACTGACATGTTGTTCAGACATAGGCCTAATATAAAAATGGCCCGACAAAACCCATCACTTGTCTGGGCCTACAGTCAGTAAAAAGACTGACCTACTGAACCAGTTTTGAATATATATATATATATATATATATATATATATATATATATATATATATATATATATATGACTTATTAGCACTTTTAGGCCTCTGGCACACAGTACATTTTTACAATGTTCTCTTGTATCATTTGATGACAGATGCACTTTTACGTATAGGCTACTCATAGCAAGTTTACAAAGTTCAGCTTCAAAGTTTAAAAAAAATCAAACCAATAAAAATCAATGTACTATTGTTTTTCTTACACATGTTACACTTATGTATCAATTAACGACAGAAGATTCTAATAATTTCAGTCGACTTTCCTATCTCAACATGATTTTGTATATACAGGTCGCCAAATCTTGTAAAATATATATTTTCAGTTTTCATGAGAGATAATTTCAGCTCAATTAATGTTAATTCTGTAATGTATCGGTATAAATTTTGTTCTAAGGTCCTTAACATTTTCACAACCCAGTAACATGATATGCAACCTCAAAAACTCTAATCCCATTGTTATCACATAACTCTCATATCGTTTCATTTTTTGGAATATTTTGATATTTTAATCTCTCTATTGAGAATTTATGATTTGAACATCTGAATTTTCCTCATATCCATATCAATTTTCTATTGATAGTTAAATATGACAGATAAAGCCCGGGTTCTAATGAAGATTTACATTCGCTAAACGATTGTTGTTTCCTTGATCAGTAATATCTGCATGCCTCTGCTGTGTACATGTATAACACTCTTTCAATCTATGAATGAACTCGCTCAGAAATAGGTTCATCTCCAACTCTATGCATTAACCATACATGACCAAATCCAAATTTACTGCGTTCATACTTCATATTTGTGGCGAACGTCCTTCTGTTCTTTTCATCAAAAATTTTCAACATAAATTAATTTCTCCTAAGTAGTCTATCCTCTGACATTTTAAATAGTTTCAACCAATATTTGACACATTTTTACATATGTGAATACAAAGTGGTAAACGTCCACATTCACCCAAAGGTGCTGCATCAGTAGTGTGTATATGTTTACTCCAATAAGAAATTTACAAAATTTTAATTGGACTCTTTCGATTTCTAAGGAAAATTCTTAACCCGAGATTTCTTATCCATGTATTAGTATCGAGCTTGCCATGGTGTCAAATAATTTGAGGGCTTCTTTTAATGACAGCCTACCACATGTTTGCGATGAATTTCTTAGCTTGCGAACCTAGGTCTTGTCCATTTGAGCTTTGTTGTAAAACCTATACTCAAATATTTATAATTATTCACAATTTCCAGAGAATTATCTTCAAAATACCACTTTTCTTAATCGTTTCACCATTTCGAAAAAAAAAAACGTTCCTTTTAGTTTGTCTAAGTTAAAATCTATACCTCTTAGGTCTTTAAACAGTTTTAATTTTTCAGTCAATTTTTGAAGACGCCCAACTGTATCATGTGTATCACCACTTCGACTATAGGGCTTATCATCAGCATATGCCAGTAAAAGAATATTTACGAAAGCGTCATCAACCTGAATTTCTGATTTCGATAAATTTGTTCAGGTATTGTATGAATTAAAACGGCGACATTAAACAACCTTGTCTTGTTCCTGTTTTACATTAAAACATATCTGTTATGCCTCCTGAGGTTTGAACACCAACAGTAGCCTTCATATACATATTTTGAATCACTTTAATCATTTTACTATGTATTCCTTCTTGTAATGATCTAAACCATAGCAATTTACATATATAAAGAATGGCGTCGAAGGCTTTACGGAAGTCAACAAATAAACACAAAAATCTACCTTTTCTTTTACTCAAATGTTTTGTATCATTGCTTGCAGAGAAAAAATATCAACTGCATTGCTTCTTTTTCAAAACTGTGCTTGTTCTTCATGATTTTTATTTTCATTTTCTGTCCACTTCTGAAACCTTTTGGTTACAATGCGTGTGATTTTTTTTACTAAATATATTGAACAGCGATATCCCCCTGTAATTATTTTCATCATTCCTTGAACCACTTATATATACTAGGCATATATTGCCTCACACCACTTGTCAGGAAAGTACTGTGGTTAAGTGATTCAAGGAATGATGAAAATACTTCATTATTATTATTATTATTATTATTATTATTATTATTATTGTTATTATTATTATTATTATTGTTATTATTATTGTTATTATTATTATTATTATTATTATTATTATTATTATTATTATTATTATTATTATTATGTATATATATAAATTTCCTTATCTTATACATATATATATATGTATATATATATATTTATATATATCAGAATTTTTGAACAGCCGTGCTCAAAAACCCTTCTCCATGGAAGCAATGCCAATGAAACGATAAGAATGTCCTATTGTAGGGGTGGAGCTTTTTTTTTTTTTTTTTTTTTTTTTTTTGCTTTTTACTTTTTATGGTCTTTGTCTCTTTTTTCGCTTTTTTGGGGTTGGGATTTTTTGTTTTGGGTTTTTTTTGTCTGTTTATATATTTTTGTTTTGTTTTGTTTTGTTTTTCTATTTTTTTTTTTTTTTTTTTGGTTTTTCTGTTTTTGTTTTGTTTTGTGTTTTTGTGTTTGGCTTTTTTGGGGTTTTTTGTTTTGTTTGTTTGTTTGGGGTTTTTTTTTAGTTTTTTTTGGGGGGGGGGTGTTTTTTTGTTTTTGTTTGTGATTTGTAGTTGAAGCTGTCAGGATCAGTTACAATCTTTCGGAATCTTGGTAGAATACAAATTATCATATGTAAAGAAAACATAATTGTCACCCCCAAAGCTATCAAGCTGATTTCATAAATTTATAAGCTATTGCAAACAACGTGCTTTGAATTTGCCTATTTCAAAAGTAAATGACAACCCTTGACTGAAATGTCCTTTGCGCTTTTAAAAAATACTTTCCTCAAATTGGGTAGCTGCTGCAAGTAACAAAAAGCGCACCTTAAGTTTCAAGCAAGGATCAGAACAAGTGAGCTCTGGTTCTGTTTGGTAGGTATCTAGTGGTATAAAGAAATCGATGATAAAATGTTGACTACATAGGCCGAATGGGAGATTTACATTACGACCATGCATTTCACGTTACCTGCCACTGTTAATTTAAATTTGAAAAATAATTTTGTGGTGTGGTTTTTCGTGGGAAGGGATTTAAAACATAAAGAATACTTTAGAGAGGGCTGAAAAATACAATATTTATCAATTTATTGGCTTTCATAAGATTAATTTCCTTATCACATAGGGTATGACAAGCCTTTTTTATATATTTTTTCACAGAAATACAGAAATGGCACATTCGTCAGAGTTGACGTTTGCTATGATGCATATTATTTACCAACTCACTTCTGAATCTACACTATTTTCTTACTCTGAACCTCCTACCTCTTGTGATCCAACCTCGGAAATGGCTATGGCACACGGAAAAAAGAAAGAGATACACATAATCTGGTCTTGTTTGTTTGTTTGTTTGTTTTTTTAATTTGTTTATTCATTTATTTCATGGAGCTACTATAGCAGCTCCATGTTTGTTTTATTAACTTACTGCCGTTTCGCGTTGCCACACGCTCCGGTCTCCTCTGCCCCGGAGTGCCACCTGACGCCCTATGCAGGAAAAAAAGACGTCTCGCATGCGGCGGATGCAACTTTCTGGCCTGACTTGCAAGGCAATGGTGTCCTTTGCGCTCTTGATATCCAGTATAAGGAGCTAGCAGACACTGGTATTCGAATCTTTAAAAAATAAATGCTTTTCCAGTCTGGATAGAATTGTGACAACAAATGGTGTCAGTAACAAGTCTTTCATTTTTTTAAATAAAATCATAATTCAAATCTGTTTGTTAATGAACTTTTTAAATTCTAACATGATGTTGTACTGGCATGAATACGAAGATACCACTTAAATACAACATACTGAAGATGTACACATAGATCAAGATGGCGGCCACTTTATCGTTTCGTTGGCTTGAAATTTTGGAAAAAGAATTTGACAAAGCATTTGTAGACTTGGATTTATTGCTGGGAGAAATAGATCCAGACCAATGTGAGATTACATATGAGGGCAGACAGCGAATGACGGCACTGAGTGCCGCGTTTGCACAGCTATGTCACAAAGCCCAGACAATTTTTCAGTCAAATGCCAAACTGGAGGTAGGTTGGAAGTAGCCCCAGTATGAGGCATCGAGCCGCTATGTTGGGATGGACGGCTTGGTGCCCATATTAAAACAACACCGTCGATGCCTCAGAAATGGGGCTAGGTTGGAAGCAAAGCAAAAAGGGGCAGGACCAGATAATTGCTGTTTAAATGTCAGAAGTGCTTTCATCGGCGTGGTGCAAAATAGCAAAGTTGTTTTATCTACCGCAGGCAAACCAGGAGGTGGTAGCTTACCTGTCATTCGTGGCCATGTGCTTCATTACCAGCTACCACCGCCGCTCGCAATGTCAAGTGATCAGTTATTTGTTTTGTTTTTTTTTTGTTTTTTTTTTCAAGGTTTAGGCCACACACAAACATACCCCTCCATGTAACATGCTGTCACAGCAAAATACATCTTCAACCATCTCAGCACCATAGCCTCTCTTCTGTCGTCACTTTAGCCGTTCTTTGGAATACAGTTCGGGTTTTCAGCAATGAAACCATGCACTCAGGTGTGCACTCAAGTGTGAAAGGTGTACACAAGTGCTTTATTCCGTTTGTCGACAACGCAGGCCGTATTCCAAAGAAGCTCTGACTGAGCCATGAAACTTTGTGTTGAAAGTAATAACTCAGGCATGTCATTCATTCACTTATCAGCAATAATTCACTTTTTTTACTGAAAATGTATGAAAACAAAAAGCTGTGATCTCAGTTCAAGAATTCAGAATTTGCTATTATCTTGAAAAAATTTAGTTGTTGGGGGTCAGCCCTTGTGCAAATTCACTTATTTTGAAATTTTTGAGTGACATGCCTGATAACTAAATAAGAAGGAGTGAATATTCCTGTGTTGATTTTCCGCTGCAGGGCGATCAGTCAGATTTACATCAGTCCTCTCCCTTGATCTCCTCATACAGCAATAAACTGGATGGAGGAACAATGCTGAAACTTCTAAAGGAGAATGATATTCACAGCAGCTGCCCAATACACAATCTTTTGTCCAAGTTTGCACCTTGCTTACTGCTGTCTAAACATTGTGGTCACTGCTGTGTGTCTTGCTTCGGCGAGTTTCCGAAGCATTCAGCGTAGTTCCATTATTTACGTCAACTATATTTCACTTAGAGTCCGACACCTCTATTATTGTTACAGACTTGTATTGAAGATCAGTAAAATGAGACATTTTTAAATTAAATTTTTGTGGGTGTAACTACTGGTGACCCTAAATTTGACTTTGCACAACGTAGATTTAACATCTCTACTCTTTAAAAATCGATCCTTTTAAGAGGGGAAATGTAAGGAAAGTATATTTAATTAGGTTTTAAAGTCATCAAATTGTCATTTCTTCTCCCACCCCACTGCATTGGTTAACTCGGGTAAGTGGACATAAAATCCTTTCTATCCATCAGATTTCCCCAATTCAAACATCAACACGAAGCCCACCATCTTTCCATTCATATGTGCCCATAATTCATTGCTCAAGATGCTTTTTGAATCATTTCATACCTCCCTTTAATAAGAGTGATGCTCGATTTTATGCCATCTATCAGTCAAATACGTTGGACTCTGGGGACTGGTCGCACTGCTGGCGATGAATATCATGTTTGAAAGGGCGAATTATAGGGGATTAGTGAGGCCTCGCTCCTCTAAACTATACTGGGAGAACAATGGGGCCTATCAGGAGCCTGGCCAATATACATCAGTGTTGTTCCTCCATCTAGTTTATTGCTCCATTATCTCAGATGTAGCATGATCATAGCAGTAATAAAAAAAAAAAAAAAAAGCTTCAGGGGGTGGGGGTGGGCAGGAACACTTTATCTGTTGATGCAATGTTACCCTGGTTAAAGTTCTCCCTCTCCAAGTACTTAATCTTTTATGAAAACTCAAGGAGTTGAATTGTTATAGCACTTTGTGAAGAAAATTTGTCGTTGCGATGAAGCAATATATACTTTATTTGCAATTTTATCATGCAGAATTTTCATCTCATTTGGTGTCTGCACTCATCAAGCATCACTACTTTCGTCGTAGTTTTACCACCCGGGTCTGTGACGTCACAGAAGGGAGCTTCTACACTAACTCTGATTGTAAACGTTGACTCGCAGCAGGGAATGTCAGTGCGCTAATGGCTTACTGAATTTAAATTGAATGATTGAAACTTATTGTTATAAAGCCAGGGTTACATCTGAAACATAGATATGCTTGAACGTATAGACAAAATAAATATATACAGATACATGCATAAGTTTAAAATTAACACACCGACCATATTAAATGATAGTGCAAAATGGGGATGCAGTCAGGAAACTGTTCCCGCTTGTCCAGTCTGAACTCCTCCATGGTGAACCAATGTTGGAAGGAGACACAGCAGATTTGTGATCATGCCATAGTTGCTATCTGCTATGGAAGATGACCAAAACTGGCGCTTGGGAAGTTTAGACCGCTAATTATATGGTATGCTTTTCAAAAGTCATTTTGCGAAAATGCCCATGTAAGTGATTGAAGTTTAGGTCTCATGAGTAATGCCAGATTACAGCCTTGCTATAATAAGAAGGCAGGCCATTAATTCTATCATTGATTTGGTGTCTTGTGACTTGTGTGCAATTGTCGTAGTTCAGTGACGTCTACCTGTTTTTGCTGAAGAGTGCCTTATATTCTCCTATTTTTTATGAGTAAGGGATTCATATAGGGCTGCGTCCTTGTTCCCGATCTTTGTTTTTTTTTCAATAAAGAATATGTTTAAACCAAGAAGGCAGGCCATCTTGCACGGTTGCAGTACATGGTGCACACTAGGACAGGCAAAACAGTAGCACCTCCAGCTGTGTGGCTTATGACTTTATGTGTATTCAAGCTGTGGTTGTGTATTCCCCTCTTATGAAGTTTGTGGCATTCTACAGTAGTTATTATCAATCGGTTTAGGCATGCACTGGACATACAGATGCTTTTCAATGCAATTCTTTACCTTCATGTATCCCAAGCCTTGTTATAAATCACTAAATAGAATAAACTAAAGGCTTGCTGCACGTAGGCCTATGGTTTCAAATTCAACTGGTTTTGAGTATACATTTACACTGTCTTAGCATGCAGCGTACACTGCCCATATTGCCTATTGGCAACCGCTCAAGCTGCATGGCCTGCCGTAAACTTCAACGAGTCACTCCTATAGAAATTCTCATACAATGACTTTTGAAAAGCATCCCTTAAGTACTAGTCTAAACTTCTCAAGCACCAGCTTTGGGGATCTTCCCTGCCAGCTACGGCATGGTCAGTGTTCAGCACAGACTCATTCCAAGTTGCACCGGTCGGCAAAGACCGACTTTGTCGTAGCCCCAGAGTTGTAGTCCGTCCGTGGCTCGTTCTAGTGATGCTGAATTTCTCTATCTTTCTCCCTTCATGACCCTACATCTTCCCCCTCATCTTCAGTAAGGTCCTCTTGGGAAAATGAACAGCTAAAACAAAGATCTGGCTCATTCTCTGCAACGTTACTGCTCATGCTTTCTCTATTGCTATCCGCCATTGTATCACATTGACTCCCTTCCGTGACGTCACGACCCAGAACCCGCTTGATGGCCCAAAAGGCGCGAACTTTTCAACTTCAGGTCCATCATGGGCAACAAAATTCTTTTGCAAGTAAACTTATTTTCCTATGTGAATATGGCAATTTTTCTTCACAAAATTGCTGTAATACTCCAAGTTCACTTTGAACAATAATAAATCTTTTGGGTTTTTGTGACCTTTAAGTAAAGTTTATCAATCAATCAAAACCATCGGATGCTCTAATTCATTAGAACTGAATATCCCAAGGTAGTTTTCTTTTTGTTTTTCGATTTTATGGTTTTTGTCATGAAGACAGTTGTGCAGATTTGGATTTAACAACATATTATTATATTGATTACATTTTGTGTGTTTGACTTATTCATATTAACATGTTGCAGGCTTTGGTACCATTTGTGTTATCACTTGGCCGCATGAGGGCTTGAATGTGAATAAAGTATTTCTTATCTTTTGCAAGAGATTATATCAAGATGGTAACTACACTGTTTTAAGGTGACCTGGCTCACTTGAGACCTTCAAATCAGTGAAATTGAGTTTTTGTTACACGCATAGAAACTACGCATATTGACAAAACTAAAATGTATACATGGATGAGCTTGTATACAAAAAGAAAGACACAGTGGCAATTTTTGGACCACCGTGTTCTATGCACCCTAAGTGAAAGCAGGCACCTTAACTAAACTATAAACAAGCAGCACCATAAACTGCAAGTGCAGATTTTGGTGTGTCATGAAGCCTGGCAATTGTTTTTCCAGTATGGTGAGCCTGATCACTGGAATGCGCTAGGTACCGCAAAAGTGTGCGATATAAGCACCTGATTGCACAGGATTCAACCGCTGGATTGCACATCACTGACATGGGTGAAACTAATCCCTGGGGTGCATGATTTCAAAATGTGGTCCTTGCAATAGAAACTTCTCCTAGTCAACTCTCTCTCTCTCTCTCTCTCTCTCTCTCTCTCTCTCCCTCCCTCCCTCCCTCCCTCCCTCCCTCCCTCCCTCCCTCCCTCCCTCTCTCTCTCTCTCTCTCTCTCTCTCTCTCTCTCTCTCTCTCTCTCTCTCTCTCTCTCTCTCTCTCTCTCTCTCTCTCTCTCTCTCTCTCTCTCTCTCTCTCTCTCTCTCTCTCTCTCTCTCTCTCTCTCTCTCTCTCTCTCTCTCTCTCTCTCTCTCTCTCTCTCTCTCTCTCTCTCTCTCTCGGTGCTACACTCGCTGATTCAACATGTATAGTACAATAATTGATCAGTTCAGTCAGTTCTACCAGAGGTCCTATCATCATAGAATATTCTATAATAAGACAAAAGCAAGCAGGCATAGCCCGCTAACCACCTTCCTTAGTTTTGTACTCTTTTCATATATCACAATTATCAACATTTCATCAACACAAAGAAAAAGGTAAGGCATTGCAGGGCTGTCCAAAGTAAAAAATGCTTTAGCAAATTGAATTTTTGCAAGAAGGACTGAAGGCAAATTTAAGTAAATAGTGTGCAACCAGTTTTGATTCATCTGTATTTCATGAGGCAATGTTGTAAGAACCATTACATGCATGTTTATACATCGGGAGAGGACATGCAGTCTGTCACGTCATAAAACATAATATAACAAATTAACATGTTATTGTATGATCCTGGGGATGACACAGTACAACAGGTAGCAAGCTGACAGGGAGTACAGTCAAGTTTGCAACCTGGGTGACCTGGAGGTCACGACTTGAGTTAGAGTTGTGGTAATCATCATAACTCACCAACTCTTTTACAAGGATTCGTGTGGCTCTCTGCCAAGGAAATAAGCATTTCCTGGTTGTAGACCCACGTGTTATTAGTAAGATAGACTAGATGTTACTTTTTTTTTTTTTTTTGCGGTGCATACAAACTTTTAGCCCAAGGTTTGGAAGCTCACCTTTCCTGTATGGATGCAACATGTTTATTGTCCAAAAACAGAAAAATGATATAAGCAACATAATCCTCTTGATTTCAAATTCATTAGATGATAAATTGTCATATCAAGATGCAACAGATGCATATTTCTGCAGTTTCTGCCGACACAAAAATGTGTTTGAGTGGCATAATGAAAAGTGGCCACAGCTTGTGGTAGGACATGTTTGAAATGAAAAGCTAAACAAGTGTGATTCTGGTGAGATATTCATCATGTATTCATTGAAAGAGCTGGGTATGGTACCACATTGGTAACATCATGCATTTGCTACACTACATAGAATATCTGAATTTTAGGCCATATAGAAATAGGAACATTACAGTTCTGGAATAATATATAAACTGTCATACAACCTTGGTTCGTTCATATAAATTTGCTTATACGATGATTACATGTATTAGTTTTAAGTGTGCGAGTACATGTATTAAGCATTTTTGATGCAATTAATTTCCCCATTAAAACCCTGCATTACCAACTCTTGTTTTTTCCCCCTTGATTTACGATGTTGACACAGACCTGACAGAGCAACTGAACCAATGACTGTTGGCCGGGGTGTACATGCTGCCATGACAACTTGCATGAGCTACACCGACAAGATGCGTTGGCCATTAACATGATCAATACCACCCATATGTCAAGCAGTGGTGCCCAGCATGTGCATACTGCAAAATTACAATTTAACAGTCATTGTGATTTTAATCAGTTGAACAAACGGGCACTGCAAATTGCAATGCTTTTCCTATAAAAAATATTCCTAATATTACCATAGCCTCTACCCAGGGCAACTGACACAACTAAATGGTTTGTTCAAAAAACAATAAGCCTGATAATTGCACCAGCTGAACCTTTGGCCAGCAACTGAAAGGATTTCCTCACTAAGAACATCTTTCTATATGTAATTAAAAAAAAAAAAAAAAAAAAAAAACCTCTTTGAAAGACCCTGGTATCCACAAGGACATTCACAACAATTTACGTTGAGCCACTTCTGAAATGAAAACAATAAAACATGTTTTATGTAGCAACTATAGTGGCATATAAACTGACATAATGCAGTTTTTTTTTCATACCTGATGAGGTGAAGATATCACCGATAGTAGTTTCACATTTAAAAACTGGTACTTCCCCTCTTCTATCTGCGGCCCTTGTCCCATCAGATTTGCTTACCAGTGTAAAGATTATCATTTGGATGAAGGCATAGTAGATTCATTCTGATCTTTGTATCTTTCCTACTTGCATCATGCTGACAGAGAGGGGTGGATGTTGGGGAAGCAGGGTACCAGCTTGTTCACCACACAAAATATCATTGCTTGCATGAGTGGAAATTTCCAAGTTATCTTTTTTCCCCCTTACTATGAATGCATTTTTGTCTTCATGGGTTCTAATTTTGGTGATTTTTGCATTGTGAACCTTTTATTGAAACTTTAAAATCAGTATTTTTTAAAAATTATTATTCCTGTCCATTTCGTGTGAAAAGCCCTTTTCACTGGGTTCTTAGTTTGGCAGTTTTGTTTAGCAACAGCTCTGATTTGTACCATCTATACACTAATGCACTGTATATTTTTTAGGTTGTCTGGTCATGTCCTAAACTGAATTGTATAAATTTCAAATTTCTTGTGAAATGATAATGATGACTTGTGTGCACACAGTTGTTCCATAAACACTACATAGTTTTTTTCATTACCACAAATTAAATCTGGTGGTCCTTATTAACTTTCAGTAAACATATCTGTCACAGTATTTTGTCTGTAATTTTTGAAGTTCTGTTAGTTATTAGGAAATATATATACTTTAACCCACTACTATGAAGAATAAGACTGAGACAACTGTGTTTTTTTGTTTGTTTTCATTTCTTTTTTCGTTTTTTGGGTGTGGGTGTGCAGGTGTTTTTTTTTGGGGGGGGGGGTGTGGCCAAAACACATTGCTGCCAACCTGCATCAAGGAAAGCTGTGGACGTAGAACATGCTGTAGGAAATGTATATAGCCTTAACCCACTACTATGAAGAATAAGACTGAGGCAACAGTGTTTTTTTTTTTTTTGGGGGGGGGGGGGGGGGGGGGCGGTTGCATGGCCTAAACACATTGCAGCCAACCTCCATTAAGGAAAGCCTTGGATGTAGAACATGCTGTCACGATGGGTTTTATGTACCAGCCTCAGCAAAAAATGTTTTCTATTAGCGAGAAGTAAAAAATAAGATGTTGCAGCACACTAATGTGTGGCTTGCTCCGTGCTTGTGTGGGGGATGTGGGTGGGAAAAGGTCAAGGTGTAAATTCTTGTCGTCAAGTCTATTCAATTTTCCTCGCAGGCCCAGCTGATAGATCTTCGCTCAGACCTGTACGAGGTTCGGGCCACCAAGGCCATAATGGAAAAAGAACTTCATAATTTGCTGCTTCAACTACACTCCACACAACTACAGCTCCACGCCAAGTCTGGCCACGATGTCAACTCTGAATCCATCAAGAAAAAACTGGTCAGTTGTATACATATTTTTTCTTTCTGTTAATTTTTGTTTTGTTTTGTTTTGTTTTGTTTTGTTTTGTTTTGTTTTGTTTTTTTTTGTTTGTTTCTCATTTGATTTGACTGGAGACAGTAATAGCTGTCCATGTTGACAAGTTAAAACAAGTGCATCATTTGACTTTTATCACAGATCTTCTAGTGCATAAGAAGTGAAAATGTAGGATTGGTACTGTAACATCTTGTTCAATGATGTTGATGGGATGGGCAAGACAGGGCCACAGTGATATATGGGAAGCTGGCATGTTTGACCTGTCAAACATGTTAACCACATGCTATCATCCTGATCAAAAGTAATGAAATATTGAAGAAGTTTGCAAAAGAAAGAAAGAAACAAACAAACAAACAAACAGAATATAGATAAATACTTTCCAAGAAAATCAATAAATTTAACAAACAGGACTATGAAAAACCTTTATAGAGTCCCCCCCCCCCCCTTCCAAAGTTTATTAGGTCTTTGACACCATGAACACATAGATATGCTATCCACATACAGTGTAGGACACTTTGCAACAGGGGCCACATGCGGTGATCTTTGTTGCTGAAATCAAGAGGTCAGGGCAACGTCTATCCCAAAGGGGACTTTTTAAACATTAAATGGAGACAGAAATGTGCACCCCAGAGAAATGGAAGTCTTGAAGTCGAGCATTTCTACAATGTGAAAGAAAAGGAAATCTTTGAAATGTGATTTAAATATAAATCAAAAGGAGTGAACTGCTTTGTGCAAGAAATAAGTGAATAGATAAAATAAAATATGTTGTAAGTGATACACCAAATGCCACGAAAGAGAGAAATCGGGGAGCAGAATAAAAACACCCTGTCAGCATAGATCTCATGTCTGTCTCCATCTGCAGAACAAAAGTATGAACTTTTTGTGTCAACTGAAACACACCTCAAGGGTAGGGGCTTTATTCATACAAAATCAACAGATTGTAGCTATAAAGGCCATGTTAAATCATGTGTGTAGAATATAAATATAAATATCATCTAAATTGTATTTTGACAAGGTAGCCATTTCATGCTGTTACCATTTTTTTTTTTTTAACTTGAGAATAATAGAAAATGGTTGTAATGGCAACAGCTGGTTAAATTTTATGTTACTTCAGTGCCTTGCAACAAACTGAAGAGCATACTTTTGCAAAATTGAATTTTATGTGTGGTAAATGTGTTAGCAGAAAGTTGGTTTGACGGCCAATCTAAGCAAGAACAAAATTCTGAGGCAACAAGGTTTTGCTGAAATTTGCCAGGAAGTCGCTGAGAGAGCCTTTCATCACGGCAAAAGCTGTTAAAGTTGAATTGATTTCATTCACAATTTGAACTGTGTACTGGACTCCCCAAATTTCATGCCCACTGGCCATGACAAATGAAATTAGGACAAATACAAATTTCAAAGCACTTGTCCTGGGGGCAACCAAAAAATTTAGGTTCCCGAAATAAGCTTGAAGTGAGTATACCGGTTAATTATCACAGGAGGCCAGTAGAATAACATTAGAACTTGTTCCTCAGACAAGATCAGACGAGAACTGGGGCACACTGAAGTGTCAAACATGATAAAATCTGGTGATGTGTTGCTCAAATAAAATCCATAGGCCTAATTGATAACTGTTTACCCCACCCCCCACCCCTTCCCCCAAGTAAGTACTTATATATAAAATTTAATTTGTAATCTAGATCTATGTATGTGAAAGTAAATTTTATATCAATTGTGGAAATGTCAGTTTTTAATTGTTTTCAGTAATGTTGAGTTTCACATTAAAGTGAGGCATGAAACAAATGTCAGCAATTTGCATTATCCATATCTTTGTACCCACAATACCATTATTTTAACTGTTTTTGTGCCAATCACGTCAAAAGTCGATCTACTTTAGTCAAACTAGTCTGAATTATCACAAGCATCTCAGATTCGTATTCCTCGTAAAAAGACCGTTCATTCAAGTACCAGTATGCCTTTAGTTCCAGAGAGAATATCCCAGGTCAACAGCTTTTCTCAGCATACATTGCGCACTTAGAAAAGCTGTTGACATAGTCCAAAATTTGACCCTGAAATGGTCAATCACAAAGCGTTAAATCAGAGATTATTTTGTTGCATATCGCCCTTGCAGTTTTATTATTGTAACTCTACCAAACAACTTCCTGGTAGACTTTAACATGCTTGATACACAATGAACATTTTTATCTATCTACACAGGTCTGGTCTTGTTGGTTTGCAATTTTTGAGCTTTCTTTATCATATACAATTTTCATCTATGTCAATTGTGAAGACAGAAACAATCCAGGTATACATTTCTTTATCAGATCTAGATGTGCCAACCTTGTCCCACGGAGAATGTTACGTCTCTAGAGAAAGTTGGAGTGACCAACACAAAATATTGGGATTTTCATTTTCATCATGGACATGGAGAAACAAATACCTATTCAAGTCATGTTTCGGAAAAAAGTAAAAATAAAAAACAGAAACACAAACCTTTCTTCCAGGAAAGTTGTCACTTCCTGGTTGTACTTGTGTGATAGTATCTCTACATATGGTTCCACCTTCTTCACATTTGTATTCATACACATGTAATCAAAATGCTGAGGTTCCGCGCATTTTGCTGAGCCTGTTTTACCCAGAATAGAGAGAGTTTTCACTAAAGTGCTGCAGCTTAGATGTAAATAAAGTGTTGGTTGAATAATGCTGGAGAAGTGTCTGGGCCTTGGAAAATGCTACCCGCCATAGGGTTTTTTATTTTATCTGTGACGTGTGTGCCGATGTTCAGGTTGTCCTCAAGTGTGTGCTTTGGAGGCCAGTAGACTAGACTGCCAGACATGTTCAAAGAATATCACAGGGGAAAATTACAAAATTGAATAAGCTTGATAAACAGATTGCAAATAATCTGGAAATTTAGAGTAAATTACATTTTTTTTATATCAGAGTTTAGGTGCAAACTTCACAAATGTTCCCAGAGTAGTTTGTCGCAAGGGGGCAAAAATAGAGAGGCGTGGATGGAACATGCTTCAATATGTTGTCACTGAAATTGATTCTAAGAAGCCATACAGTATGGTAGTTGAGTACTTTAAATTTTGGAAAAGCATAGTATTGAGTAGAGGGGGGGGGGTCCTTTTGGGGGGGGGGGGGGGGGGGCGGGAGCTCCAATCTTGAATTTGCACTCTGTCAAAATTCATGGTGTTTACAATGACATGAGTGGAATGAATTGGAAGAGCACACCCTGTGACTGTGACTGAAATCTGGACAAAATTTGCATTTGGACGACTGGCTTCCAAAGGCTGGCTTTAAAGCTTCTGGGAAAAGTGATTTTGAGAGCTAATATTGTGCACTATGCTCTATGTTATGCTTAGGAGAAGAAGAACGTGTGGCATGGATTTTAGGTTTGACAGGGTGTTCACCAGGTGGCAAGAAAGGAGTCAGAGCTGTACAGGACTTCTTGGTAGGGTGCTGGGAGAAAAGAACTGGAATGTTAGAATCAGAAGAGAAACAGAATTAATTAGAATAACAAGTCTTGGGAAGGAAAGGGGAAGATGGAAGCCCTTATGAGGGCTCCCATAACTGTGTGCACAGGACACAGGAAATGCCTGAGTGGTGATAGGGTCAGAAGGAAAGGGTTTTTGTTTTTGTTTTTGTTTTTGTTTTTTTTTTTTTTGTTTTGTTTTTTTTTTTCTGCCGCCACTGATACAGGACCGGGGCAAATAAGCGGATTGCCACAGGATTACTATTATTGTTATCTATTACAGTGCTCCCTCCTTATAATGCTGGTATTAGGATCTCCACAACAGACGTTATAGCCACACCATCTTATAACATAGGGACTTTTAACAAAGAAGTAATGGGAAAACTGTTTCAGTGGGAACCATGGTACACAGCATGTTATATCCAAAACCACCTTGTAATGAGGGGTGTTATAAAGAGGGAGCACTGTATATTATAATATGTTGTATAATACATGTATTTGTAATTTGACAATATAGGTAACAGCCACATTGGAAATATTCTTAATGCTGATGTCAGTATTATTTTTTTCCAAATACATTTGTCAGCTATATTGGTCTTGATATATCATTATCATCGTATAAACGGTTCACAGAACTTTACTTGTCAACCATTTGTATTATCTGTCCAGATGGCATAATTAATTTTGCTGTTGTAAAACTGTGCTGTAGGCAGCTCTGGCTAAACCAGACCCAAATCACTAGCTGGACCTGCCCATGTTTATCCTGCTCATGATTGTACTATTAATAAAAGCAGATGCCTGTCCCGGCATACGTTGTGTGTCATTCATTTGGACAGTACATGTATGCGATAGCAGACTCTTACAGCATGCTTTTTACACGGTCTGCTTGGTTTAAGCCTCTCTACGTGTTTTTGTTTTCTTGCTGTCTTTTTTGTCCAATAAATTGATTTCAAACTTCAGTTGACAATTAGTGTGTCTCCTGCCATTTGTGTGACCTCATTCTACTAGCAACACGTCTAGGCCAGTGTTAACCACAGGCTAATATGGCAGTGGGAGTTGGCTTTTAACCCTTCAGCCTTTGAATTAAGACTAAATCAACAGCTTTCCTTGGCATGGGTTGCCCAACCCATGCCAAGGAAAGCTGTTGACCAGGAACATGATATGTTGATAGGTCCCATCTACAATTCTCAGTCAAACTCTTTTTCATTGCTTGTTGGAATTAGCTGAAAACACTGGCGCGGACGAGATGTGACCAGAAGCCGGTTTTGGCCAGTTGAAGGGGGAAAGGGTTAAAGATATTGAGCACCTTTTGAACCAAATTGGCTAAAGGAATTTTACATTTCTTTAGGCAGCAGTTTTAAACACCTATAGTTAACAGCTGTACATTGAACATATTGAACTTAAAATATAGAATTATGACCTGGATTTCGCAAATAAAATCAAAGAAATTTGGCTGACACAGTTTATTGATTTCAGCTTCGTATGCTATACAAAATACCATATTTATCTTAATAAGCACACAGTGCACTATAAAAAATAAATTCATCCACAAAAGGTGAAAAAAATGTAGATCCTAAGGGTAATAATGAATTTTACCAGTCGTTTGAGAACTATGGAATATTTTGGGGTTCTTTCTTTGAAAAAAAAAGGGGAGGGGGTGCTTATTAAGATGAATGTGGTAATAGGTTTTTGAGTGTTGCCAACTTTGTAATTTGTGTCCTCTTGAAATGTAATTAGCATTATGTACAATACCAGTTTACATACATTGTGACATTATTCTCATTGAAAACATTTTTAAAAAATTGCAAAATGTGAGCCTTAAGTTCAGATATATGTTTTGAATGTTGTAACACTATTGTGTGTGATAAATGGTTATCATTTAGAACATTTTTTTTTTATTTATAGCTCTTAAATAGAATTTCCTGAGTCGGAAGAGACAGATGGGGTACTTGCTGGGGGTTGGGAGTGGGGGTAGAAGGCATAGAGGAATAATACAGAAATTCATAAGGGACAAGGTAAAGTCGGTGCATTTTCCAAAGTGCTGTAAACGTTCTTACTTATATTTTCACGGGCTTTTGCATTTCGAGTATTTAACTGAAACCCTAGTTCACTATTGTGGACATAATTCCTTTTCAACTCATGTTTCAATACCATTTCATTGCATTTTTATTTTCATGGTCTTGTATTGTCAGCAAAATCAGTGAATCTTAAAGATTTCCCATGCACCTTTGTGTACCAGGAGGATGAGATGGAGCAACGGAAGGGAGACATGCACAACGAGGCTCGGTTAGAGGCAGAGGTGAAAGAGTTACGCAAAGAGAACAGTGAGCTGAAGCAGTACACACTAGCGTTGCAGGGTGAGGTGTACGGGGCGCGGTTAGCTGCCAAGTACCTAGACAAGGAGTTGGCTGGCAGGTAGGTGAAACGTGTATATTATACGTGTATTGATATGATTCTGATTCGTAGAATGGGTACTTGGCCGCAATGCTTTAATTCATCCAATTGCACCGAGGAAAACAAGAGTCAATCTTTTCATTTGTGCTAGATTTCCTGTACAAACTTTTGGAGAAAAAAGTGACGCAGTGATCCAGTTCACAAGGCTACTCCAAATTTACCATAAATGTGGCCGCACGAGGGGGTGGCTGCTCATGAGGTGGGAAATTAAATGACAATACCACACTTGCTGCACAGAGAAGTGACCTTTGTAGTAGGGATAGTCTGTCAACTTGTGTGCCTCATGGGGGGGGGGGGATAGATCCCTGCAGATGCTATAGAATTTTAGCATTGTGTTAACTCTAGTAATCCTATAAGTTTTTGATTGAATCCTTTGTTAATGTGGCGACAGTACATTATGATTCCCCCTGCATTTTCAGGTACGCAGCGCTGTGACATACAAGATCTATTTGTGTTGAATTTATTGAATGAAATAAGTGTGATGTACAGTTAAAGAAATGTTCAAACTTGATTAAAGATAATATCCATTGTTATGCATTCAGCGCCATTCACGTTCTGAACAAAGTGTACTTAACCTGATGCACAAATGTCACAGAGCAGCACAAAGTTCACAACAGTGCCTCTATTTTTCTGTCAAGACTCGTAAATATGTAAATTTTGAACTATGTGCAGATGTGTAGATTTATCACGTGCAGAACATGAGGGTGCTGGGTTCATTTGCAAAATGCAAGGGAGCATTCTAATCAATGGATCTGAGTTGCACCTCAGGATTAGTAAAAGTATTGGCACAAAAGCTAAAACATCGCATGTGAATGACTATTTCATACACAAACGCTGAGGGTCCCGATTCTTTCGGTCTTCTTTTCAAATGAATAATTCGTATTTTATGAAGGTTTTGTGTTGTGATGAGCAGCAACAGATCTGTGGCCCCTTATAACAAAGATAAAAAAAGGTAAAGGAAGGAATTCTTTTAACTCTTCCAGTGGCAAATTTTGGACTGAGTCACAGCTTTTCTCGGCGCGCATTGGGGGTGTATTGCACCCAATGCGTATCGAGAAAAGCTATTGACCTGGGATACTCGCTCTGGAACTATAGGTATGGTGGTACTTAAATGGAAAGTCTTTTTACGAAGAGTGTGAATCTGGAATCCTTGCGATAATTCAGACTAGTTTGACTTTACTAGATCGACTTAAGTTGCACAGAAGGAGTTAAATCAACTGAATCTGAACAGTTGAGGGCTCTTTTTAGCGGCCACATAGGTAAATTGCCAAAGAGCACGTGAATGGATGCGAACTGCAGTCGGATTCCATATTTTTATTTACATATCTCATTCATAGAAAATATTTTGGGGGATAATTGTATTTGTAGGTGAGGCTTATCACCATATTATGGCCGGGGTTAACATCTTTCCTTGATGCAGGTTGGTCACATGCACCCACATCAAGGAATGTTGGTGACTGAGTCTTGTTCTCAGCAGAAAAGGCTTGAAAATAATTTGTAAACCCCTCAGGAGATAAATAGCCACAAATAGGGAGATTGAGCTACTTTCCAACATTGGAAATAGGTTGACAAAAAGTATAAATGGGTAGTAAAAAAATGGAAAAAAAATAAACAGATAAACACAAAAAGTAATAGGGTCCTGAATTAGAGTATCTCGTATAATTACGTCTTTTATATACAGTGGTCCCTGTTTGTAAGGCCCCTGTTGAAAGACCATTACTTCTCTACAGCAAAGATGGCAAAGCCAACATATTGCCACCTTGTAGAGAGGCCATCTCTCTCTTGTAGCATATATAAGGCCATTTTTGGATGCATTTGGGGTGGCTTTAAAAGAAGGGGGCCTCTGTATTTTTTTTTTTTTTTAAATTTTATTTCTAACAATACATGTATTGTAATGGTAGTTTATGCCTTTGGATTGTCAGAATACAACAGATACAGCTGTTAGGGAGAGATATGAAGGGCTCTGAGCACGACAAGCTGTGGAACCAGCTGGAGGCCGAGATACACCTACATCGCCATAAGACTGTGATACGTGCATGCCGCGGCAGAACTAACAAAAAGAAGAAGCTGCCAATACCACCCGGACATGTACGTACCAAGTTTGGCATTATTTCATTTCTGACAACCCCTTTGGGTGTACACAATGCAAGGTGTGGTACCTGGCACAAAGACCACCACCCATTAGAGACAACATATCTCTCGACAGTCACTCTGTGGAAACTTTGGTTTACGTCTCATTCTTAAATTTATTTGCATAACAACCGGACAATATAAGATTACTGTTGAAGGGCAGTAGCGGTGATCTTGAATGGCAGGGACCACTTTTTATACACAGTA
This sequence comes from Hermodice carunculata, assembly GCA_964020975.1. Lineage (NCBI taxonomy): Eukaryota > Metazoa > Annelida > Polychaeta > Eunicida > Amphinomidae > Hermodice > Hermodice carunculata. The sequence goes on along the minus strand of OZ026614.1, from coordinate 78,818,042 downwards.
GATTATCATTACATGTATTATAAAAATACTGGGAGGTCAGTGTACAACACAAACAATTGTTGTATTAAAGGTTGCTTAGATGCCGTACAGATTGGACAACCCAAACTGTGTATGATTGGGCTGTCTACTCATGCAAAATGTACTGCCTGGTACTTCATCAATATTAACCCTTCCTTAAACCAGCCAAAACTGGCTGGCAATCAAATGTCGTCTGTTTCAGCATTTTCAACTAATTTCAACATTAATGAAAATTCTGACTGAGAATTGTAAATGAGCCCGATTAAGATCACATGCCCCAGGTCAACAACTTTCCTTGGCATGAGTTAGTGCCCAACTCATGCCAAGGAAAGTTGTTGACTCAGTGTCAATTCAAGGGGGGAAGGGTTAACAAGCATTTTCAGAGTCAAAGATAATCTACATGTAAGCAGATTAAAAACAATGACCACGAAGGTGTACATGTATTGTTTTCACTCCCAGTGGTCAAGGAGGTTGCCTCATCATGCTTAAGAGCCAGTCCAATCTCACTCCACTTTAATGTACTAGTACCAAGTCATGCCACAAGTGACACCTTGTGGTGGATGTTGTAGTCAGCAACCCAGGATGGTGCTATTGGAGGCTCTTTGAGTGGAATATGAGATTGCCACAATATGCCAAGAGGGAGTGATGGCAGCTTCACTAACTTTTTATCAGACCTAATATTTGTATTGGCAAACAAAATTGTATTGGCATGTTGTATCCTAAACTGGGATTTGGTTTTAATGTACCTTTGCCATAATTCATGCTAGAAACAATTAGGAGGACAAAAGGTCAGCTGAGCACAGGACTGTCATGGTGCTCTTGTGTTAGAATAGGGTATTTTTAACAAATTGTCCACACATCATTTACCTTGTTGGTTGACAGGATTTTTCTTCCCTACGGAGGAGACAAGGGGTCGGTGAAATTCGAAAGATACAACTGAACAAGGAGCCAGAAGAGGGTCTGGGAATGTCGATCACAGTAAGTAACGTGCACCAAGAGAGTAAACAGTGTCATTCATGGGGAAAAGTCACTGATGTAGGGAATGAAAGATCAACTTACAATATTTTGAAGTGCAAATGTTCTCCAGCTTTGGGATTTTTAAGTACGCGTGCATAACTTTCATTGTCACAGCAATTTTGATGTTATAACAATTAAAGGACCGCCATTGTTGGTGCATCTTTTTTATTGGTGGATACATGACAACATATTGCGTATGCACTCATTTTGCACATTACACTGGTCATGCTCAGACGTGGGGAATAATGCCCCTTGCTTGCTGTGTACCTGCAGGGTGGAAAGGAACATGGGGTGCCCATCCTTATATCCGAGATCCACGAGGCACAGCCCGCCGACCGCTGTAAAGGCTTGTTCATCGGAGATGCCATCTTGTCAGTCAACGGAATCGATCTCAGGAATGCCAAACATGCAGAAGCTGTCCAGATACTGTCTCAGCAGGTGGGTGGTGGACGGCAATGTAATTGATACATGTGCATGTACTTGCACCTCATTTTTGTATGGTGACAAATGCAGTCTCACTATTTAGTTGGTGTTTCAACATGTTTGGAAGCATTCCCTTTGATTGACAAAAAATTAAATAAAAACATCAAGGAAACAATTAAAAAAATTTGCACAAATTTGTGTTTCAAGCTAGGAATGAGATATTTCAAAATGCATATTAATTGTGATAAAACGTATTTAAGTGTGCATGATAGGTCAACATCCAATAGCCTGAAGGCTTTGTGGCCTTTTGCTGCTGGGAATGCATAGATTATTGCTCCCATCCTTTTGCCAAAAAAATTCACATGGATTGGTGCTATATTGATAATGAAGACCTTATTACATGTATGAAATGAAAACAAAGAAAAATGGTAAACATGATCTGTTCTGGTTTGGAAGAACATACAAGTTTTTAGGTCCATGTGACTTTTGTGGGCAATCCAAGCACCTTACCTGCTTTTATATTGTATTTTACCTTTTATATTTACTTTCACGGGTGCTAAATGAAGCTATCTGTCTGTGTGTCTGTCTGTCTGTCTGTCTATCTATCTATCTATGTATCTATCTATGTATCTATCTATCTATCTATCTATCTATCTATCTATCTATCTATCTATCTATCTTTATGGTATAGAGATCAGGAAGATCTTTTCAGGGATTATGCAATGGATCCCTGAGTTAATGCTTGTAGAGTACAGTCTGTCATTTAATACTAGTGAAATTTCCATCACTTAAAGTTCTCTGAGTTGTTGTCTGGAGTCTAACTTTACCAACAGCTGTCCTGTTACTCAGGAATGAAGTCAAGATTATTCAGATGTAACGTGGTTAAGAATTTGCCAATGTGGATACATTTTGGTGAAGACCAATGTGTGGTATGTCTGTTCATCACAGCAAGGCCAGATAGACATGGAGGTGGTCTTTGTGGCTCCAGATGAGGACAGCGATGATGAAAATCACGAATACGAAGATGAGAATGGCTTCAGGTGAGTGCGTGAGGCGGGTAAGAAAAACTTGGCTTGCTTTATATGTATTGAACTGCCGATAAACTTGTCCTTGTGTAATTGTTTGGAAGATGATAAAGCAAAGTCATCAAGAAGTGTTCATAACATGTTCATCATTTTCCCCAGAACATATTGAAAGGGTGCAGGGATTGCTTGAAATTGCACAAATTGTAAAATTTAGGCAGTAGTAGTTAACATGATAGAAACATCAGTTTAAAACCTCTAAACTGTATAGAAAAGCTCTAGTATTCAAGGGCTATAGGGGTTCAAAGGAAACCCTGGTGTCTATTTATTTGACTGTATACTAAATGATGACTGACTTGACTCTTTTAGATCTAATCACAACAGCTGTCGTGCAGATCTGAATTGTCATTTTCATAATGATTTCAGATTCAAAATCTTCTGGAAAGACTTTTTAAAAAGACATTCATTGAATTGCATGTACATGTATTTCCAAAGAAAAGAGAAATACACCAGTGGCCATCATTCACAAAGAGCTTTAATCTGAAGAAATTTGAGATCAAAATTAAAATCAACTTGTTTAGTTCCCACGTTCTTTAATCATGGGTCGCAGGAACAATTTTAGTGTGAACCAATCTGCATTATGGCTATTGTACAAAGCATAGGATTAACACTTCAGGATTATGGCTTTATCCTCATTTGATCCAGATTTTGATCCTGCTTAAAAAGATAAAGTACTGAGTTACAACAAGATTAATTTGATAAAATGAAAGTGTTGAAAAGAGAGTTTGTATCATTGCCCAGAATACAGATTGGTTATTCTTAGAGATTTTGATTAATATATTCAGTGTCAAAAGTGCACCGATAAGAACAAAATCTTTGTGAACACAGCCACAGGTGAACAACTGTCCTTGGCATGCTTTGGGTACGTTGCCCAAAACATGCCAAGCAAAGTTTTTTTTGTTTTTTGTTTTTTTTTTTTGTCTCCAACTGAGCAATGAAAGGGGTAGTTTTACCAGACCCTTTAACTGGAACCCAAACAAAAAAATTAATTATATTTTGACCAATACATGTACTGAACGAAATATTCTCGACACATATCAACACAAAAATACTTCCTGGGACCATTCCGTGGATAAATGACAGCAAACTTGTAAAAGAGCAAGAAAAGTAGAAAGGGAAGCAATTATATCAAGACTTCCATATATCCCCGTTGGTGACATGTAGACAAGGTGTAGAGGTGTATTTATTCATTAGAAGTTCATGCTTATATGATGGGAATGACTTATGTGAATCCATGGCCAACTGAAAATTTTCTGGCAGCTAGTGGGCATGCCATGAGTACAGTATACCTACAGTGGACCAAGGATGGTTGTTGAGTAGCTGAATATTATTGATGATACCAACAAAGCTGTTTCATTTTGTGTGTCATTTGGCATGTGCCTAACAATAAAGAGCCTGTTGTCCACAAAAAAAAAAAAATATATCATTGTTACAAAGACTTTGAATGACAGTTTATTAAGTTCATTCCAAGACCAGGGTCATCAGAGACTGAAGTCAGATTGATGTCATTAAGGTTTATATACCACAAGGTAATGTTGGCCACAGCAACTTGGGACGTAATCGGGTTGCAAAAGAGAGGTAAGGTTTGCTTGTGGTGTGGGCGCTAAGTCGACTGATCCCGTGACACAATGTGTTGACAGGTACAGGATTTACGACGACGAGGTGGTGAGCAATGCCAGCGTCAGCAGCATCACCAGCGGCCAGCAGGTCAACGGCATGATGACAGAGGGAGTGAGCCACCAGGCCAATGGTGGCATGGCGAGCCCGACGACAACAACAACAACAGACCAAATCAAACAAACAAGCAGGCAGAACTCGACAAGGTATGGCTCTGTTCGTCATCTCATTGAATTACATTTTTATGTATTGTGTAATTTTTCCAAGGCATAAGATGCACATCTATTCCCTGTTTCTCCAAATCACAATTTTATGTTTGATGTAATATTTCAAGGTTCAAGGTACATCAGCTATGCCCAGGGAGAATCAATCAGCTATCACAAATTTTGCTGCATGGAAGAATATTGAAATAAAGCAATAAAATAAATTTTGGTATATATTTTGAATAAGGCACAGTCCATAGATTACGAATGTATGCAAAGGGGGAAAATTTGCCGCAGAAACAACTGGGAGTTCTTTGATCAGAAATTTAATGGTGACCTGTACACAAATATTTTGAAATAATTTTATACATAGTTGAGCATGTTCTATGTGTAGTGTTCTCACAGAAATTATTGGCCACAAATATGAATAAAATACTACCCTTACATGGTTTTGTGTGAGGGTTGATTTTTGCAATCATAGACTTTCAGAGATGAAACCATTACTGCAAGTGGTTACTTCATATTTCCAGTTACAGTAGAGCTGAGTCAAAAGTTTTCTGTGGCCCTGGTTGAGAGCAATGCTCCCAACACATGCCAAGGAGTGTGCTGAGCCAATCTTACTCGACCCGAAATGGGTTAACGTGAAGTAACCACAATGCACCCAACCGGCACCAAGGAAACCTGTTGACCCAGGGCGTGCCATCGTGAAATAGCCTTGCGTACAAATCTCGGTAAAAATAATTTCTAGTAACAAAAAATTTAAAGTAAAAATGTCAAAGGCAGATAATTTGTATCTGGCACTTTTGGGTGATTTGACCAGGAAAGGGTCGATGGTCTCTTAGTCGGGATAAGATTGAGTCCGTGGCTTCCTCGACAGGTTTTTGTGCAATGTACCCAACCCACATTAAGCTAAGCCAGGGACTTGGATGTCTTGTTTACAATTCTCAGGGAGGGCAGCAGGGGGATGTTTCCTGTCACATGTAACATGAAATATTAGTAAAGACTATTAAAAGCAGAGGACACTTTACTTCTGGGTGTTTGCGGTTATTTGAGTCAGAAAGGGTTGAGCCTTTCCTAATACATGAAGCAAGAAACCCAGATAAACAAAAATTTGAAACTTGTGATTTTGGCTGTATATGCGGCTATTGAAGTACTCAAACTATTGTCAGATTTTGATTGGATCAGTAAGTAGGCATTTCAAGGTATACTGTAAAGTCACAGTATCTTTCCAGTCAAAGGACTGTTTCAATAGTAATTGTAATTAAAGTGTCAGGTTTTGAATATGTTTAGAACAGAAGCAGTATTTTTCTTTTCAAAAAGTCTAATGCCGTTTCCAAGAAAGGTAGTATGTTTTCATTTTACAAGGCCACATTTGTGATGGCTTACCAGTTCCCCATGAGCATAAATGGAGTACCTTAAAAGTGGAGGGAAAAGAAAAAGGTAAAAAAAAAACTCTTCCAGTGCTATCTTTTGGACCAAGTCAAAAGCTTGTTTCAACACACTTTGGGCAAAGTGTCTTGAGGGAATTAGTTATTCCTTTCAGTGCCAAATTTTGGACTGAGTCTGAGTCAACAGCTTTTCTCGGTGCGCATTGGGGGCAATGCACTCAATGCGGGCCAAGAAAAGCTGTTGACCTTGGGTAATTTCTCTGGAACTATAGGCATGCTGGTACTTGAATGAAAGGTCTTTCACGAGGAATCCGAATCCGGGATTCTGATGATAATTCAGACTAGTTTAACGTAAGTAGATCAACCTAAGATGTGATTGGCACTGACAGAGTTAAGCTTGACCTTCTTTTTTGTCTTTCCCGTAAAACTGTAGGAATGCTGGTACATGTACTTGACCAAAAAAATATTCTTTTCACAATGAATGTGAATCTGGAGACACAGGGATAATTCAGGCAAAGCATGAGTTTTGTTGTTGATTGATCCAGACAGAGTTTGTGAAATACAAAGAAGAGTCTCACTAATTGATGGTGCAACAGTTGGATATTTAACACAAAGTGTGTGTTTCAGTCATGTGATGCATTTTGACTCACTCATTACTAGCATATTGTTTAAATTCAAAAGCTGGAGCAGTCGTGCCTTAATAAATTGAATCTGAATGAGTTTCATCATTGAAACGTATTCAAAATTGAGTAGGAATATTTCATTTTAGTGTGCAATGCAAAAGAAAGAAAGAAAACAAAGAAATCCTGCGTAAGTTAATGGACAAGTTCACTGAGCATTTTCAGACAAATATGACCAGTAAGTCACCAGAGACATGAAGTGACAGTATTTATTTGAGACCTGGTCAAAAGTTTTGGGCCAATGGGCAGCACAGATTTTGATTGGTGGATGCATCCGATTCGCTGCTCTCTGGCTAATTTTGGAGCAGGCAAAACAAAAACTTTCAATGTCAGGTGGCAGTGATGTTGGTGCACTAATTATTGTATTGTCATTCTCTCTTGCGTGCACAAGCAGAACTCAATTAGCTTGCTAAAGCTACCAGGTACCTTTGTTGTTCTCTTCATGTTTATGATATAAGATGCCTGTGAAGTTGTGATCTTGTACGGTTCTGGGTGCATGGCTTCGTATATTGTAATTCTGGAACTTTTCAGGCGCTCATATTGGTGCAAAAGGAGTTTTCCTTGAAATGAAAAATGTTCATGCCTCCATAAGTAAAATTAAAATTCAGAGCAATCCAATAAAAGAACATGAACTGGAAGTTTGACGTGCAGGGCTGGGACAGTTTATCTATACATGTGTACATCGATAAAACTTGATTTATTTCACTTTGCAATTTGATTCTGGATACAGTACATAAAATTTGCAATATGTAGTGCTGTACAATATTTTTTTTGTAATCCAAATATTTGGATAAGATTTCCTGCATAAATGACAGAAAGTTGATGCAGACACGGTTCAGATACCTCAGAATTTGTTATTTGCAACAGCAGACATATTTTCCAGGCAATGCCCAATTGAGCAATTCAGGATATCCCCCTCTGTGGGATGCACAATTTAAGCTCGCCTGTGATTGGATGAAACTTGCTCTCAAGACACCTTGAAAAGGAGACAAATTCCATCCCCTCTTTCACCAATGAATCCCAATCTCTTTGTGGCTACACAAACAGTTGCTAGTTTTACCAACCTGTGCAGAGAATTGGAAGTTTCTATGCAATGACCCATTCTGTCCAAAAGTTTTTTGCACTTTTTTAAGGTATGGACTCAGTTGGATATATGAATTGCACTAAATTTTGATCAAGCCTGAAAATTTCTACAAGTACAGTGAAACCGCATTATAGTGACACTCAGAAATCAGACAGATCCACCAAGCGACAGAAGTTTTGAGGCACATAAATCAAATTCAGTTGCTATTTGACTCATTTATCTGACAAGGTCGGATATCTGACACCTTTTGCAGGGAACATATAGTGTTATTATAACAAGGTTTCACCGTACGTGTACAGTATGAAGGGTATTTAGTGGTGGTGTACCTGCATGTACTGTTATTAACCCTTGCTAGTATGTAAGACATTGTGCCAAAAACTAGATCACGGAGACGACACCTTCAAAGTACCACTTTACATGAAACACCTCCTTTCGAGACAAGAAATTTGCTGTCGGGCTTACACACTTTCAGAAACTATCAGGCTTCATGTTTTAAGCTCGGTCACTTGGGAAATTTCTGTCTGTGGTTTGACGTGTTCAGCCCTGGCCCAGCGTGGCATGTACATTGGCAGCAGTTTGCAAAGTCCTCTTGACTGGTATCATTTCATGAAATCACACCCTAAAGAGGGTCTTTGAAACTTTCTGTTGAAATAATCTTGACTTTAACGTGCCCATTTGTGCCGAGGCCAAGAACACTTATCAACAAACTAGCATCATGGAGTAGATATCTGTGATAGCGAAGTAGTGTAATGACCATGGCCACTTCACCCATCAGCTTAACCCTTTCCCCCTTGAATTAAAAGCGAGTCAACAGCTTTCCCGGGCCGGGGATGGGCATTCAGTACCCAACCCAGGCCCAGGAAAGCTGTTGACCTGGGGGTGTTTTCTTATTTGTCAAAAATACTGGAGCAGACAACATTTGACCACCAGGCGCTTTAGGTCAGTTCATCAGGGGGGGAAGGGTTAAAATTGTGGCAAAAGAGTTGGCTTGTGAGCATTGAAATGTCTGGCTGTATTGATGCTTTCACTGACATGAGAAAGATGCTGTGTAGAAATATATTATTCCTGTCAGCACCAAGGAAAGCTCTTGGCGCAGTATCCTCCTAGCCAGAACACAAAGTAGCTACAGTGGTGGCTTGGCAAAGTGATTTGACTGCTTGGTGTACTTTAGTTGTGCAGTATGTTTGTAGCGTATGGATCTCCGTACTGTTGAACACCATCGTCCTTTATATTCTCAGCCTCTTACGGTGACAAGTCGATGTTGTGGGCATGATGCATTTGGTTCATTTATTGCTGTCTCTGTTAAGAGAAAGCACGCTATAGCAGTATAATATTATTTGTCTCCGATGAAAAAAATAAAAAATGAAAAGAAACAAAAGAAACAGAGCTTGATTTACCAGAAACTTTTTGTTAATATTAAGATTTCCAAATTTCCTTCAGTGGGCAGTGGTATTCAGGAATTAAATCTGATATGCTGGGCTAGCTCTGAGAGTTACACATTTGGGGCCAGGTTGGCTAAAATGGCCCATCAAAATGTTTTTAGCCAAATTTTACTTTCATTGGCTGACATCATGGTGAGACTAAAAAAAGATATCCTTTCAATACCTGTACAACTTGGTTAACACCCAGTTCGTGGCAAGATATGAGAGATTTGCTAGACTTTCCAAATTTAACCAGCGTGTAACACTGCCATGTTTACATGCATGTAAGTTAACAAAATGAGACCATATACTGGTAAGTGGACTTAAAATAAAATCATCGTTTGAAAGCAACTTTGGGTAATACCATTCTCAAAGTCTTATCCTGTGTCGAATCTGAACATCTTCATATTTTGCAGATGTTGATCGGTTGACTTGTTAGTCAGTAACATGTAGGCTTATCTGTGTTCATAATCCACCATGGGTGTGTAAATAATTTACATCTTTAACTTGTCAAAATTGTGAGCATACCCTCTTCAAACTTGACAGGAATGTGTTTTTTGGGGGGATCTCTACAATGTTTGTTCACTAGGTCATGCTAAAATTTGTTTGTAAATTTTTTGTTTACTATAGGGGAAACTCTCCTCAAAAACAACTCCGCCAACTGTTTGAAATATCGTAGGAACACTTCTGGGTACTCACGACGTTAACTTGTTCAGCAAGTGGTTTTGGAGATGTCAAAAATTACAAATTCCCAAATTTTATTTTTAAATGTTTTTGACTGGACTTACACCACAGATACAACACAACGGGACTTTTTAAAAATAGAAAAGTTTTAGCGCACTGTCTGCCAAGTTGACCCACAAGGAATCTGAACTTGTAACCTTTAAGATTTTTGTTAGATCTGGATGAAAAGATGACCGCAAACACCATCAACACCAAATGTAGTATGTATTTCAGTCAGCCCTAAAGATGAAATGCCTAACTGGAAAAATTGTGTCATCATATAAATAACTATGAGGAAAAATATATCCATGAAATGGCTTGATTCTTGGAAATGCACACTAACCCCTTCCCCTTTGAATTAAAAGGGAGTCTACAGCTCTCCTAGGGAATGGTTGGCCGCTTAGTGATCAACATGCTCCGGAAACACTGTGGATGTGGAGCATGCTATTGTGACAGGGCTCATTTACATTTCAACTTTAAATATTGACCATTAACCCTTAAAGTGCTGATCACTGGTATGGTTGTTTCTCATTACTGCTAAACATATAATGGTTAAAATATTCAAATGCCTCATGAAGATACCTTTCATTCAAATACCAGCAAGCCTAGTCTAAAGCCAAAAAGTAGTCTTAGTCAACAGCTTTCCTCGGGTCCCGAGGAAAGCTGTTGATTCAATATTAAATCAACATTTTAAGGGTTACTACAAAATTAATTTAAAAAATAAAATAATTGAAACAGTCAACAGTTATCTCCAGCTGATTTCATTTTGTTTCACTCTTTCAGTGCCACATTTTGGAATGAGTTGACAGCTTTCCTCGGCACACTTTGGGCACAATGTGCCCAAAATGCACCGAGGAAAGATTGTTTACCTGGAATATTACGGTGCATGTAACTGTTGGCCTGCAGGTACTTGAATGAAAAGTCTATTATACAAGGAACGTGAATCTAGCACCCTTATGATAATTCAGAGCAGTTCTCTTTTAGCAGTTCGACCGAAGCGTCAGTTGGCACTGAAACAGTTAGGGAGGAAGGCATTATCAAGTTCATCTTAATAAGCACACACTGCACTATGAAAAAATTTCATCCACAAAAGCTGAAAAAAATGTAGATTCTAAGAGTAATAATAAATTCTACCACTTGTTTGAAAACTATGGGATATTTTGGGGGTTCTTTCTGATGGGGGTACGCTTATTAGGGAGTATGCGCTTATTATTAAAGATGAATACGGTAAAGACCAGACGAAAATGTTAGACCCCTTGACAGCTGTAGCTTAATACCACACCACTTGTGGACACAATTCTAGCAGAGACAGTACCAGCGTCATAAAATGCAAACCTGGGAGATGGGTGCTTCACACGTAGCATCATAGAGTGAAAGTTTTCGGTTTTGGTTTCGTACATAAATTTCTTTTCATGATATATATATATATATATATATATGTTTTCCAGCCAAGCACTAGGAAACAAGCGGGTTTTCTTTATTAGGATGGTTTCAGCCCACACCATGAAAGATAGGAAAGATCAGCCTGTGCCTAACAAAAGAGGGCACAGGTGCTTGCTAATCCTGGAGGGTGTGGGCTGAATTGAACGTCAAACCATCCACCAAAGTACCGGTACTATAAATTCATTTAATTTTGCTTTATTTCTGCGTATTTCTCTGATGGCACAGGAACTAAGTCCATAATAGCAAAACTGAAACGTCAGCTCAGTCAAACATCTAAAATGCCAAATCCATGAGAATTTATACACCTGAAAATAAGTACATTAGAGCACTCCAACCCCAGGTCCTGACTATGATTGGACCTCTGTTTATCTGCCCCATAACAACACTATGTCTATCTCCTGTTCCACCAGACCACAGGTACCTATTTCAACTGAATCAACAGTGGATGATCCATCCATAATGTCTTGGGGGGGGGGTTGTTTTTTTTTTTGTTTTTTTTTTTTTTTTTTTTATATATTACTTGGATCAAGAAATGTGATCATTCTATATTTTATCATGGCTGAATCAGGAATAAGTTTTTTTTAGCAGCAGTCTTTTTTTCAAAGTCCATACAGCAATGCAAAGTCTGTATTGGACATATGATCACTGGGTAAGAGATACTTCTGGTGCTGTGGAGGTGGCCCAGTCTGTTTTTTCCCCTGTCTAAATCTGGGCAGATCCTCAGTGTAGTTTACATATAGCCTACTCTTTGTTTGTGTCATGTATTGCTTTTAGTCAAAATGAAACTATGTGAACTCCAAGCAATGGATGTGAGTTTGATATCAGATTTGTCATATTAACTGACTGTGGGGACTTGCTTGATATCAACTAATCATCCTATGTCCATGAAGTGGGGTGGGGTATTTGATAATTACCAGGGCTTGTCTGTCTGGTCACAGGGTTCACCAGTTCACATGTCCCCTGTCCCAGGACAACTGAAAAGCCAGTCTGGACAAGCAAAAAGTGAAAAAGCACTTGTGCCAGGGACCACCAAATTGTTTTGCTTGTAAGGGCAGGAATTGAAGGGATGGACAAGTGGTTTAGAGTAGGGGCAATCACAATATCACAAAACTTGGCCTGAGGACTGAGCGAGAAAAATAGAATTGGTGAGCCCTGGATCACTTAATCGTGAACAATTCTGTCAGGGTGGTTCTTCAAACTGCAGTGCCTAACCACATGAAGCTTTAAAACCAGAATAACTTTGTATTTGTGGGTTTGTTGCTAGTGATAAATGCATAACCATTTTCCAGGGGTTTTTTTGTTTGTGTGGGTTTTTTTTTTTTTTTTTTGTTTTGTATGCAGTAAATTCACTTAATTTTGCCGAATTTTTATTTTTTGGATACTTTGCTGACAGCACGAAATCCTGAACTTAAAAGCACCATGAAATAGTACTTTAACATAGGTTTAACTGGAACTAGAGCCAAAGTAGTGAAATTAAAAGTTTGACTGTGTGAAAAGTTAAATTCTGAAAATTGGTACATGTGAAAATAAGTACATTTACAGTATTAGCCAGCAGTCACCTCAGAAGTTGAGGCAACGCCAGTTGATGTGCAGCATTACTGCCACTGGTCTGTAGTCTACACAAATCCCGACTGTAAACTGTATGTTTTGCAGCCAAGCTGAGACGGAGGACACAGCGAGGAACAAAATGGACGACTGTAGCACTTTTACAGCCAGTGGGACAACAGACCTAGTGGAGGATCCAGCGGCGCCATCTGTTGTCACATCCACAGACCCAACATGTATAGACCCCACAGCCCCATCATCGCCCACATCTGTGGATGAGCCGACGCCAGACAGCAAGGAAACAAGCTAGGAAACATACAAGTTTGCACAGTGTCACACTGAGCACACCACAATGGGTTTGGGGCACAAGACTGCTTTATCTATTTTGTCATTCGTGGCAGAGGTTACGGAGTCGCGACAGACCGTATAAACTTTCACAGGTTCCACGATGCAGAACTGGTTGTATACTATAATCCCTATTCACATATTATGTTGAAGTAATATAAATATGAGATGTCTTAGTTATCCCATTTGCGTCATCTTGAGTTGCAGGGCAACTGAATCATAGTATACATACTTTGGTGTGTGTCTCTCTTTATTGCTCACCAAAGTCCGAAATGTCGTTATCCAATACAGAGGTGTCCGTTTTGCTGGCAGAATTTGATTTTATAACACAGATGGTTGACTAAATAAAACTGTTGATCAGCTGAATAAGTGAAGTTTGGATGAGAGATGGATATAAAAATAGGTGGTGAGAATATAAAAGTGCAAAGAAGATGGATTGATACCCAAGAATCTCTGGTTCCAGGAAACCATGCAGACATTTTTTTTTTATTATTTTTAGCTCTGTTGACTCGTCAGTCAGCCAGAGTTGATGGCACCTGTTTGTATATCTACAGTCACATCTGGCTGCAGAATGCATTTTGTTTCGTCGACAGTCTTTTGCCTGTCAGAGCATTATTAAAAGCAGCTGGATAAACCATTTCTTTCCCGTAAACTGACCAAAACTTGCAGGAGGTAAACTGTAGTCTGCTTCCCTGATTTTTTCTTTAATTTTTAGTGTTAATGAAAGACGACTTGAATCAGAATTGCAGACAAACCCTATCACAATAGCATGCCCCCAGGTCAACAGCTTTCCCCAGGGGCAAGTGTCCACGCTGGCCCCAGGGAAGTTGTTGCCTGAGTCTGAGTGCAAGGGGGAAGGGCCCTCTATGCAGCTCTGTTCCTTCAGTGTTGAGTTTGACCTTACCTGACATGACAAGAAAGGAAAAACTACAGTTAATGATATTCATCTATAAAAAAAAATCCTGCAAAATACATGGATCTCGAATATATAACCTGCTCATTTGCATAGGTAGCCTTACAGATAGTGAACACTGAGGCATGAGACTAAATTATTATTCTTCACCTGTAAATAATAATTGATATGTAAATGGGGCTGCCAATCTGTTGATATCCACTGGGTGTGTATGTATGTATGTATAAGTATACATATGTGTGGGTTTTACAATTCCCTTATTTATTAGGAATACTTTCCTGTGCTATGGCATTTTGGTATTTTGCTGTCAAAGGAAGACATCCCATGGAAATCAGGTGTGAAAGTTTGATGCCGGAACATTAGAATGTTGGCACAGTCTGCTTCTTAACTGCTGATAACAATACCCTTTTGACAAGTTACTTAACTTGAGAACAGGTAACCTCATTTCCTAGAACAGCATGAACATCTCCAGCAACACAAGTGGTTGGCTTAAACATTTTTTTTTTTTTTCAATGAAAAAAAAATGAATAGAGAAATAAGTAAAATAAGATCAAAATAACTGATTGACATGAGGAGTTAAAACCACATTGCAATAGCGTGGGCCTGGAGGTCCACCTTTGGCTTGGGTTTGACCTTGAGGTCCCAAAGGTTGATCCATGGTCTGGGAAACTTTGCTCCATGTGCCCAGATAAAGGGCTTTCTTGAAAGAGTTAGCTGAGTATAGTCCTTGGCACTGAAAACTACAAAACTGAAACATGGAAAAACAGTATGCTTAAAAAGGCAAGTATAACACTCAACCAGAGTTGAAGAAAGTTGTGAAAAGGGTTCCTACAAGCAAAACTTTCACTAGCAAAATTGATGCCATGAAGAAAAGAATAGAGTGAAGGTGAATTATATCACTCAGGTACCTGGAATGCCCAGTAGAGGGCACATTAGGTAGGATTTTCACATTCGGTAGTGGCTCAAGCACTTCACTGCATTGTTTCCATGGGGAGTCTTCCTTGGAGAGAAGAATACTAAAATGAAATGGCACATGTTTGCATTCTGAGGTACGTGCAGACCTTCCTGAACCAGTTGTTTCATTTGACTCGATAGTTATTACAATAGTTTGTAGGTCTATTGTGTGCTGGTCAGCAGAGCTCAAGACCATCGTGGTCCTTATGTTGGTGTATAAATGTATAAATATTGTGGAAAGTATGAACTGATATGTTGTCGGTACATGGGAATTAATCTGTTTCACTGGCACGATTGCAGCATTTTGTAAAATGGGGGTAAGTAGAACCAGGGGCTATATGGACATGTGAATTTTGAATGTACTGACATGTTTTATATGTACATATGAACCATGCATACACATATATTTTATAGTCATTTGTGCCTCAGCAGTCAAATTTGTTGGATTTCCTAAAAAAAAAAAAAAAAATCTTGGTCAGACTTGGTGTGGGGATACAATTATACCTTGGGGTGGTCCCTAGTACTAAGTTTGTACACAAGGTGGCGCCACAACATTTTTTAAACATTTTCAGGTATATTTTAAAAGATCAAGATGGAGCTCACTTGGTTAATTGCTTCAGTGTCATACAGGGACACGTCTAGGAACTCTGTGACCCGTATTTGTTCACTTTGTGGTGTTGTGATTTTTGACGGGACACAGTAGTGCGTATCTTAAATCTCTGTGTTTTCATACTTGTACACGTGGCTGTGAGTGCCAGTCTCCACGTTTCTGTTCCGTTTTCTAGAATGCCAGCTTGTGTTCAGCTAAATTTTACCCATTTATCGTGAAAAAAAAAACATATAGTGAAACCTCTCTTGAAAGATCACCCCTAGGGACGACCCAACTCTTGGTCACCCAAGACAGGTGGTCTCACATAGGAGGTATTTAACATGAGAGATACTGAATATCTTGAAAAGGTGGTCTTTCAAGTCAGGTGTTCTCATTGAAGTGGTCTCTCAAAACAGGGATCAATGTATTTAGCTTTATATGTGGCATCATTGTTTTTATGTAAATGTTGTTCTTATATACACAGATAAGAGTGATCCTGTTGAAATGAACGCCTCTTTGGGCACAGATTTACTATCAGTGCAGTGGTACCTGTTCTATAGACCACCCCCATAAGACCAGATATCTTTTTAAGACCACTATCTAAAGCCCATTTGGTATATTTACTTCTCGGATATACCTGCAGATAAAGACCACCTACTGTATGTGACCCATTTTGTGTGGTCCTAAGTAGCAGGTGCCACTGGCCCAGGCTGAGGCTCTCAGTCAAATCCGGTGGGTTCCATCCTGATCAGATGAATATTGTTTAGACCTTCTGATGGGTTCGGGCATTGTCACCTTTGCCGTTGGTCGATCTGTCTTCCATGGGGCAGTTCCATGATGAAAATTAAACTAAGTAGCAGTTGTATACCAAACAGTTAGGGGGAGGGGGAAAATCCCTCGGGGGGGGGATCATGCAATGTCCATGATAAGTTTGGTTACCGTATGACCTTGGAAAAAGTATATTTCAGTAATGAAAGTCAAGAGTGGAAATTACAAAATTATCACAGAGATGCTCCACTGAGTTTTTTTAGTATCTGTCAGTGTGGCCGTTTATTTATCATTCATACTTAACAGATTGCCAAGGCAAGGATGCTTTCGGTGAGCTGAGCACAGGACTGTCACAGTCCTTTGGTTTATTGTTTATGTAGACATGTGGAAGTCATCATTAGCCAAAGCTGCGGAGGTCCTGGGGATTATTCAAGTCAAAGGTGTTCACTTATCGAGGTTGAGGGTGAGGGTGTGGTATCAAGTGTGCGGCATTTATTCACATGTATTTGGTAATTTGTACACTTCTAGATATTATTTATCGACACTGGGTTACACTAGGAGATCTAGTATAAATTATGACTTGATTTACTTCCCACATGTGTGGGCCATGGCAGCCCTCCATGTGGACAAAAGTACAAATACAGACATGCATTTGAAC
The DNA here is from genome assembly GCA_964020975.1 of Hermodice carunculata. Lineage (NCBI taxonomy): Eukaryota > Metazoa > Annelida > Polychaeta > Eunicida > Amphinomidae > Hermodice > Hermodice carunculata. The sequence continues at coordinate 78,801,171 of OZ026614.1, read as the reverse complement.
ACATGTCCAAATCTATTATGCAGATACCAGTACGTATAAATATTGAGACCAACCTTCTTGTTGAAAAAAAAATATATATATAATAATAACATTAAATTATTTTAATATATTATCAGATGATTAACGTACACATTTTGTGTATAAGAAAAACGATTGAGAACATATGTTAACTGCTTTTTGCAATTTTTGTATGCAATAACTATCAGGATAAACACACGATAACGAGCCAGGACATCCCATGTATAGCTGCTCGACTGTCAAGCTATGCTGCTGCTCTTATGTTAAAGGGTTGCGACTTTAACGGCAATTCTCATAGATTTTGGAGATACTGTGACTGTGTTTGGACTTTGGGTACTGCAACATCCGAAATAAAGAGAGCAGCTATTGTCAAGAGCTACTGTTGTCTTGTCTGTTATTGCACGTGTGGTACCCGATCTCTCTGTTTAATAACCTGGGGAAAGCTGACATCGATATATTTAAATGTGACTTCTTTTTTTTTCCTGTTAAGAATTGCAAGCAAGCATCAGATTTGCCTCCAAAGTAGACCAAAGCTCTGTGTTATGTCTACTCTACTGGAGTCTGTCTTTGTTTAACGAGGTCCCTGTCATGGCTTTGGAAAAGTGATGGAGTTTCTGATTGGCTGAGTATGATTACCATAGTTACAGGCTGCAGTACACTTGGGACCAGAGGCTGCCCCTGGCCAAAGTGATAATGATCCAACTTTTTGACTCGTGTCTCAGTCTAGGGGGAGAGGGGTCACAGTAAAGTTTATTTCCCTTACTAGAAATGAAATCCTTTCAAAAGGCAGACCAAGTGTAGTAGAGAAAACATGGAACAGGGTCTGATTTGCAGGTAATCATTTGGTGTTATAAATGCCCTCTGTTTCTTGCTTACCTGTGATGTAATACGCCATTGGTCAGCAGCTTTCATTGACACATGGCGGCTATTTTACATCCAGAGAATCCCCAGGAGAGCTATTGACGCAGACTCCAGGGAGCGTGCACCAGTGGACATAAACAAACAAATAGGGGTAAATGGCAGGGCTTCCACTGGAGAGTAAAACAAGTATGATTACAACAACAAAAAATACTTGAAGGTAAAATGACTGAAAAAAATACAAAAAAACAAAAACAAACGAAAAGAAAACTTTCTAAATCATAAGGGTACTTTTGCAAACTCTCAAAAATCTCAAATTAGGTGATATTCTAACTTATTTTGCCATCAAATGTACCTGAAAGACATTATTAATGTACTTTCTCCCAGAAGAATCTGCAATACACCATAATTTTGTGCACCAGTGCACATAAACAAATAGGGGTAAATGGCAGGGCTTCCACTGGAGAGTAAAACAAGTATGATTACAACAACAAAAAATACTTGAAGGTAAAATGACTGAAAAAAAATACAAAAGAACAAAAACAAACGGGAAAAAAAAACTTTCTAAATCATAAGGGTACTTTTGCTAACCCTCAAAAATATCAAATTGGGTGATATTCTAACTTATTTGCCATCAAATGTACCTGAAAGACATTATTAATGTACTTTCTCCCAGAAGAATCTGCATTACACCATAATTTTGTGTACCCTTAAAAAATCTTGCAGAAATGGTGCGGGGACTTGTAACTGAAACAGAATCAATATCTGAAATGCATTGTATATGTATGTGTTGTATGACAGGGTCCATCTAGCTCAGTAAACTTGTCAGTCAGCTGAACTTTTTGGATGGTCCTTCGTCTGTCCACGATTCACATTTTTTTACTTCTCCAAAACCATCAACCAGATTGACTTCAAACTTCGTGGGGATGTGCCGTGGGTAGGTCTCTACCAGATTTCTTCAAATGGTCATGTTCCATTGGTTGTGTGTTTTTGCTATTTTCAGTTTTTTCCCTAGAACCATCACTAAGAGTATGCTGAAACTTGGTGGATATGTATCTTGTAAAAGGGTCAAAGGTCTTCAGCAGGTGGCACTGCTGTGGATTCCTGATTTTTTTAATGATTTTTTCAATTCGGGTACTTCTCAGTAAATGCACATTTTCTATTGATTACTATGCACCCACAAAGGCAACTGGTGGTTTTAAACCGGTCCTCTCAACCTTTGAAATATTCTTCATTAAATACAGACTATAGTGTTTCAAATATGTATAGGCCCAACCACTCAAAATAAAAATTTTATTAATTCTGCAAAAGATAAAGGAGAATTGGTAGGCCTATCACTATTTTGGTTCTTCTGACTAGTGCGTCAGCTGAGTTTATAGCAAAAGTAGAAAGTAGGCCTATATCGTTTTTGTGATATCTATGAATCTGGAATATTATCTAATTAAAAAGTTAAGTGATTGAATCACTGTAATAGAGTATCAAATGCAAGGAGACTCAGTAGACTTCTACAAGTCCCTCAATAAACAGCTGAAGCTCTATAGGTGAACATCTCTACAATGATACACTTATGTAGAAAAACGGACGGACGGACGGACGGACATGAGCAGTCGCATAAGCTCTGCAACCTTTGGTCAGCAGAGCTAAAAATGTGGTCATGCATCAGTCAATAATTCATATCATAAATCATCCGAATTGCACTGGTCTGCAATCTCCCATCTTCCTAATAAAAAAAGTCTGTTCACAAGAACTGTTGTCTTTCAAACATTTGGCATTGGAACACCTGGTTTTGAAGCATTGCAATGTGGAAATAAAGCCAGTTAATAGAACAATCATGGGTTAAAGCATATAATGGAGAATCAATGTAAAACAAACGGAAGGTTTTCAAACAAAAATCACGTCATGTGCACAAAGCAGACATATTGATCAACTTGTGTGGACATGTAACTAGCATTTTGACGATTGTGGTCTTGAGGTCACCTAGCTCATTGTTATTACTTGTAAGTTTCACCATTTTAACATGTAGTTCTTGTTTCATTGACCCATTCACTTGCCTGCTCTACTGCCTCTCGGTTACAATGCATTGTGTTGGAAGCTCACGCCTTGCACAGTGGTCAAAGTCTTGAAAGACCACCTTTTCAAGATATCTTGCTTTGTATTGACATACAACTCCCCCCTCCCCCCCCCCCCCCACGACAGACCACTACGTCATCAATCTTTAAGGTTAACTCTTTGAGTGCCAATTACTGCATAAGTCGTGATGATGAAACTGAATAACTCTAATGATTCTGAATTCATATTACTCAAGAAACCTTTCATTCAAGTACCAGCATGCCTATAGTCCCAGAGAAAAATATGATCCAGGTCAAGTTTTGCTCGGCACACTTCGGATGTGATGCGCCAACGAAAATTGTTGACTCAGTCTCTAATTTGGCACTGAAAGAGTTAATATTCAATACAGTGGCACCCGTTTTGGGCGACCTCTGTCATGAGAGGTCACCTACTTTTTGTATCCAAATTTTCTGATCACAGGAGTCAGGTTTCTTTGTACCTTTACCTGCATTGACAGGTCACCTGCTGTATGTGGCCACTTTTTTTATGGTGGATAGGGTAGCCACATACAGCAGGTTCCACTGTATTGACAACTCTTTTTTTTTTTCACTCACACTTCGTCACTCTGGCTGATAATCTCGATCTAAGTTCTTGTCTTTCTCCACCTGCATGTGTATATATGTATGAACATGTATTTTGTAAACCTTAGTCCCTGTAAATCGATGCCCTAATGCGTTTCATTTCAAACAATACTAATAGTAGCTGTTGTCTCAGTCTCTGATGAGTCACATCACATGGAAACTGGCTACACTTCTCATAAGTAAGCTGAACACTGGGTACCGGTCCCATTTGGGAGACCAAGGCTGGTAGTAATTTTGAAATGAGCAGAGACAAAGTGAGAATTGTAACAATTAACATTAAGGGGAAAATCCTAAAATGCTGTTTATAGCATTTTCACCGAAGTTATTTCTCAATGTCAATGGCAATGTTCTATGCTATTGAATTTCATCATTGATATTGAAAGAGTAAATTATCGAATTCTCCCCCATCCCTCCCCCTGGACACAACTTTGCAGTTACTCTGAAATATCAGGACAATCAGAGCCACGGTGGAGGTTAATTACATTCTGCAGGTTCTGTTAAATAGGTGTACAGTCACCAAAGGCAGGGTCTCCATTTATCAATGTTAAGCGATACCTTCTGGTCCCCATTCAACTCTTTCCCCCATCCTTTATCATACTACCATCCTAAACACACACCCATATGACAATCTCGTGCACAATGGATTGCTGCCTCCATGCCGTAACAGTGTACTTACGTAATTTGGCCTTTTTGTACAAAATAATAGGAACATTTCTCACACGTTGGTGTATAATGCCAAAACAGAGTATAAATGAAGTTGCAATTTGTTTAAAATTTGTCACCCATATTGACCCCCCCCCCCAAAAAAAAAAAAAATCCACACGTATCAGTGTCCAGTCCACAGTTCACTTGTACCTAAAATAATTATTCCCAATAAATGTCTAATTACTGAGTTGACCCCTTTCCTGGTCATTAGAGGGCCGAGCCTGCAGCTATTCTTGGCTTGGGTTGGATACAAACTTGAAGGACCAAGAGTATTCCACGATTTAATACGTCTCATCTACAATTCTCGGCAAAAAAGTTTTCTGCTAAATTGAAATTTTAAGTGAAAAGTAAAAGCATGAGGACAATTTACATCTGGGCTATTTGAGCAGGAAAGTGCAACGCTGCGGAGCGCCGAGTGACAGCCCAACAGCGTCCCTCTGTGCGCTCTGATCATACAGAGGGCAGCAACAACCTGGACAACATCAGATGCTTGCAAGTACATGTGATTTTAAACTGGAAAAATTTGCATGCCAATAGATCAGTCTTCACTCCCTAAGTGTTTAAAAAAAAAAAAGGCGAGATACCACATTTTGCTATTTACAGTGCTCCCTCTTTATAACACTGGTGTTTGGGTCCACAGGGTATATTGTGTTATAGCAAAACTGCCCTATAACAGAGGGACTTTTAACACTGAAGTAATGGGAAAATATTTCAGTAGGAGCCATGATACCCACCATGTTATATCAGCAACCGCCTTGTAATGAGGGGTGTTATAAAGAGGGAGCACTGTACCTCGATGTGGATACTTATTAGCATAAAAAACAACAACAACCTTTTGAGTTCAGACAATTTTTTTTTTTATGATAAAAATAGATGACAAAACAGCTTTGGTGTAAAGGTTTGAAAAGTACAGAGACTTGTACCATAGAAAAGTGGCACAAACAAACAATCTGTTTTTACTTTGTAGTAAAATACTACAATGATAGGTCTGTCTCCGAATCTGTAAAAGAGATTTTTGAGAAATAATTTTCTTAATACTACTCATCATTAATATATATATATTTCATATATATATACATGTATGGCTTTTAAAACAAAACCTGCATTGACATGTATTTACAGTGGAATCGATTCATTGCAACCATACACGGGACAAAACATAGGTAGCAATGGAAACGGGACTTGCAATTTCAAAGATCAAATTACAAAGAAAAGGACCAGTCAAAAAATGGTTGCAACAGACGAAAAGTCACATATATGTCAAGCAGGTGGTCTAAGAGCAGATTCCACTTTGCTGCAGTAATATACACTGATTTTGAAACAGTTTTTTTTTTTGTAATGAACACGGATGAACTTGACCATGCAATGTCCATGGAAGCTCTGTAGGTACATGAGACATAGCCCTCATGGTTTAATGTACGTAACCGACAACAATGATCAGTTACATGCTCATGAACTGATTTCTCGTGAGACTCCGTGACCTACAAGACTCCTGTGTTCGGTGTCATGGCATGACTCACCGCATTTTCTGTGTATGTTTTGGCCCCTCACTGGCCGACCATCAATACAAAGCAAAGGTTATTTTAAATTTGCCTACTTGACAGCAGTCTTTGTTTCTGGTCCTCAGGCAACTTAAAACTGGGGTCCACCGAAATGTCTGGACCCTGGGCAGTACATCTTAGCACTCCCACTGTGTTTACTACATTGCAGTACCACAAATGGTGATGCATGAATGAAAGACCAGCAGGTTACGTCAGCCTGTCCCTCCACAGTAAGGCCCCTTCCCTACTAAGACAAGTTTATGTCCATCCCAAGAGTTCTCTTAATAGGGAGACTGCATTGTATCAGTAGTTGATGGGGACGTGGCAACCATGTGGCTTCCCTTCTGTGAAAACAGCTTTCTTTATCAGCTGAATTGGTGCCGGTAAAACCCAAGAGCAGGCACCCAAAGTTCTGTTTAGAGCCTGACTGGCTGTTGGAGTATGTACTCCACTTGAGACTTGTAACAATCAGTAGGAATGTAGAATATTGTGACCGTCATGACAGATCTGTTCCCCAGTATAGCTTCCGCAATGACAACTCCCTGCTCAGCATTTGCCATTTCATGCTGCATAGCACCGTTTTCTCCATCACTCACCAGGTGGCAGTACGTCACACAATGACATGCCCTTTTTCAGTATTTTTGCCCCAAAGTTGTCTCATGCAGTAAATTCTCATGAGGCAAGAATGCTGTGTCATTCACTCCTATAAAAAGTGACTATGATCAACTTTTCCAGCACACTGTCACGCTGTACATAAAGTTGCACTGTCATTTTTTTTTTTCCAATGTAGGCACATGTTTAGTATATTGAATTTTCATGAAAAGTTGTTCCCCAGAGGTTATCGGGCTTCAATAGAAACCTGAGCACATGTTGTAACTTGTAAGTTGGAGATTGTTGCACTTCAATACACCACATGCCCACTGGCTGGTTGTCTTGACCACACCTTAAGCCGTGGGTTGTTGTGTGGAGTATCATGAAGTTGGCAGTAGTAGTTTTTGAAGCTGTTGTACAGATGGTCTGCAACTTGGGTCTCTCTGAAATGGCAACAGTCAAGATTTGTCGGAAAACCAATCTATGTTGTGCACAGTACCATAATTACACATTTAACTGGACTTCCAGGACTCACGACTCAGAGTGGTTAAGTCCAGAAAAATATACCGTATATAATAATCCAATTGGCTGGGGGGGGGGGGAGAGGAGGGGAGACACATATACTATAAATTACTTTAATTTCGCTGTGCTCTTATTTTCGCTGATGGCACAAAACCATGAAAATAAACACACAGTGAAATAGTATTTTAACATTGTTTGAGTAAGAATTATGCCCAAAACAGTAAAATCAAAAGTACAGTCAAATGTCAAAAATACAAAAACCATGAAAATTTACACACACAAAAATAAAGCAAATTACAGTATATATATGTGTGTGTGTGTGTGTGTGTGTGTGTGTGTGTGTGTGTGCGTGTGTGTGTGTGTGTGTTTGTTTGTAAAGTTACAGGATTAAATACATGTAAAGTCACACAAATTTTATGGTATAGTACAGTGCTCATTAGCTAATTTAAGAAATGCTTTGATCTAAAGGCCAATCAGAATGCTGGCACTCCACATGCCTAGATTGACTCCAAAATGCATAATGGGACAAATTTACATTTTCCAACTTTACCTTGATTGTCAATAAATAAGAAGCACACTTACTTGCCAGCACAGTTCTATAAATGGCCTCACCGGACACCCTGTCAGAGACGGTACACTGCAACACTGAAGGTCTTTGATCTGGAAAATATCATGAAGTGTCCTGATGAAAAGTGCCACAATCAAAGTGGTCTGAAAATAAATTTTTGATGACCCTACCTTTGAACTTGTTTCACACAATTCGCCGGTGCATTCAGGAAACACCTGTGCCAGATTCACAGAAAGTTGATCTGGGAGGCTTTACTAGTACCTCATTGCAATATTTTGACAAAAGTCAACGTGCTTTGAATGAACATAAAAATACAAGATCTACATCGCTTTGTAAACCAACTTTTCTTTGAAGTACCAGCATGCTTAGCTGCACAAAATGTGAGAATGGTCCAGGTCAACAGCTTTCCTCAGATCACTGAGGGCATATGCCCCAATGTGCATCAAGGAAAGTTGTTGATTCAGTTCAATCTGTGCACTGAAAGAGAGAATCGAAGATCACCAGCCACCACTCACTAGGTGGCACCACTTAAAACACACAGTTGACATATTACAGCATTATCCCGTACACAAAACCAGACAAATGAGGTTATTCTCCTCCAGAACGAGATTTTTACATTGGCACTGGAAATTCACCTAATTTCATTGTATTTTGATCTCGCATCTTTTTGCTGACCTGCATTTTAACACCACCTTCAGTATAAGAACATTTTCTGCTGGTATTAGGGGCTGTCTTGAAGAGCAGATTCCATTGAATTAGTGGCGGTTTATTTCAGGCCAATACTCTCAGATAGCGTAAAATATGTGACACTGAACTGGTTCTGTATTCCCGTACCATTTATGTGCGTGCCTCTGTCTGCTTGCCTATTCAGCACACTTAGCTCCATGTTTCGTTTTACACCCTATTTAGGCTGTGCAGTTGTTCCAAGATTTTATTACTGGTAAAGGTGACAAAACTACACCCACTTTGCTTTTCCGGCATGCGCCTACCAGGAATTCAAAGTCAATTGTAGTCAGTGTGACATGTGGTAATCACTATTCACTCCGTAGTTTATCAATGATGGTCTTAATGGCGACCAAAGACGACCGATCAGTGACTCAGTCCATTTCGCAAAGATAAACACTACCCACATAGAGACAAGGCAGACAATGCGGAGTGAAGAATTCACGCAACTTATTCTGTTCAGCAGGCAAACGGTCTGCACTCAGAGTTGAATTTGAAAGAGACTGTGCCCTGTAAGTCTCAGGGTCTGTGTTAATCTCTTACCTTCATGCGCAGATCAAAAAGTGGCATGTGTCGAAAATCGTAGTAAACAGTGGATCCAAACGACATCTCATAGGCCAGGCAGGCCAGTCCCCAGTACTCGCTCTCGGCAGTCAGGCTTTTTTGTGCATACACCTGCAAAAGAAGAACTACATAAGTAGCCGCAGGCAGATTAGGCGATTTCTTCAAATTACAATTTTTCCATCCCAACTCTCCATGTACCAATTACATACAATATACAAAAAGACAAATATAAATCAGAGCTCTGATTTTTTTCAATGCATGTTACCCACTACTTCCTGTTGTTACAAGTTCTATATTTACAACAAGGGCAAAGCAGGCTAGTTTTTAACATGTTTAGGTAAAAATTATATTATTGCTCTCAGGAGTTGGTGTAACCATAGAAATGCTTGGTTCAAAACTCCATACATGTAGCATGGCTAGATTTTCAGAAACACTGTGATTCAGGCATGCCTCAGTGAGACTTGGACTGTTAATGCACCAGAATGTCACTAGGTAGAGCCATATGTACACTTGAAAGTCCAGAAATACCTCAGGAGGCACAACACAGGGGGGCAGGCACATCATGAGGTCCTCCAAACTGTCTTCATCGTTGTTCTTAAAGGACTGTAGATCCACCAAGCCTCCAAAATTGCACAGTTTCACCTGATTGTGACAGATTATTATATTGCAACCTGTACCAAAAATAAATAATAATAATACTAATAAATAATAAGACAAAAACTTTGAAACCATACACAGGAATACAGAAACATTGTGACTCACTACCACATTGCAACCTGCAGCAAAAAAATACGACGAAAACTTTGAAACCATGCACAGGAATCCAGACTACCATACAGTGATCCCTGTCCACAGAGAGCACTTGTCATGGAACACCACCTCTTAAGGATACTTTTGTTTGTACTTTCATCCTGTTTATCCCTCCTGTGAATGACCACCTGTCTTCAAAGACCAAAATTTGGTCACCCCTTAAGGGTGGTATTTCACCACAGGTTTCACTCTACACAGAGTTTTTAACTCATTAACTCCTAATGACATGTTAACGTGAACAAAACATTCACCTCAACTCATTGACTCCTAATGACACATGTATGCTTACCATAATTTATTCAATTTCTGAATATTTGCCTCAATTTTGAATAAAACTTGAATGGAAGGCTGTCCAAAATTATATGGTATTGGTCAACACCTTTCCTCAGCACACTGAAGCTGACGTGCCCACAGCCCACCAACGAAAGCTGTTGACTCAGTCCAGCTTCAGGGGTCAATGAGTTAAAAGTCCGTTGAGCAGGCAAGTGTAATGAGAGTTCTTACTTGTCCACAGAAGGTAAACCAGACTTCTTGCCTGCAGGAACTTGATGGCCTCCAACAGCTGCCTGAGAAACTGGCGCGTCTCTTTGTAACCGAGCGTGCCACCCTCACACGACTGCAAAGCTTCCTTCAGGGAGAAGCCTGTACAAATACCAATAACAACTAGTCAGTTCTGGCGTGGCTGGACTCCACACTCAGAGAACAGGAGCAGCAGCGGGCGTCCTGTCGCATTGTCACACCAAACTGCTACAAGAGTGCAGAAAAGTGCTACAACGAGACACATTTTCTCAAGCTGCCTGTGCTGCAGGAGTACATTTTGATGCTGCAAGCATTCTGACAAGTGCTCAGTTCTGACGAGGAGCTCTCCTTGCAAAATGACCCTCCTGTTACGATTGCCAAACACAAACACTGATGAAGTCCTGTCTAAAACACTGGCAATTCCTGCACAAAAACACTCACAATTCCTGCCTATTCATTCAAGATACAGAACAACAAATACCCTCCACATCTTGTTTACATATCAGTTACCAAAGTGATTGTTGTAATTTCACACCAATATTCAATCAAATGTCTCAGTTTGGATATTAGGACTCTAAATATACAGCACAGCCGAAGATAAGGTACATGAATCAGGTAAAAGCCATGTCTCACATTTTTTTAAAATTTTGCTCCATTTTGTCTGTCAGACATACAAGTGTGTCTTGGACGTGTAATAATTTCATATTTAAACTAATATTCAATCAAATGTCTCAGTTTGGATATTAGGACTCTAAATATACAGCACAGCCGAAGATAAGGTACATGAATCAGGTAAAAGCCATGTCTCACATTTTTTTAAAATTTTGCTCCATTTTGTCTGTCAGACATACAAGTGTGTCTTGGACGTGTAATAATTTCATATTTAAACTCCTTTATTTCATTGAACACCACCACAAGTTAAGTTTCATAAATTGAGTTGGGGAGGGGGGGGGGAGTATTTTCAACTTTTGAATATTTTCTTGCATTTGATGTCAAAATATGTGACATTGTGAACATTCAAAATTTGGCAGAAACCATGGTTATCCTGTGCATTTGTCATAGCTGTATCAGTAATGAAGCACTTTGTCAGAAAATGAATTTAAAATCTGTTAGCTTTCCTAAAATGTGCAGTGGTAGACGGCTTTTTACATACAGGACCATGCAGTATTCTCTGCCAATAAGTGCCGTCATTTCAACAATACATAAAAACTAACTTTTTACATATCCCTCAGTTTTTTCTATTAAAAGAAACTTATGGTATGTGAAAGGTTTGTTTTTATGTATTAGTGATGGCACTAAAGCTGCAGACAGAATAGCGGCACTTATGAGAGCATAGATGCCAGTTGGGCGGAACGTGGGAAGTGGTTACTGTACGTGGGTGTCCATGGTTTACTAAGGCTTCATACGTTACATATGCACAGGGGTCTTCTGTCTATTCCGGGGAATCCAAACTGTACCTTCATACTGTGTACACCAGTACAAGTGATCTGTCTGCTGCAATAGCCACAGTGGTCGGATGATGTGCGGATGAGTTAGGTCTTGGAACTGTTTCAGGATATCCCACCTCTTGTCAGTGAATGGCACCTGCCAAGTACAAGTCGAGCGGAACATTCATCAATTGCTGGCTCCACCTGAGGGTCATAGGGCTCCAAAAGAGAAAAGCTACCTGGACTTTTTGCAAGGACCTGTTATCAAGTCTGGTGTGTACATGTACTGAAAATTACAAATTCCCTGAAATATGATACTGGCAAAAAATAGCCTGTTAAACTGATTTCATGCTGCTAACATATATGTCCATACAATGAGATTCCATATATTCTGTATGCTTCATACACCTACAGGGCTTATAGAGCTTGGCAGCTTTCAAATACACAAACTGTTCCAGGACCTTTTTTTTCACAAATTCAAAGACTTTCAAACTGGATCGATTTTTCCTCTTTGTGTTCTGCTGTTGTAAGTTTATGGGTTTTCTAAGAGGGAGAGGGGATCAAGCTACCCTAACTGTTAGAGGAAGGTGTATTCGTGGACATTTAAAATTCAGTGACTTACCTAAAAAAAACATTGACTTGTCAGATTTTCAAGGCCTTCAAAAAGCATGTCGTCAATTCAAGTACTTTCAACGTTTTCAAGGACCTGTATGAACCCTGCACCCACTAAGAACGAAAGTACAACAGTCGACACTATATTCTTCAATATTTGGAAATGCCATGACAGTTTGTTCCTCAATCATATTAAGCATATACCTGTAACATATTTGGCTCAGCCTGCTGTCAGGTCAGCCAAAAGGTAAGGACTTACCCTGAGGTCTGTTTTCTTTATCACCCAGTAGCACGTATGGTCACAGCTCGGAACAGCCAGCACCACGTTGCCGTAACTGCCCATGTGTGTGGTGGCTGTCCAGTCCACCCCCTCCTGCAGCTTGGCGCTCTGTATGCTGGCACTTAACTGAAACAAAATTGGAAGTCAGCAAAAAGCTTGCAGGACATTTCAATTTTAGAACACTTAAAGTGCTAATCGCTGCTATGGTTGTTTTCTCATTACCATTAAACGTATAATGGTTAAAAGATTTGAATTCTTCATGAAGATACCTTTCACCCAAATACCAGTAAGCCTAGTTAAAGCAAAAAGTAGTCTTCGTCAACAGCTTTCCTCAGGACACTTGCATGCAATGCACACAAAGTGTCCCAAGGAAAGCTGTTACCTCAATCTTAAATCAGCACTTTAAGGGTTTTTATGGAATGCAAATATTTACGCAAGACAATGTGGCACATCATGATGAAATTCCAACAGAAATTCCTGTAGTTTTTGTCTTAAGCGACAGCTCCAATAAAAGACCATGTGCCTTTGAAGACTACCTTTTCATGATATTCACTTGGTACTTTTCATGTGATTTATACCTCCTATGAAGTGCCACCTGTCTTGAAAGACCAGAATTTGGTTATCCACAGAGGTGATCCTGTCATATAGCCAGGTTCAACTGTGCTTGTAAATAAAACATACCGTAAATTGCTTTAATTTCACTGTATTCCTATTTTTGCTGATTTTTCGCTGATGCCATATCATTGTGAAAATAAAAACACAGTGAAATAGTATTTTATTATTGCTGGAATAGGAATTATGTCCAAAATACCAAAATTATAACCACAGTAAAATGTCGAAAAGAAAAAACCACATGAAAATCAAAACACCGAAAAAAAAACGGTATGTTATAGTATATGGCTCATTATCTTAACACATATATGGCTCAATAGCACAACATATATGGCTCAATAGCACAACATATATGGCTCAATAGCACAACAAATATGGCTCTTTATCTAGCTTTCTCCAAAATACTAAGGTAATGTATGCTACCAAAAGTTTTTTTTTCAAGATGATAAAATACAGCACAACTACCACACATTGGGATAGCCAAACTGTGAAAGTGGTCTTTCACAGGGGTACAAGGGATAAGGCAAGACCTATAATGTGGATGATGATTCAGTCTTCCAAGGTGTGCGAGTCTGACCAGTTTCAATGCTAGCACGTCTCATAAGAGACTGTAATTAATGGACCCCAGTATGTGCTTATGTACCAGGGTATAACATTCGCATTAGCAATGTTAAAAAAAGAAAAAGAAAAGAAAAAAAAAAAAGTCTCTCACATGAGTAACTTCTAATAACTAGGACCACCATACCTTCTAGTTTTTAGCAGATGACTGAAACACTCCAACAACCAAAACTCTGCCAAAGCCTGCGAATGAGCAACTTGGTAATGTAAACCAGAGCCATGCCCGGGGGCATGAATGTCTCGCCAGAGTAATTCAAGCCACTCCAAAGTTTTTTGTTGACGGATGGACGGACGGACGGACAGAAAGTGACTGCTTAGTCTCACCAACAGCTTATGCTGGCAGTTTTTCATGTTTCAAATACTTTTCTGATAAGAAAAATAACTATGTCAAGAGACTACAGGGTCCCTACCATGTTTTTGTTGCCCTGTATCATGTACATATAGGCTATGTCCATCTCCATTTAGTCTGACATCCTCTAGATCTCGTCTTGGTTATGGTACATTGGTAGTTTCTTGTAAGAAGGAGTGTTGTACAAGTCCAGGAAAGTCTCCTACAGTCGGAAGGCCACTCCCCTTTTTGGTACACAAGAACTTTGACTTGTTACTTCCCCATATACCCTGGCAGTATCTGCATGATCTATACTGATGACAGTCCAATGAATGCACAGGGCTCAACAATGGCAGCCTAAGGAATCTTAGTTCTCCCTTTTGTCACCTTATCGTGACGATCGCGCACATGACTGAATTCATAATTATGCTGGTCTGCTGTTACCAAGTGGGACACGCTATGGACATGCTATCGTGACCACAGCAGAGGCTTAACTGTAAAACTGTGGAACATAACCCCACACATCCATGGATATTTGTCAAGCTTCGACAATTTGTGCATATCAGGGCTACAGCAACCTGGTACCTTGCAACTGTACACAGACATATTTCAGACACAGTACAGCTTTGACTTGATCAAAATCACTCTTTCAAACTTCCCCACTTTCTTCACATCTATACACTTTAACATGGCTGTCGATGACCCGCTGATAGTGGTGTCCCAATTCCCACGAAATACCATTTAATCTCGTTGCCCCATCCTGGTGGTCAAAATTGAAAAACTACATTTCGTTAGGTTGGACTTATTCTCTTGGAGGTACATTTATCCAGGGACAAGCACCCCTATCTGTCACCTACAGTTTCTTTGAAATTATACTTATCCCAGACAATAGAGCATGCAAATTGTAGATCTCTGAATGAGGCCACTGGTGTGAAGCCAGCGTTTCATGTTGGTCAGGGACCGTTCCTGATTACCTGTGTTTCAGCCACTGCACTTGCACTAGGACTTGAAAGTGCAAGTTCCATCTGAGGAATTTCATCCAGTGGGGGGGGGGGGGGGGTTGTTCCTGGTGCACATGCAAAGATGTTGGCTGACAATAAAACCACCTTTTTTGCACCTGCTATAAAACCAGTGACAACTGTAAAATTCATACATGCATTGCTGCAACACACAGTCATCGGCCATATCACGACCTAATATTTCCACATTTGGTACCACTAAGTTTTATGGTGATTTCGTATCAAGAGGCAAAAGTACTCAGATGGTACTAATGCTTCTGTGCCTAATTCCCTAATGTAGCTACACCAGTTGACACACAAGCAAGAGGTTCCTCAAAGTGACCAGCACCACTAAGTACATTACCTTGCAGAATGACTCCTCTCCATTGTCAGATTCTGTGAACTGATAGAGAAGTCCCGAGAAGAAATGACGCCACAGTCTGGCCACTACTGCTTCAAAATCCATGTCGCTGTAAACAAGGACAAAAATTAGCCAGACCCACAACATCAACGCAGCTGCTAAAATACATGTACACTGTACATCAAAGGTGTAGATTGTACTTGAAATACTCTTCAAAAATCTGTGTATCTTTTTAACATTTTCCTGCTCAGATCGCTCAAAAGTGCCCAGACATAAATTGCCTAAGCATTTTTACTTAAATTTCTCCTTACTAAAAAAGCATTTTTGCCGACATTTGTTTGCCAGACCATTCATAATGACATGCGCTACGTCAATATCTTTCCTGGGTGCAGGTTGGACGCACCGTGCCCAACCCATGCCAAGGCAAGCTGTGGATGCAGTCATACTCTGACCAGAAATGGCATAAACTAACTGTTTATGACACTGGAGTCTAACTCTCCAATAAATGTACCTGTAATTTGAAAAGACCACTTTCGCTGGCAATAAGGGCGGTCTTACATAGTAGGTTTGACTCTACAGTTGCACCTCCTATTTTAAAAGACTACCTCTGTTGCCAGCTAAAAGTGGTCTTACACAGCAGGTGGGTCTTTAATTACAGGTAACATAACAAAGAACTGGATTCCAATGTCTTGCCAGGCTGGTCTTCTAAAATTGTGTGGTCTTTCACGCGATTGTCTTTATTGCAGGTGTTACTGTATCAACAAAGACAACAGCATGAGCTCAACCAGACAGATGCCCTGAAGCTGCCATAGCCATCACATACATGTACCCTCTGTAATAGTTTACATGTAGTGGGTTTATAGGCTATCACACTCTGCAAAGGCTCCCTTTATTAAGAAAAACGAGAGGACCATGATGGTCCTGTTCTTGGCTAGCATTATTCATTAAGCCAAACAGACAGTGGCTAAAAAAGCATGTGATTTGGCTAATAAAATATTGTATGCTTAGGTATATTGTCCTTAGATATTTTACATTTCACTCAACTTTTGATACACATGTCCATAGCATTTATTGTTTAGATTCATTAAGCATAATTTCAAAATGCAGAATTTTGCAGATGGCTTCAGCTAACAAAATCAGAATTGGCTACAGAGCTAAAAGTTGTGCCAGTCAAACTGGTGACAGTGACAAAATCTGTAGTACCTTAAAAGCTGTGTTCAGCTGACCTACACAAAAAGATTTGGTTTCAATATCAATCTAAAAAATAAAATGTGTTCTGTGATTCTTACCTCTTTAAGTGCCACATTTTGGACTGAGTCAACAGCTTTTCTCAGATTGCGCCCAATGGGCGCTGAGAAAAGCTGTTGACCTAGGGTATTCTCTCTGGATCTATATGCATACTGGTACCTGAATGAAAGGTCTTTTTACAAGGAATGCAAATCTGGGATCCTTGTGACAGACTTGTCTGTCTTAAGTAGATCAACTTTACACACGATTGGCACAGAAAGAGTTTAACTTCACCTCATCTGTGCTGGCCAGCCTTTGTGCTCAGGATGAAAGCAACAATAGGAGACATTCATATTTAACAGCGATCCGGCTCACTTCCTGTGTTGCCGGGGCAACAGACTGATGCTTCCACCATGATCAGGGCAGATTTGTATTATATACTACATAAACATCAATAAATAACACCTTTTCAACCAAAAGAGAGCCCATTTCTAATTATTTATGTTTCAAATATATGTTAATACATTTTATCAAGATTACTGTGTGTTTGTGTCGTTCATTTTGTTGAGAAAGTACTTTTGACCATACTAAATAAAGCGGATCTGCCCTGATGCAGGTGGCTCCCTCTTTTGCTCAATAGGTGTCAGAGTATGACCGCATTTAGATATGAATACATCCTATTAACTTGCACTATTTGGTATCCGTGGCATCAACTTACTTGGACAACATGCTTGAAATGAAGGAACACCAGGGCATTGGGCACTTATACTCTGGGCAGTCAACACTGTGGTCCACCAGACACCTCAAGATCTGCTTGCAGCTTGCCGACTGCCACACACGGTTCTGCTCCAAGTTCTCCTCCAGGTGGCGCAAGTAGGCTTGACCCTAAAAGTCAAAAGTGAAGCTGATGTCAGCCAGTTTTCAATTATAAGGCAATGCCCTTTTTTTCCCAATAGGTTCAAAGGTTGATTAACAAATTTAGCAAATAGGAGGGAGCAAAAAATTCCCTGACTGACTTTTGTGCTTTGCATCTCCTGTTCCTTCACACTCACTGACGCTGTGTAGTAATTTGATCCTCAGGGTCTTATATCGATATTGTGTGTAAAACAGACCAATCTCCATGTTTTCTCCATTCCACTTGGTCTGCCCTCTGCCCACATAATCATGGTTTCTCCGCTGAAAAAGTGATTGAATTTCTGATTGGTCTACATTGGTTACCATGGTAATACACAGCATATGTACTGCCAATGGACACAGGTGATAATGATTGGTTGACTGTTCCAAAAGAAGGGTGAAGAACGCAATTTTAGTACCATGACTATTTAATCTTCATGTCCTGGGCCAGTCCAAGTGTGGTACCTAATATCCATGGAGCTTGGTATGAGGATAACTATATATGAAGCCTTGTACTTTTTCTTTCACCAACACATGGGAACACACATGTGCAAAACAGACATACATTTTTAGAAAATGCAACAATTCAGACACCTGTTGCATTTGTGTGCTCTGATTAGCAAGTTACTAACAGTGATACTTTTCTTGATGAATAAACAAAGCATTATGAAATATTCAAAACCTATAGTAAAACAGCAATTTCAATTTTTCATTTTTCTCTGTTTCTGGTGATAAGAAAATCAGTCGGCCTGTAAATCTGTTTAAAAAAAAAAAAAACATATGGCCTGACTGTTCTTTCATGACTTCTGTCACATGCTCATTTGATGCATTCTCATTACAAATTATCATAATGTACATAGTAAGCCGTGTTTTTGTTTTTGTTTTGTTGGGTTATAAGATGAGAAGGAATACTATGGACACATAAATCCAACTTGCATGTACTTTGTGGATATTGTGACCATTTTATCCCATGCAAGTCGTTAAACCAACAACCTTGCAGCCACCCTTAAAACATCACTTGTTTGCCATCACCATAACAAAGTTATTTCTCCCATAAGACAGGAAAAAAATCCAAAAATCTGTTATTTCAATTTTCGCACCTGCAGGCAGAACTTGTTGATACAAGCTGGGTTGCCACACTGTGCTGCCATCTGGAGACACTGGAGTAACGCTTCCTTGGCCTCCTCATCATCGTCATCGTATAGAACCCCAAAGCTGTTTGTCTACAATATTATATTCATATCTATTATCCATAATCTGCATACAGTATATCAACAACCAATGGAACCTTGTCTGCTGATGCATTCCCGGGTGTGTTTATGACACAACTTCTTCATTTTATTATTCTGATATAACAAGAGGGCACAGCATTACAATTCAAGATGGACACTGAGCCAAATGTTACTTTACATCTTCCCTGGTAAAATAACCTATCATCCTACTTCTGAAAGAAATATGTAAGCTAAACAGTATGTA
The DNA here is from genome assembly GCA_964020975.1 of Hermodice carunculata. Taxonomy (NCBI): domain Eukaryota; kingdom Metazoa; phylum Annelida; class Polychaeta; order Eunicida; family Amphinomidae; genus Hermodice; species Hermodice carunculata. The sequence goes on along the minus strand of OZ026614.1, from coordinate 78,782,229 downwards.
CCATATGACAGCTACAATAGTATTTCAAAATCTGGGTTAATATTAGGAAAGGCAAAAGCCTTTTAGCATGGAGAGTTCGCCTGAAGAAAGTGTCAAATCTGAAATAGGGTGAAGCAAGTGCAAAAATGTTAGCTGTGCGACGACTAAATAATATAGCTGCAATAAGGAGGCACGAAAATTCGTATAGGCTCAAACGGTTTAGGCATTGGCCTCACCCTCTTGACGACAGAAGGTTTGTCAGTAACTGCCCACCAATGTTCAAGCATCTAGCATATATACACCACAGCACAGCTACAACATTGCTAATATTAACCCGTTCTGCTATCTACCTTTGTGTTTAAAAGATGACTTGCTGTGGGAAAAAAAGAGCCCAGACAAGGAAGATTTACACCTGTACACACACAAAATAATTATATAAAAAAAATGTTCTTGTGCTCATCCATTAGAGGGCGCTTTACTCAGCAGGGCTACAATTGTGTGTACAGTGGTCCACCTCTTGTAAGGCCCCCCCTGACGAGAGGCCACCCCCTCTACACAGGCCAATTTTCCCTGCATCAAGGATATAATATGTTCATTTTATTTCCCCACTTAAGAAAGGCCACCCCTTTCATACGGCAACATTTCTCGTGCACTTTGGGTGGCCTTATAAGAGGGGGACCACTGTACCCACTACCTTTCCATCCGCTGTAATTTGCAACTTTTGGTCATGAAAATTACAAACTATCAACCATTCCTTTAGAATGAAAACAACTGGGTCCCGTGGTATTTGTATAATATATTAAATGTTTCAGCTGTCAATCTTGATCCTCAGTGCAACAATATATTATTGACCTGTAGATTGACAATACACGTACAATTTCTGAACAATTAAAAAATATCAATTTACTATAAAATATAGCATTCATGGTAGCTATTCAACTGTCATGCTTCCATGTTTTTGTCTATCAGCACTTCCAATGGGGCCCTGCCCAATGCTGACTTGTTCAATGTTCCCTGGTCAAGCATCCCTTGACAATTGCAGAGACTCCAAGCTAGCCTATGTTAAAAGTGGAAGATCCCCTCCCCCCCCACTGAAAATGGAAGGGCGAGTGCTGAAGGCGCAGAGCACAGCTTATGTGTTCTGGGGGCATGGTCCCCCAGGAAATATTTGAAATTTGCACCTTCATTTCCTGCATTTTCAACCATTTAAGACACAACCATGACATATTTTGCGCATATATAGTACAACAATGCAACAAAACAGTACAACTTTGCAGTCACCGATGGATTAAATGAGCACTACTTTTTTTTTTTTCATTTTACAAAAAGAGGAAGACTTTTTATAAACAAGAGGGCTGTGTGAACAGCCCGAGCCTCAGCTGATCTGGACATTCATCACACTTGCAGCTCTATGAACTTGGGAAAGGATCAAGGACACCATGTTCTGAGTAAGTCTGACCTTTATAGAAGAACACTTACAAGTGCAACATCAAAGTTCAAGTAGTTCTCAAGTTATAATGAAGAGTATAAATTCATGTATGTTGCACTGTGACCCCACAGCTCTATGAACTGACAAGTCAGCTGAGCTAAAATCAGGAATCCGCAGCATTCCCACATAGTGAACAACTTTGTTTGGCCCTTCCATTAGGAACATATCCACCATGTGTAAGCTTAATCTGAGTGACGGTTCTGGAGAAGAGGTCGAAAATATCTATAACACACAAAAATTCACAAAAAAAATTAGAAAAAAACTGCAGCGCCACCTGGTGAACAAATTAAGAACAAGGAGACCCTAGATGTCTTCCTGTGTGATATCAAAGCATTTGGGTAAGCAGTTTCGGAGAAGATTTTTTAAGATTTGTCCAAAAAAACCAACAACAAAAATTCATTAAAAATCCAAAAATCACTGGAGCATGACCACGTCAACAAAATTGGTAGAAACCCATCCAAGGTACATTGCCACCAAGTTTGAAGTTAATCTGGATGACCGTTTTGGAGAAGAAGTCAAAAATGTGAATTAGCATTAGAATGCCCATTGACTTCCATAGTAATCAATAGGAAAGCTGCATTGACCGATAAGTACCAGAATTGAAAAAATCGTTAAAAATCAGGAATCTGCAGCATTCTCACATAGTGAACAACTTTGTTTGACCCTTCTACAAGGAACATATCCACCATGTTTCAGCTTAATCTCAGTGATGGTTCTGGACAAGAAGTCGAAAATAGCTATAACACACAAAAATTCACATAAAAAAATAGGAAAAAATTGCAGCGCCACCTGGTGAACAAATTAAGAACTAGGAGTCCCAAGGAGTGTTCCTGTGTGATATCAAAGCAATTGGGTGAGTGGTTTCGGAGAAGAAGATTTTTTAAGATTTACCCAAAAAAGACGAAAAAAATTCATTAAAAATCCAAAAATCACTGGACCATGACCATTTGAACAAACTTGGTAGAGACCCACCCAAGGCATATCTCCACCAAGTTTGAAGTGAATCTGGCTGACGGTTTTTGAGAAGAAGTCGAAAATGTGAATTGTGGACGACGGACGGACGGACGACGGACGGACGGACGACGGACCCTCAAAAAACCTCAGCTGACTGACAAGTCAGCTGAGGTAAAAAGCAGGCGAGCAGGAGACTTTATTAAAAAGGACGAAAAAGCGGAAGATCTTCGGCCGAGATGGGAGACTTGGAGGCTCTGAAGTAGCTGTCCGGTTGGTTCATAGCTCCAGACATGACAGTGGAATTATGGGAATGTTGCAAATCATATTGCCTTCATTGGTATAGTGGTCCCTGCTCAAAAGACCACCTCTCATGAGAGACCACATTAGTTTTTAAGACCACCCATACCAGACACTAGACACTTGTTTCTTTGTAAATCGACCTGCAATTAAAGACCACCTGCAACATGTGACCACTTTCGTCTGGCATTAGGGGCGGTCGCAAATAGCAGGTACCACTGTATACCAAAAATCCAACTTGGATGCCATTCTGCCCTACACTGGTTAACAGGAAAATATGTTGCACACAAATTGATTTTTGCTGTAGATTATGAAGTTTTGATGAGAAAACATCCCAATAAAATCACGTTCAAATACCAAAGAAGCATGATGGTCAAACTAATAGGGATCACCCATGAAGATCTAGTCTGGTTTTGCCCATGACAAATGCAACATGTATACAATCATCATTTCAATGTTGACCGTCAGACAAACAGCTGCCAGTTTGCAGGTGAAATTACTTCATATTTAATGCCTTGCAAAGCACGATGTTCACTGACGAAAATGTTTATAAGCTATAAGCCATACCTTATATTCCACAGACCCCTGTGAAGCATGATATATGCTGCGTGTACTTTGTGTTCCAGTGTGTCCAGGTTGGGAAGCCCCACCTGGTAAACCTTTTCCCCTTGTATTCTCCGACAAACTTCCTTCGGCAATTCCTTGGTACGCCTGCACCTCATTGGGATCTTTACACTGTTGACTTACATGAATGTATCCATCTAGACTAGAACCTGGCCAGAAAAAACAAAACAAAACAAAAAAACAGTACAGTGTTGTGTCAATCAGCAAATTAAAGAAGAGGGCTGCATGAACAGCCTGTGCTCAGCTGACCTAAGCTTGTCCCACAAAATCAAGGTTGCAACTGACTAGGCATGTGTTGAGCTTTAGCTGAGTGCATATGACTTATTTCTAAGTCAGACAACAGTCTGACCAGCAACTCAGCAGAGTTAAATATTGCAGCAGCACCTGGTGAACAAATTACAAACTAGGATTCCCGAGTACTGTTCCTTTTTAATACATGCATCAAAGCAATTAAGTAAGCAGTTTTAGGAAAGAAGATTTTTTTAAAAAATCACCTGAATAAATTAACCAAAAAAAATATTCATAATTTTTTTTTTAAATCACTGCAGCATGACCGTTTGAACAAACTTGGCAAAGACCCACACAAGGTGCATTGCCACCATGTTTGAAGGCAATCTGGTTGACAGTTTCAGAGAAGATGTCAAAAATGTGAATTAGCATTAGAATGCCCACTGACTTACATAGTAATCAATGGGAAAGATGCAGTTACCAGTAAGTGCCTGAACTGAAAAAAATTGCTAACAAGAGGGCTGTGTGAACAGACCGTGCTTCAGCTGATCTTGACATTCATCACACTTACAGCTCTATGAACTTGGGAAAGGATCAAGGACACCATGTTCTGAGTAAGTCCGACCTTTACGGAAGAACACTTACATGTGCAACATCAAAGTTCAAGTAGTTCTCAAGTTATAATGAAGAGTTAAATTCATGTATGTTGCACTGTGATCCCACAAACGAAGTCAAGGTCATTCATGTACTGTCTCAGCATGACCTTCATACAGAATATAATTAACATGTGTAGCTAACTCAAAACAGATCTCAAGTTATCAAGTAAACAGTAACTTTCGTGTCAGTTGTCCTGTGAATTAGCATTAGAATGCCCATTGACTTACATAGTAATCAATTGGGAAGCTGCATTAGCCAATAAGTGTTTGAATGGAAAATCCTTAAAAATCAGGAATCCAAAGCAGTGCCACCTAGTAAACAACTGTTTGACCCTTCCACAACAACATCATATCCATCACATTTCAGCTTAATCTGAGGGACCATTCTGAGACAAGTGAAAAATAGAAAAACCTTACAAAAACCTCATAAAAAAAATTGCAGTGCCACCTGGTGAACAAATGGGGAACTAGGTGTCCCTGGGAGTGTCTATGTACGATATCAAAGCAATTGGGTGAGCGGTTTCAGAGGAGAAGAATTTTGAAGGTTTGCCCCAAAAAAGAACAAAAAAATTCATAAAAAATCCAAAAATCAATAGAGCGTGACCATTTGAACAAACTTAATAGAGATCCACCCAAGGCACATCCCCACCAAGTTTGAAGTAAATCTGGTCAATATTATTAAAGTTATGACCATTACAAGAAATTCCCATGTTAAACTTTCCTATTAAAACTTTTGTAGAGATTTTTGAAAAAAAATAATAAAAAAATCCAAAAATCATTGGAACATGACCATTGGAACAAACCTGGTAGACACCCACCCAAGGTACATTGCCACCAAGTTTGAAGTAAATCTGGATGACAGTTTTGGAGAAGAAGTCGAAAATGTAAATTAGCATTAGAATGCCCATTGACTTGCATGGTAATCACTAGCAAAGGTGCCGAACTGAAAAAATCATTAAAAATCAGGAATCCGCAGCATTCCCACATAGTGAAGAACTTTGTTTGGCCCTTCCATACAGTCGAAATGCTGAGACACGAATGAGATTGATTGGCTACCAGCCTGCCTCGGTTCCAAGCTAAGCCTTAGGCTGTGACGTCACCAAGATACACAAAATCCAACATGGCGGCCATGATATTAACTGGTATCACATACAAATAAGAAATTTGTAAAAAGTGGTACAAAAGATGTGTTATGATCTCTTACCTTTATATGTCCTCTTTCCACAGATTTAAATCCACATTATGGTATTATTCCAGTCTAATAATAGGGCCATGGTAGTCCAATATGTCCATTTCATTTCTGATCTGTCAGCCATTGCTGACCCAAATATCCAGAAGTCGTGTTCATGTAATTTGATCAAATTTTGTACAAGCAATGTGATGACAAAATATTTTGCCATCTACTGCAAAAATACTTTCCTGATGCAAGCAGTAAGATGTAAGTCCAAATTAGAAAGAAATAATCTTGTGACCTGACTTTGAATTTCAACCTCTAAAATCCGCCATTTTGCCAAAAAATCCACGTTTTCTACAAAGCTGCACTTTTGTAACATGTGGTCTATTACCGGCAATTTGCACCAAGAATGCACTGCCAAAGCATACAGATCCATAATCCAATGGGGGTGGTGGGATAGTGAAAACCCTGTGTCCACCTTTCAGCCAAAAAGGAAGGAACCCCAAAATGACATATTTAGGGGGTAGGGCCCTTTGAATTTTGATCAAATCTGTACAATTTGCCCTAGAATGCTCAAATATATTTTTTTCGCAACTTAAAATATCCGTAAGTATGAAACTTAGCCTAATCTATGTTATTACAGAAAATGTTTTATTTTATCAGTAGTTCTAAACCCCCATTACTTCTGATAAAATGGACTGTTCTGTTATTCAAATTGGACCACTTGTATCTTGAAAATTTAACCCCGTCCAGCCCAAATTTATACCCTCTTGAAAAGCATGAACACTTGTTGGTCAAGTTACAGCGTGAAAGGGTCATGGATCTGTTTTAAATTAAAATGCCAGAGCAGTATCTGGTTGGTGGGTGTTCCAAACAGGCATCTCTTGTGTCTTCAGTGGGGTATCGGGTGACAGGATGCTCGTAAAATGACCATTAATCGTAACCCAATAAATGCACTGACTGTTATATACAGTAAAACCTCTCTAACCGAACGCCTCCATATACCGAACACCTCTCTATACTGAACACCATTTCTTGGTCCCGAATGTATACTTCCAATGTTAGCAAACTTCCCTATACTGAACACCTCCCCTTATGGAACACTTTTTTCAGGTCCCAAGGGTGCTCGGTATAGGAAGGTTTTACTGTAAGTGGTAAATGACTTATCACACCTCTTTCATGTGATCCGGGAACACCTCAACACTCCCAAATAGCAGGGACCAAGATGTGCCCATGCGTCTTTGTTTACATAAACACTGCCCAGCAATGGAACCGAGAACGAGGCTGCTGATTTGACCCCTAATCTCGCATCTCATTAAACCCAGGTCAGCATCTCGACTGATAAGGAACATATCCACCATGTGTAAGCTTAATCTGAGCGACGGTTCTGGCAAAGAAGTTGAAAATAGCTATAGCACACAAAAATTCCTAAAAAAATAGGAAAAAAACTGCAGCCCCACCTGGTGAACAAATTAAGAATAAGGAATCCCAGGGAGTGTTCCTGTGTGATATCAAAGCAATTGGGTTAGCGGTTTCGGAGAAGAAGATATTTTAAGATTTGTCCAAAAAAACAAAACAAAAAAATTCATTAAAAAATCCAAAAATCACTGGAGCATAAACATTTGAACAAAATTGGTAGAAACCCACCCAAGGTACATTGTCACCAAGTTTGAAGTTAATCTGGATGACAGTTGTGGAGATGAAGTCGAAAATGTGAATTAGCATTAGAATGCTCATTGACTTCCATAGTAATCAATAGGAAAGCTGCATTGACCGACAAGTACCAGAATTATTGAAAAAATCGTTAAAAATCAGGAATCTGCAGCATTCCCACATAGTGAACATCTTTGTTTGACCCTTCTACAAGGAACATATCCACCATGTTTCAGCTTAATCTGAGTGACGGTTCTGGAGAAGAAGTCGAAAATAGCTATAACACACAAAAATTCATAAAAAATTAGGAAAAAATTGCAGCGCCACCTGGTGAACAAATTAAGAACTAGGAGTCCCAGGGAGTGTTCCTGTGTGATATCAAAGCAATTGGCTGAGCGGTTTTGGAGAAGGTTTTTTAAGATTTACCCAAAAAAGAACAAAAAAAATTCATTAAAAATCCAAAAATCACTGGACCGTGACCAATTGAACAAACTTTGTAGAGACCCACCCAAGGCACATCTCCACCAAGTTTGAAGTGAATCTGGCTGACGGTTTTTGAGAAGAAGTCGAGAATGTGAATTGTGGACGACGGACGGACGACAGACGGACGGACGGACGACGGACCCTCAAAAAACTTCAGCTGACTGACAAGTCAGCTGAGGTAAAAATTCCGAAAATCACTGAAGCATGCTGAAGTATGACTACTTGAACAAACTTGGTTTGAACTGAATCTGTCAGTTTTGGAGAAGTCGAAAAAGTGATTGTGAAAAGACGGACGACAGACGTCTCCAGTATGTTACACTTATGTACTAATTATTAACAATGATTGTGAAGTGAGTGTTTAAGGTAATTGACTATGGTCACCTCTACACCGAAGTGGTGAAATAGGAGGAGCAAACAATGAGTGATGGTTTTTGACTGTAGACAGACAAGAGAAAATCTCTAGGTGGGCTTAAGTTAACTTTATGGTATATCAACTATCGCCCTACCACCACTTATATGTTCACCCTACCTAAATCTATAGATTAATATAATCTATTAGTGTCTAGGAATGAGTGTTGTATTTTGTCAGTATTGTTCCATATCTATGGAAACATTTCAACAGAGTTTTATATAGCTTTTTGGTGTCATAGGTTTTGTGGCATAGTTTTTTCACCAATATTCTTATTCTCCTTACAAATTCACTTATTTGTGATGTGTTTCTGCTAATGCATAAAACCTGTCCAATGACCGCACCATAGGCTAGGTTCTCTGGAATGTTTCCAGTGATATCAGGATTTGAAACTCTGTCAAATTTGAATAGTTCTCATTTGTCAAAAATCTTTGTCACATATTGTTTGTTGTAAATCCCTATTTCAAGATCAAGGAAAGTTCCCTTATTGTCACTCTCATTTTCTTTATTCAAAATGAGTTCTTTTTGAGTAAATTTCCTTCCAATGTTTCTTTATGTCATCCTTGTTGTTAAGAGTACATAGACCATCGATGAATCTTCTAGTATGTGAATAGAATCTTCTTGCAGTGGTGTAGTTTGTTATCCATTTGGATTCGCAATAATGTGGATATAAATTGGCAATATAAGGTGCTGGATCAGTTCCCATGGGTATTCCAACTATTTGTCAAAATACTTTATTACCAAAGCTAAAGTATGCATTGTTAATAATGTACTTTATCAAATCAGAACAATTCTTCTTCGGTGTAACACTTTCTTTTATCCTTTCCTAGGGACGTATGACAGACGAGTTAGCCTCCTAAAAGCTCAGCCTGAAGGCAGATAGTGACACTCTTGAGCTATAAAAAGAGGCCCATGGGCCTAATACTAATATGGCAATGACCTGATCAATGACCATCACCAAAAATAATTTCTTGAAATGTATCCCGTCCACCTTGAGAAATTAGTCATCCATATTATTGTATTTGTGTCATTTTGTCCAAAACCACTTCCTAGTAGTCATTACCCTATTCCGCAGTCCGAACTCTATACTCTCCATAATCTAACCTGTCCCTGTCTAACTTATATACATAGAAGTACTATTGTCCATATTGTACATGTTCCTCTGTAAAATTTTGACATAGGCTGTATTAGCCCGAATAAATTAAAGGGTCTTCAGCCGGTAACTACTCAACATGTTTCGGAGCCTTTTACCCGTACATGTCTCTCTGAGTAGCGGCTCCTTGTCTAGGCTAAATATTCAGCAAAGACAACCCACATAATAATGAATAAATATGAATGGGGCAATTGATGAATAAGCTAAATACGTGAAGTTTTGCTTGTAAATGCAGAGCTTCATATCAAAGAAGAATACCTGTCAAACAAACCATAATTACCAAATTTGCATTGTACAGGTTCAGATAAGAACAATTTGACTTACCCCCGAACCAATATGTACCCTTTCTAGCTGGACAGCTTATCCTAGTTAAACCACCCACCAATGTTTAACTGAAGTGGAAACAAGCTGGGGCATTTTTTTCAGTCCCAGTGATTGTAAAATAAACAGTTGCAGCTAGACCACCTGTATAAACCAAGGGAAATCCTAACAAGGACTGCAACAATGTACATCCTGCACCAGAGATGTAAAACAAACTCCATGATGACACCTACTCCTCAAACAATTAAGCTCTATTTAACTGCCAACCCTGAGTCAATGTGTCAACTTAATGTGTCAGGTTTGTGACATTTGAGAAAATACTGTCAATTTTGAGTAATTTTTTCATATTGAGTAAATGTGCATTTAGGCATATCAGAAAAGAATGAAAGTCATTAGCATTTATACCAAAAACATGCTATCAAAACAATTTTTCTTAACAGGATTTTAAGTGCAATTAGGCAAACATGTAACTGTTGTAGGCCGCTTCTTGCTAACTGTAGCCCCTGGGGGTTTACCTAACAGAAAACATGTAAGCCTAAAATGTCTGATAGTGAATATTAAAACAGGAAGATGCCAAAAGATAAAGTTAAGTAGCAAAACAGACAAGTCTAAAAACTGTAAATTATCGTGGCCAAACTCTCTAATAATCTTTGGATATTAACAGTAGAATTATAGGGCAAGTCAGAAAAGAATGAAAGTCTTCTGTATTTATGTCAAGAGAATGCAATGAAAATATAACCAGATATCAAGTACAATTAGGCAAGCTTGTAACTGTCGTAGGCCGCTGCTTGCTACCTGTAGCCCCTGGAGGTTTATGCAATATAAAACTTCCACATGATACACATCTGTGGTACATTTGGTATCATTCACCTTCTGTACATGTTTTAACATATATTGAGTTTAACGTCATTTTCTTAAGTATCTAACGACCTTGAAAAATAGGTCAAGGTTACACAACATATTACAAAATTTGACCATTGGCCTCACTCATATTTGGTGTAATAAATTTTATACATGTGTTCTTGAAATCCATGATGTTAGTTCCAATAGTTACCGCCAGTGGCACCACACATGTAGTTTACTTACAAATGTATCTGTAATGGTATATGGATGCATAAATACAAGTTTAGATAAAATGACCATAACATTTTTTTTAAATGCATGCAAAGGATTCCCTCTGTGACCTTGAGAAAGTTGGTCAAGGTCATCCATATTCTGCATGATCAATCTTCCATACACATGTATGACAAATGTTCGAGGTGTAGTTGGTATAAGCCTTTTTCTTTCTCAACATGTACAATTTAGTGCCTATAACAATAATGTTTAATGACCTTGAAAAATAGGTCCAGGTCACTCATAATTTTACAAATTTTACTATTGACCTGACATATAATTGGTGTAGTAGGTTTTGCAGTCCCATATTAATTTTTTCACAAAAAAGAATTTGTAACTCCTTTCTGATACCTTTGACAGCAACCCAGCGTGAATCCATGTCCTAGACTTTTGTCTGTATAATATTCTTGTGATGGTATAAGGATGTATATCCGCAAATTCAAATGTATTCCCATAGTGACCTTCAGAAAGCAGGTCAAGGTCACCCATATCATGTAATACTCAACTTCCACATGATATTTTGCTGTACATTTGATGAAATAAGTCTCCCCATTTCTCAAAATAATGAAAATAATAAATTTCACCAAAAATTAACTCCTATTCCCCATTCACCTATGGGTGGTGCTCCTTGTGTTGTTCAGGTTTGACATAATAGCGTCTGGAATATTTCCACTAAATTTCAGAAGGACCCATTGAAAATTAAACACAACAGATTTTTTTTTTTTTAATTTTTGGCCCCTGTATTATGTAATCCGCAATGTGGCACCACCAATAATGAAAGGAACCTTGCTTTTATTCACAGAACCTGTACAGAAATCTCAAGGGGCTAACTTTTAACCCTTGTACTGCTGAACTGTTTTTTAACCTGCGTTTTGGACTGTATAAACACGGGCCCTGCAGCACTAGGGTTAAAGGCCTGTGTACAAACCTCAAATTCCCCTGGGGTGAAGACCTCTTGGCCTGGCTGTTTGAACATTGATTGCACTCAAGCTAATCCCAAGTAGTTGCTAAATAAACTTGGGAGTTCACACCTTTTCTGGTTACTGGTTGTGGGTGGACCATATACCACACAGACCATGCAGACTATGGGCGGTAATTGGGTCAGATACCTGCTGCATACATGTATATGTGCTTGGGTGTGACTGGGAACACGGTCAATGATCTAGTTAGATTACTGTTTTCATAGACAGACAAATCAGATATTTTGATATGGTAGTACTTCAGTAAGTATTCGAGGCAGTCATAAGGTACACACATCCGCAGTGGTAATCTGCTTTCAGCCTTTTACTTTTTCACCTGTTTACACTAAAAACAACATTGACAACAGCATGTAAACAAACTGGTTTATTGCCCTGACAAATACATGAAGCAAGGAGGCCACAAGGGTCTGTATGACCTACATGTAAATGTAGTAACGCCATGGTGAAGTAGAGTCTCTCTCTCTCTCTCTCTCTCTCTCTCTCTCTCTCTCTCTCTCTCTCTCTCTCTCTCTCTCTCTCTCTCTCTCTCTCTCTCTCTCTCTCTCTCTCTCTCTCTCTCTCTCTCTCTCTCTCTCTCTCTCTCTCTCTCTCTCTCTCTCTCTCTCTCTCTCTCTCTCTCTCTCGGGGGGGGGCATAATTTTGCACACAAAGTTCACACTACTATTACTAGATGTATTTAGCAGAGGGTCTGTACAGTCTCGTGGCATATGTAGTGGCTACATCTAGTTGGAAATCAGGTGTCTATATTCAGTACATGTACTTGTATTTACAAGACTTTGTCTTTGCAGTCACTCACTTACATGTATATGACAAAATACAGCAATTCATTCCCATAAATTTACAAGTCCCATGTAAGGCACTCATGCAGGGTTTGGGTACAATCCTCGTACTTGTTTCGGCACACATAATTACAGGCATTATTTCCCTTTGAAGGTTTTGATCTGAATGCTAAATAATACCAACCTAAATAAATTTAGTTTTCCAATTTTGACCACCAGGATCGCACAACGAGATTAAATAGTATTTTGAGGGAAGTGGGACATTACTATCAGCGAGTCATCGACAGCCATATTAAAGTGTATAAACGTGAAGAAAGTGGGGAAGTTTAAAAGAGTGATTTTGATCAAGTTAAAGCTGTACTGTGCCTGAAATATGTCTGTGTACAATTGCAAGGTACCAGGCTATAGCGCTGATATGCGCAAATTGTTAAATCTTCACAAATATCCATGCATGTGTGGGGTTACGTTCCACAGTTTAACAGTTAAGCCTCTGTTGTGGTCACGATAGCGTACACGGTGTCTCCCACTTGGTAACAGCAGACCAGCATAACTATGAGTTCAGACATGCGCACGATTGTCACAATACGGGGACAAAAGGGAGAACTAAGATTCCGTTAAGTTACTAATGGAAATACATATGTGTAGTATAAACTTTGTGTGTAAAATTATGCTTCACTCACCCCCCCCCCCAAAAAAAAAAAAAAAAAAGGACACTGCAAAGACATGTATGTTCATGCCCATATGTGAAATTCTAAATGTGAGTGACTGCAAAACAGATGATTTCGCAACTGGATGACATTACTAATTTTACATGTAGGCTATAGACAGACTATTGTGGTCTCCTTGCATCATATACATATCAGGGAAATAAATCAGTTTATTTACATACATGCTATTGTCAATGTTGTTTTTGCTGTAAATAGGTGAAAAAGTAGAAGGAGGAAAGCAGATTACCACTGAGATGTGTCTGCCATATGACTGCTTCAAATATTTACTAATGTACTACCATATCAAAATATCTGATTTGTTACCACTTATAACCAGCCGTTACTTTCGGACCTGTATCCACCAGCGGGGCAACCTTCTCCACAAAGCTTCATCTTTGACGCAGTGAGGCGCTTGGCACTCAGCCTATTGCTGACCCTGAATTCACTGCCTCTGGGCGACTTCAGTATCTGATACAAAACCCATATTCTGGGGCCTACAACTGGCACATGTAACTGTTTGTCATTGTATTTACATTTTCAGGTTATGCTCACTCTGGAAAAGTCCATTATATGTTGTACATTACATTCATTTGACAAATTAATCTTCCCTTAACACTAATCACACATATATTTTGGATGCTACCTCTTCAAAATATCTAATCCACTTGGCTGCCATTTTGAAAATTGTCAATTCTGCACCCAATGCCAATGGTTTGTAAATAAGCATTGGGACGATCTTGCCGAGTGAGCGTGGAAAGGAAGTTATAATATATGAAACCAAAAGTACATATTTTGCAAATATTTCAGAGCATCAATAATGATATGATATATGCTGTGGCCGTGATTCACTTTCACCATGTGGGATTCACCCCCCACCCCCCCCAGCCTCGTAAATAGGAGGAGGGGGGGGGGTCCACAGGACCAGTGGTGGGGTAGAAAAATATATGTAATAGGCTTATGTATAAGAAGTAGTCATCCAGGTCAGCTTAGCCCAAGGTTTCGAAAGCCACACAGCCGGGGCCTGCCTCCCCCTCCCATCCAAGTAGAATGGGAGGGGGGGGCCTGGCCCCTACCATGTGCTGACAGCCCCCCTCCCATCCTCATAAAATGAGAGAGGGGGGCCTAATCCCCTCCATGTAGTGTAGAATTATTGTCTGCACATAACACATCTACGTAGGCAGTCTATGCCATTCCATTGTCTCAATAATCCCTTAAATTTGTGCACACTCGGACAAATTCTCATATTCATGGATAGATTGTTCCAAATCTTTGGAGCCATATACCTGAAATGTTCAGTGCATTCTATGCATGTTTGGTTGTCCTTACACTGGGTTGTGATCGAGTTTTTGGGCCTGAACGCAAAAACGGTCAGCAGTCTCACCTACTGATGTAAGATCTTGTAAATAAGTTGGTTCAATACTGGCGTTCCGAGTTATGGATTTTTTTTAACACCAGGCTTCGCATGGTAGATTTTTTCCCTGGGGGCTATTTGCTGGCTGTAATAAAAGCTTCATGGGTAGAGCTGTAGTCATCATCTTAGGGATCTCTCCCGTGCTCTTTCCATTTTGATGGTACTGGACTTTTTTGCAATGGTGCCAGATAATTGGACAGAAATTGCAAAGACTAATTATGAAACTACTGAAAATTGAAGTTTATGAGTTTAGAGAGCCTCTTGAGGGCCTTTAACCCTTCCCCCCTTGAATTAAAGACTGAGTCAACAGCTTTCCTTGGCATGTGATCGTGATAGGTCTCATGCACATTTCTCAGTCAAATTGTTCTTGATCAGTGTTGAAATTAGTTGAAAACACTGAAGCAGACGGCATTTGACCACCAGCCAGATTCGGCCAGTTTAAGGGGGAAAGGGTTAATTGGCATCCTGCTTTTTTACATACATTTCTTTGACATCAAAGTCAAAATTGAGTTGTTTGTCCAGATTTACGCCAAAAAGTTTTACAACATCACTTGGCTCAATTTTTTTATCCTTAATTTGGAAAGCTTTGATTGTGTTGTTGCCCAAGACAATGGATTGAAATTTGTCTGGGTTCCCTACCATCTGATTGCAAGAAAACCAGTCTATAGCTATTTCGGCTTCACTTTCTAAAATTTCTTTGACAGTTTGGGCATTTTTGTTCCAGGCCGAAAGGGTATTGTCATCTCCATAGTTAACCAGTATTGCATCATTGATGACATGGGTCTGGTCATTTATAAAAATTTTAAACAGCAATGGACCAAGTTTTGATCCTTGGGGGGACACCTTTTTGTAGGGTCAGCCAGGTGCTTTCTAATTGGCCTATTTTGACTTGTTGTTTTCTTTCACTTAAATAAGAGTTCATCATAGATGTGGCTGCCTCACTCACACCATACTCCTTCAGCTTGGCCACAAGGATATTGTGTGGAATGCAACCAAAAAGCCTTGCTTAAGTCCATGAGTAATGCACCCATGGTCTCACTACTTTGCAGAGATTTCTTCCATGTCTCTGTTAGAAACAGGAGTGCATGTTGGCCGATATGGCCTGATCTGAAGGCTGATATATGGTACGATAGGATGTCTTTAAAAAAAAAAAAAAAAAAAAAAACTTTATGCAGCAGCTATGCTTTTTCCCCTGCCCAATTTATTATATAAACCGTCCAGTCGTTCTAATCAACCGTAACGAAATTGCAAGTTAACAGAAAAGCTGGCCAATGTGCCATTATTTTAAAGTAAGGTCAACTCAAACACAGCATTTTATTTCAACTTGTCTGGACAGTTAAACTGGGCTGGGGAAAAAGCATCGTACGGTCTCACCTTGCAATGTTTGCATTTTCAATCCGGATTACTGAAATCAATAACAATGCTAATAACACTATTTGTTTGGTAAAATGCAGCTCCGAATTCGGAAACTGGATTTTCTGATTGTTGAGTTACAGTACAATAGGGAAGATCTGTTCCCAATGCTGACTGTTCGGTTACTGGAATATACACATTGCTGGGGTATGGAATGATGGGATTCGACTGTAAATACAAAAATTATCTTATCTTAATTGATAACATGGCGATGATCTTTTTTAAAATTTGTTACTAAATTTGCTAATTTCCATCAGATTTTTGTACAATCTGAGGGAAAATAGCCAAATCAGTACAATAATGACTAAAATGTTGTGATTTCGTCAACCATACAAAAAGGCTAGATTTTCCACTCAAAAATCCCCAGAATGCACCATTTTGCATGCTCAAATTTTAATTTTGGGGGAGGGGGAGGAATCCCCCCCCCCCCCCCCCCGGCACTTGCTTTGGCCCTTTGAGCCACATATGTCTCATGTGGGCCTCTGAAAAAAACAAATACATGTATGTACTTTTTTGGACCACTTGGGGCTCTGAGTTTCTAGCACTGGCCTGGATTAATCAATACTCATTAGGGAAGGGCAGCTTGGAAGTACCCTTTTTTTCAATTAATTTTAGGGTTGGGCCTTTTTAGTAGGGTCTGTCAGGCAACCGGAACCACACATATTTTTTGGTTAGGCCTTAGGTAACTTGGACATTTGTTGAAACATGTTTAAAATGGATGTTCTTTCCCCTTTTACACATTACCTCTTAGCCACAAGCACTTCTCTTTCTACAAAAACACTAAATCACTGACCATGCAGGCTTCTGCAATTTTTCCAGAATCACTTGTTCATTGGACAAGTGAATCTGAAGTTTCACTTATCCCTCCATGGACCTACTATCAGATAGTAGGTCCATGGTCCTTCTAACATAGATCATGCATTACAAAAGATAAAATCACGGGGGATAGGCTTGTCTCAATCAATACTGAATAATTGTCCATCCTATATGCAAATATTTCTGGAAACAGTTTTAGAAATTACAAATTATATACGTTTACTTGAAAAGGACCTCAGCTTGCCAATGGTTGTTGACACCTTCGGTGATTCCCCATGCTACACCTTCAGCCCAGCCCCATGCTACACTTGCTAACTTGTTCCCATTTCCCACTGGCTCAGTCAGTATTCCGGGCAATTGGGCTTTAATAAATCATTATTTACGATCGAAAATTTGGTTGTCCACTGGACAAATGATGTTCAAAAGTCACTTGCCCGACCTAGATATCCACTTGTCCGGGAACAACAGGATCATAGGAATTGTAGAAGCCAGCCATGTTCCCAGTCACAGGCAAGCACATATACATGTATACAGCAGGTATCTGACCCAATTACTGCCCATACTCTGCATGTCCTGTGTGGTATATGGTCCACCCACAACCAGTAGCCAGCAAAGGTGTGAACTCCCAAGTTTATTTAGCAACTACTTAGGATTAGCTTGAGTGCAATCAATGTCCACACAACCAGGCCAAGAGGCCTTCCCCCCCCCCCCCCCCCGGGAATATAACGTTTGTGCACAGGCCCTTGAAATTAAATTGTAGACGCTATTGTGTTGACAAACAACTGTTTTTGGATGGATAGAAAGACAGAAGGATGGACACACAAGTGATTATATGCTCTGCAATCTATGGTCAGAAGAGCTAATGATCATGCAGTATTCACCCCCAAATCAACGAAGCTTGAAATATCAATTTAGTGGTGCTTATCATGCTTTATGCAACTGCTATGTAACAAACAAAGTTCCTGTGATCCATAAATTAATTACATGTACTTGGAACTCTGGATATATATCCTTGTTCCCCGCCCAATGGTCATACATGTGCCCTGTTTCCCTCATCTACGAACACCATCAGACTTTGTGGCTTTCTTTGCTAGCTACAGTGGCGACTTTTGAACTGTCAGGGCAGTCTCCACAGTGCGAAACATTATGTTTTGTGGACAAATTCCACCTTGACCTGTCATGCCCGTTTTAGCTGTATGAAATCACTTCTTCCAGACAACAGGATCACGCAGGAATTTTTGCATCCTGCAATATACATGTATGCATCAATGTTATGTTTTTTGTGACAAACTGTTTTAGTTTACACATGAAGAAACAGACTGTGCTTTTGGTATCGTATTTTCCCCAAAAATTTGCAAATAAAAAAAAAGGAGCCAGTATGTTAACTCTTATACGTGTCGGCAAATTTTTAAGCACAAGTTACCTGCGTCAACACAAACATTTTTTTCTGATTCTGATACGATAATGATTTTTTTTCATTGCTGAACACTATTTATTGGCTGTTGTTGCTTCTCTTTACACATAAAGAGAACCTAAATACATGGCCACTGTAATATATGTAAATATTTGGCTTAAACCAGGCTCATTTTACTGTAGTTCTAGAAATTTTCGCGCTTGATTTAATTTCGCGCTTTTCGCGCTACCACCCAAAGCGCCAAATTAAAATGTGCGAAAATAAATTGCATTGTATAACACTGAATTGAATGGCATTGGATTGGGCGAAATTAAAATGCGCGAAAATTTTAGTAATTTAAGAAAAATTGAGTTTGCGCGAAATTAAACACGCGCGAAATTTTCTAGAACTATAGTATTTGGTTTTTGTCATAAGCTATTCTCATGAACAGTGGTTCCATGTGTGCAGGTCTCGGAAGCTTAGCTATGTGACAAGATATGACAAACAACTTAC
Source organism: Hermodice carunculata (assembly GCA_964020975.1). Lineage (NCBI taxonomy): Eukaryota > Metazoa > Annelida > Polychaeta > Eunicida > Amphinomidae > Hermodice > Hermodice carunculata. Next base: position 78,763,684 of record OZ026614.1, on the reverse strand, counting down.
TTGGATTTGAGATCATAAGCTCCAGGTCTGTACTCAGACTGTTGTCTGAATCTGAATAAAGCTGCCCCAAATGCAGGCTGATTTCCCTCGGGGACAGATCCTCTAACATCTGCAAAGCTAATTTTTCCCGATGTCTCTCTAACACACGCAAGTATGCTTCTTGTATGTCTTTCTCCCTGACGTTGCTATCCAATCGGTTAATGCTATACACACTGTCATATAAATTACACACATCCGGTGAGTACTGCATGACACCAACAGGCAGGTCGGTCTCCTCCAGTTTAGTAACATAAGGCAATTTACTGACACACAGGTCGTCACTAACATACATCCGTCTATCTGAATCCAAAAATTCAAGTGAAACACTTGTCGCTGTAAGTTTATCACAATCTGAGTTATCATTGTTATCAGCATCGATAAACACGTCATCGTGCTCTTCATTGTCCTGGCTGCCTTTTTCTGTGCTTCCTTTACTTTCGTTGGTTCCATAGCCACTGGAACGAAATCCCTCTCTCCGTTCATGACCACTGTCTGAAAACGTTGATCTTTCCATGGAGGACTTCGCCTCAGTCTCAGGACCAAATCCTTCATCCTGGAAACTGACTCTCTTCCTGGTATGGTACTCCGGGTGTTCTTGTTGGGACCAACTGTTAACAGCCTGGCCACTCCCTGCATCCCTTTGCCATGAATCCTCCAGACTGTCACACATCTCTGGCTGTTCTAGACTTTCCAAACTCCTGTTACAAATTTCTGTGGCTGGGTGGCATGCCTGAACAGTCGGAGAGGAATCGGTGGATGTGGACGTGATTATATCTGGCAGAGGATCTTGGGTGATTGGCCTTTCTGGCTGGTTTCTCCGTGTGGTTGTGACTTGAAGACTACGGTAATCAGCCTGTTCCATACCTCGGTCCAGCGCAAATTCATTGGACCTGGACAACCTGAAAATTTTGCGTAAGGTACCAGCACTTTTCCTTCTCTGTGCAAGGCTTTCATCTGACATTAAGGGATCCATCTTAACTTCTGTCTCTGGGCTTTGTAAAGGTTCGTCACCCACACCGGCCTCAAGACATCTGTCACCTGGTACTTGCGAAGAGTCCTCCGTACTACTTGCCTCTGCTTTTTTCACGCAAGAGCAGTTTTGCTCCTCGCAGGAACACAGTGGCATTTTGTCTTTCTGTCCAAGCCAAGTTGCTCTCTGATCAATTAGACCCAACCTTACAAAAAAGTATCCGTGGCGCAGAGCGTCTGTCAGCTGCTGCTTGTCAACCGAGGTGGGACTCTGTGCCTGCTCATCTATACTGCATGCAAGCTCCTCCTTGGACCCCATGCCTCCAGCTGACCACATGGACACTCTGGTTTCATCGCAAATTTACTGCCACATTGGCCGTGGCATAGCCCCACCTTTACCTTTCCTGATCTGAAATAAAGCCCCAAGAAGAAGGTGAAGAAAATGCACTTTGTTCATTGGTATACATGTGTACTGTATTCCTCCCTATAAATGCACCGGGTGCTTACAAAATTACAGTGTTAGGAGTCTTCAGTTTTGGAAACCTGCTTTGAATATAATATAGGTAAAATATCATGGTAACAAAACATTAACTATAGAATCTTTGGTCTGATTTTTTGATCTGTCAAATACCAAGGAGGTATGAAAATGAGCCCTTATCAGGAGGACTATTGAAAACTCACATGTAAATTGATGGAGTTATTGATGATGTGTTCACTGAGGCATAGCCTTCCGCATCCCCACCCCTGTGACAGACAAAATTTGACCAGCAGCCACTTTTGGTTGGTGTAAGTGGGAACAGATTAAAGCATTGCTGCAGTTTGTGGTGGAGATGTGTGTTAGTGGCACTTGTTTTTGCATTACTAGGAACAGGTACTTTGGTCACTGGCCAACAGGATGCTTTTAAGAGACATGCCCCAGGATCCTGGCAATCCACAGTCTGTCTCAACAATCTGACCAGGACAACACAACCAACACAAGAGTTCAATTTTATGTTGCACAAGATGTCCGACCCTGAAACCAGCAGTAGCATCACTCGCACCACCACTTTATCAGCATATCAGTGCTTATCAATATATACTTGCTTCATGCAGACTCACCCTTCCTCCATAAATTTAGTGGATATGCCAAGATGGGGATATAAGCATCTTGATTACTGATACTCCAGTGTGCTCCAAAAGCCCACACAGCCAGCCACTTCACTGGCATTCTACTTTGTATAAAACTGCCATCTACTTGACTCAAGCTTCTACTGAGAGACATGGGATTCAGCAAAAATTGCTGGCTGTTTCAACAAAAAATAGCTTTTCACTTGTATATTTATGGAGAACTCTGTTGACTAGGCCCGGTATTCATGAAAAACTATTTTGAATTAAATTTCAAAAACCCACATTAACCATTGCTGTTTTCAAACTAAGGTCCAAAATTTTCAGCCTAAGTTTACCCCCCCCCCCTCCTTTTTTTTTTTTTTTGAATGAATGCCACCCTGCATTGTGACACCTTTTATTATGTGTGAAGTGGTTACAGTAACAGCAACTGCAACCCACCATGTACTGGTTAAATTTACAACCATCAGAACATCCACCTCACACCCAACTAGTTAGTGTTCCAGATATATAACACCCAGGAGCAAAAATCATCGACAGTTATTTGTTCCATGTAGAACTCTATATTTATTCTTTATTAACATCCCATATGTAACATCGCCCACTGATAAAAGGCAAACCCTAAAACTGGTTAGTTGGGTAAAATAAATACATTCCATTCCATCAAAGGAGATGCACTGACTTTATTCTCAATGTGTGTTGATTGGAAGTCATACTCCGATTAATTATAATTCTATTTTTTTTCCTAGTGTTGGACTTCCCAACAAGTCGACCTGAGAACCATTCCTAGATTTTTTTCTTTTCATTCTGGACATGATATGTCATAAACTGTGACTCACTGAGTAAACAAAACAATTTTTTTTTCTAGGTATGTTTTTTTATTTGCTCTAGCATTTTTTGTACATGCTCCAAGTCATTATTTATGGTTCCTTCTTAATCTTACAACCATGGAGGAATAAACTAGTTTATTTCTCCACCATAATAATGCCTACCCAGTTTCAGAAAACATGTTTGATTTGTTTTCATCACTGCATTTATGAAACAGATGTCCATATTATGGCTGTCACTCTTCCAGATACCATCACCGTCTGCCATGCTGCCCAGCCAGCACTACCAAAATTCATCTTTTGTACGTCCTATCTGCATCTTTTTGTCATCTGAGACCCACCAAGAACTGAGTTGACCAAAACAAAAGAGGGGGACCTATAATTAAGCTCACAAAAATATTCAGACAGAGAGAAGTGAACTGTTTGGCATCTGTCTACTTCTTAGCGTTAACTTGAAAAGATGAAAAAAAGAGATGAAATCTTGCACCATCGCAAATGGGGAATTTCAACTTATTTTGCACAAAATAAATATGATCATTGTTGACAATGTGTAGACTTGGCCTTGGGCCCTTCTCAAACAAACAAATAAGGTACATTACACATCAAAATCAGCACAGATTACACTACTGAACACTTTTTTCCCACAGATAGAGATTCTGAATTGATCAAACTGAAAGTATAAACCCTGATAAACATTTTCAGGAAACATAACCTTTTTGGATTTAGCTTAGGTGTTCCAAATTAATCCAATGTAATTTCGGGATTTATAAATGATATTAAAATATGTTCGAACAAGAACTTTAAATTTTTAGTGTGTATGATTAGAACGAAGTTCCGTGTTCACCACATGGTATCATACATGCAATCGACACGACATGTACGCCGCATTCCGAAGAACCATGGCATGGGTATGGAGGTAGCATGGAAGAACGTCCGTGCAACACGCCATCAGCGAAAGTGCACAGACTTCAGCAACGTCTAGTGTCTCCCATTAGCATCTGTAACACCAACATCACACACCTCATCTAGAAATATAACTGGCGGACAGGGCAAGACGGATGTCATGTACCTACCATATCAAAGCTAACAAGAACACCGTCACAAGTCACAAATGGCTGCAGCAGTAGGACTTGCTTGGTCCGTCATGTTTTTGCACTCACAGAGGTCATTGGTCGAGGTCATGACCTCTACCAGATGATGATGAATCTGCTGTTGTATCGAACTTGAATGCTCTATTGGAACGATTTTAATATTTTGTGTTCAATTTTCTAATAATGCTTTGTATTTCAAGTGCTTGACTGACTTTAACTGTTTAAATCACGCCAATAAGTCCGAAATTGTAAATAGATTTTTAATTCGAGAGTATTTTTCTGGCTGTTTTAAAAACCGAAACCAAGCAAAATGAAGATTTCACGCTGCACGAAAACGGTGAGCACTGCATGAATAAACCAGTAAACCTACTGCCGTGTGACTTGTCGATCATAACCTGGAAATGGTACTGTAACAAAAAAATGCAGGTTTCTATCAAGTTATGGTGATAATTTTAATCACAGGGCAAGCAACAGACTGCTGCTTGCTCCATTAATTTATATCAGTAAGTAAGGTCTCCATCTCTTCTCCCCTTCTTTCCTGCCCTTTTTATTTTGCTTTTGTGTTAATAGAGAGGATGGGTTAAATTGTGTTCTCAAACTGTGGGAATACTTTGTGAGAAAATGATAGCTATTGTTGTTGTTCTTTCTTTCTTTCTTTCTTTCTTTCTTTCTTTCTTTCTTTCTTTCTTTCTTTTATCTGTTTGTTGTTGTTGTTGTTGTTGTTGTTGTTGTTGTTGTTGTTGTTGTTTATTGTGGTTCGGTGGGGTTTTCTTTGGGGGGGAGGGGGTATTTTTTGTTTTGTTTGTTTGTTATTAAGGGCCCGCCCCATGGGGGGACCCTTTCTGTTTTCAGGTTGTCCGTCCGGATGTCCGTCCAGATGTGTACATTCTAAGTACCGCGATAAGTACAGAATGCCTCCATGTATTTTTCTCAAATTTGGCAATATGTTTACCTTACCTGGCAAGATATACTGATTAGATTTTGGTGCCACCACGCCTTACTTTGAGCAAATGGCAGATCTTTCAGTCAACGCTTGCGTTGAAGGTATGTCTAGTTTTGTTGTAATAAGCAAAGCATTTATATATGGATACAGGCACAATTTAGGCTCATTCTATTAGCCTATGAACTAAAATTGATCCATTTTGGGGGGGGGGTCTAGAATTAGAATTAGAATTAGAATTGGACCACACTGTTGTGTCGCCAATCATGTATTTCAACAAACATCATCGCAAATGCATGTTACCTAAAATGATACGATAGTATTGGTACTGCTCACTTCAGAAATTTTGTCGTGGAATCAATTTTTTCTTTGAAGTGTTTACTCGGCACAGATTGATACAATGACATGTCTCCAAGGAAACATTCCGCTGGGTCACTTTTTTTTCTTGACTGACCAGCTTGAGGAAAAAAGAAAAAAAGCAAAAGACAAAAACAAACAAAAAACTCTGACAAAGTATATTCGTTGCTGGTTTTGGATGTTGTAGTTTCAAGTATACACCATTGCACAAACATAATATTTCTTTTTCGGATTGCGTGAACACCTTGTTCAATTTGAATACCATATGAACCACAAGAACATGGCGTACAAACTGATCATAAAAAATTCACTGAGAAAATTAAAAATATTAGGTTGTGATTCTATCTACTTTTCATGTTCAATCGTAATTGTCTGCGACAAGCCTTTTTTGTACTATGTTCTTAAGTTCTAATGAACAGCGCGTTTGCTCAAACTGTATTCATGTATGTATTCTGTAATTTGTGTGCAAATGTAATGTTTAAAAAAAATGAAAGCAAACAAAATGATAATCTTCACAGTGCACTTGGTCAGTGCTGCGATGATGAGACAATGCAACAATCTTATGTCTGTTGTGGTTCTGACAGATCATCATATATCAGCTCGAAACAAAGTTGACTTGTTATATTCACAAAAGTTGAATAAATTACTTCTGATTGGATACACAAAGATAAAAGAACCTCGAAATAATAATAATAATAATAATAATAATAATAATAACAACAACAACAACAATAATAATAATAATGATAATAATGATGATGATGATGATGATGATGATGATGATGATGATGATGATGATGATGATGATGATGATGATGATGATGATGATGATGATGATGATGATAATAATAATAATAATTGAACATCTTTATACTGGATAGCCTGTTCAGCCAATGGCTGTTCTTCCACAGGGTCCAGTAGGCAAGATCTTAGCCCAATTATCCCAAACTTAATGTAGGAGGAAACCAGAGAAATAACAGGTTACTAATTTTTTTTATATGAATTTTGTCTATGCGATTTCGGGGACTTTTTGTGAAATATATACACACTAAATGCTCTAAACGTACACTTTTATTCAACGTTGACACAGGGCTCATTTATAGTTACACTTTCACCAGAATGTGCTTTGATTTGTTTGCAACAACTTTTTTTTTTACCCGAAAACTGTCAGTTTGGCCCTTTTTTTAATTTCAATGAGGCGAAAAGGTGTCACTCTGTCAATACAAATTTCTCTCAGTGAATCTGTTTGGCAGATACTAAAGTAATTATGCCTGGATGCCAACCCAGACATATTGTTTTCGTAGTTCTTTAATCTTTCGTTGTTTCTTGATACCTTTCCGCCACATTTTTGTGACGCAGTTTTCTCAGCCATTATACAAGTTACAATATTGAAATTTTACACAGTGCGAGATCCATAGCTGAAATTGTGCACCTGGTGTAGATTTATTGATATGTTATAAATTATTAAAGTTATGGGTAAAAAAGAAAAAAATCCTATTCAGCTATTGGCTGAAAACCTATGGTAGTTGTACTAGCCAATCATATTGCATCAATTGACAATGCACCTGTTGCTTAATTACTCTACTACTACTGTTCAGCAAATTGTTCCTGATGGCCCATGATTGATGATGTCACGAAACAGTATATCAGAGGGGTTTCAAAACAGGCTCCAATTGGCACCCAGACAGATTTGCTTGCAAATCCATCCATTCTAGTTTACTGTAATGATTTGATATTATTATTATCATCATCATCATGAGGCTTAACGGAAAGGATTTGCATCAGCCCAATGTTTGCATAAAACATGTCTGTATATGCAGGTCAAGTTATTTCAGATTAACACTGAATGACTACTCTTGACGGTGTAAGCAGATGTAATGTGGCAGCACATTTATTTTGTCTTCTTTACCCTGGGGCCTTTAGTGTGCGAAGCATTCTAAATGAGTGTACGGAAAGTCTGAAAAAAAAATGAGAGAGAGAGAGAGAGAGAGAGAGAGAGAGAGAGAGAGAGAGAGAGAGAGAGAGAGAGAGAGAGAGAGAGAGAGAGAGAGAGAGAGAGAGAGAGAGAGAGAGAGAGAGAGAGAGAGAGAGAGAGAGAGAGAGAGAGAGAGAGAGAGAGAGAGAAACTGGGGCCTGGGATGAGGTGGGTTGGGTTGGATGAAACTGTATTTGATCACATTAAAAAAATATATGGACGCAAAAATTCATATGGTCACGATGATAATAATAAAAACAACAACAATACAGTACAGGTAAACTGAGGACAAATGCTCAAACATTTTTTAAAATCACAGTTCACAGTCTTATAAACCGATTTGTACAATGAGTTCAACATTAAAGCAACTAAATGCATGCAGAAACTTGATTACAGATGCCTATTTGCAGACAATAAACCCAATCCGGCATATGCTGGTTTGTTCGGTTTCCGTTTTTTACCAAGATCGCGTCTGTCTGTGCGTCCATCAGGCCGGCGAAGCGCAATTGGGTATTTGTTGGCGTCAGCGATCTTTTTCCCGACCGGATGGGTACTTGTTGCGCATGCGCGTTATAGTGGTTATCATCAAAACTTCCGGGGAGATTGTTGGCGTGAACGACCTTTTTCCAAGTTCACGTTTTCGATCATTATTACAGATTTTGGTGTTTGCTTATGGTAATATTCAGTGGCGGTTATCTGAAATATAGTTATCTTCGTTGCTACAGCCATAAAAATTGGCGTTTGGAGGTCCAATTAACGGTATTTCTATGGACTGCATGATGGACAGATTGACCCGTGGTTTCGGTAACGACGACTTTTTTCCATACGATCATGGGTACCAATAATACTAATGATTTACTCTCTCTTTGGCTTTTTCAGTTCTTAATTTCGAAAAAAGTGTATGCCAAATAATGTAATCTACGGTTATAAGTCGCAAAGGTGGAAGATTAGGGCCCAGTTAAGTTGTTTCTCCGGGTTCGAATGTTGACGACTCGACCCGTGGTTTCGGTAACGACGACTTTTTTCCATACGATCATGGGTACCAATAATACTAATGATTTGATCTTTCTTTGGCTTTTTCAGTTCTTAATTTCGAAAATAGTGTATGCCAAATAATGTAATCTACGGTTATAACTCGCAAAGATGGAAAATTTGGGCCCAGTTAAGTTGTTCTCCAGGTTCGAATGTTGACGACTTTTTTCCATTGCTGCAATGACTTTCCCAAAGCAATGGTATTATGGCAAAAAAATCATCAAGATTAAAGTGTTTCAAAATTCAAAGTTACATATTCTTGTATTTTCAGTATCATGTATAATGATGCATAAGATGCCAGACCCTTTTACTTAGTTTTTAATCATGTCAGATAAATCCAAGTTGAAGTTGGCACATGTAAGTGTGAATTAAATCTTATTACATGTATGATACTGAACCAAATTTTTCCTAATGCCAGAAAGTTTCCATTTCAAATGTGTTAATTCATTCATTTTATATCGTGGATTGTGTCAAAGATGAAATTGAATCTAAAAGTATGAATCAATTATTTTCATTAATGGCAATGCAACATGGTTTTGATTTATTCTTCATAGATTGAAGCCTTTATCTCCATGATCAACAGGTGACCAGTACCCTTGTACTGATGAATAATTTAAAAAGTCCATATTATTTTAGCTGAAAATGTAACTGTATTTGGATTCATCTTATATTACAAGAATGTTAACATGTATTTTTAATGCAAACCTGTCACAATGTTAAATTCTGGCTTACATTGAAAAGCATGAAAAGTCAATCAAAATTCTACACACATCAGATTAAATTGTACCATAGAGGTAGATTATGGAAAAGGCTCATGTCACGTTTACTTTCCCTTAAGACCAACAACAAAATAAAGGTGAGACTTATCTGATGAAGCATTTTAATGTATACTTCACTCATGGCAGTTCAGAAATTCATGGACTGACGATTATGTTGTTGATAAATAGTCATTTGAACACACCAAAATCCTGTCTGTTCACACAAAAGTTATGTTAGAGATAATATACTTCATTTAATGTATTAACATACATCCAAATTGTTTGCAATCATTTGGTACATAATTTCCATTTTCCTACTGCCCACCCCCACAACAAAATGATAAGATGAAATAAAGATAGCAAATAATAGTTACAAACTGAGTAAAACTTGTATATATAGACCTACTAACATTAAATAGTGGACATTGAACATGTCGATCAAACAATATTTTGCTGTGTAATTCAAATTAATCAAATTTGATGAAGTCATTTCCTTTTATAAACCAACTGGCACGAAAATGATACAATGTGTTTGTTGCAAAATATGTTCTAAAGTAAACAAATGAACTGCCTTAAACTATAATTTTAATACTATCACAGAATCATTACCATATGTACTACACAAGTACTTCCATATATATTGAGCCTTTGAGTAAAAACAAAACAAAAACAACACAACTAATCTAACCCATTAAATAACTTAGTAACTTGTAAAGATATACATGTATTCTCTTTGGGCAATTGGTACTTGTTGTTCCATCTTTTACCACCAGGGTACAAAATGTTGCCTCATTTGACCACCAGGTGAGATGGTTCTACAGTTCACCACCAGGTTTTCAACCAGGTGAGTTGTTTTTAAATTTAACCACCAGATGATACTTGTATATTGTAGTTGTCCACCAGAGAAATCATTATCAGCCCACAAGGGTTTATTATTTAAGTTTTTGCATTTAATCTGTGTGCATACATGCCTTTAAATCCAGATGATTTGTTTTTTCGTTTCTTCTTTGATTTATTAAATTTGATCCAATGAATGATGCAAAATGCTGCAACAAAAACCTAAGAACTAAAAAAAACAAGTAAATGAACAGTCTTATACACTAATTCTGATAGTAGGAAAGAATCATGGCCAAATAAACACAGAAGTAATTCCGTATATATTAAACATTTCTTTTGTTATGGTTGTATATTTCAACATGCATGTTAGTCATATTAAAGGGAAACTTAAACTGAAAAAAGGGTCCAAATAATTGCTGAGAGGTGTTTGTATTACATGTAATAATTGAAATGTATCATTGAATTAAGCTAAGTACTGTGCAGAGGCTCATTTTGCATATATATTAATAAAAGATGTTAAACAGGACCAAATTTGCTCCATGGCAAATGGCTGAACATTTTTATGCACAGAAAAAAAGCACACTCTATGAAGGCCTTTACTCCCTCTCCCTGCTTTTGACTGTGTTTTAATGGGAAAATGTTGACATTGTTGAATGGCCCTTAACATATATTTGGGATGAAGTTTTTAGTTTCTGCTCATCCAATGTTTGCTTGTAATGGTATCTTGATAATGTCTGCCTGTCATCATGGGCCTTTTTCAATTCAATTCAATTCAATTCAGACAAATACACAATATTCATGTGGTGTATCAGTAACATCTATATCAGAGATACACAAAGTTATCCCATAATAGCTACAAAAGACTAATGACTGAGAAATTACAAAAACACAAAAATTCCTCCTTTGTGATCATCATATTAGCCCCTAAAATAGTGCTAAAAAAGGAAAAAAAAGCACGCTGAAAATATTAACAGGCCAAGAACATGGCCTCATCCCACGCCATGCACACATGGATGACCCAGTTCCTTTTTCCTTTTTATTTTTGTTTGTTTATTTATTTATTTACTTACTTACATACTTGCCTTGCACAATGGACATATGACATGCTGGGATATTCTTTATTTACCAATATACTGTCCATGAGTACCATATCTTCTGTATTTGATATGGCAGGTTGTTAAGTTAAAATCAGTGGCAAAAATCAGTGGCAGTATTAGTCTGTATTATTAATGAAGACTTGTTTCATATTGTAAAAACACAGTGCTTCTCTGGATGTTGATAATATACTGTATAATTGGGATATGTGCAAGGTGTAATGTATATCAACTCAGCTACATTGAGAAATTGAGTGCACTGTACATTGTAACAAAATAATATCTACATTAGACAGTGTGATTACCATATCCAAACCGTAGTCCTAATGAAACAAATCCAAGTCAATTCCGACCAAAGGCAATGTTCCTTGGTATGTATAGCTGAAACATATATAGTTCGTATTTACCCAAAAGAGACCAAAACGTAAGTGCAAAGGTCCATAGGGGGGAAAAAAACCTTATCTAGTTTTCACATGACAGAATGCAAAAAGTTTTGTTTGAAATTATAGGCCTATTTCAGTAAATTGGCTTGAACAGTTATATCATTCATGCACATACAGGACCATACAATTTATGAAAAGGGACCAAAATTTGCATCACATCAAAGAATTTGTAAGCGGAGGTTCTTAACTTGTTGAAAATGTCTATAAAATTCAGTATTTAAAAAGGTACTACTTGCAACCACCATCTCAACAATGATCATCATCTATATAAGTCCACACACTGACACCAACACCAACATCAATCCATCAGAAAAGCCCTCTAGGCCTAAAATGACCATCAATAAGAATCTAAACAACATCATTATATAATTCGATGTGTTTTAGGCATGTAGTTAAAGATATGATGTTGTTTTAAAAGAGATAAACTAAGAGTATTTCAAAAAGGAAAGTGTTTGAATTTCCAAATATAGTAAGTACATTGGTTCAAATGTTAAACATCAGCCAGAAGCAAGTGACATTAGGCTTCAAATCATTAAAACGTAGTCAAAAATGCATTACAATAGTCAAAATTTGTAAGGATAGCAGTCACATTTCAAGTTGGTTTCCAAAAGTATTTTTGAAAGGACATTTAAATGTTCAAGATTGAAATGTTCCTAAAGGTAACTGTAAGTATAACTGTTTTCCTGTAACAGTTTTAAATTTTTTCATTTATAATAAGACGTAGTTCAACTTGTCAGTCAGTTGATTTAGATGTTAATTATTTATACAAAAGAGAGACAGAGAAAGAGTACATTAAACACTTTGAGCCAACTTGACATGACCTTCATAATAACAAACTATATTCATCAGACAATTATAAAAAACAACATCAGTTTCACTACACTTGGAACACTTACTGCACTGCAATATGTGCAGAAAATGCCTGAATGTTCAAATTGTTACCAAATATATAAGGGTTCCATGAAAAGAGAAGTGGATAACAGTTTTCACAGATATGTGTGATTTTTTGAGAAATGCATAGTGTGTTTGCTCTTTTGATTGGAGGATTTGTATATTATACAGAGATGTATAACATTCAATAGTCATTCCAGTGACATTTCCATGAGACCCTAAGAGACAGATGAGAATTAAAAAGGCAATACCTGAGACTACATGTAGGAAATATTTCCTAGTCTAAGTCAATACCAAATCAGAAACAGAAAAATTGGTAGAAATTTCCACTAATTTCAGGGATTGTCCCTAATGATGAGGGGTATTTGGTATCTCAGTTTATTTCTTTGTTTTTTCTTTCTTTTTTTTTTTTTTCTTCTTTTTTAATTTTTACTTTTTTAAAGCCACAGGATTTTGAAAATGAGTAAACCTCTTAATCTCCCATTCAATAGTTATTTGTGTTGGTGGGCAAAACCCAAGCTGTTAGTTTCACACCGCCTTTGTGTGGTTCTGTAAGCTAAGCTCCCACTGCATGGCTGAGCAGGAAGTGTCAGGCTTGCTGCTCAGGTGTCAGTCTAGCCACTCAGACTCTGCCAAAGTCTCTTGCTAGGTATTGCATTGTTGTGCATAAGGTATACAGTACTGTTTTAACACATTTTTATGACCCTCAAACACAGCTTTTTTTTGTGTGTGTTTTGGAGGGGGGGGGGGGGGGCATCAGACTAAATTAGCTAATGAGAATTTTTGCAGATATTGGTACTCAAACTGAAGATTTTTTTTTTATGAATCCATACTTGAAATACTTTGGTAAGTATAAATATCCAAAACTTGAACTGCAAAGCGTCTCTGCATTGTCTAATCACCCCAAAATGGTTTGCATTCATTGTGACAGTTGCAGTATAAGCATGGAACACATATTAATCTCTTGCTTGTGATCAGGTCAGTTGCAGATTTAGGGGGGGGGGGAACCAGGAGCGTGCGCCCCCCCCCGGGCCCCTAAAAAACAAAACAGACATCATATCTCTTGCAGTGGTACCCTGTATAAGGCCCCTCTGGTGAGAGGCCACTCCTCTTGAAAAGTCACCATTCTTATGCAGAAAGAATAACATTTTATGTTATTTATACATACATATATATATATATATATATATATATTCCCCCTCTAGAAGGGGCCACCCCTCTTATAAGGCCACTTTTAGAGGAGCCGCTGTATTTTATTGACAGAAAAAAAGCAGTTTATGCCCCCTTAAATGCATATATACCCTGGAGCTTCAGAGGGCTCTCTCCACCCCACCCCCCCACCCCCACAAGTTGTCCTTAGTGAAGGCCAGACTCCGACAACATATGAGTCGCTTTGACCCCATTCAAAAGGGCATGGGGCCACTCACTCAAATTTTATTGTTAACTTGAGAACTATTTGACCATAACCCTTGATGTTGCACATGTTGGTTGTCTGAGGAAAGGGCAGGCTTACACAATATGTGGGTGACCATGACCTCATTCCAAATGTAACAGTGCCGCTTAATATGTGAATTTTACTTTCACATGATAAGTGGAGAATTATTTGCACCATGACTTTGATCTCGTTAATCAAGTGACTCAAGTCTTGTTACAGCACATATTTAGTTGTGGTGCTCTAGCTGCCTGTCAGCTGGGCACAGGCCCATCATGGTCCTCTGTTTTTTTTCCCCCCATTCTTAGGCTGCAGAAGATACAGATAAGCCGATTATGATAATTGGACCATCCCTACATGCCAACATGTGTAGACTTGGTAACAGTCCTTGTTACGAACTTACTCAGCTTATGGGTATATAGGCTCCTTGCATAGTAAAGATAAGAAAAGGAGAGAAAAAATATTTCGTATACATACAAGCTAATTCCTAACAAATAGGGGTCATACAAATATAAACATTTTCTCAGAAAAGGAGGGTCACAGTTGTACATTTTCTTATTCAGGCATATAACCTGTCTTTCTGAAAATCTCCAGGTGATTTCTGCCAGTCAACTGACATAGGTTCTCCAGAAGTAGTCAAGTGTATCACTTCTTTGTATTATCATTCCCATACTATAGCACCCCCAAGGGAAAAAAAATAAACAAGAATAAAATACAAACAGTAGGGCTGGACAAACATTTGTCATTAGGTAGTGTTAACACAATCATTTGAATGTGGTACTTTAGGGTTTTGGGAGACATGATGCTGATCCAGTCTGTAAAATTGAAATATATACATACACATGTAGCTCACATTTATTTTAATATTCCATTTTCAGGCAGTTGACGTTGTGGTACATGTTGAAACAAACAACGCCCCTCTTGATTACCCTGAGGTCATTCTACAGAAAATGCAACAGCTGGTCCGGGATATACATTCTGTCCGTCCAGGGTACATTGTTGCTACATCATTACATGGTATAAGGCAAGATATGGGAATCTATGCGTCTGGCCACAGAATTCTGCAACTCTCACTCACATTCAATTTCTAAAAGAAATTTTGTAACTACCATTACAAAGTTTGTTTCGTACACTATATTATAAAGTTATTTGATCTTTTAGTGATTATGTTCATAAACAAGTTTGCCAGTATTTATAGATGTGAATGGTTTATTTCAATACTGACAAATTTTGAATAGTCAGTAATTCTGTAGAGGTGAATGATAGACTATGAAGCATGTAATTCAATGACACATACCAGTAATAAAAGTTTATATAGTGCATTTGTTGGTACATTTTAATTTGTTACATGCACGTTATTTATCAGGACCCACTGGACCTTCAATTCTAGATGTAAGGTACCATTGCTGGGCTGATAGTACCCTCACCAGTTTTGAACCTCTGTGATTTGTTAAATGGTGTTACATTGTGCACTAGTCACCAGATTTTTCATCAAGGTCTTTTTTTTTTTTTTTCTTTTCTTTTGGATTTAAAATCAGAGTATTTGGTAACCTGTCACTTTCTCACATTGAAATTATTCTTCATTCTCAGCAGCCAAGGTAGCAAAAACAAGGTTTTCTACTACTAGGATCCATATCGTATATAAGTGTTTTTAGACAACTACATTAATTTTTGGTTCACTTTGGAATAAAGTTTTCTATTTTTAGCTCAGGTGATTATATCACCTGAGCTGATACCATAGTCTCAAACTCCGTCGTCCATGGTAAACAATTTACATTTTCGACTTCTTCTCCAAAACCACGTACTAGATCTGCTTCAAACTTGGTGGAAATATGCCTTGGGTGCATTTTGGGTACTTGTTGGTAAATGCATTTATTCTGATTTATTCTGATTGTTTACTATGTAAATCAATTGGCCTCTGATACAGATTCATATTTTCAACTTCTCCGACTAAACCGTCAGCCAGATTTACTTTATACTTGGTGGCAATGTTGCTCTAGTGAGTTTCCACAAAAATTTTTCAAATGGTCAACTTATGATTCACCTGAGCACAGGATCAGTCCTGATCCTCTAGTTTATAATTATTTTGTGGTGTGCGATTTGATTCCCCCTCCTTGTGGGGCACACTGGGCAAGCCTTGTAAACAACTACTACACAGCTTGGCAAAGAGAATCATTTCCTTTTTCTAATATGCAAATAATCAATTAGATTCAGCAGCTGGTTATTAAAACAGAAATTGAAAAAGGATGAAATGTCAAATGTTGGTGAATTACCTGTCAGGACCAGTTTATAGACATACTTCATGATAAAAAATATCACAGAGGAGTGAAAGAATTCATTAATACTATATACATGTACATACATGTAAACTGTAGCAATTACCTAATAGAGGTTTTACATATCTACATACATATGTATCATGTTTTGGTCAAATAACAAAATCTTGTGTCTCATGTTATTCCTGTTTCTAAGCAAATGAAAAGTAGAAGTGACTAACAGTACAGAAAAGAAGTGACTAACATCTGTGTACTTCATCATTCCAAAGCAAGTGAAAAGTACATCTAGCAAGTGACAGCTAGTACAAGTACATGTACTACATCACCCTGCATCAAAGGAAAATTAGAAGGGACTGACCATACATGTACCACATCACCCTGTGTCAAGGGAAAATTAGAAGTGACTGACAGTACAAGTACATGTACTTCATCACTTAAGCAAATGAAAAGAAGTGACTGACAGTACAAGTACATGTACTGCACTATCCTGTTTTGAAGTAACAGAAAAGTTTAAGAAGCTAAGCCTAAGAGTACAAGTACATCTACTTATTACCCTGCAGTAAAGTATAAATGGAACTGACTGGCAGTACAAGTACCTGTAACATTATGTATATCGTCATTGTAGGGAAACGAAAAGTACAAGTGACTGACAGTATATTGTGGCAATTGTAGCTTTACAATATACGTATTATGGATGTTTATTGTGGTGTTTTTGGTACTATTTATGTATTACATGTAGTTTATATGTAGTATCAACATTGAATTGTATTTTTTTTAAATAAAACATGTCAAAGCTACAGCAATCCATATTACAGTATTGTATTGTATTTCTTCTCTTCTTGTACATATGTATTATGTATGATATCACTATGCATCACTGAACAAAATAGGTACAAGAACATGAACATCTTTGCAGAGATGTTATGTGTACATAACATACATGTATTTATGTATGTTATCTTTAACCGTCATTGAACAAAATAGAAGGTACGTGTATAAGTACATGCACTCAACAACCTAGCCCATAAATGCAGCTGAACTGATGTAAAGTTGAAGTAAATATGTAAGAATAGAGCAAAATTGGTCACAATGTCTATTAACAAGGAAAAGTGGAAGGCAAGAGCAAATTGTACAAATACACAAGCTTCATCAAAGTGTATGAAAGGAAAAATAGGACTGACTGATGGTGTAAGTATATGAACAGCATCAAACTGTAACAAAGGGAAAACAGTACAAGTATATGTACTTCACCAAAGTTTAGGAAAGGAAAAAAGCTGATGGTACAAGTATATGTGCATCAACAAATTGTAACAAAGGAGAAACAACACTGACTGTACAAGTACATGTACTTCAGCATCTGTTTTAGAATATAAATTAAAATACCACTGTAACTGATAGCTTTACAAGTTCATGTACTTCATCAGCTTGTACGTTAGAAAGTTAAAATGGAAGTACATCATTCTGTAAACAGGAGGAAGGAAAATTAAATGAAAGTAGATGTATGTTATGAGGGAAGATTGAAAAAATAGTTAAAACAAAACAAGTGAGTATACAAGTATCCCATACTTCTCCCACATTAATTCAATGTGTAATATTGGGAGAGAAGAAACACTGTCACCCATTCCATTTGAACATTGAATTACAAGTACATGTACCTCATCATACACCAGGAAGTAATAATAGAAAAGGATTCATTTACTGATAATACAACTTGTTAGATGTGCTGTCAAGTATTGTAAATGACCCGAAAGTACATGTACATGTACTTCAGGGAAAATTTGAATGCACTAATCTAGTGAAAAGTGTAGAGATAGACTAATTTGTTACTGTTGTTTGGGCAACTATTTAACTCCATGGGATGAATGTAATTAATCATTCTGTAGTTTCATAAAAATGTGATAGGTTCTACTCTATATATAGTGTTTGTGAGTGGGTTCCAATGTCATTTACATGGTTTAATAAAAATAATATGACATAAATGAAAATGTTGGTGTGCTTGTTTTTTTGTCTTACATTGCTCATTTTAAATTAATATAGTACGTGGTTTTGATATTCTCTTACATTTTTTTGTAATTTTTTGCACAAATATACCTCAACTTTTTATTATGGATACCCAGTTCCATTCAATTCAATACGAAAGTTTTTGTTAAGAAACCATGGTCTTTTTTTCATATGTTTTATGCAGTAAGCAAATGCTTGCCTTAAAATAACAATAGTATGTGTAGTGATTTCATTTAACTATTCATTTTTAGATTTAACTTCAATTACACCTCTGAAAATTTAGTTGGGCTAAATATTATATATTGCAAATCACCCCATGGGTAAACTGTAACTTGCATACAACATTTGTTTGATATGAAACGAATGCAACATGGAGAATTGGAATCTGTATGGATCATAGGTTTCAATATGTGGCAACAATATGTGTAGTAGTCCTCTGTGGACTAAAGCGTTGACAAAATAAAAGTACCATGATGATGATGATGATACACATGCGCCGGTATTGGTATTTTGTTGAATATTCTCCATGAAAACATTAACATGGAACTTAAAGGGAATAACAAGTATAGTTTGAACATAGTCAAAATTTCAGATGTTCACATTTATGTATCTTAACATTCATTCATTTTCATTAGTACATAAATGTGTTGAACTTAATTCATCTCTGAATATATCTGATATCTTCAAACTACTCAGGATTTTAAAATTGGGAATGTCCCATCTTAGCATTATAAAATCTTGTGTTTTTTTCAAGGCATTCTTCTGTATAGTTGACAAATTATACAGTTTGAAATGACATATGACTTATTAAATGTCCCTATAAGGAAGGTCATTTAAATTACACACACACATGCATATATATATATATATCCTTGTATGTCATCAGTGTACCAGTATACATCTTCCCTACCCCTTCAATTTATTTATTTCATCTCAATAATCTAATAATTTGGCTCCATGAAAAAGAAAGAGAAAGAAAGAATGTATGAGAAGAGAAAAAAGAAAGAAAGAAGGGGATAAAGAAAGAAAGGTGGATACATGCATGTAACATATATATGGTTAAACCTGTCAACAAATACATATAACATGTATCAAAAATTCAAAAGGGTGGTAAAATAACTAATTGATCGAGAGTGGCAAAAGGGCAAAGACTTGCTAAAGTACATCCTATAACTGTTAACGTGGTAAAATAACTGATTGAGAGTGGCAAAAGGGCAAAGACTTGCTAAAGTACATCCTATAACTGTTAACGTGGTAAAATAACGCCTTTCATTTGATACGGAAAAAAGTCGCTCAAAAACCCGTTCAATACCAGAAGGGTACAACACAGGGAAAAAAGTCGTTGAAAAAAACCCATTGGAAAACCGGATGGGTACAGTATATGCGCAATGCGCATGCGCGATTGTACCCATCCGGTAGGTTCCAATCTTGGAAAAAGGTCGTTCGTTCCAACAAATACCTTCTTGCCGGCGAAGCGGTGACAACCACGTAATGTCTCAAGCGTGAATGTGGCAGTACCAACAGAAATATGCTGTATTTTTACCGACTTTTATTCCACATTGTTCATTTCATACTGGCAATACGCAGTTTTGTGTTTAATTGCTGGGACGTATGGAAAACGATTATATACTCGTGTGGAGAGTACAGAAAATTAACAACCGTCAAGATCAGAGAAGATTCCAAAACATTGAAAAAGTTACCTATGCACGTGGGATTGGTTGTATTGGAAGATGATATTTCATACACAGACTTGGCAAATATTATAGTGTGGTGCATGGCGATCGGTATCTCCTATATCAGTGTATATGACAGGGCAGGTAGGAGACCAGAATGCATCTACCACAAAAATGAACTGTATTATCCATGATACATTACATATTCACTAGGGGCAGGCAAACATCGTATTCGTGAAATACCCAGACATGATGGATTATGATGCAACCCACAATGTGGGCCACATTATAAGCAGACCCAAAATTATACTGGTCTCCCAAGCTGGTGATTGTCCATTTTCTGTCACAGATTTTCAGGTCATGAAAGCCGTTGGTCATATTATCCACAGGGACAACCAGCAGAATGGTTTTCATCATATTCTGTCTGGTCAATACGAACCCATTTATACTGACCAGCAAAGTCACTGTCCACTGAAAATACTGAGTATGGTTAGAAGGGAACAAACAAAAATCGGGCCCCCTCCCCAAGCTGTTTTCCTGTTTTAAACACCATCTGCTGCCAGAGGCATATAATCTATATGCCAAACGATTCGTCACAATCAACTCTCTCGATCCCTGTCTAATATTGAGTGGCTGAGCATATTTTAGCCCACTTGGGCCACTTTGTTCCTCTCAAAGAGTCTTGATTCCAAATGAGCCACTCTTTGTTGATCGGAAGTGACCCTCTGAGTACAGACTCAAATTTCTCCTTCACTTTAATTGGCCACCGGTGAATAAATTAGCATTTTCGTTTACTTTATTTTATTACACATGTGTGCACAATTTAGCGATTAAAGTAAACTGGTTAGTAAATGAAAATACAAATTTATTCACTGGCGGCCGGTCAGAACAAAGGAGAAATTTGAGTCCGTACGCAGGGGTCACTTCCGTTCAATGAAGCGTGGCTCATTTGGAATTGAGATGCTTTGCGAGGAATAAAGTGGTCTAAAATACGTCCGACAACTCAATTTTTAGGCAGAGATCAAGAGAGTGGATTGTAACGACTCTTTTGGTATATAGATTATATGCGCCCGACAGCAGAAGGCGTTTAAAACAGGAAAAAAGCGGGGGGGGGGGGGGGCGGGGGCACCAATTTTTGTTTGTTCCCTTTTCTGCTGGTTGCCCCTGTGATATTATCAAAGTCTGAACACTCAAATCACTTGTTTGTTCACGATAGATGTCTGACTTGAAGGCATACTTGAATTAAAGCGGAATGTCTTGCTACATGTATGTGTTTTGATATACATTAGGGTATGAAATCTTCATTGTTAGCTTTGCTGATGCATAACCCCTTTTGTGGATAGCCTTCCACATGTGTATTTGGTGTGAAAGTGACATAAGGAGCAAAATGCAAAAGTCTTGTGACCACTCTAGCATCCTTAATTTTCAGTGGACCTTCATCATGATGAAATTAAGTGGATTGTGGAAGAGGTTAAAATACCATTTTCTAGATGCCACCTGTACTTTGACAGAAAGTATGAGCCAAAATATCAAAATATATTAAAAGATATAATATTCAAATCTCAAAAAGTTATTGAATTAAAACATTCCAAACTTATGTTATATACAGATCATGACCAGTGCTAAGATGTTATATATAAATCTGTGACAGTGTCGTATGTTGTTAGGTCCCCAAGCCTGGAAAGTTGAAAGTGTTGATTTGGTAATGGTAGGTTGTAGCTTGGACATGAGTGGAAAGAAGAATCGAGTCTCCAAATCAAAATGTGACCTAGGTGTGTACATTGTACAAAAAAAACTCTACTTGATGACCTACTATGGGGGTCACCATGACCTACTATGGGGGTCACCATGACCCACTTATGGACTTTTGCACTTGGCCAATTTTATTCTTCTTCGATAACTCAAATAGTTTTAACCAGATTCATACAAATGAACCATGTATAGAGAACTGGCTGTGGGGCACACGTTTTGAATGGAATGATTATTTAGTCCAAGTCAAAGGTCAAGTTGGAGTAGAAGGGTCAGAATGTCAAAATCTGGTGAACGTTCTACCATCTGTAATTTTCACCGGATCATCATGAATTTTGTGGGATTGTGGAGAAGGTTAAAATCTCGATGATGATAGTAGTTGTGCAGCATCTATATTTTGACAGAAATTACAAGCCAAAACGTGTTCAAATAGATACAATTTTGAGTTTTGAAAAATAATTAAACTGACCAGACCATAATTGTTCGATGATATTGATTATGGCCTGCACAAATATATTATGTAATATGGATGACCATCACCTTTTTAACCCGGGTTTCTGGCACTGGAAAGTTAAAAAGAGGTGACTTGCCAATAATGTCCACAGTTTTCCAGTTATCCCCATATAAGTTTCAGGACTTAACCAAGGGTATGAAAATGTTAGTCTAATTCAGTATTGGTGATGCCACCTACATGTACACTATTATGTAATATATGGGTAAAATGTGAAAATTATATAAAGAGTTTGTACAGCATCTTTAATTTTTGGGGGATTTTCATGAAACATAGTGGGATTGTTGAGAAAGTAAAAATTAAGAGCTAGAAAGTAACATTTGCTTTTCATAGCATAAGCAAACCTGTCTGGATGCCTTTGAAATTATAAAAAATTGAAATGGTGCAACATGTCTTCATGTAACATACCTCATTGGAAACCATTCATGGGCTGCCTATACATGGGAATTTAAGTTAAACTATGGATGACATTTTAATTCATGTTACATCTACATTACTGTCAAAGAAGATATTCTTTTTACATCATTATTTCCCAAATAGGTCAGCAGAGCACTAGGTCCATGATCTTGTTGGTGCTTGCTTTCACAATGTTTCAAGATGTCTTTATGGTCACACAGAAACAAAAAAAAATACTGCTACAAATGACACATCGATTGATATTGATTTTATCATAAGTTTATGCTTCTGACATGAGATCACTGTTTTCAACGATAACTGCCCAATTGTCAGACTTGCCCAATCTAGATTTTTTTTCAGCTTTTGTGGATGAATTTTTTTATAGCCCACTGTGCACTTATTAAGATGAATATGGTAAATCAGTAGCATGTAATGCATGCTCACACACCTGTATTGACATTGGCATTGTTCTTCAGATCAGCCCTTATAATGTCGTCAAGCAATTCAGTGTGATTACAAGGGTCAGCAGGATATCAGGCCATTGACATTGTCACAGTTATAACCTGGAAGTTGTTGACAGGTCCTGAACTATTTTGGGGGATAGGGGGTGGGGTGAGAGGGTCATTAGACAGGTGGACCCTTGAGGTTGAGAAAAAACATTGGACATTGCTGTGAGGACCTGAGCCTGGTTGCATACAGGAGATGGTCACTTAAGTGACAAGAGCAGGTTGGACTGTATGTCTCAAAATATTTTCAGAAATCACAAAAATTGCTGTATAGCCTATATGTGTGATCAGGTGCTTGATTCTAAGATAATATCTCAGAGATTATTTTAAATATTCTTTGATTTCCTGCAACAAGGGACAAAGTTGCACTGTGTTTCAACTTTCCAAAATGCCACATCTATTTGATTGCAGGCATTTCAGATGAAGCAGCAAAACAAATGCTGAAAGATGGTTAGCCACAAGAGATTATCGGTTAAAGTAGTGTTTGTTTTACCCAAATCTAGCAAACAGTGACAGAAATGTACATCAAGTTCGGAATTTGTTGTACATAGCTGTCCGTTTATCAGCTACAGTAGTACATGTGCTTGCTATCTGAGACTACTCCCACAGCCAGCAAAAAGTGGTCTCGTAATGCTGGGGTCTCCAAAGACAGATGGATTTATTATAGAAAAAGACTATATAGTGTCATAAAAAAGCAGTATTTAAACAGGTAGTAGTCTTTGATGAGAGGTGGCCATTAGAGCTGATACCACTGTGTCAGGAGACCTTAATCGATAATAGTTCATTGACTGCCATGTTGAGTTCAAACAGTTTTCAGTTATTTCATCCATTTATATCAGATGTAGAACTTCATTACTTTGACATATGATCAGTAACATGTCTTTTAACAAAAATTCAGAGACATTTTAAAAAAGGCACGTTTCATTTTGGGCTTTACATTACCCTGACACAATCGTAATGGCAGAAATGAGGTCAGATCACAATTTTCAATCCAACCAAGTGTCCATTTCCTTCTTTTTTTTTCACCTGCTGTATAATAATTAATACAGTGAAACTTGTCTTGAAAGAGCACCCACAGGAATGACCAAATTGTGGTCTCTCGTTGGAGGTATGAAAAACATTGAAGATCTTGAAAAGGTGGTCTGTAAAAGTGGGTGGTCTTTCCAGACAGGGGCCACTGTACTGGTTGTACTTGAACCTGACATGGTGACTCTTTTGGACTTTTGCAGGTATATGCAAGAAAAACGGATCCTTATTAAAAGCTGTTTTACAAAGGCAGCAGTCGTCAATACTTGGCGCAGAGAGTTCAAAGTTTGATGTTCACATTCACCAAGATAGTCCAATTAAGAAGCAGCAAAGAGGTAAGACCACAATGTTCGTAAACCTATTACTCAGTTACTCACAGGGAGATGTCATTTAGCATTGGGATCATATGACACCAGCTGCTTTCACCCTACCCTCCCCCCCCCCCTCCAGGTGCCATGGCTTACCTGAGACCTTCAAGTCAGTGAAATTGAGCTTTTGTTACTTTTTGGATGATGAAGTGCTAATCTGTGTGCCATATACATGTAGTTTCACTGTAACATGTTTACCTCTTTACAAAACTTTTTAAGATGAAAATATGTCCCTGTGTCAGTACAAGCTTTATGGAGTCAACCAGTTAATTGGCTGTTAGTGTTAGATGGGGTCACTAATGGTGATGTCCAGATAACCATTCACAGTCAAAGCCTCACTAGATATGTTTTCACAGGTGAGCAGATTATTTCACAGGTGAGCGGATTTTTTCACAGGTGACTGATTCGAACCACTATATCATGCTGTATTGTTTGTAAGTGTGTAGGTCAAAGTTCAGCTTAACAGGGTTTAAGGGATGAGCAGTTACTCATCCTTCTTAATGTCCTGAGCAGACGTCACTTGTGAGCAATTGAAGTCAGCAAATCTCCTTGGTTATCTCGGATATTGAATATCTCAGAAATTTTTTTTTTACGAGACTTTGTAATTTTGAAAAAACCTCACGTAAAACTGGATGGATGAATCTTTGTGAAATTAATGGCTGTGTAAAGACGAGTATAACTTAGGTAACCATTTTTTGTTTGACAGTATACCAATTTAAAATGTTACTTTTTGAGCTCCAAACTGGAAAAAGTTATCAATATTAATTGCAGATGCTTAAAAATTCAATAACATAAAAACCATTCCTTTTTACCCTTCGGCCTCATAAGGCCGACTGGTATTGTCGTACCTGTCGCCGTCCGTCTGTCCGTCCGTTTGTCCATCCGTCCTTCCCGTGTTTTTACCACCATAACTTCAGAAATTTTTGAGACAGGACTTTCAAATTGCATATGATATTACACTCCTATATGGCCTACTTTGTGTGCAAGCATAGTTGACCTTGACGTAATTCTTAAGGTCACACATTGGTCACATGTGCTAAGCAACGTTACCGCTCTAACTATTGAAAGCCTGCATCTAGCAATCTAAATCTTGCACACAAGAAGTTTCATAGAGTGTTCTAGAAGCCTATTGAAAATTGAGGTCATAGCTTCATATTTGACCTGCTTTTTCAGGTCAAAGGTCCAGTCTACAATGGTGGTATTGCTATAAGTCAGGGAAGTATTTGAGTCAGGTACATGAAATTTTATACACACATGTATCATAACCAAAAAATGTGTCATGAATCAAAAGTAGGTCACTAGGTAAAGTATCTGGGTCACAGTGACCTATTCATTGAAATTTTGTTTACAACTATAACTTCAGAAGCTTTTACTTTCAAATTGCATATGATAGTACACCACTGCAAGCATGATTGACCTTGACCTAATTTTCAAGGTCACGCACGGGTCACAAGTTTGCTGAGTGACATTGTGCATCTAGAAATCTAAATCTTAAAACAAAAGAAGCAACACAGGGTGATCTAGAAGGCTACTGAAAGTCAAGGTTATACCTTTGTATTTGACCTAATGTTTTTGAGGTCAAAGATCAAGTGTACAATAGTAGTATTTGTGTAGGTAACTATACCTGATACTATGGAACAATATTCCTATTCACTTACAGCAAAAGAGATTGAAGGCGGCCGAAGGGTACTGCGTTCTTTGAATGTTTTTTTTTTTTTTTTTTGCCGAAGTCCAATTTTGATAATAATGAGAAACAATTTGACCGAGAATTGTAGATGAGACCTATCAAAATCACATGACCCAGGTCAACAGCTTTCCTTGGCATGGGTTGGGTACTTAGTAACCAACTCATGCCAAGGAAAGCTATTGACTCAGACTTAATGCAAGGGTGAAAGGGTTAAAATAATATCCGGCATCTTTAGATGATCAGCTCACACTGCTGAAAGATGCTTTCAGCCCTCAATGAATGCTAACAACTCTACATCCAAGTTTTTAAGGCAAGCCCCTGGTAGAGATGCATATTTTTATGTGCAGCTTGCTGTGTACTAATATGCTAATTAGTCTCCCGCCAGAGACCACTTTTATCCTTCCTTCCATCCTTCCAACCTTACGACAAAGCTTGCCCACGCCATATTTCCTGTACCATAACACCTACACCACCAAATTTGGTGTATGGACACTTCATTGGATAGGGGTGTGTCGTGCACCAAAATTATGACCTAAACTTTGACCTTGACCTTTGACACTCCCCTCCCCTCTCCCCCCCCCCCCCCCCCCAAGTTATAGCTGATCCAGACCAAAATACCGTAACACCTACGGCTATCAAATTTGGTGTGCAAACACTACATAGAATATGGATGTGTTGCACCCCAAAATTTGGGTCCGACCTTTGACCCCCATAAAGTTTTAGATTGTCTGGGCATTATTTCCCTAGATGCATAACACCTACAGCTGCCCTATTTGGTGTGTAGGCATTTCATAGGATAGGGGTGTGTTGTGCACCAAAATTAGCTCACTCTTACCGTGATTTGACATTTCAAGGTCAAAATAATGTGACAGTGCAAAATGAAAGCACATGTATCATTTCCTACTCATGTTAATAGTACCATGGTCCCAGAATGCACTGTTTTCCACATATGGTCCAATATTATGCCCGTGGCCTTGATTTGACCTTTCAAGATCAAAATTAACCACACCAAAGGAGACACCCAGACACACTTGGCTGTTAATGTTTAATAGTAACCACAGGCCAAGGCTCCACCATTACCTACAGAGTCAGTCTGTAACCAATGTCACCTAACTTACCCTGTAGCCTGTAAATTAGATCAGGGTGACCCAGATAATACTGTAGTTCTAGAAATTTTCGCGCAAACTCATTTTTTCTGAAATTACAGAATTTTTCGCGCATTTTAGTAGTGAAATACAATGCAACTTATTTTCGCGCATTTTAATTTCACGCTTTAGGTAGTAGCGCCAAAAGAGCGAAATTAAATCGAACGCGAAAATTTCTAGAACTACAGTTTCCCAACTTATGTCTGACCTAGACCTATCAGATTTCATGAAGCTTTGGAAAGTTGTTTTTTTCTTCAGTAGTTATTGCACAAAAACAAGTGTCATACTAGTACAATCAACTTTGCTGTCTATTCTCTGGTGGGGAACTGTGTATATTGCTATGCAACACTTGATCTTGTTTATCAGATAAGATTGGCTACTCTCAGTGGCATGCCACCTGGTGGCCATATTCTTGTTACGAAAACAATGTAGTTTTCCCTTCTTGTCAGGAATGTGAAGGCACTTCGTATATTTATCACATTTTTTTTACCATGATTACTGTAAATTGCTTTTGTTTCACTGCATTTTTATTTTCGCTTATCATGCTTATAGCTCAAAACCTTGAAAATAAAAATACAGAGAAATAGCAGTTTAACATTGACGTTAAATGTATTGAATGCCTGGTCGGAGGTTGCTGAAATTTAGCATGGAGGTACTTCATGAGGTTAGTTGAACTGATAAGATCTTTTTAATTGTTTGCCATGATGTATATCAGTAAATGTGGGCAGTTACACTCCTGTAGCTTCTTTACGTCAGGGATTATACTGTGTTCATATATGTCCATGTACATGTCAAATGGAACAATCCAGTTCAGTCTGAACTTTCATAATGATGTCAGATCTCAATTTCTGTTGTCCATTAGTATGGCTAGTAGTAGTAGTACTGTAAAACCTGTCTTAAAAGAACATCCCAAGGGATGACCAAAATGTGGTTTGTCAAGACAGCTGGTCTTTTAAGACAGGTGAGTTCCTTGTAGTGGTTTCTTAAGACAGGGACCCCAGTGATTAAAATGTTTGTGCTGGTGTCATAAAGTACATTTTCTAGCTTATTGACTCTATACAGTGGTACCTGCTCTAAAGACCACCTCCAATTTAAGACCGCATGTCTTTTTAAGACCACTCTTTCAAGACCCTCTGCTGTATTTACATGTTAAATATACCTTCAATTTAAGATCACCTGCAGTATGACACCACTTTTTGTTGGCTGTAGGGATGGTCTTAGAAAGAAGGGACCACTGTATATACATATATGTATATGTGTGTGTATATTTTTTTCCTAGATAATTGTAAGAGAAAAGACATCTATCTAGTGTCAGTGGAAGATGGGCGTGGTCACTTGGTGGAGACCAGCAGACAGTTGTGCCATGCCGTAGCCTCCGGGCAATATGAATACCAAAAAATAGTACCAAGCAATGTGGATGCAATTTTACAAGGTAGGCCTAAATTACCAACAAACTGAAGTGGTCTGCCACCTGAAAAGACTCCGGACTTTGAGTGGAACTTTTCATGTGGTTGCCGTGGATTTGCAGATTGTTTTTTTAAGATGATGATGACAGAGAGAGAGAGTGAGACCTAATTCTCATAATGTATTGTTATTCACAAAATGTCTAAACTGGGTAAAGTGATAATGTTTATGTGTCTATGAAACCCATATTAAAGTATATATATATATATAGATATATACAGTGAAAGCTCATTATAATGACACCATCTGTTCCCTGAAATTGTGTCAAATAACTGAATATGTCAGTTAAATGAATCACATAACACAGAAAATGAACTTCTTATTCCTTAAAATGTGTGTCATTAAGTGAATATGTCGGATATGTAAGTGTCCTTGAAATGCGTTCTGACTATTATATGGGTAGAACGCTGGATGGTTTCACTTGGACACAGCAAGGAATGCAGTATATTTGAAATGGTTCACGACGTCAACTTGTTGCATAAAATATATAGCATGTCCAACTGCTTATGATTATAAATTATCTACAAAATTATGAAGATGTAAAGGTGTGATTTGGAATTGGAGTGCTATGCGAAAAAGAGTACAATAAAATGGCTCTGTCACCAGTAAATCTGTCTCTCCTGTAATTACAGTATGTCAGTCAGGCAGCTGCCTCTGAGTTCTAGTCTTATTCTTGATTAAACTTCAACACTTTTACAGTTGCTAAAGTTCAATATTTTATAGATTCTCTGTAGAGAAGGATAAAATTGTGAACATCAAGCATACCATGTGGGTCTCAATGGCACATGTTGACGAGAGATAGAGCCAATTGTGGAATTAAATGAACTGACCTCCGCTGATAGGTCAGTCATTGCCACAAGGAAGCGGTACGTCATGCAATAAGTTTTCAAATGCTGGTGGCTCCATCTGTTGGTGACATACCCTAACATGCATTTGAAGCATTCAAGCATACCCGAGTTTTCCACATGGTATCAGTTGATGTCAAGATCGCCGCAGTTCTGTTTCTTGAGAGAATTATTTTATTGCAGAAAAACGAGGCTGCCCAGACCCAGATGTTGTGTTGAGATTTGGAGTGGTGAACAGCATGCTTGGATTCCTGCCTTGGCAAATGAGGCTCACAGAGATTTTGTAAGTGGATAGGATATTCCTCCCTTGTCTAGAATTCTTCATTTTAATGGACGGTTGGGGGGAGGGGCAAAATGGCAAAATCGTCATGTCTGTCTGTCATTAGGACGTATCATTAAGTGACAGGTATTGAACAAGAAAAAAGGAAAAAGTCCTGACCACAAGTATTGATTGCAAAATATATGTGGTATAATATATCGTTTAAACGTATTTCTATTTCAATTTCTGACATTTTGACCCTCACTTGTGAACATAAAGATGTGTACATATCTATTGTTTTCTCCTGCAGTTCAGTGGGATCACATCACCAGATGGATTACAGGTCTTTTCTTCGGGCTCTAGAGACATATGCACACACAGAACAGAGATATGGAAAATGATACACTGAAGTACACACGAGGCTCGTCTGTGAACAGTTGATATACATTCGGTGATCAAGCATATATGGTGCCAGTGCAATGTGCTTTTGTACACTTAGAGATGCCATATTTTCACAATGATGGAGAAATTAACATAATGGTTGAGTATCTTGGATCGTGAAACTGCCCGTATGCTGCGAAAATTCCATGAACTCTGAGCAAACAACCAGAAATGGAATAGATCGATATTGTACAAACCTGCTGATCTTTAATAAAAGGTATTATTTGCCTTCAAAAATCTTCTTCAGGGTCTCACTGGGAAACTCCAATAAAACTTTATATATCGTCAAAGGCAAGTTTGTGGGAAATACATTGGGAATACGTTTGTTGATGCACATCTTTTTGGAAGAGAGGACAATATTTGAATTTTGTTGCAAATTGAACATTAAGTATTATGCCGAGTCAATTTTGGTGAAAATGTGATTTACGTATGCATTCAAAAATGTTTGCTTGTCTTTTATATAATTAAAGATTCAGTGGTCCCCTCTTATACCCTCTTATACGGCCACCCAAAATGCAACCAAAAAGTGGCCTTATAAGCTGGGTGGCCTCTCTTGAGGGGGAGAATATAATGGAAATACCATACTTACTGCACAAGAATGCTGGCCTTTCAAGAGGGGTAGCCTCTGGTGAGAGGAGCCTTATAAGAGGGGGACCACTGTATTATCCAGTTTAAATACTTTCCTTTAAATTTAAAATATTTTCCAGCAAATTTACTTTTTATCTTTACTGACCATAGGTTGCAGAGCTTATACAATCACGCGTCCGTAAACATTTGCTTGTCAACCCCATTCACAATTTTCAAAACATAGCACCACCTATCGGTCGCACTGTTGTACTAAATGAATGGGGGCAACGCCTTCACGCTCACACAGAAGGCTTGCACAAGTCTATGCCTGTAACCCATGAATAGGGATGCATAAACGATGTTGAAACAACTATAAATATGGCATGTACTTCCTTTTTGTTTGAAAAGAGTGACTGCGAATATCAATCGATTATATCTGTGAACTTATTTTGTGTAAAATAAAGTGCAATTAGCAGTAATTTGATATGTTTTGGGAGAGGTGTTTGCTTGTTAGACAAGCTGGCCTGATAGTGCTACAACACATCGAATAGATATTGCGGCAGCCTGTGTTGGCGTGCATAATGATCTAGTGTATGATTAAATTCAAGGTGAAAGAAATAATTAGTTGCACTGGCATCTTAATTCTGAAGGTCAGATAAAAAAAAACCTGGGTACTTGTGAGCAATATCGCAAGAGCAGTGCTTACTGCACAAGGTTTCTATCCACCTAGTTCTGTAGGTCACACTACATTGATAAATGGCTAATGACTGCGTGGTCTTGACAG
Organism: Hermodice carunculata; assembly: GCA_964020975.1. Lineage (NCBI taxonomy): Eukaryota > Metazoa > Annelida > Polychaeta > Eunicida > Amphinomidae > Hermodice > Hermodice carunculata. The sequence continues at coordinate 78,732,197 of OZ026614.1, read as the reverse complement.
CGGCAACACTTGATGGCTTTTCCTAGAAGAACGGCAGACATAGCATTTCGGTATTTTTTGTTATTCTTTTTGATTGATCAATATAAAAAATGATTTCCATTCCAATTACAGAGTAAAAATAACAAGCATTGTGCTGTCCCTCACTGCAAGCAATAATCCCTGAAGACCTGCTACGTGACCTTTTTGCCACCAGCCTCGGACGTCGGCTGATTGTGGGTGTCAAGTGAATCCTTCATCAACTTTATCTCAGAAATATATCCTAGCCCTCAGCATTGCTGATGCTTCTTTTATTGGAAACAGTCACACCATGAAGCAAACATTGAATACTTGAATGGATTCAGCAAGTTGGAAGACATGCCATCCCAAACATGGGCCAAAATAAAGTAGTGACGTATGGCCATTTGCAGCTTGCTAGACCTTGTATTTAAAGAAACATACCACAGGAATGCAGGTGAAAGTTAATCCTAAAATTCCATAGCTAGTTCACTTTATATCTTCCAAAAATTTTACAAACATTAATGTAAACTTACAAGCGGTACATAACCTCAAAAATAATAGGAATAGTTCCCATTTTCCCAGATAAATCAATCGACTTGATTCCACATTGATTAGCCTGTGCAGCATTGCTGGCCATGCATTGATAACCCTCACCCCACATTGAAGTTTCGCGCTCTGCCGCTGGTGGCACCAAGGGTTTCGAAAGTTGTGTATAGAGACCACAAGTTTTAAGTTAGCCCCTTGAAATTTTTGGGATGAACTGATGGATAAAAATCTAGGTTCATTTCGCTATTGCTGGCACCATCTGGTGGATTACATAATACACATGCCAAGAAGTGAAAACATTGAAAATGCTGTGGTGTGTTTAATTTTAAGTGGATCCTTTTGAGATTTGGTGAAAATATTCTGGGGGCAATTTGGATAATAGTCTGAATAATACCAGTGGTGCCACTTGTAGGTGGATGAAGAATATGACTTACTGGGTAAAATTTATGAAATTCATTATCTTGAGAAACTCAACAGTTAATTTCCCCGAATATACAAAAAATGTGTAATGTGTGGAAACTGAATATTACATATTATGGGTGACCTTGAAATACTTTCTCAAGGTCACACGGAATATATGTCAGGATATTATATTCTTGTGATGGTCATTACATTTGAATTTGTAGACATACCTCCATTTACCAGCACAGGAATGTTATACAGACAAAAGTCAATGAGATATTGAGTCATGGTGGTGCCATAATGGTAATATTTGGAACTAATATCATAGGTATCAAAAACACGTTAAATTCATTATTGTGATACTAAATTGAGACAGAACTACAAAATTTGCATCAAATATGCATTGGACCGATAGTCAAATTTTGTGAAATCTTGGGTGACTTGACCTTGACCCACTTCAAGGTCATGAAGGACCTAGTAAAGGACACTAAATTTGGAATTTTGCAAAAGGCGGCGGCTAATGATACCAAATGTACCACAAATGTATAACATGTACAAGGCTGATACTGCAGAATTGGGTGACCTTGATCTACTTTCTCAAGGTCACACCAGGAATTTATTTCAATAAAATAATTTTTCATGATGCTCATCACATGTAACCTTGTGGACAAACATGTATTTACCATTACAGGAACATTTAACAGACGTGATTCTTATTTCATGTGAAGTCATGGTAGCACAACTGGTGGTAGAAATTAGAACTACTATCATAGGTATCAAAAACACATTAAATTCATTTTTGTAATAAATTGGGATGGAACTACAAAATCTACACCCCTTAAGCATTAGGCCAAGTCAAATTTTGCAAAATTATTAGTTACCTTTGTCCTGTAAAATTTACACCAAATATGCATTAGACCAATGGCCAAAATTTCTTCCAAGTTGTGTGACCTTGACCCATTTTTCAAGGTTATGAAGCACTTAAGAAAATGCAATATGTTGATCAAGGACAAGACAAATGATACCAAATGTACCACAATTTAAGTATACCATGTGAAAGTTTAATATTGCATAACATATGACCTTGACTAGTTTTTGCAGGTCATAGAGCAAATGCATTTCAGTTTGGGGGGGGGGGAGGGGGGCTGTCAGTAGAGAATTGGGTCCCTTGTTAAAAAGCTGTTCTTCAAACCATATAGATCTGTGATAAGAAGAAAAATCCTATTTTTTAAATACACATGTAGGACTTTCAAGTAGCACTAAAACTTATTATTATTCCCCTCTCCTTATGGAGGAGGGGTTTATACTAAACGCTTATTCCGACTTTCCATCCATCCATCTGTTATAATTACCCCCCTCCCCCATCTGGGACTGTATGTTTTCAACTTGTCCTCCTATCCTTCTGTCCTTCAACTAAGCTTTTCAGGCCATATTTCTTGTACCATAACACCTACACCTTCCAAATTTGGTGTGTGCACACTTCATAGAATATGGGTGTGTTGTGCACCAAAACTGAATTGCTTGTGAACCCCATAAAGTTTCAGCTTGTCTGGGCCACGTTTTCTATACCCTAACGCCTACAGCTTCCAAAATTTGGTGTTTGCACACTTTATCCAATGGGGATGTTTCATGCCCCAAAACTGGGTCACCTTGATCTTTTGACCCCCATAGTTTTAGGTTGTGTAGTTAATATTTCCTATACCCATAATAACCTACAGCTGCCAAATTTGGTGTGTAGACACTTCATAGGCTAGTGTGTTGTGCACCAAACTTGGTTTACTTGGACCTTGATTTGATCTTACCAAAGATAAGCTAATATTATGGATGTGATTTTTATTTGACCTTTCAAGATCAACATTAACCACACCAAAAGACTCTCCAAACATACTTCCCACGTTAATGTTAAATAGTTACGCTGGTGTAAGATCCACCATTACCAAAAAAATTCAATGTGTAACAAATTCCACATTTAAGTAACCAAACATGTAAAATTGAAATTGGGTCAGGGTGACCCAAATACAGATACATTATCCTATCATGTTTGACTGAGTTGTGGGTAAGTTCTTTCCGAGATCTCGCACATAACCCAATATGGTACAAGGACCGGTACAGTCAACTTTGCCACCTTTTCTCAGGTGAGGGACCATTTATTGCAATGCAATGCGTGACCTTTTTGAATATGCAAGTAGTTGGTCCTTGGAAAATGGAGGCTGCCACAAAAAGTAACAGCCAACCTCCAGGAAAGTAAATTTATGCAGACTTGTTTTGTAGTTTTCTGCTTCATTTTTGCCATTTTCATGTATTCTATGACCTTAAAATGAACTTAAATTTCACAACAGGAACAATGACTGGTCAGGCATGTTGTGTGGCCCATACAGTCAGTTACTCAGAAAGTGATGGGACTATGTCAGAAAACTTGGTGCAAGTGCCTCATTTTCGGTCTTTGGCCCACCATTTTCTTAGAGATCATACATGCCAAACAACACGCATTGCCAGTCATTGTTTCTTAAATGGCGGCATCATGGTGGTGCACAGTATTAATTCGAACTAATATCGTAAGTATCAAAAATACTTAATTTAATAGATATTAGAATAAATTGTGACGTAACTCCAAAATTTACACCAAACATGCATAAGGCCGTTGGTCAAATTTTGAGTGACCTTGACCAAGGTCGTTAAGCACTTGAGGAAAGGATACTAAATTCAGTATGCTGACAAAGAATGAGGAGTACGATACCAAATAAACTACAAATGTGTATCATATGTGGAAGTTTGATATTGCATATGGATGACCTTGACCTACTTTGTCAAGGTCACAGAGGCAATGCTTTTCATGAAATGGAGTTCTGAACATACAGTAGACATCCACATACCATTACAGGAACATTATACTGTGGTACCGGCTGTTTATGGCCACCCCTTCTGCCAAGAAAAAGTGGCCACATACAGCAGGTGACCAGTCACCACAGGTAAATTATACAAAGAAATGGACTCCTTTGTAGGTGGCTAGTGACAACAAAACGCAATGCGTCACGGCAGTGGTTGCATACAGCAGGTACCACCATACTGACAAAAGTCTTGCCTGATGTCTGGAGTCGTGGTGGTTCCACTGGTGGTAGTAATTGGAACTAACATCATGGGTATCAAAAGCACGTTCAACTCATTGTGAATAATAAATTGAGATGGAGCAACAAAATGTACACCAAATATTTGTATGGCCAATGGTAAAATTTTGGGTGAACTTGACCTATTCATTCCCAAACCAACTTTGTAGTCATTTTCTGTACAGGTTGGGACATTGATGCTGGTCTGTGTTTGCATATGAAATAAAATTTGAGGAATTTATATAGGAAATAAAAAGAGGAGGCTTGTGGAATTGAAACACTATTGACAAATTTTTAAAAAATAGTATAGATTTATTTTTAATTATGGGAACTTTGATTGTTCAATATAGTACATGTATTAGAAACATGTTTGATACCTCATGATATCCTGATTGAACTGTGGGTATAATAATGCCACTGTGTAAAAAACAGAGTAACATGAAAGATCCTCCATATTTACAAAGGAGTAAATTTGCTCAGTCCTTTTTTTTTCTTTTCTTTGGGTATTGTTTCTCATTTGAAAAAATATGTACAAGTTGTGGATTACTTTGTGAAGAACATCCAGGTTTTTTGTTCAGGTTGTTCCACCTTAAACCACAAATTTGTACTTCATGCTCTTATAGATATCTGTTTGCATCATTCCAAAAATCACATTGTGTTTTTTATTGACTATGAGAAAGGTTTCGATTTAGTTGAAAGAATACAATATCTTTATGGTCTAAACTTACAGCAAGTCATGTGAATGGTAAACTATTAATTCCTGTTAATCTTATGTGATGATAATTCTAAATCTTGTGCAAAACACAGTAATATTCTTTCAGAAACATTCAGATGCAATATGAAAAATCATCCCATTATTATTTGTCATACAATTAAATAATCCTCAACAATATCTAGATATGTATTGCAAAGGTCTTGATTATGCCCCTGTGAAATTAAATGACAATGTCATCATGATGTAGAAATTTTTCTACGAGTACAGTGGTACCTGCTGTATGTGTGTAGTTTCCTAGGCACTTTGCTATATGGTAATTCTTTTTCACACCCATACTGTCAAGTTTCGGAATACCATCTCTCCTATATGGTCATTGTTTTTCCCACCCATACTGTCAAGTTTCGGAATACCATCTCTCCTATATGGTCATTGTTTTTCCCACCCATACTGTCAAGCTTTGGAATACCATCTGGTAAAACAAAAGAGGAATCCTTCAAAGAATTTAAAATGAAACTAAATCGTACGGACACCCCCCCCCCCCCCAAAAAAAAAAAAAAATCCACCGGCAGGTGTATGTGGTTGGGGTAAAGAGGTGTATCATTCCATTTGTGAGAGCCCCTTGTAAGTGGTTGGTAACATTCTTTTCAAAACATATTTATCCCCCATGGTGTTCTCACTGTACAACTGGACTACATGGACTGGACAAGGGTCAGAATTCAAGAACAACTGAAATTTATCATGCATTATTAAATAAAATATACAAGGGATAAAAACAGATTTACAAAATAGGGTGTCGGAATGACCAGCATTGGAATTCATCTTTACAGTTTGTTTTGTCCATGTGATGCTAGGTTTTGTTTTCACCTTGGCCTGTGACATCCGTTTTATTTTGCTATATTTTTCTTTTGATAAGAGGGGTTAATATGGGCCCTGCTCTCGATCATCTTTGAACATGTTGAAATAAAATACGTGAAATACCAATGGTTTTCAGAATATTGTGAATTCTTGCATTTCACTGTAAACCAAAGCAAATTAAAAAAACAAAAAACAAAAAAAAAAAACCAAAAAAAAAAAAACAAAAAGCAAACCTCTGGATACTTTTGAACATAAACAAATACAAGTGGTTGATGAGTTTACGTATTTGGGTACGTATACATTATTTAATCATCTTGGTAAAGTTTAGGAAAAGTATTGTCAAATTAAGAACATATCAAGGAAAAATTGATACACGTTATTTGTTAAATAAATGCCAAACTAAAAAGTTGAATATCTATGAAACTATTGTAGATAGTAGTGTCAATCTAACTTCACTTCATAGATTTGTGCCACAGGTGTATCCAATGAAATGAAAGTAACAGCTGTTCCATGTTAAATTCATGTAAATTAGGCAGACTTGGAAAATATAAATATTTCACAGGTATTATATAGATGTATTAATCCTATTTCAATTCGCAGGTCTGTGCAAATGACACAATCAATTAACTAGAATTTTAAGTTGTAATATTTTAATTTATGCTAATTAAGCTCTTGGAAAATACAAATGTATGACAATTTCAAAACTATCATAGAGAAAGGAGGTACTGAACTCGATTCAAAGGATTGTGTTAAGGAACATCCAATAAGGCATATTCATATTATATATAGGCGCTTCATGTGTGCTACCTCAACCCTTCTCCACTCCAATCCCCCAAAACCTCCAAGGATGTTAATTGTTATTTGTTTGTTATCTGCTTAAAATGTTTTTAATGTTATTAGAAAACAATTTTTATTGGTACTGTTAAATTAAATGTATTACAATGGTATGCCCAAGATCAATAGCTTTCCTTGGCACAGGGTGAATACATTATGCCCAACCCATCATCAAGGTATGGACTTAAATCTTATTCTGGCCGGGAAAGGGTCAATTTATTTTCATAGAAAATAGAAATGCCAGCCAACGAGCTTGTAGCTCTACCTTTAACCTCTATTTCCACTAAAAGGGTCAGCATTTATTCATTCATTAACAGTTATATGTAATGTCTTGTTTATTGTCTGCATTTGCATTTATGTACATAAAAATTGTAGATTGCTTTAATTTTGCTGTATTCTTATTTTCGCTGATGACACAAAACCGTGAAAATAAAAACCGTGAAATTGTATTTTCACATAGTTTGAATAGAAATTATGTCCAAAACAGTGAAATGAAAGCTACAGTGAAATGTCAAACATACAAAAACCATGAAAATGTATGTACACGAAAACAAAGCAATTTACGACAATTAATACAAAATGCAAGTGCAGACATGCACATACATAGAAAATAATCAGACTCTTTCTGCCATGATTCCATTTTATGACCACATAGAAGTTAAAGCAATAGTACTGTTTCCAGACAGTAAAGCATGAAAACAAATACATCTCTGTAAATAAAAATTACCGACAAACATGCGGATTCCGATAAGTTCATATAAGCTACATGTGATTGGAAATTTGCAAGATTTCCTTGTAGTTGGTGATACTCATCTACGCCTGTGGTAATCACCAGTCGTACATGTCAGGTACAAAGCTTTCATACTCAGTCTGGTACATATTGGTATCAATAAATGCAGTCTTGTCCTGTGGCTCGGGGTACAACGAGGCCATTCCGTGTTCATAAACGTACTTTGTGACTTCCACGGCAATTTTGGCAGAGCAAGCTCTTATCGTCGATAGTGGTGGATAAACCCTTCCTTCGTCTAAATGTTCCTGCGTGACCATCTCTGCTAGAGCCTGCAATGTGATAGAATGAAAAAATAATTATTCTCCATTGTGAAGATAAGCTTTTCGTCCGGAACTTTGCCTCAGTTCAGGATGCTGCAGTGCACTGTGCCAGGAGAGTACTCAGTTGGCAAAACATCTGTGAGTGCACTGTAACATTTCGAGTGCTCATGAGTAATTTGCTGTACTAGACTTGGCAGTGGGGTGCATTGGGTTGATAAAACATTTGCAAGTGTTAACTTTTCTGTGTTTATGAGCAAGCATCCATGAATATTTTGCTATATTGACCTTGGCTTGGGGACTCAAGAAGCCAGAGTGATCATCTGTAACAATAACGAAGTTCACGCTACTCCAGGTTGCCTGGTCACTGTTGGTGCAATGCTCAACAAAAGGTGATTATTCAGGGCCAGAGTTTTGGCGAGAATCCGAGAATCTATTCTCGTAAAGATTCTCCTAAGCCTGTCTTTCTTTAAAAAGAAAACTAATTGACAAAAATCCAAAACAGATCCTCACAAAATTTTGCAAAATTCTGGCCCTGGTATTGCATTACTGTACTGTCAAACTTTGAAAACAAACTTGACATGCGCAGGCCTATTTTATTAACACACAAGACGCCTTGCAACAGAAAACAAAAAATCATTAACACAGACTCTTTTAACATTGGACCAAGCACACAGCAAAAGTTAAATCAGAAAGGCGCTGTCCCCAGAATCAATTCTCTGTTAACCTGTCAGTTGCCTGCTGTACATTGGGAGGTGCAAAGTCAGTGATGCCCCTCAAACAGTCTGATCTTCAGCTGAGCCAGTAACCTGTTTTCCTGGAAAATTTGGTTTTTGTATCGTTAAAAATAAAAATTTCTTCAGTGTTGATTGTGCGCATAAAATAGACACAAAAAGGAAGATTCTTCTTTTTGAAATTATTTGCACTTTCACATCAGGTCCTTCACATAGGCAAGTTCGAATGTGGTTGCAAAAAGCAACCATAAAAAATACATGTAATTTTCTTCAGTAGGTATAGGATGACAACTGTAACACAAATATTGCAAGCTTGCTCCCTGAATTGTTGCTTGAATATTTAGTATTTCAATAAAATACACAAATGTTGACACTGATAGTATATATTTTGATACTGAATTTTTAAAAAATGGTTGCCATGGCAACAGTATGCAGCAACAAATTTCACAAAAAACACCATTCCACAATTTAAAATGATATGATGCAGTGACTAAAGTTAGGATTGACATTCAAATTTGTGGTACATTTCACACCACACACCTAAGCCTGTGATGTCATACTGTATAATCACATATTCTGGAGTATTTCAATTCCCAAGTCAAATCCAAACATAATTTTCTGAGTTTTATTTTACTGCATTGAGCCTTTAAATTGCAATGCATTGCATTGCCTTACAAATATAAAGTATATACTTTGATAATGAATTTTAAAAATGGTTGCCATGGCAACAGTATGCAGCCTCAAATTTACAACAACAACAACAACAAAAAAAACCCTGATTCCACAACTTAAAATGAATTGATGCAGTGAATAAAGTTTGGATTGACATTCAAATTTGTAGTACATTTCACACCTAGGCCTGTGGATGTCCTACTGTATAATTACACATTTTGGAACATTTCAATTCCCAAGTCAAATCCAAACATAATTTTCTGAGTTTTACTTTACTGCATTGACCCTTTACATAACATTGCATTGCATTGCATTGCATTACATCACGTTACATTTCATTACTCATTGGAATATACCTGAATGGAAATTTATACATGTATTACATTACATTACATTACATTACATTACATTACATTACATTACACTACACTACATTACATTACATTACAAATGCTACATTGTATTACAAATATTCCTGAATGGACCTGACATCACCAATCGATGCTGTTACTTGCAATGAAGCAAACCCCTTCTGCATCAGCAGATTTTGCACTTGCAAAAGTTCCTAATTTGACCAACATTGTGCATTCAATGTGCAGAATTTTGTGGCAAAAATGTCAGTATAAGTTTTGAACATTGTTTTTCTAGTTGCCATGGGGTTAGTGAAAATGGCCAGGTGCATCACTTGCATATTCTATATGAATTGCTTGAACCACGGTTCATTAAATATACCAGAGACCAGATCATTTTCATTCGCCCTATGACTACCAGAAAAAATTACATTAAATTCTTAAATGATTAATATATGCATGTACATTTTTTACTGCTTATGAGATGCGCATTTCCAATTCATGTACATATTTCTATATTGCACAGATATGATTCTAATTCAGAAGAAATACAGATAAGTGTGCATGTATATCAATCAGACATGTCTAAATTAGAAACAGACATTTCTCAAAAATAATTGCAGATATCTAAACCAAAATAAAATTTAGAATTCGAGATACTGATTTAAATACAAATTACTGTTTACAGCACAAGTAAACATACATGTATGTCTATTAGACAATGACATATCCCACATGCAAACTGATTTTTTTTATCCACAAATCTGTATCAGAAGTACAGATATGTCTGATTCAATTGTGATATCATTTTATGAGAGGTGCATGTCCATTTGTAATGGAGATATGCATATTTCTATCAATAAAACATATTTTTCTCTATTCGAAATGGAGATATCAGAGAAACCCAGAGGAAATGCAGATCTGTGTATTTCAATTAGACATATCTGTAATAGAAATACAAAGATGTACATGCAGGTACACATATATTTACAATTGGAGGAATGATATTTCCAGAATAGTACATGCATTGATACCCACTCACCTGCGCTGACTTGAGAAACAATTCTTCAGCTATGTGGTTGACCTTGCACCATATCACTGCTAGGGACACAGCTGGGAAGATGTAAGAATTGTTACCCTGTCCAGGGTAGAAAGTTTTACCCTTGTAAGTGACAGGGTTGAAGGGGCTACCACTAGCAAAAACACACTGGCCCTGAAAAACATTTTTTTTAAAATAAATTAGCGATCTCTACATACATGTTTACAGGTATGTAGCAGCAATTCTTGACATACAGCAACACACTAACAGCATTTTTATACCTTCTATAAATTGAAATAACATCCATGATTGTTGAAGATACACTTGTGTCCCCCGCCCTTCCACCCACAGAGTTCATTAAACTGGAAAGCCAAGTTTTTTTTCCCCCTCCTCAAACTGAGCGGTCTCTTAAGAGTATGGACAATTTATTCTAATTTTAATTTTTATTACTAATACTTGCACCTCTACACTACCCTAGTCATTGTGCTACGGATAGGTACCTCTTCAGTAACTGTATCCCACCAGAATTCTCCACGAAGTCGTCTGGAACAGGAGGCACACTGAGCCAGCTGGTGCATTCTCTAGCAGCAGCCAGTATGTGCTCACTTGAGTGCATCGCGTTAAAACACCAGTTTTCTCTAGTTGGCCTAATGCTCAAAGAGAACGATCTGATGTGAAGATGGCTGGATGGGCTTTCGGCAGTACTCAGGTACGTATTAACAGACATGAAAATTAAGATAGATTTTCCATATTTATGGCGTAACACAATACATTGACACTGCCCCAGGAAGATGTGTTGCCAGACAGGAGGAGGGCCATTATTGTTGCCTCCCATACAGAGACCATGCAATTACATTCACAACCTTTGATCTTTTATACCTGATGCATTCCTCACTTCTGAAGTATAAACACCTCCTCAAGAGTCATGCGACCCAAGATTCAAATCTATTGCAATTTAACATTTGCAGCCAACTGTCACCGTGACAAAATTAAAAGAAATGACCAGTTACCCAGAGTCTGCAGAGGAATGCTCTCAAGATGAGCCAGTACAGGTTGCACATTGAGGGAGCAGGGATGCTCTGGTCATAGTGCCAGCAGTTCTTTCTCTATATACATGAGGACCCTCAGATAAAAAATCAGAGAATGTGTTGAGTGATCTCCAGTGGCATGCAGCCATGATGTCACTGAAAGATACTAGTTTCAGTGCATCAATCCCAGGAAGTTTCAAAGACTCTTTCTTCATGAGCTCTGATATGGTGCAATTGTCTGTGCTTCAAAATCTTGTCTGCATGCAGGTAAGTATGCCAGCTGACATTGCCTTTAGTCCCCCAGCTAGGACGAGGCTGGTATGTGGGCTACCCCCAAGAGAGTTTGTCTTCTCACGAGGGAGGAAAAGAGACTTTTGCCCCTGTTTGGTAGGACTGGTCCAACTGAAATATAACCCAAGAGATCTACACCCAGACTCTGTAGCCTATCTGGATTACTTTAACACTTATCGGCTGACAGAGCGTTGACGGAAAAGGCCTTAAAAGAGGCGAGTGGGAGGTCAGGTGCAGGAGTATTGGCCATGAAGAAGAGGTCAGGGCACAAGAACACGTCCTGATGATCTGTAACGAGCCAACCAATATTGGAAGCTAGGACCCCAGGTGGCAGCACTTGATGGAGTTCATAAATTTGGATATTTGCTTATCAAAAGCTTCAAAAGGGACTTGTTATGCAAATAGGTAAAATTATGCAAATGATCACCCTCAAGTGCTGCCCTCTGGGGTCCTAAAAGGGTCTATTCTTAGAGGTATGGAGAAAGTGTATGGATTTCTCTTTGTCCATGTCCTTGAGGCCAGCATCACAAGGAGAAGTCTTGCTGGTCAGGTGGTCAATCCCTATTGCAATCATGTCCTTCCACATGAACTTCTTTTTCACCAGGAAGGATGTAAACTGTGAGATATTTATAGCTCATCTCCAGCTGACATCTTTCTTGGGGACAAGGACATGCCTGCTGTGTAACCCCAGCAAACTGGACCTCTCAACCCTTTTACAGCTCTTTTCGGTAGGAGTTTGCCTGAGATGAGAAAACAACAATTCTATGATGGAAAATATGATATAATAAATCTTGGGCAGTTCCCAGCAATCACTTATAATTCAATAGGACTAATAGTTCTTCATAGATGTATAGCTTTCTTTGTTCTTCTGGACCTAAGTTTGTATCACATCTTACTGAAACATCGACAGAATGACGTTAAATAACATGACCAGTGTTTGTTTACTTAAATCTGTCCAGAAATTTTTCTCTGACATTCGTTTTCCTATGTCTGCAACAAAGAGATAGATATTTTCAGGTAAGCGATATCAGAGTCCCAGATATTAAGGCTCACTAAAAAAGGTGTAATGAGGCAGCTTCACAATTTTTTGCTGTGAGTCACACTTATATTTCCATCAATATTTTTTTCTTTAAAAAAAATTGATTTTATGTCGCACTTTCGTTAATCAAGTTGGCAAAAATATTTCAGCACAGCTGCTGAGAATACATGAGACAGCGCCCAGGAAAGGAAATATTGTGTGTGTTCACAATGCCATGTAAACTGCACGGTAGACTGAAAATCTGTTTGCTACATGTGGTTTATCACGTGCCAGCAGAAGGGTATTTTGAAATGCTTGTCAAGTTACTATACAGTAGTCCCTCCTTTGAGAGACCATCCCAAAGACAGACCACCTGCCTTTCATGGCCACATGTATGAGGTCCCATGTGTCACCTTCTTCATGCTATTTTACCTCAACTGTAAAACCACCTGCTTCATGTGACCATTTTTGGACATACCCTGAGGGTGGTCTATCATATGAGGGACTGCAGAGGTGGTATTTACACCCCAGATGGCAGCATTCAAGAGTATTCGTTTTTTTCTCTTCACAACATAATATGCAACTGACACCATCAAGTGCTGCCCTCTGGGGTCCTGAAAGGGCCTACTGAAGACTTACATCAGTGCAGGTGTACGCCTGTTCTGCTGTGCATTCAGCTTTGCTGGTCGGATTGCTTAGAGCAAAGATGATTGGTCTCTGATTTATCCTTGCCATATCTTTCAAGATTTTTTCAGTAAATGCACCTGCTACTGCGGCCACTCCTGGAAAATGAAAGGTCAAGTTTAAAAACACTCTGCCTTCTCCATTGTCAATGTTTAGTTGGCAGAAGAAAACAGCTGACAAATGGTTAATCTTAGCTTTTTTTATGGAAAAAAACAACAAAAAACCAAGAAACCATCTTTGCATTTGCATGGATTTCTCAGCATTGTTGACCAGAAATGCTGACAAAACCGGGGTAATCACCAATTTGTTCTCAGTATTCCCAGAAACACCAAGGCCATGCATCTTCTATATTTTAGCTGAGAAATACTGATAGAATCTTACCAAGAGGCCTTCCCCTCAGCAAAAGTAAAAAGAAATGCAAAGGGAATCAATTCCCTATTTTTTTTCATTTCCTCTGTGCTTTTGTCGAGGAATATCCGGGCTATCTTTGCTAAAATTTGAACGGAAGCATTTCTCTGCGAAAATGCCCAGAAATACTGAGGTCTTTCTCTGTGCTGGTCTTGCCTTAGCAACTTGATGAGAAATGCTGATAGACTTGATAGGTCCTGACTATCACCTTGGCATTTCTCAACAAAAACACTGAGAAAGTACAAGGGGAGGATTCATCAGCAAAATACCTAAAAACCATTAAATTACAAGGGCGGGTGGGAGGAAAGAATGCTGTGGCACATTTTGGCACCTTGCAGAGATATACAAGATCCTTTTCCCCATTCAACTGACCGTAACCAGTTGAGGGTCAAACGTTGTCTCCTTCAATGTTTTTGACTAATTTCAAAAGTAATGGAAAACAATTTAAATGAGACTTGTAGATGAGATTTAACAGTATAAAATGGCCCGGGTCAACAGCTTTAGCATTAAATGCCCCAGGTCAACAGCTTTAGTGTTAACTGCCCCCGTCAACAGCTTTACTGTTAAATACCCAGGTCAACACTTTAACGTTAAACACCCAGGTCAACAGCTTTAGTGTTAAATGCCCAGTTATACAGCTTTAGCATTAAATACCCAGGTCAAAAGCTTTGGTGTTAAATGCCCAGGTCAACAGCTTAAGTGTTAAATGCCCAGGTCAACAGCTTTAGGGTTAAATGCCCAGGTCAACAGCTTTGGTGAAAATTACTCCTGGTCAACAGCTTTGGTGAAAAATACCCCTGGTCAACAGCTTTGGTGTTAAATGCTCCAGGTCAACAGTTTTACTGCCTGGCCAACTCTGAGGAAAGCTGGTGACTCAGCTATAAACTCAGTGTCAATTTTAGGGGAGAACAGGTTAAGTCTGTCAACACTTTTAGATACATTTTATTTTTCAAGTGTGTATGATTAATTCACCCAATATCAAATGACAGATAAACTTTCGAGTGTCACAACTGGAATAAAAGTAAAAAAAACTTCATTCAGATTTGTGTTTCAGTTTCATGGTTTGATGGCCAAACAGGTCATTTCATGTTGCTGTAGCCCATAATAGACCTGCCTTTATTGTTACAGCAACTTTTGTGGAGATGCCAGTTAAAAAATAGGGTCTACCTACCTATTAGAGCAGTTGGTTTGAGTTCATTTACAGCCTCCTGTAGAGTGTCAATAGGCCTGTGTTCCTTGGCAAATGTCATCTTGTGCTCAGTCAGACCCCCTTTTGGCCTGTCCTGGAAAAATAGAAGCCCATGTGCATAGTGCATTTTCTGTTATATGTTATACATTACATTCATTCAACAAATTAACCTTTCGTTAACACTAATCGCACATACATTTTGGATACTACCTCTTCAAAACACCCAATCAGGACTAACCCACAGGCTTGGCTGCCATTTTGAAATTGTGGATTCCTCACCCAATGGTTTGGAAACGAGGATAGTAATGAGACGAATTTGGAGCGGTTATAATACATGTATATGAAAGCAAAAGTATATATTTTAAAAATATTTCACAGCATCAATAGTGGTATAATTATATGCTGTGGCCAGGATTCATTTTGATATCCAAATCAAATGTATTTTTTTATGACTGTCACGCAGTGCATTGCACCATCTTGAAAATGGTGCTTTTCTCAAATGGTACCAACGTGCATGATTTGTTTTGCCAGGATATCGTGTCGCATTTGGATTTGGAACTAACAATGATAACTGCTTCAGACACAACCGTGTGGCCAGATTAAAGTTGAGATTATAAGTCATGTTTTACAAGTACTTTAACGACCATATGCCCTGGTAACTTGGAGAACTGACCGCCCGGAACATAGCAAAATATTATGATCACCGAACAACCAGGGCTATGCTGTTTCACCGAACAACAATGGCTATGCGGCTATGCTGTTTCCCCGGCCCAAGTAAACCCTCCAGACAATTTGATATAAAATGCTGTGTTTGAGTTGACTTTACTGCAAAATAACTGCACATGCCGGCCACTTTCTTCATAAAATCTTTTAGCCAGGGTCGATCAATTTTTACAAGGGAAGGGAGGCTTGAAACTTTTATTTTTTTTTATGTTTCATTAAATCTATTTACAGTTGGGCCTTTTCAGTGGGGTCATTCAAGCCACCAGAACCACACACATATTTCTGTTCGGCCTTAGGCAACTTGCACATTTGTTCAAACAGGTTTGAAATAGACATTCTTTCTCCTTTTAAACATTACCTCCTTTGACCTCAATTTAATTTGTTACCTGGGCACAGCCGGAGGCACTTATACCCATTAAAAATGGCCATAAATGATACAGTGTCATGTTGTTGTCTTCTTCTCCTTTCATTAAGAATGATAAAGCTGATTTGAGAGAACAGCTGACCTTACCAATGAATGTTGCTCGTCTTGAGTCAACAGCTTTCTGTGACACACCACAGACAGCTGTTGACTCATGAATATCGGTACAACCTATATATAAAGCAACTACTACTGTACACTTCTCATGATGAGGGTTGAACTGTTTGCAGCCCTGAAAAATGTACTTGATATCATACTGGATTGTGAATTGATGTATCCACATGTAAATATTCTGCATCTCAACTCAAGACAGAAAGTTTGCATGCTTTGATGATGATTTGGATTCTTTTTAATTTTTACATATTCTTGTGAGGCTGGTTGTCATTATTAGATAGTTTATGGTACATACGACAGAGCACTGATCATCCGATCATAATCAATAGATCACCGGTAGACTCTTGTCACAGAGTGCAGAACTGATATCACTTTGGCAAATTATAGGCTTTAATGTGAAATTTATTATTTTCCTTTTCTGAAAGAATTTTGGTCTTGAACAAGTCTGATTTTAGGGATTTGGTTGAAGGGAAAGTTAAAACATTAGATCCAGAAACTTTTTATTTGTCATGTTAAATTCTTCTTTGGGAAAAGCTGCTTCAGGAGGACAGATTTAGATACTGTTTGTTATTTAATTGCCTCAGTTTGTTCTTACCATTTGCCCTGGTGTCCCAGTGACTGATGATGCTAAGCCATCCAGCCTCAACTGTCAGACTTGTATGGAGGTGTCAAAAACAATAGACAAAAGTCCAAGCATACAGATCATTACTTCTGACAAGTTTTAGTCACGGTTGAAGCATTTTTGACATGTAAAGCTGGCTATGGAAGGTGACATATCTGATCAGAGAAACTGACATGTTTTTACTGTTTGATTTTCATGTATTCTGATTGGATGAGAGTGTGTAAGATCCCAGTCATCTTAGAGGTAGTTTCGCAATAAATATTGGTGCAACTTGGAGTAAAGCAGAGACTGCCTTAAGACCAACAGCAACTGCCAGGGACTAGCTGCTGGACCTTCTTTGTATCAACAACATGGGGGATAAAGACTGGAGACTTATTTAAGGATATATGCTGGACTTCAAAGTAATTCATGTCTCAAACCCAGGACCCTCTCAGTCACAAATGATTCCAACAAGCGAGTGAACTAATTCCCCAAAGCTCCAACAACTCCCACTACATTCCCCCCTTCACCCCATAAGTGATACTGGCCCTAAATACAAAGGGCCAGGCACAAACATGAAGAATACCTAACAAGTGTTTTTGTTCACATAATTTATTTTAGAAGATATGTGTAATTGAACAAAGAATTCAAATTTTGCCAAAGAATGGCATTTTAACTGAAAGTAGCTCCTACATGTGATGTTAAAAGAACAATATATGGGTGCCAAATGAAACAGCAATGTATCAACTCCAAAACAATTTGTCTTTAATCTTCACACATATTATTTTGTCCATTTTAAATAACCTGTTGAAATTTAAACATTAACTTTTTGCTCATTTACTTTTTAAAAAGCTGTTTCTCTTCGTCCTTATTTGTGTAGCAACTAATTAACATTAAACTCAAGTAAAATTTCAAGCTTTCTTTTGAATAAAGAAAGGCATTTTTTCATAAATATTGTATGTAAAAAAAAAATATCTAGGATATTCTTCAATTTCAATTTAGGACGTGTGTTTCAGGTGTGTTCAAGTTATCTTTCTCCCCCCCCCCCCCAACAATAGTGAACAAATTCAACAAGAAAACCTTCCATGTATTACCCTTCACTATGATCACCATATTATCCAGCCTAAGTACTTAACAAGTCACCTTGATGATAAGTCCCCTGGAATCAACCATCCAGATTCTGGTCAGCGCCTCCTCCTTGCTCAGTCCCTCTAACTGCATTGCCATGACCAACAGGTGAGCTATGCCAATGGCGGCCTGCAAATAAAAGTGAACTGCAAGTTACTGCAGAAGTATGCACCCCTTAAAAAAATGGGATGATGGGGTATGACCACAGCAAGTACAGTACATGCGCAAACACTTGAAAATTAACAATGAAATTGAGCATCAGTACTGCTACAATTGAAGTAATAGTAATAGGGTCAGGGTCACCTTGACAGAATACAGTCTTTCACCCTAACATGCTTTAACACTATATCATAAAAAATTCAAAAGGAATTTTATATTGGTGCCCTTGACCTACATGTATTCCTTGGGGTCACATGGTCACGTCATTTTCTAGAAATTCTACAATGAAGCCTATTTGCGGATACATGTAGTCACATCATGCACAAGTAAATAATTCCACTTTTATAACATGTTTAAGTCTGCCACTTACAGTATGATATGGTAAAACATTATTATAACAACACTCAGATATCCGACATATTCAATATAATGACACAAATTTTCATGGGAAAAGGTTTATTTTCTTTGTTATTTGACTCATTTATCTGACATATTCAGTTATCTGACACATTTCTTTGGGAACAGATGATGTCATTATAATGAGTCTTCACTGTACATGTATTATATAAGCTTACCTCGCCAGCTCCTTGGAAGAGGAATGTGTTCTGCGACAGCTTGGTGCCTGTAATTCTCAGACTGGCAAGAATGCCTGCCACTGCCACTGCAGCCGTGCCTGATCAAGCAGTCACAATGCTCTTTCATTAATTATGCTCTTCTATGATGTGGAGAGAGGTTCAAATACAAAAGCAAGGTATAGATAGGACCAATCATGAAGCATTTAGCGTTGGGTCTAATTGTCCTGATTTGATTGAGACTTTGGTCCTTGTCAGTGGAAAATACATGTATCTCTGGTGCAACAAAAAGTTGCCTTAAATGACAAGTGGTCTTTCATGAGATTAACATGGGAAGTATAGGTCTTGGAAATCTATAAAGTGGCCTCTCATGATTGACTGGTCTTCCTTGATTGGGTACTCTCATAATACAGGACTACTACAGTAGTCCCTCCTTTGAAAGGCCACTCCTTTGGGAGACCACCTTCTTTGAGGGACCACATTTTTCAGGCCGCTCAGTAGTAATTTTCATATTATTCATACCTCCTTTGAGAGACCACCTGCTTTATAAGACCACATTTTGGGTGGCACTAGGGGTGGTCTCTCAAAGGAGGGACTACTGTATAGCATTATAAGTGGCACTGTTTGACCAGTTTTGAGATTTTACACAACCCAGGCCACCCAGGACGCCTTGAAGGTTGGCCCTATGTTGGGCCATCGTAATGTAACATCGACCCAACATTGGATCAACCTTAATTATTTGCTGGCCAAGCATATGGGAAACAGCACATGAATTTGATTTATGCATAGCAGACACTGTATAATTTTCATGCCACTGAAAATATGTGGCGACGTTGATTATCCCCCACTTGAATTAAGACCGAGTTGAAGATAAGAGTCAACAACCTGCCTGGAAAGTTAGTGCCCGACTCGTGATGCCAAGGAAAGCTGTTGACCTGAGGTATGTCAATTTTGATAGGTCTCATCAGAAATTTTTCATTCAAATTGTTTATCATTATCTCCAAATTTCAGTCACTGTTATACTGAACTTGTACTATACAAATTTAGTAATTATGTTTTGTTTGACAGGTATTCTTCTTTCATAACGAAGCTCTGCATTTATAAGCATAACTTCACATATTTAGCTAATTCGTCATTTGCCATGCTCATATTTATTCATAATTATGATGGTTGTCTTTGCTGAATATTTAGCTTAGACAAGGAGCTGCCACACAGAGAGACATGTACGGGTATAGGCTCCGAAACATGTTCTGAGTAGTTACCCTCTGAAGACCCTTGAATTTATTTGGGCTAATACAGCCTATGTTGCAATTCTACAGGAGAACGTGCACAATATGGATAATAGTACTTCCATATGTATATAGGTTAGACAGTGACAGGTTAGCTTATGGAGAGTAAAGAGTTCAGACTACGGAATAGGGTAACGACTACTAGGAAGTGGTTCTGGACAAAAAGAAACAAATACAATAAGGATAAGTGACCTAGGTGATGTGCCATATAAGGAAAACCAACAACGCTAGGATCGGACATAGCTCGAAAGAAACGATAGTTGGATATTGGCTTTGTATAATTGGGGTCATGCTATTGCAAGCTTGGAATAAAAATGCACAGATACTTTAATAAATTTTTTTTTTTTTTTTTTTTTTTTAGTGTGTTTCATCAGACAAGTAATATAGTCACTATGATATAGCCACCCAGTGACTGACTGTCCATGGGAGAGACACCATAGAAGTCTCATTATACAGTAGGATACTCAGAAGCTTACCTTGGATGTCATCATTGAATGTACAGTATTTATACTGGTATTTCTCCAGCAGGCGGAATGCGTTACTGTTTCCAAAGTCTTCAAACTGAATCAATGTGTTTTGTCCGTATCTGGAAAAAGATGTAACGGATACGACATGGATCCACCGTGGTCATCGTGATCAACGTTATCCCATATTTGATATTTGGCAGCACAAAGCATAATTTCTGTTTGTTGAATCAATTTTATGAAACTTTGTGTGAAAAAAACTTGAGGACAAACTTTTATAGGGATGTATTTTGAGCTGATACTTTCAGCTCAAAGATAAGGCTCACATAGGAAAAATAGCTGTTGTCTATATATTTTAAGTTTTTCCTGGCAGAACAGGACTGAGTCAACAGCATTCCTAAGCACCAGTCTGGGGTGATGTTCCATCCCAGGTCACGGAAAGCTATTGACCCAGGGCAGGATTATGACACGTTTTATCTACAATTATCTGCAAAATTTTGTTTGCAAAACATAAAATTTAAGTAAAAACGATGAAGCAGATGATAATTTATATCTGCATGGGCACTTTGGGGTGATTTGAGCGGGTACATTATTAAAGTGTGAACATGTGACAACATAAGCTCACCCAAGCTTGTTATTTTCAATTCTACATTAGAACAAACGGTCACAACAACCAGTGTTCATGCTAACTTCAACATCATCATGTGCACTGAGCAACTAAAACAGTCAACTAGCCTCACGGCATGTAATAATTCAGAAAACTTGCAGTATCCAAGATAAACTGTGTCCACAAAAAAAAAAAAAACAAACACCCCCCCCCCAATATCAATGTGAGTGTGGGTATTTTGTTCATGCACAGGATCAGGAGTAATTAACTCTTTCAATACCAACTGCAACTAAAGTCAGAGTACTTAAGACTCCTCTGAATTACCATATGAAACAGATACCATATTGACTCTTTCAGTGCCATTCACAACTTAAGCCGATCTACTTAAGTCAAACTAGTCTGAATTATCATAAGGATCCCAGATTTGTATACCTCGTGAAAAGACCTTTCATTGAAGTACCAGTATGCCTCTAGTTCCATAGAGAATACCCCGGGTCAACAGCTTTTCTCAGCACGCATCGGGCACACTGCACCAATGTACGCCGAGAAAAGCTGTTGACTCACTGAAAAATTTGGCACTTAAAAGGTCAATATTTTTTGTAAAAGGGCCTTTCATTTAAGTACCAGCATGCCTATAATCCCATGGAATATGTCTGGGTCAACAGATTACAACAAATTGTAAATAACTTGCCGCTGCTTCATTTTCTGTTGTTCATTTTTAAATCAAAAGACAAGCTTCTTTTACTGATACACTATTCATCATCCAAGCGTGACACTATATTAATGCAATAACATGTACAGACTTTTCTGAAGTATTTATTCTTTATTTACTGGAATGTTCCTGAGCAGTACCACTAGGGAAAATAAAATTTAATCGCTTTTTATTTATTCTTTTTTTGTTGTGGGGTTGATGTTGTTGTTGTTGTTGTTGTTGTTGTTCACATCTAGTTCAGCAATATGGGAATATAAGGCCCTTGAAAATTTGATTTTGAATAAATTGTGCTGAAATAATGCTCCAGAAAATTTTACAATACCTTTTAGCAGTAAGCTAGCTTACTTGCTTGCAAAAAAAACTCACCGTCTAACAACCGCAGCCATAAATTCATCCAATAACTCATCATAAGCCTGACCTCTCACTCGCTGCTGCTTTAATCCAATGTAAAGAGGGTCTTTCAAAAGGGTCTGAAAAATATTAAAAAATATTATCCAAGGATATACATACATATTTATTATATATAAAGCTTAAATCCATGCAGTTTCTCCCTTTTTTTCTCAATTTGTTATGATCGGTGAAGGTGAATGTTTGGTGGGTCTCTACCAAAATTAGTCATCAGGTAGTACATGTACTGGTTTTTTCCCCAAGATTTCAATTTTTTAACCTAAACAAAGTGTGAAGGTCCTCTGCTCAGCCAACTTTGTTCTAAGTGATATTTGACACACCATATAAATGATGGTCCTTTGTGTGTGTATGTATACATATGGATCAGATTATAAACCTGACTGCTGGTCGCATTCAAGTGAGGCTGTCAAAAATAAAGACACAACAAAGTAGCATTTTGAAATATGTTTGATAGGAACTATGTCCAAAACATTGAAATAAAAACTTCAGTTAAGTGCTTCAAATGCCAAAAACATGAAATTTAGACACATGAAAACAGGTCTATTTAAACATTTCCCCCTTAATTAAGACTGAGTCAACAATTTTCCTTTGGCCTGAGTTGGGCACTGAATGCCAAGGAATTCAATGCCAAGGAAAGCAGTTCCAATTGACTTTCAATCAAATACTCGGCAAGTGCCAAGGAGGCGAATGTGCCGGTGTACAATATCAAAATTTGCTCTAGGTAACTCAGAGGCCTGTGTTTACTAGAAGCAGTCTGACCGGTTTCGTCCTGAAACGGACTCTTCAGAGACTGGTTTGTAACGGACACAAACACCGGTATTTATACCATAGCATAATTGACCCTGTGGTAACCTATTATTACGTTATGGTTTTACGTTATTTTGTGTGTGCGTAACGTTGGTTAACGGTTGGATCAACGCATCAGCCTGTGGCCCAGACAGTACGTGGAATCTATAAAGAGCGAACACCACATGATCTGGGTTGTGACGTAATTAATGCGGGGGAAGCCCATGCTCTCCCCTTCATTCTCCATGGAAGGAATGCCCCATGGAGAGGGAATGTCTACAAGATGCATGGACAAATTGATATGATTGATGGGTGTGCATGAGATAGTTACATGCTAGTTGATGTAACGTTTGATTGAGAAGAAAATCCCAATAAAAGTGCGGTCCGTATACATACAGGTAGGTTTTACCTGTGAGATATTTGTCAAACCATGTCAGGGGAAAGCAATTGACTTTCAGCCTACATGATATTTATACATATATATATATATATATATATATATATATATATATATATATATTACACAGAAACAATTTATGTTAACCCTTTCCTGGTCAGAACAAAACTGTGTCAACAACTTTCCTCTTCATATGTTACGTACAATGTACCCCACCCATGCCAAGAAAAGCTATTGACCTGAGGCATACCACCATGAAAGGCTGTATGTCTACAACTCTCAGCAAAATTGTTTTCTGTTCACATGAAAGTGCAGCAGGACTGAATTATCATTAGGATCCCACATTTATATTCCTTGTAAAAAGACCTTTCATTCAAGTACCAGTATGCCTATAGTTCCACAGAGCATATCCCAGGTCAACAGCTTTTCTTGCCATACATTGGGCGCAATGCACGCTGAGAAAAGCTGTTGACTCAGTCCAAAATTTGGCACTTAAAGAGTTACCTCTACCTTCAATCTGTAAAGACATACCTCATTGTTTGTTCCTACATCGATGGTGACGGGCAGACACTGGTGTGGACAGACTCCAGCCAGGGCCGTGTAGAGGGCCAGCTTGCCCACGGGGATCCCCATTCCATATGCTCCCAAGTCTCCCAGTCCCAGGATTCTCTCCCCATCAGTCACCACTACGGCCTGAAAATGTATTCCACCAAATGTCTTAGTTTTTTTTTTTTTATCTTCAAGTTCAATCTTGCCAGCATGGCCATGGAGCTCTTCGCTATTGAAGGAGTGAATGTTTGCTGTCAATGCGTACAACTGATGTTCTTCCAGGATCATGCAGTCATATTTTTTAGTTGTTGCTTTTTTCAGCGCCAAGTGATTGAACACTAACCATGGGCAAGTATAAATGAGCACAATTGAAATGGCTAAACCCAAAGCATATAGCTTTAACCACTTAAGTCACTGTAGTATAGGCTATGTTAAATTGATTTGTCATGGAATAAAATATGTTTAAACCAAAGTACAGCGTTTCATTTTGAGACATAATTATGTTTGGGAAAACATAATCAGACACAGGACAAAATGAATGCCCATTTGTGTTTACATGTAGTTTCTATGGCCATCTGAAGTCAGACCACCCCAGCTGGAAGCAGTTCCTCTTTCCAGCAGGAAGTACCGACACCTTTTTAAGCAAAATCTATTCTTGTACTTTTCAAAGTGTCTTCAAAGTGACAAGATGAAAAGCTGACATTTCAGCCAACTTTTGAGACAAACCATTTTAGTTCTGTGACCTTTTCTGTCAGCAGAGCAACAGCACGTTTGTCCTTCGTCTGCTTTTTTCTTTAGTTAGCATGCAGACATCAACATCTGGTGTGGGTTTATGGGCTGGGGAAGCATTATTCTTGCTGATCACTTTGTGATGAAACGGTAAATAAATAGCCTCTTGTGTTCTCCCTTACACATTTATCAGAAATTAGGGACAGTGAAGTCTTAAAAAGATATGTAGTTCTTTATGGCTGTTAAAGTAGTCTTTGATCTCAACAGGTACAACTGTGATCAATTAAAACCAAGATGATATGGCCAAATAGTTACCCTTACTGTCATACTGAACTCGGGAGGAAAATAAAACTTTGCTAAACTGAAAAAAAAAATCCCATCACCTTCATCAACTTAGAAACAAATGAACATCATTAATGCACAAAATTTTGTGACATTTTATGTTCAATGCTCACCTTTATGTCATGCTCCGGCCAGTTGCACAGAATGTCATAAATGTGTCCCTTGTCACGAATTGTGATGAACAAACCTCTGAAATCAACAAATATCAAAACTACAGATACATAAAAAGCCCCAATGGTTTTTGTCTTGTTTTTTATACATGTATAATATATAATAAATGTCTCCAATTTCAAATACTCCCCAAGAAGAAGCTTCCACAGCACCATGGGAATATATAACGGTTTAATCTTCTAGTCCTTTTCTACCTTGTTCCCAATTTCAAGCAATACTACCATGCGCTCTATACCCACAATGCAACAGATTCTCAAATAGTACATGACTGTCCATGGAACACTATAGCTGGAGTAATATTTTAGAAATATCTGACCATAAATAAAACTTTATTTACCTTTACATTAAAAAACATAAATAAATAAAAAAAAAATAAAGAATGTTTTCTTTGTCCAGTCAATCAGAGACCCATACCTGGGTTTTCGGTAGATTAGTCCATACTTCTGACAGGCCAGCCCCACGGTGGGTGTGTAGATCACGGGCATCATTAATTCCAGATTCTCCGCCATCACTCGATAGAACAGTTTCTCGTTCCTGTCCTGCAGGCCCATCAAATAAATGTAGCGATCGAGATCGCTGTCCCAGCGATAGAAGTTCTTCATCACTACATCAACCTGCTGTCCCGGCGTGTGGACAGTTGGTGGCAACAGACCATGAATTCCAAGGATTTGACGTTCTTTGATGCTGAAGGCCATGTCCTAAATTAAAAGAAAAAGAAAAATGAAGACTGTGTCATTATAATAATTAATAAAATCAATGCATTATGCAGTACAGGTTTTCAACAATACACAGAGACTCTCTGAGATGATAATGCTGACTTGGTGTGTTCAATAAAATGATTTTTTTACCATAGTATCCCTGTTTAGCACCCAAGCTGCTCAAAAAAGTTGAACTGAAATACAGCTCATTTTTAACTCTTTAAGTGCCAAATTTTGGACTGAGTCAACTTTTCTCGGCACGCATTGTGTACCGAGAAAAGCTGTTGACCTTGGGTATTCTCTCTGGAACTATCGGCATACTGGTACTTGAATGAAAGGTCTTTTTACGAGGAATAGGAATCTAGGATCATAATGATAATTCAGATTAGTCTGACCTAAGTAGATCGACTTAAGACGTGATTGGCACTGAAAGAGTTAAAACTTACTTTTGGAACATTAGAGCTGCATACCATTGAAATCATTGTAAATTCGGAATATTTGGCATACCATTTTAGCTTCTCTCAAGTCAGGGAGGTGGGGGTAGTCAGAGGGGCTAGCACAAAAAAGGAACAGGGATACTAGTATTTATATTTATATGGATGTTTCTTGCATAGAAAATATAACTCCTGGCAGTGACACACTTGCCTGTGTATCATTGCAAATATCTTTAATTTCATGAGAGTGTGCCGCAATCATGTGCCATGTTTCCATCAAGGCCATACATCATACCTTAAGCTTGTCTGATGGTCACCTCATGCAGGCGTTTTGCTGAGCTCAGCTTCTTTTCTCCCAAAACTGGCAAAAACTGGCTGGTGGTCAAATATTGTCCGCTTCGATGCTTTTTTTCTTTTTGTTTTAACTACTGTGAATACAATTATTTTGGCGCCTAATAATGTTCACGGTTTTTGGCTTTCTGGACCTTTCACGCACACTTTAAATTTACTATTTTATTGATATTTCCTACCAATGCCATCTTAACCCATTCCATACCAGTCCCTGATTTTTCCGTATATTTACCTATATTTAAGACGAAAATTACATATTTAAATTCTTCATGAAAAGAGCTTTCATTCAAGTACCAACATGCCTATCGTCTCAAGTCAGTGGTTCTGGCACTGCCTGGCAAGTCATGCTGCAGCTGCCGCAAGGGCAGCTACAGCATGACTTGCCAGGTAGTGCCAGAACCACTGACCAAGGCCTGTGACCATAGTGTGGAATGAGTTAAAATACTTTTTTCCATACTGTGTTCTTCTGGGAAACAAGTCAAAATACAAACACAGCACAATTAAATGAATTCACAGTAATTTCAAGGATAATGAAAAATCCAAATGAGAATTATGACTGAGACCTCTCAATGCAACATGCCCAAGGTCAACAGCTCAGCTTTGCATGAGTTGGGCACTTAGCTGTTGAGCAAGTTTTAATTGACAGGGAAAGTATTAAGTACAGAAACATTGACTTTCAATTTATTACTGCTGGTAGTCAAAACAGGATGTGAACCAAAATTTCTCTATCAACAAAACATGGAGGTACTGCACATTGAAGCCATATACACACACCACAGCGTATTCTAACAATTTCACCCAGCTGGGAGAATGTAACATTGATGCATCAGACTGCCACTTTTTCTCATTGAAAAATGAACTTCCCCACTAAGCAATTGATATCCTGACTGTTGTCTATACTTCTTTTCAGTCAACCAGATTAACATGTCATCAATGAACAGATAGTTTAGTGAAGGACGAAAGGTGCACCACAAACATTTTGGTTACTTGTTCATACATGGCTCAGATGTAATTGAAAGGCATGGTTTGATGACTTCATATCAAACTAATTCAATTTCAACCTTGTGAGCTGACTGCTGCATGAACACACATTTTGGTCCGTGAAAAACATATAAAATGTCATATGACGGTACAAGAAGCCAAGTCACTATCTCAGCCTCGCCCAGCCACGTACCGATTCAGGTCAGAGGTCATTCAACACAAAGAAGTATCCTTTCCCCATTCAACTTCTTAAGCTGAGGTTGCTATTTAACCCTTTTAGTGCCAATCACGTCTAAAGTCGATCTACTAAAGTGAAACTAGTCTGAATAATCATTAGGATCTCAGATTCGCATTCCTTGTAAAAAGACACTTCATTCAAGCAACAGCATGCCTCTAGGTCCTGAGAGAATATCCCAGGTCAACAGTTTTTCTCCTCACGCATTGGGCACATTGCACCCAATGCGCACCGAGAAAAGCTATTGACTCAGTCCAAAATTTGGCACTGAAAGAGTTAACTTATTTCTAAGTGAAAAAAAAAAAAATAAAACTGCAGGTTTTAACAAATCTTGATTTTTTTGCACATGAATACATTATGTAAAGGTACATGTGCACGGTATAGTATGGCAATGAGATAATGTCCCAGATTTTTTTTTCTCATCCAGTTTACTTTTCCAGACAGCAGCAGGGCCTGTCAAAGTTGAAAGGACTCAACAATGTGTAAACATCAGATCAGCTTTAGGTTTTCATTATTCAACAACAAACACAGATAAAGCACATCACAGGGCAGCTTTTCGGCCACATTGGTACAGATGAACCGTGCTAAAAAATTTAGAATTTCATCAAATCAATAACAAGTACAGAAGAACCTGTCAAGCCAAACACCCTTGAGACCTAGCTGCAGTGTTCGGGTATCAGAGGTGTTTGGCTAATAGAGGGTCGGGCCATGGCCTTGTGGCTACATCCTGCACATGTAAACTTGAATTCACCTGTACATGTACATGCACATGCATTGGGGAATTTACCAGCTCCAATACGTATATATTTATATAAATTACAAAAACTTCGAGGAAAAAAGAGTCTAAGATGAAAATTACTTTATAAACATGATAAAAATTCCAACCAACTGGGAAAAAAGTTCATAGGATTTATAAACTCAAGGCTAACAGTACATGCACTTTTCAATATCATTAAGTTGCATTCCTAATGTTACTGGTACATGCATATACATGTACATGTACTTGAGTATGTACATCTGTCCCAACTGTGACAGTGCATTTACATGTGCATAATTTGATGACATAAAACATCAATTGGTCCAATATTAACACACATTATGTGTATTACCCTTTATCATACTGTTAAACATCAGAATGCACTTACTGGTTTGATAAGTTTAAACCAGTTTATTGTACATACAGCTGTAGAAGGTCTCATCATGGAACCTACACACTCAAGACACCCACTGAATACACTAATGCCACAAATTTGATGAAAGTGTTGAATATAATAAAAATGTTGATGATGTTTTTGTATCAAATATTGATAAACTTCCTGAAAATTCCTTCTTTCTGGGGGGTAGGTGTTCAGCCTTGACAGGTTAAATGTTGCTTTGGGATCCAAATGAAGCATTCACTGTTCAGAGTAGAGAGGTGTTCGCGGTTTTCAGGTTCCAACACTCTCCTATTAAATTACATACAAAAAAGTTGGGACCCCCAAAAAAGTCTTTGGGTAACAGAGGTGTTCGACTATCAGAGGTCTTCGGCTTGGCAGGTTTTACTGTATTGTAATTTCAACATTTGTGAAGGATGTGATATTTTTATTATGCATCATATATCCTAATGTTGATTCAATGATCCATTCACAAAGATGACAATTAAAGCAACTGAACATCTTTGAATCAAGTCCTTTTAACCCCTTTACCCTGAAACCAGTTAAAACTGGCTGGATATCATAAAATGTCATCTGCTTCAGTGATTTTTATTATAGTTTAATGTAAGTGAAAAACAATTTGAATGAGAATTGCATTATGGGCCCTATCAGAATACCATGCTACAAGTCAACAGATTTCCTTGGAGCTTGCTAGCAGCCAACCTACCTCAACAAGAGCTGCTGGCCGAGTTTTAATTTGGGGGGGGGGGGGGGGGGGTTGGGGGATTAAATAATATATATCTTATCATGTTTGCACCAATCTTTGCCAGCAATATAATTATGAGCTTAAATGTTTGGGTGCAAGTGGTCAAAAAAAAGTTTTTGGTGTACATCTCCTGTCTTTAATGCTATACAAAGGTTGCATGTGATTTTACATGGACAGGTGGTATGTACAGTCAGACAACATGATCCTCTAACTTCAGCCAGAAATCTTGCACGAATTTACAGACCAAGAACAGAGCCCCCCAGTGGGTAAAATATGAAACTGGAACCACAGTACAAGAATCCTGCGTGAGGAAGGGTACTGTTCTTGAGTTTGTTCCAAGAAGCTTGGGGCCCAGTTAATGCCCTGTGTTCCCACAAAGCCACAACCAATGTTCATGGCACAAGTCTTCATCCCTATTGTTTTTTACGTTTCTTCTCTTGTTCCCTTTTTCCAGGAAACATATATGAGTTAATTTCCACAGAACTAAGTGTATGAAAAATAAGACTCCAAGCCATAGACGAAGAGTCTATTTTCATACACTTGGCTGCATGGAGATTAACATTACTTATACACTCAAACACTAACACTACACACCATTAAAAACTATAAAAACCATTTCAACAACTTAATTTGGGACAGGAAAACAATTCTAGACAATGTAGTGACCTAGACACTTGACCTGTCGCCACATTCACTGTCACCCATTCAATGTTGCTCAACAGCAGACATGCTGTGATAAAGAGATGATTAAAACAGCACTAAACATGTCACACCTGATGGTGTAACGGCTAGTGCACTGGACTATGGAACACACAAGTCTGGATTCAAACCCTGCCCACCTACACAAAGTTTTATCATCATCATCATCATCATCATCATCATCATCATCATCATCATCATCATCATCATCATCACCATCACCACCACCACCAGCACCACCACCACCACCACCATCACCATCACCATCATCATCATCATCATCATCATCATCATCATCATCATCATCATCATCATCATCATCATCATCAAAAAGTGCAGAGAAAAATTGCATAAGTTCCACTCCCAGTGCTTAAGTCACTTGTATTTCAAATATGTTGAACTGATATATTTAAGATACCAGAATGTCCACTTGGGGCAGTTGTATTCCAACTTTTCTTTGGACTAGGTGAGCGAGGCGAATATGAAAAGCAGACTCCACAAAAAATATCGAAAGAAACTGGGTGCAGAAAAGCACATATAAAGTCCCTTATTCCTGTATATCTTTCCTCAAAAGGTTGTGTCAGATGACGCAGTTTGCCTGTCAACTCATACCATACCAGTCCCTGATTTTCCATACATTTACCTTGATTTAAGATGACAATTGCATATTTAAATTCTTCATGAAAACAGCTCTTATTAAATTACCAACATGCCTATAGTCTTAAGTCAGTGGTTCTGGCACTGACTGGCAAGTCATGCTGCATCTGCTGCAAGGGCAATTAGCCCTCATGGATATCTAATCATCCCACTGTCAAAGGACACATACTCATCACATTCTGACAAAGACATGCAATCATATTCTCAATGATATGTACTCATTACACTCTCAAGGATGTAATTATCCTATTGTCCAGGACATATTATCATCCCATGTATAAGAACACATAATTATCACATGCTCAAGGACACATGATGATCCAATTATCGAGGACATATAATGATCACATTCTATAACAACATGTTATCAAGGACACATTATAATCACATTGTCAGGACCATAACAATCTTCTCAACAACATGTTATTATAACATTTTCAAGGACATGTAATCATAGCATTCTCAAGGACATGTAATTATAGTATTCTCAAGGACATGTAATCATGACATATAAACATCTCATTTTCTGTGATATGTAATCATCACATTCTCAAGGATACATAATCATCATTTTCCAAAGGACGTGTATTGTCACATTCATGAAGCCTTCCCTCACATGAAGTTTTTTCTTAAAAAAGAATTGCGCCAAATTCGCTAAAGCTGCCCTGTCATCTTAACATCACCTACGTACAATGCATATTAACCCAGCTCTATATGGGCACCGTCATTTTCAAAGTAAGCAAATTCTGGTTTAATTTATTCTTAAAAGTTCACACGCAGACACAAAACTCATAAACTTTGCCAGCTGTGGCCTAGCCAGGTTTAGATGAACAGTCCCTATAATCAAGGCAGTATCTGAATATGGATCACCGCACACAGCTATGGGCAGCCTCACCTCGCAAAGTTCATGTACATTTTCATCAGATAAAAAATGAAAAAGGAATAACTGGGACCATAGGCCATGATCTGTTAGTTTCGGTTCTTGTAATCTCATTCTGGTCATAATTTCTTTCTACAGAAATCACACACACAAAATGAAAAGACTCACCTTGTTGAGTCGTGGGTTCCTGACGATGTTGATGCCACGTTCAGAAACCATACTTGAATCCATGCGCTTCATACTGTAGTCTGAGTAAGATGCAGCTGGCTGGTATGCCTACAGTATATTAAATATATATATATATATGAAGCTGAGATGAAAAACAAATAAGACTATAAATAATGATAAATTATATTGTCATCAATATCAATACACAC
Source organism: Hermodice carunculata (assembly GCA_964020975.1). NCBI lineage: Eukaryota > Metazoa > Annelida > Polychaeta > Eunicida > Amphinomidae > Hermodice > Hermodice carunculata. The sequence goes on along the minus strand of OZ026614.1, from coordinate 78,699,901 downwards.
ATACTTTTGCCCTGAATACAGTTTAATGGACCCTGTTCATTCATGTGTGAAAACAGTTCTCCCTGTCAGCGTTGTAGTACACAAGTGCACAGAAAAATGCTATCGGCCTCACACAATATCAATATGTTCCAGATGTTTATCTCATAATCCTGGATTCAGGTGCACAAGTCTATCAGTCGGTATACCTGTTTCCTACTATCCAAGATACACCATGTACATGTATACCCATTTCAGTCTCCATTCTGTGGAAAGCCGAGCTGGCCGTGAACGTAGCATATACATTACATCATGAACTCATTCAGTCTCCCTGCAGTTGAAAGCTGGTCCATGAAACAGCACATACATTATGTACTAGTACATAACTCATCCATTGCCAGATTCAAGATGGAAACAATGGCTTTCTTCAGCACCCTTCAGACCCCTGGGGGGAGGGGGGAGGGGGGGAGGGGGGAGGAGGGAGTGGGGAGGACAGGTTCTAACTATGTAGTAATAAGTATTTAGGCACCAAGAAATAACCCCAATTTTGCACTCCAAACAGAGTTTTGACTCACCATTTGATGCACTCAGTCTCGAATATTGGATTTTTTTTAGAGGGACAAAAATTGCTTGATTTTAGACACACACACCCCTAAAAAAAAGACAAATTTTAATGGATTTTATGCCATGTGAATGGAAAATGTGTTCACTTTTTTTACAAAATGTGGAGTCTTGACTCACTTTTTAGGGCAAAATGGAGACTATTGACCCAGGAATTTTTGGAAAAATGTGCACAAAGAGTATATGAATTAACTCTTTCAGCATGAACTGTAACTGAAGTCAAACACTTTGAACCAACTACAATGGCTTATTATTTAAAGGTGCTAGATTCATGTTTCTTGTTAAAAGACCTTTCATTAAAGTAGCAGCATGCCTACAGTTACACAGCATATGGTAGTCCAGGTCAACAGCTTTCCTCAGCACACTTTTGGCATGTCGTGCTCAAAGTGTGCTGAGAAAAGCTGTTGACTAAGCCCAAAACGTAACACTGAAAGAGTTAAGGTGTCCAGAGATTACTGGCCTTTTTCAGATCAAATTAACCACTCCCAGCATGATTTAAACAGGTCATTCCGAAAACTTTAAAAAAGGGAAGAGAGAAAACTTGTTGATCTAGACCATTCTCTCTCACTGGAACTACATAGGTGTGCTGGTATTTGAATGAAATGTCTTTCCAGGAGAAGTTTTTAACCATTTTATGTTTGGAACGAGCGGGACTTGAACCTGCAACCTTTGGCACCAGTCGCTTAGCTGAAATGGGAAATGCACATATCCACTCGACCAAATCCCCATTCTAAAAAAAAAAAAAGAATGGTTCAATGGAGGTAGTTATGTGCGAGTGCCATATCAACACGGTTATGCAATATAACTACGGAGTCCGCATTTATTTCCAGAAATCCGGGACTTAAATCCACCAGCATTAAGGAAATGCCAAAAATATATATTTTATGCTTGGAATGAGCAGGACTTGAACATGCAACCTTTGGCACCAGTCGCCAAGCTGAAATGGGAAACGGACATGTCCACTCGACCAAATCCCCATTCTTAAAAAAAAAAATGGTTCAATGGAGGTAGTTATGTGCGAGTGCCATATCAATACTGAAATCATTATGATTCAGACAGGACATGTGTCTGTTGTCATAATGAGGAGGCCAATGGTAATCAAAGGATGAATGTTATATCTTTTAATAACCTGTGCATGTGTCACACATTACAGGTATGGCAATTATGGACAATTACGCTATAACTATAAATGTGTATATGCTCCAGTCATTCTATAAGTAGGAACCGCTAATTATTTTCATAACGACTTTTGGTCCTTTGGCTCAGATTTTAACAGTTAAAAACATCAAAGGTAGTTTCTCTATGTCTCTCTTTATACATCTGTCTTATAACTAAATATATGTCACATCTAAAAATGACCAGAAATCTCATGTCAATTTTTCGCCACAGCTATATATTTAAGGGAAGATTTCAGCACAGCAGTCACAGCCCGTTCGCATGCATAATAGCCAAGCACATGCAGACATTTTGCTAAAAAATTAAATTAATAGTTCCTGCATTGAAACTCAAGATTTTACAGATGTGCACGATTTCCAAAAACACACTTTTTTGAAAATATTTTTGTTAATCGCAATTTATTTTGGCTGCCATTGTCATCAATTATCGTCTGATGGGTAAACAGCTTTCTGGAAATGCACTATTCAATCTCAGGGATTCTAATCTAATCTTATCTGCCGAATTAGTGTTTAATTTACCATACATTTTGTGACTATGTGTCACCACGTGGGTGTGGCTGACTTTGTCAAGTTAGTTCACATTGCCATGTGTATATCATGGCCATAAATGCGGCAAGAAAACTGTTCAAATATGCTGCAGACCCTTGGAGGCTGGCACAGCAGATGTTACTAACTGTGGTGTCATCAGTTTGTGAACACAAATGTTGATGTGTAATGTAACAGATTGTGTGCTTCATTGGTCACACCCCACCGACTGTACAATGCAGTGAAACTTGTCTTGAACGACTATCTTCCAGCCCCCCCTTAAAATTATTGATTATTGGACCCTCAGGACAGGTGGTCTTTCATAAGAGGTATATGTACATACATACATACATACATATATATATATATATATATATATATATATATATATATATATATAGCGCATTACTAGTAGACTGAGCAAAGTATCTTCAAAAGGTGGTTGAGACAGGCAGTCTTGCATTGGAGTGGTCTCTTACAGGGTCACTGTACACATATAGTCTCTGTATGAACTTTTTCAGAGCCAACTGCGACTCAAGTCAAATTACTTAAGGTTGCAAGATTTGTATTCCTTGTGAAAAGACCTTTCATTTAACTACCAGCATGCCTATAGTTCCAGAAAATGTAATGGTCTGGGTCAACAGCTTTCTTCAGCATTCTTTGGGCACATTGCACCCAAAGTGCCCAGAGGAAAGCTGTTGACTCAGTCCAAAACTTGGCACTGAAAGAGTTGACCTCTGCTAGAACAGATCATTCATTTTTGTCAGAATCTCAATTTGTTAGAACGGTTTTGCATGCATACATCTGACGTAGCACATTCCAGTGCCTTGTAGCAACAGTGAATTCTCATATAATATTTTTAACATCATTCTAATTGATTTAATTCTGCTTCAAATCCACTTACACTGTCTATAATCACCATCTAAATTTCATATGATTTTCCTCATTTTCATATATTATGCAAGAACTGGATGACAGGGGGGCAATATATAAAGTTTGACGGGACGACAAAATGTTTTATTGGGCGAGGCGAAAACCGAGCCCAATAAAAGGCAATATTACTTTTTTGTCCCATAAACTTCAAATTGACCGACCTGCCATCCAACATTTGCTATATCCTGCAATTTAAGTAATGATATACCTTGATCCAGCAATTACTTCTCACAAACTCAGCACATTTGCTGTCCGGTTGACTCAAATAGGCCTACCACATGGATCTGAAAAGCGTGGTTTGACGTTCTGTCATCCATATGGTGCACGCCCTAACGTCACGTGGCTTGCAAAAAGTTGCATGCTGTAATGTCATGTTTTTATATTTACATTCCGTTTATTGTTTAACATTGAAAGAATAGGAACTGTTGTTGTCTTCACCATCTCATGAAGACATCGTCTACACGCGAGTCTGCACGCGCCAGCTATGCAGCCCCTTCACAATTTTATACGCCAGTACATTGGGCACTACTTTTCTTTTCATTCATAAATCCTGTGCGCCCTCTCGCGGATACACACAAAGTTACGAATGCTGCTCTTGTTCTCAATCCCTGTGACCAAGAATCAACCGTTGTCCCACGTAGGCCTACCTGCACATCCACCGCATCCTCTTCTTCAATAGAAATATCACAAAGCCAGCAAACCAACCAGAATTTTAACGCAGGAATGATTTCCAACTCCACCTTTCAAAATTGTACCTTCAACATGATCGCGCCTCGTTAAACTGTTAAATCCCGTTCACTGCTCGCATCAGTCTGAGATGCATCCGCAGTGCGAGGTGCAAGTGCAATGGTGTTAATCTTGTATTCATTGTGTTATTCTGGATATTCTGTCACAAAAAATAACTTACTTGTATACTTTTTCCCTAATGTGAACGAATCTTGTATTTTGTAAAGCTATCTGTTCAAATAAATGAACATTTACAAAGGGACTATTTTTCTTTCCTGTTTGTTGCTTTTGGGATAGACTGGTTGCCAGGTAATGGGGGCGTGGTTAGCGCTTATCTTTCTATTGATCACACCCCCCTTAAACCAAGGCAATTTGTGTGGAAAAAACGTTCTTTGGCGATCGTGCATCACTTGTAATTATTATCAAAAATCGAAAAAATAGGAAAAAATGTAAATATAATAAATAAACTTCATTGTCATTGTCTTCATGAGCGTGTGAGGAAAACTTCTATCGCGCTTGATCCAAAATACCACTACCAGCCATAAAGTTTTCCTCACACGCTCATGAAGACAATGACAATGAAGTTTATTTATTAAATATTATGTATTGTGCTTTACCATGTGAAATGCACGTGCTGTCCAATATTATGGTTTCAACAACCCAAAATGAAGTTTTACAGGGCAGGCACATGGTATAAATAGAGACATCTGATTGGTTACCTTAGTGCTAATGAAGAATATTATACAAACATTGGATGACAGGGAATCCAATGAAGTTTTAGGGGACGACAAAATGTAATATTTCGCCGGGCCCAATTTTACATTTTGGAGTCCCGCAAAATTTCATAATCATAGGCCTATTTGGACGACCAGCCATCGAACTTTGTTATGTTCGGCAATTTAACTAATGATATACCTAGATCCAGCGATTATTACTCACAAACTCAGCATTCGTTGATTCGTTTCATGAGTGCCCTACTAGCTGTCTTGTCTTTGTTATGTTCTATTCCTTCATTTATTGTTCTTCAGTGTAGTGTCCGTTGTCCTCGTTTTGTAATGTTTATATATATATATATATATATATATATATATATATATATATATATATATATATATCATATACAGTAAAACCTGTCCTTGTGGACACCTGTCTACTGTGGACACCTGCTTAATGCGGACAGTTTTGGCCAGAACCGAATATTTTTAAGTCATTTTCATATTGGTGATACCTGTCTACAGTGGACACCTGTCTATTGTGTATTACGGACACTTTTTGGGGTACCAAATGCAAAAACAACCTGTCTATTGCGGACACAATATATCAATACATTTTTTGCAACTTGTTATGTTCCAAGCTGTAATGCCTGAACAATGCTGTGCATGTTAAGCTGGAATCAAAGACTAATTAATCCATTGTTCATTGGCCTGTAACACATAATAAGCTCACTCAACCAAGCAGTTAGGCTGTAATGCCGCAATGAACATGCCAGGTGTCTCTGAGCACTGGTGCTCCTGTTGACTGATGTTGCTCACACTTTCTCTGTCTATCAAACAATTAAGCTCCATAGATCAATCATTAAGCCTAAAACAAAGGACCCACTGAGACTCATGTGAAGTTATTCACAATTTGTAACAATGGCACATACAGTTATATTGTCCTCAAAGGATATGATATCCCTGTGGTATGTTTGTTGTTTGTTTCATTTCTGTTAGTAAAAGAAATTACACAAACTTTCTTTAGCCTGGTAAGCCCATACATGCACAATTTTTCCCTTAAAAGATAAAAACTGTAAAATCTCAAGTTAAGATGAGTTTGAGTAAAGTGTCAGGGGCATAATGTACAAAAACTGAGAGCAAATGCTGTATATGGGTACACATGTGCATATTTTTTGACAGTCTATACAAGTTTATCTCCTTTGATACAAATGTACTCTGAGATCCCAAAAGTTCAGCCCCTGCCTATTGTGGACACCTGTCTATTGCGGACACTTTGGCCAGAACCACTGGTGTCCGCAAAAGACAGGTTTTACTGTATATATAATATATATTATATATATGTGTGTATATATATATATATATATATATATATATATATATATATATATATATATATATATATATATATATATATATATATATATATATATATATATATATATATATCATTATGTAAGAATTCTAAACAGCAGCGTATACTACACTGAACGTGTCTTGCTTCGTCTTGTCTTGGATATTGTCTGATTTCTCAAGCGGGATTAATATAGGGCTTGATTTCTTCCCAATTGAATAATAAAATATGTTTAAACCAAACTCAGCATTCATTGCTATTCAGTTGACTCCAATCGGCCTACCGCATGGATCTGAAATGGGTGGTGTGATGTTCTGTAATCCAGATGGTGCACGTCGTAACGTCACGTGGGGTGCATGCTGCTTCGCCACGTTTTTATACTTATATATATATATATATATATATATATATATATATATATATATATATATATATATATATATATATATATATATATATATATATATATATATATATATATATATATATATATATATTGCTTTTTTTTTACTTTTCCATATTTTCCATGATCTTTCTAGGAACAAATTCCCATTTTGTCTTTGTTCAGCCACAATATCACTAACAAATCACGTTTTTCTAAGCAATGAGAGAGAGAGAGAGAGAGAGAGAGAGAGAGAGAGAGAGAGAGAGAGAGAGAGAGAGAGAGAGAGAGAGAGAGAGAGAGATTTACAAAGTTTACTCATGTAAGTTTCATTGTGTCGTTGCTGTGCATCTATCTACCACACGAAACAACACACTGGAAAAAGATCAGTAGAGGTGACAGGTCATGGTCAGTTTGGCAAATGAATGGAAGGTCAGCAAATTTTAGTGTCATCACTCAGTTAATTCATCAGTTTAACTAGTGTGCAATTGTCTATACTTTTCACCTTTTCATCCAGTCTGGGGTGAGGCTGGTGAAAATTTAAAGATTTTCATCTAAAATTACCCTCCTCCCCCCCCCCCAAATAATTATAATTGAAATTACTGATACATGACTTATTAAACTTAGCAGGAGAAACCATCCAAAGTATATCCCATCCTAGTTTTAGTGCATATCCCGATTTGCAACAATTTGTTGAAATCATGAGATGATTGACAAAAGTACACGGTCACCACTGGGATGACAAGAGTGAATGTGTTCACAACAGTGTTACATCACCAGTTCAGTTGTGTAGGGCTATAGTTAATTATTTCGCAATCAATTTTGGCCTACTGGCAAGTTTCCGTAAATAACAAAAAACAAAACCAAAAAGAAAAAAGAAAAAAAAATAATCCTCTTGTCATTAACGTAATTCAAAAACTATGACAGCCAAATCAAGAGGCGTCTATCGATTTCTCTAAATTTCCAAATAGCAAAATAATTATCACACCAATTTTGCAAGTGAACAGTCTCATATCAATGGCAATGTGTGGTTGTGATGTCACCACAGCCAGTTAAATACCTCCCTGTTCAAAAGCTGAAAAAGTCGATACCAGACCCAGTCTTGTAGGCACTCGTTCGGGGGGGGGGGGGGGGAGCAATAAATAACTAAAACATGACATGTTGTTGCACACGCTTGCCTGAGACCCACCCATGGTACATCTCCGCCATGTTTGAAGAAGATCAGGGGGAGGGGAGAGTGTTTTTTTTCTTTCTTGGGGGGGGGGGGGGGGTAGTGGTGGTGGTGGTGGTCTGTTTTGTGTATGTGTGTGTGTGTGTGCGCGCGCTTTTTCTTTCTTTTTTTTTTTTTTTTTTTTTTAACGAAATCGAAAATGTGAAATGTACGACAAACCACACATGTATGTTGTTATGCCATGCTCAGCTGAGGCTGATTCAGCTTTGAAATGGGTCCAGCTCGCTGTCACTGTTTGCAGCTACCAAACATACACATGGATGACACAGCGCATTAAACCGAAAGTGTGAAATGTACGACAGACCACACATGTATGTTGTTATGCCATGCTCAGCTAAGGCTGATTCAGCTTTGAAATGGGTTCAGTTCGCCGTCACTGTTTGCAGCTACCAGACATGCACATGGATGACACAGCACATTAAATCGAAAATGTGAAACGTACGACAGACCACACACGTATGTTGTTATGCCATGCTCAGCTAAGGCTGAATCAGCTTTGAAAAGGGTTCAGTTCGTTGTCACTGTTTGCAGCTACCAAACATGCACATGGATGACACAGCACATTAAATCGAAAATGTGAAATGTACGACAGACCACACACGTATGTTGTTATGCCATGCTCAGCTAAGGCTGATTCAGCTTTGAAATGGGTTCAGTTCGCTGTCACTGATGCAGCTACCAAACATGCACATGGATGACACAGCACATTAGGCCTTGTGTTAGCACATATGTTACATTGTGGATTTAGTAGGATGGTCCGCACAAACAATATTCAGGTCACAAAGTTAATCATTTTGTAACAGCAGTTATACACATAGTACCACTCCTATATAGTGTTGACGACTGAGGAATCTGTTTACCTGGGGCCTGGGGCATGCCATCGTGATCGGTGTCAGCTACAATTGCAAGTGAAAATGATATCTATTAACATAAAATTTAAATATAACATTAAAAGAGGTGTTTTACATCCAGACGCTTTTGGGCGATTTGAGCGGAAAATGGTTAAAATTATTCATTTTGTAATAAGTTCTTAAGGCCTAGGGGAGACCGCAGAGAGTTGGAATACTTCACAGTCTAAGGCCTGTATCTTCAAATGTATATGATATGTGGAATATTTTAATACCACATTTAAATAACAGAGGTGTCTAGATCAAAATGAACATTGCCTTGTTTAGGCATTCTGAAGCTTGATCAAGATCTTCGTTAAAATCTATCAAAAGGTCAGATGTTTCAACTCGCCCCCATACATGGGTAAGATGGAACATTCGATGGGATAAGTTGAAACACTCTTAAATAAGCTGAAACAATATAACCTAACCAAACAGATAAATATCCATTTTACCATAACCTTCTGCTTTGTATTGATGATTGTATGTATGTGCGTAAATATATATGGCTATGTGGACATAAAGAGGAATTGAAATGTGTGCCAAGTCGATGTTCCTTTCAACCCCAGGGGCAGGTTGAACCTGTTTCATCAAACCTCAGGGGCAGGTTGAAACATGGTCCATATTACCCCAGATGCAAGTTGAAACTTCAGCGTGTTCCAACACTTCCCTTCTCTGATGTTTCAATACGAGACATGTATATTAATTTCGTGTTGAAAAGCACTGGGTTCACGCCTGTCAATCATGGAGGACACACGGGCATATTATTGTCACGAACAGGGCCAGATACCCCTTTCTCACAAAAATAGTGTCTTTTAGAGAAATTTAAGTTTACAAATACAAAGTCATATTCATTTAGTGCTTCCTAAATCGGTTACAGGAATAAGTTTCTATCTGCCTGTACTAAGTATTCTTTATTTCCAAAATATAAGTAACATCCCACTTCCCCGCACATGCAGCAGCCCGCATCTCGCCAGGCGAGACTATGGTTACCACGGCAACCAGTTATGCAGTTGTGGCGGGAAATTGATATGTAGTCTCGTATTATCTCATTTGACCGTTTAATGTACATTCACCCATACTGTAGGAATACACACAAAGTAATCAATGTTATACTTTGTGGTGTTAACTGCCAACTATCTGGATATTTTACCCCCACTGGATAATTTGGCTGAGCATCTCACTGTTTAAAGAATGTAACAAAATCTTTCTGACAAGAAATATTTACTGGAAAGGGAAAATAACAAACATACGATTTCTCAATCAAAAAAGTTGGTTTAACATGGTAACTTGGGTAGTCACAAAAATTGGAATACCTTTATGAAACGTAGTTATCATTAAATTTCATCTTACCCCTTGTTCCAACTCTTCCCGGTCTCCTCTACATTCCCAATGCGTGAAAACAATGCAATTATTAATAAGTTGTGAGATGTTCTTGTACTTGTAGGCTACAGCTTTGATTCCACAGTCATACCAAAAATACAACAAAAAACTGCTTACAAATGCGACGTTAGGCCTACAGGTTAACCGCGCGTCGTTACCTCGAAGATGAAAATAATGAAACAAACAAAAGATGAAATTCGCCTCTAAATTTGAAGACCACGATGCTACCGTTTTTAAACAAAAATGCTGCCATGTTGGTCGGTTTGATTGGACGGCTGACCTTAATGTCACAAGCCTGGAACTGTCAATAGTGGTCAATAATATCCTGCAGGAGTATTTAACGTGCCATTCCACCTCAGGGATAGTTCATTTTCACCAGTGCACAGAAAGAACGACAAAGAGGATATATCGTTTATATTTTATATTTATGGAATATGGAAGAGTGAACTATTTTACGATGACACACAAAATAATGTATGTAGATTACTGGTTATAATATTAAAGATAAGTTAAAAAATATATCGAATACATTTATTTGGGTTTTTTTTAGTTTTTTTGTTTTTGTTTTTTTTTTTTTTTGTTTTTTGTTTTTTTTTTCTTTTTTTTTGTTTTTTGTTTTTTGTGTGTTTTGTTTTTCTTTTTCTATTTTTTTAACAGAAAAATATATCGAATACGGTTTCTGTAGTTTTAGAGTTCGAAATCTTTAGATTCTAGAGGTGCACCTAACCTTTGGCCTGATTTTATCATCTTTACTAGTACAGGTCTAATCAGCTTATGGAATACCAAATAATGGTGCAAACTTGAGCACCGAATGTCAAGACACTCACTCTCAACTCCATTTCGACCGGGCCGTCCGCTGGAGGGGGACTACGTTGCTGATAGATCCGTCTTTTCTTTAATTGATAGAAGACCGAAAAGTACCCCACAATTTTTATGACTGCTTCTTTCATTGTGCATTGTCAAATGAACTGTGAGATTCTCATTTTTTGAACGTAGGGCTGAAATCTTACGGGGTGAGGGTGTGAATGAGAATACTCTGTGCGAGTGTCATAAAATGTTGAACTATCCCTTATGCTTTAAAATTCTTTTTCAACAATGCAGAGAGTGAAGGATATGATTAAAGTACGATTTTGCTTCAGGTAATGATACGGTTATCCGAGCCTACGTTTCGCACCTCAGCCGCTCAGTGTGGTTTCATTTTCTTTTTTTTTTTTTCCTGTGAAATTGAGGAGTAATAAATAAAGCCTTCACTTAATTTGCAGTGTAATTGATCAGATGCTCAACGCATTATAACCAGTTAGTTGTACTTTCTTACCTTATGTTTGCCTGTTACCAAACGATGCTTATAGGAATACCGGGAAGTTCGTTCAAAGAACAAGGTATTTTGGAAATGAACCTGTCGTATGCTGCCGACGGCGAATAAAATAATTCGCATATTTTCATTCTGTCATAGGAACGGGCATGTGGAGTGGGCGCAGAATTGGGCTGGTGGGTGCCAGATTTTGATGATACAGAAGGATTGCAGAACATCTGACTTTTTGAGATCACCGTCCTAGATATGTAAAATAAACTGACGCAGGGGGGGGGGGAGGGGGACATACATACATAGGCCTACATACATACATACATACATACATACATACATACATACATACATACATACATACATACAATATCTGCCCCCAATGGATCATATTTTGCGCGTTTATACCATCATGCATGCCGTATAGGCTATGTGTATCTTTTGAATGCTGACTTCGATTTCGAAGACAGTCAGGGGTGCCTTGGTGCCTTTGAAGTGCAACCAACTATAGGCCCATTCTTTAGGCCATAATTATCGTGTTCATGTAGTAGGCCTATGTTCATTATGCACAGTATAAATTTGCTTGAAACATTTGCTGTAACTTGTGCAACGTCACATGAATTTCTTAACTCATTCCACCCTAATAGAAGACTGAGTCAACAGCTTTCCTTGGTGCGCTCTGGGCACAATGCACCCAGAGCATGTCAAGAAAAGCTGTTGACCATGGGCATAAAATTTGGAATGATGTTCCATGCAAGTTTCATCCAAAATTTTGAAAACTAATCCCTAAATTAGTAAAATACAATTAGCAGACAACATTTAGATATTGGCGGGAAAAAGCGTCATTAGGGTGGAATGAGTTAACAAGCTCTATAAGATAAAATATGGTCCTGATACTTGCATCGTGGATTACGTCAGCTTGCCATTAACCTGAACATGCGTGTGTAGAAGTTTCAAAGTAAAGCAAAACGTTATTAGGGCCTAGCTTTATCAAATATATCAGGGGCGCATTCAGGAATTTTTGCAGTGAGGGGTTCTCATAAGTCATGACGAACACCGAAGGTGAAAAGTCCTTCTAGGTGAGGTGTGTGTGTGGGGGGGGGGGGGGAGGGGAGCGAGTGGGGATAGGGCAGCACGTCTGCGGGCAATTATATCCTTTATAAATCATTACAACTACAAGGCTCGTGTCATGACTGGAAGCCCTAGCTTGACGTTACTCTTTACGTCTCACTGACATATCACTCCCACCCGGGACTACATTATAGGCCGCTAACATAGTCAATAAAGCCAGAGGGGCTTCAACGCAGAGCATTCTCTGATGGGTCCGTCTTTGCAAAAACATGGGTCCTATGATATTGAAAATGAGGTCAAAGTCAGCAAAATGTGGAAAAAGTTTAGAAACAGTGCCCGGGTACAAATGCAGTAAATTTGAGTTTCAGATGACCAGTGAATCGAGATCTCGTGTTTGCAAACAAGTCCTGGACGGATGGAACCACGAAGGGACGGACGGACGGAAAACCCGAAAACAAAAATGTTATGTTTCCTCCCATCCCCCGTTCGACCTGTAGAAACTAGGGACCTCTCCCCTTAGAGTTAAAGAGACAATTTTTGCCCTCAAGATCAGTTTCGTCCGCTTCAACATTTTTGCTTAAGTTGTTAGGTTAAAATTGTCGATTAGACCAAGGCCTTATATCAAGTTAGCAATTGACCCCATCTCAACAGCTTTCCTTAGCACCAAACCTGTTCCAACGACAGCTGTTGACCCAGTCCTAGGAGCTATTCTAACCAAGAAATGGTTCAAACAAGTATTTCATCGCGATCATACAGCAGTTCAATGGTCACTATGACAGTGGTCTCAGAACGTTTTACAGAGTGTAGCTCATGTAACTTTTTTCGGGGGGGGGGGTGAGGGAGGGTCAACTTTTTTTGTATTTATGTATTTATGCACTTGGTCGTTGTAATGTGATGTGATGTAACTTGTCATTATGGATGTAAAGCTTGCCTGCGTATGTTCATATGATGCTCAATTCAGTGCAGTTCAGAGACAGAATTAGTCTGTAGTTTATATAAAACGAACCTTTGATCGAGTTGAAATTGCTTTCAGATCTGCTATTCTTTGATATGATCATAATGATACCTAAAATTTTCTCTGTCATGAGTCCTGATTTAGGTAATGTACATCAATGAAAAGTGTGTAGAATGCAAGTGCTACCTCGACAAATCAATGGATGAGAGATAGCCGTAATGGCAATACAGCCTGTAGGCCTGCATTACAGATGACGTGTATCATCTCGCCTCATCCATCCCTGGTTAACAGGGCTAAATTTCTTAACACATTTTCACAATCAAAGCGTCCGATAGTAAATTGTCGTTTGCTTTAATACTTTTACTTGAATTCCATGTCAATAAAAACATTACTGAAACTTGTAGAGAAGACCTCTCATGTCAGTATCTTTCCTTGGAGTGGGTTGGGCATATAATAACCCTGCCGCGCGCCAAGGATCTCATTTGCTCAATCTCCTTCTGATCAGGAAAGGGGGTCTGTTTAACGTATCTCACCAAGTCAAATGTCCCGCTGAGCTTACCATATCATCAATGCCAGAAATCCGTCACCAAAGTCAATACTCCTCTGTATATATGTTACCGTCACTGTCTTGGCCAATTTCTAACAGAATACAGAAACGCTGAATAATTTTACTTTTAATCCTAACCAAAACACGTTCAACGGTTAAACTTCGAATAATGGGCTATGACAACAGGTCTTCAAGCATTCTATTAGAACATGTTTCAGTACATGTAATAACCGAATTTTTTAGAATGAAAGAGCAAATCTCGTGAAGTTGTCATGAGAATGTTTAAGTTTCAATAATGAATATTAACAACAGGAACAGTGAACAAAGTTTTAAATATCGTAACAATATTGCTACGTACAATGTACTTACATTTTTTGTGATGATTATAAAATATATACTTTAACAGATTGACTGTGACAATATTGAGATAAACCAGCGAACTGAGCAGTTTTCTCTTCCAAGGAACAATGGGAGCTTTAATTCCATCAGATTCAATTTCGCTATAGTCCACATAACTCACTGTTAAGCAAATCAGTTGGTAATCTTGAGAGTCAGGTACGAAAACTTTTCCCAAAGGAGTCCTGATGATCTCAAGAAGCAGGCCACCGACAACAAATGTCTGGTGCTTAACTTCAAAGGAAGCAGACATATTTTGTCATGCAAGTATCCCTCAGAAGGCCTAGTTTAGCCTTTGTGATTTAACGTGGAAAAAAAAAAAAAAAAAAAAAAAAAACAACAGAAAGCACATTTTTGGCCCCCCCCCCCCAAAAAAAAGGTGGCCACAAGACGTTTAACGAAATTAAAGCATTGAAGAAAAACTTCATCAGCCCGGTATGTGCCCAGAGTCAAGCTTCCGTCCACTTAATATAACTATTTATTTATTTGTTTGTTTATTCATTTATTTATTTATTTGTGGGGGGTTCTATCACGCATCAGTTAGATCAAGATCAACTGAAAATGGAAAGTAGGTCAGCATCGTAAACTTTATACTCCCACGATTCTAATAAATAAATAAATAAATAAATAAATAAATAAATAAATAAATAAATAAATGCCGACAGACCAAAGATGTTGAATCCACTGCAGGTCGGGGAGAGAGAGAGAGAGAGAGAGAGAGAGAGAGAGAGAGAGAGAGAGAGAGAGAGAGAGAGAGAGAGAGCGAGAGAGAGAGAGAGAGAGAGAGAGAGAGAGAGAGAGAGATGAGAGAGAGAGAGAGAGAGAGAGAGAGAGAGAGAGAGATTTTAGCCATCAACATTAGTTACCTGAAGTTATTCCCAACTCACCTTGTTGATGGTCTGGGGTCCGTTTGGAGTATCGTTACCGCTCATTTTTGCAGTGTTTCGCACGTCTTTGCAGTCAGTATGATTTCCTGCTCTGGTGGCCAGCGTTTGGGCCTTAAAAGCCTTGTACATAATAGTCAGTACACATGTGGGCCCATCCGTTTAGTTACAATATACACTGATATATATGGGAGTAAACCGTACATGCACTCATGCTAACGGTTCAAGGCCTGGTCAAGACTTCTGGTACGGATGAGACCCACCAATTTTTCTCAAGCTGGTGTAAATGGTCAGCTGTACGCTGTTGTCACAGCTGACTATATTCATTACTTTCGGTGTGACAGAATGACATAAGACAATTGTATGATGACGTCACGTGTCCAGCAAAATATTCGAGCGGCTGCCGTTCGTACGCTCTGTCCGACTTGCAAGTTACGAATAGCTTGACTGGTTGTTGATGGCTGCGCCTAGAGCGTTGTATGAGAGGAACGTGAGTCAGCAAAACGTACCAGATACTATGAGATGGCTGAAGAGGTATATCTGGGTCCGTAAACCAAGTTCTAGGGAGCAGTATCTTAAAATAGCATATGTATAACGCAGTTTTCGACGTGCAGAAGCAACCACGGAAAAATGTTTTTCCTTTTCGGCTTTGACCATTGGCGCCTGTTCGATACGATCATTTACCAACCACGAGAGTATATGAACTTTATTGATTGCATCAAAAAATATCATGGCATTTTGCCAGATATATACAATCACAATAAGTGTTATCAAATGTATTCATCTGCAACCCACTTGTCCGAAAATTGTATGATATGATGCATTGGTAACAGACCACTTATTTAAATCACGTGTTTGCGGTATAGGGCGCGGGAGTGGGCGCCCATTTGCAAATAATAATAATAATAATAATAATAATAATAATAATAATAATAATAATAATAATAATGATGATGATGATGATGATGATGATGATGATGATGATGATGATGATGATGATGATGATGATGATGATGATGATGATGATGATGATGATGATGATGATGATAATAATAATAATAATAATAATAATGAGAGGGGGGGAGACAGTTTCCGAGGTTTTATTTGTCATAGGATCCAGTACATAACTAGGAAAGATGATTTGCTGCATAGCAAATCAGTGTGTGTGTCTTCAAAGCATATTGGTATGGCAATTTACAACTATTCCATAACACAGGGGTAGAAGTTGGAATGGCGTCTCTCTTTTATTGTTTTGAAGTTTTTTAAGATTTAAAATTTCTAATGGTGCTATTTAGCATAATTTAATTTGCTACAACTTTTGTTTTTAATTCATTAGGTGCGCAATGGTCAACAACCCCCTACAAAGAAGTTGGAATGACATCTCTATCTATCTATTATAGTGTGAAAGATATTCAAGATTGAAAATTTCGAATACTGCTAATTAGCATAATTTAAATTGCTACAACTTTTGTTTTAAATTCATTGGATGCGCACTGGTCAACAACCCCATAGTAAAAGTTGAAATGACATCTCTATCTATAATAGGTTTGAAGATATTCAAGTTTTAAAATTTCAAATGCTGCTAATTAGCATGATTTAAATGGCTACAACTTTTGCTTTTAAATTCATTGGATGCGCACTGGTCAATAATCCCCTTGTATGGAGGTACAATCATGCCAAGTTTGGAGTTTCTATGTATAATAGTGTCCGAGAAAAGTGTCGGACAAATTTGCTGGTAAAGAAGAAAGAAAGAAAGAAAGAAAGAAAGAAAGAAAGAAAGAAAGAAAGAAAGAAAGAACTGGAAGAAAAACAGAAAAGTGTGTGTTGACACACACACTTTGATAAGTGAATAAATGACCATGTGCCGATCTTACAATAATGTATAAGTGCAGTGAAATGGCGTCTAGTTGAAGTTTAAGTAAGCTTTATTTTAAGTCAGTTTTTCAGTACAAAAGTGAACATGAGCTCTGAGGGGCTTTCCACCGACGGCATTGCAATATAAAAAGTGTAAAACATAACCTCCATGGTAAAACATACATGTATTAAGATACAGTAACATACTTGACACTCGACTCATTAGAGATAGATATAAATATCCGACATTGCTTTGCTTTGCTTTTGCAAAGTAGCTCCCAATAAATGTGTACCAGCAGACCAATGCAGGGACAGAGATAAGTAATGAAAACATGTAGCCACTGACTTTATCACAGATAGTGTAGATCTAAAAAAAAAAAGATTTGGTTCTGATCTGTGGGGCCTGCCATAAAGTATGGGCACCCCTGACATTATGACAAGAAGAATATAGAATAAAAATTTTTGAGCTCTCATGTAGAGTTAAACCAGAGTACCTGGTGTCAGGGGCAGTCCCCACCAGGGGCACCACCGATCAAAGGGACCAGTTCATGCGGCGCCAGCCCATCCCCTCTGATCCGTGGGGTCAGCCAGCAAGTATGGGTGCCCCTGACATTATCACAGCAAAAATACTGAATTGAAAATTATCAGTTTTGCTTCCCTCACAGAGTCAAACTAACAGCAGGCTCTATGCGGCAGTAAGGTACTATATAGTAGTGAAAATCACAGCAATAATATGAATTATAAATTATGAATTTGCCTCTCCTGCAGATTCAAACTAACAGCAGCAGTAAGGTACTATGTAGTAATAAAAATCACAAGAAGAATATGAATTATCATTACCACAGTAAGAATATGAAATCATAAATTATGAATTTTGGCTCTCCATGCGGAATGTAACTAAGAGCAAAAAAAAAAAAAAGGTGCCCCTGACTTTATTACAGCAAGAATCAAAGTTATAAAATTTGGCTCTCCTGAAGGGATGAATTAATGGCAAGCACTGCAAGTTGCAAGTACATTTGGTGCCGTCCCAGATCTCAATTAGTCGTTTGAATTGATTCAAACTGGAAGTGGTTGATTCTAAAGTGGATTGGTAATAATTTAGCAGCAGAGTGTCTGAAGGAGCGGAGTCAGAAAGTAGTTGTACGTACCCTTGGTATATTTACTGTATTTTCATAGCGGAACGAATATTTGGAAGATTTGTGATTTAGTAAGTTATGGAGGTACACTGGTCCTTGTTTATGGCCAAGTTTTTATGCTTCCAATGCCATACTTCTCATCCTTTTGATTCTGAGAGATGTAAATTTTGAAGAAATGGCTCGTATGGGGAGTTCTGATCATTGTGAATAAATCTCAGAGCTCTCTCTTGGATCCGTTACATTTTATGACTGTTTCCTTCGCTGGTAAAATGCCAAACAAGAGGACAGTAACTGAAATTTGAAAGAATGAAAGAGTGGTAAATGGGGAGCTTGCAGAGGGTGTTTAGGTAGCGGCCATTTAAAAAAAAAAAACACGTTTAGCTGCCTAGAGGCTTTCTTACATAGATCTGAAACATGTTTATCAAAATTCAGCTGGAAGTAGACCGTTACGCCAAGTAATTTTACCTCCGCTTCACAGTTTACGGTTGTGTTTCCAATTTGGAAATTTACATCATTATGAGTTTCCCTATTACTAAATATGATGGCCTGAAACTTGTCCGGCTTTGCCATCATCATATCGGTGTTAAACCAGTTAAAAAGTTGAAGGCACTCCCGTCCAAGTAGCAGTCTCAAAGTACCCAGATTTGCATGGGCAAAAGATAAGGTGTTGTCGTCAGCGTATACAATAACCCCTCTTGTATACAGAAGAATATATCATTTATAAAGATGGTAAATAGCAGCGGCCCGAGAAAGGAGCCTTGAGGCACGCCTTAAATGATTGTTCTCCAACTGCTGGAGACAGAACTTATCTTTACACATTGTTTGCTGCCATTGACATAGATTCTCAACAGGTTTAGGGCATCGTCGCCGAGACCATAGGCGCGGAGCTTTTCCAGTAGCAAGTTATGAGCGAGGCAGTCAAAAGCCTTGGACAAGTCTGTGAGGACAGCTGATACATGTTTTTGATCGTCCAAAGCTCTCTTCCAGTCTTCTACTGCCATGGGCAGCATTGTTTGACACCCGTACCCTTTGCGGAAGGCTGAGACAAAAGGCTGGAGTATATTGTTAGAGTGATCATATTATTGGGTGTTCCTTGCCCTTTCAAAAATCTTAAAAATAATGGTGAATAGACTCAACGGGCGGTATTTTTTCCTGTCGAGCAGGTCACAGGAACACTCCTGAGAATTTAAAATTTGAGTGAAATGAGGTACCAAAATGATATGATATGAATAAATTTTATTCGGCCTATATATTATGTACTATATAGGTATGAAATCACAATCTATAACCATAGAGCTATTATAATAGCTCTATGGTATAACACAAGTACTGGATTATGTGATACTGTAGTCCCGGAAGACCCACATTAGGTTACCGAGAGCCACTCTCGTGTGGGCCACCCTGCAACAGATATAAGTTCCGAATGACATTTGTGATCTCTTATGATATGATGGTAACAGGAAGTAAAAGGAAGAGAAATGGAAGAGTTAATAATAGCTACCAAACAAAAAATGGATATAAGCTAGTTGCAACACTACATTGTGTTTTGTATTTTTAAGAAAATTTAAAACAAGATAACTTATCATTTATTTTCAATAATTTTGTTCCTTAAAAAGAGGTGAGGCGTGTGCAGATTAGTCAGTTTCCTCTTATTCTGATTGTTTTTTTTCTGTGTTACAATCATGGAAGCCCCAGGCAGTAATTTATACGACACTGAAAATGTGGTCTTAATTGGGGATTAATTTAGTTAAGTATATATAAATACGGGAATGTACATTGATTGTCTTAATATAGAAATGGTCTCTTTACGGATGTGGGCTTCACGGGATATTTTCGCTTCCTATATTGAAGGAAACAAAGGGACATTTTTCTGATTGGTTGATGCTGAACTGGCATGAAATGAACACAAATAATCGGATTTTTCAGAAGATGCTGGGTTATATTCTTACAAGAACGTTTTTTTTTGGGGGGGGAGGGGGCGGGATGGTACTTATTTCCGCGTTTTGTATGCAAAACATCCCGGTAAGAAATGCGCTGTATACGTTCAAATCCGTCATCGTTTTTCGAAAATGAAATAAGAAACAAAGCAAAGGTTTTATGATAAATAATGATATGGCGAGACAATTTTTGCATAAAATGGAAAAGTGTAGTACGGACCTTCATCAGCATCCATCAGAGATGCCTTAAAGTTACACACAACAATTCACATTTTGCGAAGTTACCTTTTTGTTTCATGTCATTGTCAAATGTAAAAGCTACTTTATTTATTTACTTTATTGTTTATTTTATTTTATTTCTATTTTATTTTTATTTATTTATTTTTGCGATCAAACAGCCACTCTATACCCCCTCTGGTGGCATCTATGGTAATTTTTCATGGAGATGAACAGTGCAACATATAGGTTATGAAATGTAATAAGGTAATTAGGGGAAAGGCGCGGGTAAAATGGGCTGGTGGGCTAAATGAACTTAGCCTATATTTAACGCCCTCTAGTGGTACCTCGATCTATAATACTGTGCTTTTATTCCGCAACACTGTCCCATCAGAGAAAATGAATCATTGTGGCGAAAGCCACACAGCTTCCAGAGACACCAGAACGTCTTTTTTGGGTAAGTCTGATATATCGAGAAGGTAGGTATGATAAGGCTGAAGTTTTTACAGTTTGATCAAACAGCTTATAAAAGTATTATTGTTTTGTGTATCTCTGAGAGTAGAAAAATTGCGCAAAGCTTGCTGTAAACGCATGTGGTTCTGAATAAGAAATCTATATAGAAATTGTATTATATTCCTTGCGGGGTAAAACGAGCTATCCCTGCCCATTTTGCCCCTATAGTAGCCCACTTTGCCTCACTCTGAATAAGTCCATAATATATTCTATTCAGGAGATTATGTATTCCAGTTCTAAACTGCTTAGGCCCGCTTTAAGACATTTATCCATGGTTGCTTTAAAACAAACTAGGCAAATAGAGTGATAAGACACATTAAAAGGCACCGAAGATCGATTCGGTCATCTACCAGTAGTGGTGACAAAGCAATAGGCCTACAACTCCACAACACAATTATGGGCTCTGCATATCCAGTGTTATAATTTCTTTGATTGAAACAGGCCTGATTATCAAGACGTATTATGCTGCCACTGCAGGGCACTGCAGCATCCCACTGTGTTAAATAGTTCTAACTTATTAACAGCTCAGACAGAAAATGTTATGAAAAAGGATCTAAACTGAGTTCACTGGTCTGTAATTACATTTACAGGTGAGGTCTCCATCTTGGAGAGTGACCATGCAGTCTTGAGTATGCCCCACTGGCTAGTCAACAATTGCACCTACAACAGTCAGTTTTTTTCATTTTTATGTTAATCTTTATTGCCCTAAATTAAACTGTCAGCCCCTAATGCACTAAAAATCAATCTTCTGTTACTTTAATAGGCCTACTGACAAAATTGGCCGAACAGAATGTTGCTGTGTCTATGACCGTCTGGCTACAAGTTGGGGGGGGGGGGGGGGCACCTTGAAACAAACTAAAAATAAAAAATGGTCTATGAACACTTAGATTCATTGTTCTCTGAAATGAAAATATAGATTTTGGATTAATGAAAAGATCGTAAAACTGCTTCCTTTCCGCCAGTCCTTGTCTAATTTAATAAGTGCACATAATGTGAATATCGTCAATGAGCACATTTTCACAAAAACAATCACTATACAGTTAACAGGTCAATTTGTTAAGGCTAGTAGGTCTATAGGCCTATAAATTACCACACAGAAACACATCCAATTATACGTATATAAATATTTATGAAAGGTTACGACCTCCTTATTTCAAAAATTATTCTAGACTAATTCTTATATAGGCCTATGTACAAAAATAGTTTTTAAGAATGTTCTCCTGCCCACAAGAACAAAGATCTTGTGTGTTGTTTTAAGCCTTAACTTTAAGCATTTTTAAAGTTAAAGTTTCTACGTTTCTCAGAATTCAAAAATACTTTATGGCAAATCCAGCCTCAATATACACGTAGGTCATGATATGAGTGTAATCTCCAGTCTTCAGAAGGACTGAATGCCATTCGTGGGCGCTTCGAATTCAGGATTGTGCCAGTTCGAAGTCTAGTGACAGTCAAGAGAGTTACCTATGCCCAAGAACAAAGTTCATGACTGTTCACTTAACGTGTAAAATGTTCAATGTTCATGTTTCAAAGGGTGTGAACTGATTGTCGTCACCAGTCGTCAGAAGCCTCAGAAGGTAAAAATGTTATCTAGTGCATTAAATGATTCACTAAAATGGTATGTAGGGATGAGAGATTTGCATACATGTTTTGACTTGCATGTATGGGTGGAGTGGGTAAAATGGGCTATCCCTAGCTCATATTGCCCCACCCTAGTGGGGTAAAATGGGCAGCGCCCTGAAATTTTCATATGATTCTAGAGTATCTCTACTCAAATACAAATGAACATTAAAAAAAAAAAAACCGTAGCTTTGCAAGAACAGAAATGAAAAGAATTATATATTTGGTGTTTACTTTTTTATATTGACAAGAGGATGATCTTTTCTTAGGTAGCCCATTTAGACCCCCCCCCCCCCCGCCTCCCCAACTTGCATCAAGGCAAGGGAAAAAGAGAGAAGGCATATCTGTGCTCGGTGGCTGTCCCATTTTGTGAATGGTGATGTTTGTAAACTAACCAGTGTTGCCCTTTGTCGTTTTCTTTATAACGGACCTGCACACCATGCATTCGTTGTCTGCACAAGGTGCATTATATCAAGATATCAATGTTTATAAACATTTTAATAGCTAAATGTAATTGCCACGCAGGAATGATGCTAGCGCCTGAGCGCCCACACTTGCGTGATTTTTGGGTACAGAAAATGTGTGCATGTATTTATATGCATACCCATTACTGCTATCAAACTTGAATGTGCATTATTTTCCCAAACAGGAACAGAATCAATGTCAGGCAACTCTTTGTCTTCAAGTTTTGTTTTCCCATTGTATGTCTCACTATACAAATACATGTATTTTTTACTATCCTTGGCAGAGAGCTTAAATTATGAGCTATCAATGAAAATTCACACCTGCTCTATTTTCCTTCACAGGACCAAACTATATGTGCTGCTTTGAAACACATATTGTAGGCAGATAATCATAATTAAACCGTATTTCATTCATTGTATGCAAGTCTCCGCGAAAGAGCATAAGCGGCATAAACCCTGGTTTACAAACTCTAGTTTACACTTTCGATGAAAAGGACCCTCACAAGAGAAACGAGAACAGGAGATTTACTTTATTAAAATCTGGCGGTGTGCTTGCAAAATTTGAATTACAGAAATGCTTTGAAAAATGTTTATTGCTGGGATTCTAAAGCAGAATAGCACACATATCTGTAGTATGTTGGAAGTATTCAAGGTTAATTTCTAAGCTTATAATGACACAAAATATACCAAAAGCATTTTGGGGAGGACTACTGCCTGTTGGTGCAAATAGACAGAAGAGTAATGGTCTAAATGTATGGAAAGTATTGTTGGAAAACTGATGACTACCCCCTGTTTGGTGCATATCATAAATTAGAGCTGTTTCTTTAAAATATTGAATATCACAAAAAAAAAAAAAAAAAAAAGAATTTTAGATGTGAACCTATCACAGTAATTCATTTTAATGTCACATATCACTGTAGGAATGTCACAAATCAAAGCACCATTACTTTGACATATCACGTACCACAAGTTGCCGCTCCCCAACAAGGGCTGCAATACATGTACACGCTTTAACATGTTTAAGCACCAAGGTATCACTTCAAAAATTGCCCCTAATCTGCATGATTTTAAACATCATGATTATTCCAAACCAAGTGCTCAATTTCACCGGTATGTAAGTCACCATGACAAGTTTAGTGATTGCCAGAATAATAGTTTCTGAGAAAAAACTCCGGAGAAATTTGGTCATAAAGAAAGAAAGAATTAATTCTAGGAAAAACAAAATCTCTATGTTTGCACCCAGACATAATGAAGGGTGCTCGACCTTACAAATATTACAAAAAGTTGAATGTTCCTGCCTTCTATTTTCAAGGATCCTTGGTGATACTCAGTATTGACCGCGTGCAATGATTGACTGAAAGCGCTGTGGAGCTTTTGTGTTTGTTATCATCAATATCTTCATCATCAAGCACAATAAACCATACAACATACAATGGCAAAAAGGGAAAAAGAAGAAAAAACTAGAAAAGATAAATCTATGTGCCCTCAAAATAGAGTATTTTGATATGCTCCAAATGTTTGCTTTTGTTTCTGTATTACAAACGCAATTTTGTTGGAGAGACAAGAGGCAAACCAAGCATAAGATGAAATAGCATTAGTGGAAATTTTTCTTTCTTTTAATTGTGAATGGAATAACTGCCAAGCAAGTATTTCTAGTATGGGAAATCAAATAGACCATCAACACGCAATGGGAAGCTTGCACATTCATAGTTCCATTATTCCTACTAGGGCGGCGCTACCGTGCTGGGGAGTTCAGAGGCAAATGCACACCCAGCACCACAGTAAAAACCCAGTATGGGCAAACATTAGAGCCATTCCTTATGCATTTATTATCATATATAAGCATTATTTCCCCCTAGTGGGAATAATGGAACTATGAATGTGCAAGTTTCCCATTTGTAAGTAGTTATTCTTGTCAATATCATTTTTAAGGCTATGGCTAAAATTTCAAATTTTACATTTCAGTTTTCAATCTGGCTAAGGATTTTGTAGGTTTATATCAATCCCTGACTAATATTTTGACAGGGGAGAGGCAAAGATGAATAAACAAAACATATTTACCCTAACAACGTGGCAAATCTTGCAATCAGATTTTATATGAACTATCATATGATATCTTAATTTATACAACTTCAAGCTAACACAAAAGTACAGTGCCTTAAGTACTCAGTGCATGTACATCCCAGTGTAACTTAGTATTGTGAGAGTACATCTATTAGAAACATGACCATCAGCATGATAAACACTGCAGCAAGGATTATGAATGCCATATTATGCCTTTCGGGTGCCCCTGAGTCTTTAAGCATCCTTTCATTTTTGTGTCCCCATGGTGCTGAAATAATGTCAATTGAACATTTTGACCATGCAAAAAATGGCTTTAAAATACATGTACATGAAACATCGATTGGAATGGGAAGCTTGTGCATTCACAGTTCCATTATTCCAGCTAAGGATAAATAATGCTTGTATATGATAATAAATGCGTACGGAATGGCTCTGATGTTTACCCATACTGGGTTTTCAATGTGGTGCTTGGTGTGCATGTGCCTCTGAACTCCCCAGCACGGTAGCGCCGCCCTAGAAGGAATAATGGAACTATGAATGTGCAAGCTTCCCATTTCAACAACCATGCAGTTTAAGTTGAGACAAAGGTGTCAAAAACTCAGTAAAAAGTCGGATTGATCATATTAATATAATAAACTCAGTAAAAAGTCGGATTGATCATATTAATATAATAGACACGGCAGATAACACATTGGTATCAGGCCAGCTTCACAGTCACTAAAATCAGGAAAGATTAAAGAACCGATCGGAAGACACTGGTTGGGTGCCTTGCCTGCCAGGCTGACAGCAGTACTTGCACTAAAGTGACCCACCCCAGACTGCTTTGCTCCACCGTCTCCTTGGCTACACAAAGAAACTGTATAGACCTGTTGGTCAGGCTGTAATTGCTGCGGTATACGTTTCACCCTCTCCCCATCTAGTTTTGAAGACATTTAAGATTTAAAATTTGAATTGCTCCTAATTAGCAATACTTAAAATGCAAAAACGGCTGTTCTGTATTCATTAAATATGCAATGCTCTTTAATGCGGAAAACTTTATGCATCTCAATCTATTAAATTCTAATTAGCATAAATTAAAATACAGCAGCTTTCATACATTATTCGTCAGATGCACATTGATCAACACCAATGGAGTAATACTTGCAATCACATCTGTAGTTATAACAGTTTGGAAGATATTCAAAGTTTAAACTTTCAAATAGCCCTAATTTGCATAGGTTTCAAAACTATAATCTTCAAAACAATATAAGCCATGTATGGAAGTATAATCACACCTAACTTGGAGTTTCTGCACATAAATAGTGTGCTAATGTGCACTGATAGTACACACATACTGGAATCACTGTCACTCTGCAGACAAATGTACTGACCTCAGATAAGCCAAAAATTCTTTACCACAAAATAAGAGGGGGTAAGGGGTTTCTTCCGTACTGGCGAACTGGGAATTTTTATTTGTCGTACTTACGTACTGGAAGCCTTTTTAATATCCGTACTTCGTACCAACCATTATTTGTAAATTTTCTTATTTTCCGTACCTTGTACCAGCGTACTAGGATGGTGGGTAAGGGGTTTCCCGCACTGGTGTACTGGGGCTTTTTATTTACCGTACTGGCGTACTAGAAAAGCCCTCTTATTTTACGTACTTCGTACTATCCAAAATTTTGAAAGATTTTTATTTTCCGTACTGCGTACTCTAGAAAAATAATTACCTGTACCAGCGTACTGAACCCCCCCCCCCCTTACCCCCTTCTACTCGGGCCTCCTACCCCCTACCCTTTAAAAATACCCGGATACAATATGTGGAAAACAAACTGTAACCAAGTCAGCTGAAATAGCGTCCTTCCACATGTGTATCTTTTATATCTCTCTTATGATACCAGAAATGCAACTGCACTTTGAAAGTGTCCACAAGTTATGTAACTTGTATGCATTCTAATTCATCAGTTGTTTTTCATATGTACATAGTTTCGTGCTCAAGTTAACTCTTTAGTCCAGTGTGAAGTATAGACTTTTCCAGATCTTAGCTTGCTTTCCATTTACGGAGAACTTGTTGCCTAGCAACATTCCCATACCCTGAACTGCACTTTTCAGACACCAAATGTCACTAAGTACCGGACCAGACCAGTGGCCAAGTTGTATTTTCCTTGCACACCCTTGCACACCCTGAACTTCACTTTTTGGCCACCAAAGGTCCCCAGCTACCAGACCCATTTTTGTGGGTTTTGAGGGTTCAAATGGCCATAATTTGCATAATTTTCAGACTGTTCACTCCTCTTAATGAGACTCTATGTATGGAGGTTTAATCATGCCAAGTTTGGTTTTCTATAGGTATAACAGTGTTCAAATGAAAATGAAATGTCGGACCAGTCGCTGGTAAAGAAAGCAAGAATTCCTGCAAAAAACAGAATGTCTGTGTTGACACACAAACAGAATTATGTGGTTGTGGATATCACTTTGCCAGGTTCTCACAATGTAGGTGGATACATGTACTATCATAGGCATGTGTTTTGTGATTTCTGCACATGTTGGCCCAGTCGAAATTGTAACTTGAGATATGATCACATGAGGTCTATGATCGCCGGGATCTGTGATTAAAATCTTTCTGGAGTATACAGCTTCTAAATGATTAGGAATTATGTTCTACCAGTCTCTCTCGATTACAACACACGATAAGGCATGTCTCAAAACCTAAAGCAACCCACCTTCGCGGGTATTTGTGGTATTTTTCAGCTAATGATAGAGTCAATCGTCTCATTTGGTGATAGTACTTGGAAAAGTGTTACTCCTCTTTCTATTACTCACGGCTGCTTGGTTCGGATTAGCAACACTATAAATGGCAAATCAATTATGAAGTTAAATAGAGTACCCGGTGAGAAAAGGTGTTTTGCAAATTAAGTCAACCCCTACTATGACAGCGGTTCTTGGGGAGCCAGGAAAACTACCTCTTCAGCCAATCCTTGACTTGATTTCGTAGGAAACATCACGCCGAATGAAGTATGATTTACCCAGACACGAGACTCTGTGAGCAAATATAATGCTGATATGGGAAGCAGTAACACGGCGGGAAACTCACACCCCTGGCCACACTGCCCGCAAACATTTAGAATTTTAATATATGTGGAGCTGGACGGAGCTCATCGGCAAAAATTCGGAATCGCTGCAGGCTTTCGTCAGGCGAAGCATGTAAAGTTACAAAATTAATGTTTGGCAGGACATGAACGAGAAAGTATCACTTTCGATGGTAGCTTTCATTAGAATGTCAATATCAGCGATTTTTATGGAACAGTTGAGGCTTAAATTCAATATAATAATAATAATAATAATAATAATAATAATAATAATAATAATAATAATAATAATAATAATATTATTATTATTATTATTATTATTATTATTATTATTATTATTATTATTATTATTATTATTATTATTATTGTTGTTGTTGTTGTTGTCATTATCATTATCATTATCATTATTCCTCGCCCGCAGTTCATGAAAGTTTCTTTTCGGTAGGTCAGTGTTGCTGAGACACTTAAAACTTATCGCATTGCGGAGGTTGATATCAGTTTAGACCTGCAACACGCCACTACACTTGTGTTATTGAATTTAGGCTTCTGCTAATACTGATAAATGTTATGAAGGAAAAAAGCATGTCAAGTTGCTTGAAGCTCCTTGTCAAACTTATCGGTCTTTGCAGTCTCCGTCCATGCTCCCGCCTCACAAGAAAAAAGATGTGGAATCATCTGAAAGTTGCCTGCTTAACGAGGGTCGTTATCTTTATAAAGTTGAGTTGATGAGTAGATTTTATTTGACTTATGCCCTTGAAGGCACATTAGGTCCAAACAAAAAAAAAACAAAAAAAAAAACAAAAAAAACACAAAAAAAAAACAAAACAAAACAAAAACAAAAAACAAAAAAAAAACAAAAACAAAACAAAAAACAAGTAAAACAAAAACAAACAAAAAAAACAAAAAAACAAAAACAAAAAAACAAAAAAAAACAAAAAACAAAAACAAAAACAAAAAACAAAACAAAACAAAAAAAACAAAAACAAAAAAAAAAAAAAACAAAAAAAACAACAACAAAAAAAAAAAAAAACAGAAAAAAAATAGAACATTATGGTCAAAGACAACCCACAAGCTACTAGAATTTATTTGTACGATATTCAGATATGTCATTCGAAGATGGCATACAGGTTCCAGTTATACCACCAGGTTCTGTGTGTGATTAACAAGATATACACAAGCCAAGCCAGAAGTATATTGTCATGGGCCGAGGAAGATGTAGCTTAAAAAGTAGGAAATCAATATTAACGGAATCGAAAGCACACCGAAAATCTACAAAAAGTGTATGTAATTTCTATTTATATAATAATTTACAGTCCGTTAAATTTTTTACAAAGAAATGTTATCGGAAGTTTGTCGTCCTTCAATGAAGCCAGTTGGCCTGGATGGAAAAAGATGGCTGTTATAGGAACGTATTAAGTCGGCTTCTGACAATTTGGCGAAAATCTTTATAATTAATTTTTTTAAAGAGATACCTCTATAATTCTCAGGAATATCCTGTTTGCCCCTTTCGCAAATAGGCATCATGTTTCTTGACTTCTATGCACGCGGAAATTCATGAGACGGTAATATCTTATTATATAATTTAAACAAAACATTTCCCAAAGTGCCGCTTACTATTTATATATTAACATGGCATTTCTTTACCATCGAATCCTGCTTGCTCGTTTTTTTTTTTTTTCATCCCGTCAAATATTATTTCTAATTGTATCGAACCAAAGTCACGATTTAACACATTGTTGTCTTCACCTTTATATGTGTCTAATCTAACTAAAAATTCTGAAATGCTATATGACTTAAATTTTGCCGCTAAAGAGGAAGCGTGTTCGGTTTATCGTTCGACATTTTGAAGTATTGACATCAATATTCCTGATCAATATTGTAAAAATTGTCTTAATAATCAACGTATTTATCCATATTTTCATGTTTTTGTCCAAAATTCATGTTGGTTACCATCTTTGCTACTGCTTGATTCAATATTATGGATTATAGGCAGTTTATACTGTCGGCGTTTAGTTCAAACAAATCTCTTAAACTACTTAAATATTACAAAACCTTGTCCCCTGATGTATGGATGCTTCGGGTATAAATTAAAATGTGTTTAAAAATGTTAAGGTTAGCTTTCAATGTTTGACATTCATGATCCAAATCTACGTAACAGTACGGTTCTTTCACTCGTTTTTTTTTTGGGGGGGGTCATAATCTTTTGACTACTTTTTAGATGCATCAAATATAATCCCTCGAAGTTCCTCTGCAGTTGCATCGACCGACCAAGCATCACTGTTACCGTCCAAATTACTTATGCGCAAGTTTTCGTCCAAAATAATAGTGGGTGGTTCTATTTTCGGTGTCGAATTCAATGGCATTTTGCTGATATGGACCTTTATACTTGATCGATAAAACTGAACTAAAAAGAATGTTCAACGGGGTAATGATCAATGGCCAAGTGGTTGCAGTCAGCCGTTCTCGGCGAGGTCACGAACTCACAATGTGTATTATTGCTGAGTACATATATTAGTCAACAACATCAGAGCCTTGGGCCTGTGGCAAGTCATGGGCCTACTATCAGATAGTAGGTACATGGGCAAGTCAACTTCCCATTTTCGTCCCCACCTACTCCACCATTCAAAATTCTGATTCCCGACATTTTAAACTGAAGGAGCTGACTACCATGTGAATTGATTACATGATCCTGTGAAATTCCTCTCTTTGCGGTATTCAAATCACTCACATATAGGCATTTGTTAAAGGTACATGGTCCACCTGGTCATGGATAACAAGTCGAGTTCCGCCGCCGTGGGGGCGTTCGGGTCACCAAAAGTGATAATCTGCCCTTTACTACTATATGGCATGATTTGTCTTTCTATGACTCAGGTCACCCAAAATAATAATCTGCCCTTTACTACTATATGGCATGATTTGTCTTTGCAGGACAGGCCGGTGATCGATATCTGATGACTTGATCGAACTGCAACACCACTCCGAAGGCACATACATACCGAGAATTTCGTCTGTTGACTTGTCTTGAAGTCGTAAAATATTTTTAATTCCTTGCGATACAGCACCAGACTCCCGTACGAG
The DNA here is from genome assembly GCA_964020975.1 of Hermodice carunculata. Classification (NCBI taxonomy): domain Eukaryota; kingdom Metazoa; phylum Annelida; class Polychaeta; order Eunicida; family Amphinomidae; genus Hermodice; species Hermodice carunculata. The sequence goes on along the minus strand of OZ026614.1, from coordinate 78,668,892 downwards.
CCTCGCCTTGCATTATAATGTAATTGACATCTACTATATATTATATAGTCATGTTCGCCAGTGAAAGGTGCATTTTTTTTCATTTACGTTGTCTTTACCTGTCAACCAAGTTTCTTGGGGACATATAATAAATTATCACAGTCTATAGAACATTTATTGAGTTGGTGATTATACCAGCAGGCCAACTGTAACGCCCATTACCTTCCCCCACGTTAAGAAGTTTGGGGTATTTCAAGGGGCATTTTGAAGGATTTGAAATTCTCCTTTTAAACTGGTTCAAAGTCGGTAAATTTCGCACTTTAAGCGGAAGAATATTCCACAATTTGATAGCGCAGAGAAGAAAGAGTTTTCAAATAACACTATTCTGCTTGGAAGTAAAGGTACATCAGAACGTCTATTGATGCCCGATCGACTGGCTCCGGGTTTCATAGCAGTAATTTTCCTCGCGCCGGGTGCTGGAACACTGGGGAGAACGGCATACAAAAATTGGGGGATAACCTGTGAACTACCTTATACATACTAGAAAGTTTCGTGATTTCTCTCCGTTTGGAGAGAGTTTTTCTGCCAGTTTCTTTGTATAGCTTAACACTGTGGGTAGTTTGCATTGCCCCTGTAACTACACGGCCGCAACCAATACAGATGCAAAAGAAGAAGAAGAAGAAGAAGAAGAAGAAGAAGAAGAAGAAGAAGAAGAAGAAGAAGAAGAAGAAGAAGAAGAAGAAGAAGAAGAAGTGAAAAAAGTAAAGAAATATATACTATATGTATTGATATTCTTGTGATAAAATGAAATTGGTTCAATGAATCTTGAGCATGACAGCATATTCTTGTGATAAAATGAAATTGGTACAATGAATCTTGAACATGACAACAAAAAGATAACGATATCGGACAAAGAAGGTTGTTAACTCTGTAAATGAATGAATGAATGAATAAGTAAGTAAGTAAATAAATAAATAAATAAATAAATAAATAAATAAATAAATAAATAAATAAATAAATAAATAAATAAATAAATAAATAAATAAATAAATAAATAAATAAATAAATAAATAAATAAATAATCTTGACAACATATTCTTGTGATAAAATAAAATTGGTACAATTTTGTCTAAAATAAGTATAATTGTATCATCGATAAAGAGGCGTACACAATTTTGTCGTTGGATGCAGCACCAAATGTTATTGACGTAAATTACAAACAAAAGGCATATTAGTACCGATCCTTCGGGTACACCACATGAAAAAAATGGTTTCATATTTCGTCATTCGTTATGACATATTGCCAGCTGACTTTTAACTAATTTTCAAACCAATCATGTGCTTTTCCTCTGATCCCATAGTGTCTTTACTTAGTTAGAAGAATATCGTAATTAACAGTATCAAAGGCTTTTGCCAGACCTATATAAATTCCCAACAGATCATTTCATATATCTAAATTGGCTCTTATGTTGCCTGTAATTTTGATGCATGCTAGTTATGTAGACAAATTATGTTGTAAACCAAATTGATATTGTATAATAATTCGTCTTTGGTAAGTAAGGAGTATGGTCTTTTATGCATGCGCTTGTCCAGAAGTTTGCCAAAGTAGCTCAGAAGACTTAATGTTATATAGTTAGATAACTATGCGTTGTCTGATATTTTTTTGTGAAGAGGGACTACTTTACGAGTTAAAAATGGATGTACATGGGTGACCTTGACCTGCTTTCAAGGTCACATGGCCACTTTTTAAAAAATCATTGCAGATGCACTCGAGAAAGATTTGTCTTAAAAGGAAGAGGGACTACTTTACGAGTTAAGAATGGATGTAGATGGGTGACCTTGACCTGCTTTCAAGGTCACATGGCCACTTTTTAAAAAATCATTGCAGATGCACTCGAGAAAGATTTGTCTTAAAAGGTTGACATTTTGTTCGATTATGTTTCTAAGTAAGACTTGTAAGACCTTGCTTGTAACTGCAGATATATGACCTTGACCTGTTTTTCAAGGTCACATGGGCATTTTGTCAAAAATTAACGTTTTGAAATGTCAATAAAGAGTGTACCTTTATGATATCTATAGATCATTGGAATCGGTATGCCTATTTATAAAAATAAGGGTGACAATAGTAAGGGCGCACGGGGAGATATTTGATTTTATGTCAAAAATTAGCCTGTTCTAGTTTGAATTATCTTTAACATATTTTCTCTTCTTTATTAAAAGGCACAAATTCACGTATAGACCTATAATCATGCCAAGTTTGAAGGTCCTGGGTGTAATAGAGTTTGAGAAAACTGGAGAACAAAATTTGGTAGCAAATAAGAAAGAAAGAAAAACAGAAAGAACTCTAGGAAAAACAGAATGTCTGTGTTGGCACACACACACACACACACACACACACACACACACACACACACACACACACACCAAAACCACCACCACCACCACCCCCAACCCACCCACCCCCACCCCCGCCCAAAAAAGGGAAAGAGTAAAAACTTGAAACAATGTAATATAAATGGAAAGTGTATGCCCAATTTGTCTTTGTTGGATTGCCAATTTGAACTTGGCAGACAAGCGGACCAACAATTTCTGTACTCTATGTCCCGTCACTGCCCATTCCGAGATTCATGAAAAAATAACAACAGGGTCAAATATCTTTGGCAAGGGTTGCCATATTTACTGAGGGAAGAATAACTGCCTTATAGGAGAGGATACGAGTATTTAGTTGCCGGAATAGTGAAGGGAGAGATACGAATGTGGGCATGCCGGATATTTGTCCACTACCTATAAATATTTAAAACTATTGAAATCACAAAGTATTGTATTATCTGTTTACATTCCGCCCTTCGATTTTTCTCACGGAAAGTGTTTTCCGAATACTTTGCCTCAACTAAACAGCGCCCTGGTTATTCCCGCCTAAATTCACATCTTGACAGGTTTGACCTGTCCACTAGCTCTCACGATACGAGAATACAAAACGCTTTTCCTGGTTTGTCCTAGATACACTGCTTATGGAACAAAGCTATTGAAGACTGTGTGTAGCCTCGTCTGTAAATCCTCTTCTATCTATTTATTTGGCAAGTTTTACTTACATTCTTCATCAAAGTCAACTGAGACTAACCATGCGAAACCATTGAAGCGACATTTTGATGCAGTCCAAATATTTTTAACTGAAACTCGCAGATTGTTTATACTATGTGCACAAATTTTTATACTGTGGATCTTGTCGTTCAGCAACGTATTTTTTCAGGTGATCCAGGATAAATATTTTTGTAAAACTTAAAAAAAAATGACCGTGGCTTTGCTCACTGCAAAACCAGTACTATTGCACGACCAGAGATCCGTTAGGTTTCACTTGAAGCCCTTGTATTCTGACGTTCTTACTGATCACATATAGCTGTTGTTTTCTCAGTCATAAGCTGTGGAGCAAACTGACAAATAATATGTCAATGTGTTCAGTTGTCTCTGCACCTTTTGAAGCCGGCAGCGCAATTGATATACAAAAGGACACTTTTTAACGTGGAATGAGCAGCACAAAAGGATCATACAGAAATGGAAGTCATAAATTATAGCATGTCGACATGCAAAAACTGGAAATTTGTAAAAGGTTTATCAAATTAAAGTGAATCTGCTTTTGTATGATACAGTTTATTATATTTAAAAAAATGTCACAATAAGCTACAAAAAAGTTGGAAAAAATGCCTGGGAGCAAAATATAGTGGAGGGAATCAGAGAAAAAAAATACGGGAAAGGAAACTAAAAGGCAGGGTATATGGTATGGTAAATCTCCCCTCTATTTTAAGATGCAGAGAATGCTGGTCTTTGACACCACGTTTACCTGTCTTTCAGTGCCAACTGCCGCTAAATTCAAGCTACTTAACCCAAACTGCTCTGAATTATAATACGTGTACTAGATTCATGTTCCTAATAAAAGGACCTTTCTTCAAGTTCCAGCATGCAGGAAATTACGTACAAAAATGTTAAGGGGAGGGGGCTTAACTTTTTTTTTATATACGGTATAGAATATAATAGTCCAGTTCAACAGCTTTCAACGGCGCGCTTTGTGCGCAATGTGTATTGCGCCCAAAGAGCGCCCAGGAAACTATTGACTCCGTATAAAATGTGGCGCTGAACGAGTTAATGGGGAGGGGGGAAAAAAGAAAAAAAATACTTATTGGTTAATGTCACTTGCCCCCTTGGCCCACCCCATTGCCAGCGTTCTTTTGTACCTCTTGACCCGACTGCTCTTACATAACGCACATTACGAAAAGCCGCAGACTTCAGTCTTTCGGAAAAGTTGGATTCAATGTGCTGCATTTATACGAACATCGTCTGAAAACATACTGTGGTTTGAATGAGTCTTTCTATATATATATATATATATATATATATATATATATATATATATATATATATATATATATATATATATATATATATATATATATATATATATATATATATATTCAGAATTAGACGTCAGACCTTTTTGTCTGATCAACTGTGAGCAATATTTCCGAATAAACTACAGGGCAGGCTTTTTTTCTTTTTTCTAACTTGTGCCATACGGGTCTGTATGTCGTCAAAATCAGCCTATCGTCTTTGAAGTCCTGCACACCAATCTTATTCCTACTTGTAAAATAATACAGTAAGCTCAGCATCGTCACTGTCCACCCAGTTGTCCATTGTTTTAACCTTTAAAACGCTAATTTGGGATTGAATCAGCAGCTTTCCTCGCATTGCGCGCAAAGTCCCCCGAGGAAAGCTGTTGACCTAGACTACATTCTGCTTTAGAATAGGCTTGCTGGTATTTGAATGAAAGGTATCTTCATGAGGAATTTGAATGTTTTAACCATTATATGTTTAACCACAATGAAAAAAAAAAACAACAACTATGGCAGTGATTGGCACTTTAAGGGTTAATTGACGTACTTGCCCGACAGCTTTTATAATTCTGGCATCTTTTCACACAAAGAAGATAGACGGCTTGACATGTTTTGGTAAAGTACTGTCACATAGTATCACAACTTCTGCCTTGTAATCAGCTGGGTCATCTAAAACTTATTGTCTTTACCTTGTTCACGTCCATTGTCATCAACAGTGTAATTCCTCTCTGTCATGTCCATCTAAACTGACTGAAGACCATGATTTTCGCTTCAGTCTCCGTAAACGGCTGCGCCCCGCTCTCGTCAATGAAATTCTTCTTCTTTTGGTAACTTGACCCATCTGAGTAGTTCCATAACGCCACTTTCCATCTCCCTTCTATCATTGTTGGTTTCTTTCCTTTTCTCCACACCGACAAATATGACGACAGGAGCTTATGATGATGATGATGATGATGATGATGATGATGATGATGATGATGATGATGATGATGATGATGTTGTCGGGGGGGCAACCCAGACATACTGTTTTCTCTAAATTCTTTCTTTCTTTCTTCTTCTTCTTCTTCTTCTTCTTCTTCTTCTTCTTCTTCTTCTTCTTCTTCTTCTTCTTCTTCTTCTTCTTCTTCTTCTTCTTCTTTTTCTTCTTCTTCTTTCCGCCACATAATTTTTCCGGAGCTTTTCTCAGACACCGTGCAAGCTACAATGTTTAAACTTGGCATAGTTACAGAGCTAGTAGGGAAGTTGGCTATCTGATTTGGAATAATCGACATGTTTAAAATTATGCAAATTAGTGCCTTTGTAAAATTTAAAAGCTCCATATCTTCCAAACTATTGCAGATAGATACAAAATTTTAATGGGCACATATAGGTTTGCCAATATAATGGACAGTATATGAAAAGTTGAAGAATTTCAACTTATGCTTATAAGGGGCACTGAAAAATTTAAAAGTTGAATATCTCCAAAACTATTACAGATAGATGTGCCATTCCAACTTCAATTTATAGGTTTGTGGCAAAGCTGCATCCAATGAACCATGAACCAAAGTTATAGGATTTTGATTTATACAAATCAGGTGTACATGCAAAATTTAAATCTTGAATAGCTTCAAAACTATTATAGATAGAGGTGCCATTCCAACTTCAATTATGGTTTGTGACATAGCTACATGCAATGGACCCTGATCCAAAATTGTACAATTTTAATTTATGCAAATAAAATGAATACAGGAAATTTAAATCTTGAATAACATCCAAACTATTGTACATAGAGATGACATTCCAACTTCAATTTGTAAGTATGTGACATAGCCGCATCCAATGAACCATAAACCAAAGTTGCAGGCTTTCAAAATTTTACAGAAAAATCTGATCTTTTTCTTTTACCCAAAACGGCGTGTATATACAATTTTGAATTTCATCTTTCGTGCATAGATTCTACAGAACTTTCTGTCAATTTAGTAAATAGGTTTATTATGTCAGGGATGTATGTTTCCGTGATATTTGGCCTAAACGTGAAGTCACTTTTCCAGGTTGGACATTATCTTAAAAATCCAAAAATCATTGGAGCATAACCATTTAAAGAAAACTCACCCAAGGCAGACTCATCCAAGGTAGAGAGTCACCTTCCAAGTTTGAAGAGGATCCAGCCAACGGTTTTGGAGAAGTTGAAAGCGTCAATTGTTGTCAAGAGACCGATGGATGACAGACGAAGACCCACATAGCCTCAGCTGACTAACACGTCAGCCACAATAAGAATTAGAACCATTTGGTGTTTTTTTTTTTTTATTAAACCTTTTTGTGTGTGTTTCAAACGCAGATGCTGAAAAGAAATTGTGAAATTAGATGGCAACTTTGTGTCATTGTTGTATAAACATTAGACTGGCCACAACTGTTGGCATTTATAATATTTGATCCAAATTTGTTTGCTAAAGGAACATTTGCACTTTGTAGCACTCTTCAGGAGGTTTGTTTTTTTGAGCAATCTGTGAAACTCAATCGCAATCTGTCACATGCCCTGAAAATACACAAAACTTTCCTTATTAGCTTAACAACCAGCTGTCAGGACACATGGAGTTCTAATGTTGATGTTTCCATTGCAGTTTAGTATGAATTGACTTGTGCTTGGTTTGCAACAAAGTACACATTGTTACAAACTTCCAGACCATCTGGATTGACACACTCAAGAAAACATTTTGGGACGTATTGCCAGAGAATTGTTCCAAGTGTAATGTCCTGTTCAAATGTGTTGCTGTTACTATCTCCAGATATTCATATAATGCTAAGTATTTAGTCTAACCTCAAAATGACCTCTTCCCCTTACAAGAAGTGACATAAGTCAAATCATTCATGAATTATAGGAGAGGAACATTTTAAGCAACGCTCTGACCTTTGGAAAGACAGGCTTCCTGGCTGCAATCTTGTGCAACTTTTTCGTGAGAGGCATAATAGGACCTACTTTGAGTAACATTTGACAATTTCTTCTCGAGTCATTGCACTGATAAGGAGGTTGTGGTCATCCTTACACAATCCCAAGGATTTAGGTGACCAAGAAGTAAAGTGCGAGTAGCTTGGTGGATAGCAAGCTGGACATTCAGTGCAGGTAAATGGTACAATGTTAGCTCTTCTGGGTACACATTCCACTACAGTCAAGCAATTCAGATGAACTTCCTCCATGGAGGCTCATGCTTCACCTCTGTCATGCAAGTGTTAACAGTCCATGACATGGAGTCCTGGATAGTTTCCAGAAACTGGAACCAATCACTTTGCACCATCATGACATGGTCTGCCTCCATCAGATACATTGCAGGGGCGGATCTAAGTTTTTCATTGAGGGGGGTTCAATGAGTTCCAGCACTGAGCGCCTATGGGGCTCAGCACTGCTAGTGGGGTCCGGGGGGGGGGGGCATGCTCCCCCAGGAAAATTTTTAAATATAGGTTTAAATTGGTGCATTCTGGGCGAATTTAGGCACATAGAAATCAATTTGAATTGACAAGTTCTCATGATTTTTTGACATAACACATGATTACGAGGCAGCTCGAGGGGGGGGGGGTTAAACCCTCTAACCCTCCCCCCCTAAATCCGCTACTGTTACACGAAGATGCCATAGTGATATCCATGGAAGAAGAAATTTCTAAGACCAGAGATCTGGCATGATGTTGGCGTTAGTAAGCCTTTTGGGGCATCTGCATCTGGGGGATCATTTGAGATAGACTCCCAATATGCATGCCAATCTGTGAATGGGTTTAGCGGTATACCTCATCTGGCGAGCACTGGTGGTCCTAGTCACCATGTGTTGGACCCTTAATTATTGGCAAGCAAGTGTTGTGGTTGGCTCACCTTAACAGATGCTTTTGGTGTTGTATTCAGTGACACATATTTACTACAAAAGGGCAGAAGAGACCAGGGGACTTCTTAGTTAATGTGGCAGGGAAGAAGATCAAGGCTGAAGCCCTTGCCTACTGATGAGAGACCTCGGGAGGCAACTTACATCAAAGGTCACAGCTGAAGGAGTGTTCCTTGAGAAAGTGTTCTGAAAGTGGATTTAGCAATGCAACTTAGATGTATTCCACCTATGAGTGGAAATGGGACACATGACTACTATGTCACCACGCATGGAAAGTTGTGACAGTTTCCAAGGCGTAATGGACACTTCTCCTTGAACTCCTGTCCCAACGGGACTTCAGCAAGTTGAAAGTAGACATGACCATGCACCAGGTGATCAATCTGTCTGGCAGACAAATCCATGCAGTTCTCTGTGGCTCTCGTTCAGGGTTCTTTGGAGGCTGGGATTGTTTATTTGTCAAATCTATGCAGTACTCTAGGGCTCTCGTTCAGGGTTCTTTGGAGGCTGGGATTGTTTATGTGTCTCAACACTGCTCCAAGTGTGGATCTCAAACCTTCTCAACAATTGTTTAGTCACATAATCTCCATAGTTATGTTCTAAGGCTTCTAAAGGGGACGTTTTGAAAACCAGATGGTCCCAAACTGAGTACCTGCTCAGGTGGTACCAGTGACAATATAAAAGTGTGTTGTACTCACAATGGGTCTAGATTCAGATATCCCAATTTCAACTCCCAGAGGAGTCCCAGGGCAGTCTGAGCTGGCCTAGGGACCTGGGTGCTGGTAGGAACCTAATCAGCTGGGGCTGGAGCTCTCTGCCAGGAAATGGGTCAATGGATTTACAAGTAGACAATGTCTGCTCCTTCAAGATTTGAAAAGACTGCAGTATATCCCACTAGGGTATCCATAGACTGGCTAGGGAACTTAAAGGTGCTTTTCTCCTTGGATGTCTGGAACTGTAGGATTTGTGGTATGTATTGCTAGACACTCTGTCCTTCATTGTCATGCATAAAAGGCTCGGAGGAGTGGATGGAATCCCCCTTGCTGGTGCTCAGCTGCCAAAGGTGGGCTTGTCCATTCATCAAATGAACTGGTATGCCCCGATTACAGGTACTTTTTAGGATTAGCTTTCCACAAGGTTCTGTAAGTTGCACACAGCTCAATGCACGAGCAAGGTGCTCCCAATCTGGAGCGAGACTTGTTGAATTTCTTAACCAGTTGTAGTTACCCATCCCAGCATTCTCTTAGTCGTGTCCAAACAACATGGCCCAATGGTAGAAGTCAATTTAACCCTTTTCCCCTTGAATTAAGTGCCCAACCCATGCCAAGGAAAGCTGTTGACTTGGGGCAGGTGATCTTGATGTCTCATGTACATTCCTCAAATTGTTTTTCATAACTGTTGAAATTAGTTGAAAACACTGAAACAGGAGACAATTGACCACCAGCCGGTTTTGGACGATTAAAGGGGGAAAGGGTTAAAACTGGCACAGATCAGCGACCAGTTCCCTGACCTGTGGCCAGCTATCACACGAGAAGGACAAAGCCTCTATGAACCTTTCTCACAAACATGCACTTAAAACTTTGCACACTACTATGCCCATTTTGGACCAAGAATGGGACCTTTTAATTTCTGCCAGCTGGCATCTGGTCCACTCATATCTGCACACTGTATGCTGGCACTCCATTGGGCAAGAAAAAGTGATCACCTGTAACAGGAACAGGAAGCCTTTACTGCTGATGAATTATTAATGAAACTGGATTTACACCTAAGAGCAGGCGGGCATTTCAGGATGTGGCCACAGGCAGCAAATACCGCTTGACAATTTTTCCAAAGTATGATGTCTATGCAGACTAAAGTTCGGGTTGTCTACATAAAAATTTGTTGGAAAAAAAAAACCAAAAAAGCAATGGATGTCAAAGGACCTAAAAATACCAGACTGTTTGTAAATGATCAGTACTGATAAATCTTAATAAAAAACAAAAAGTCACTTGTGGATTACAAAGCAGTTTATTGCAACTGGTGCGGGTAAGTATAATGTTTATAGGTTGTATATAACAGATACAGGAATTCTACAGAACACTGAAGCATTTACCACTAAAAGCGTACCATGGATGCTCACGTCCCACACCACTGATAATTTCCCATCACCTTATACAGTACTCGTTTAACCACTCCATGGCTTTACACACAGCAACAGTGATCACACTGCATTCCATGAGAAAACTGCACATAATAAGCAGCTGGGAGCTCTCTGATGTTGCACACAAATCATAAAGCTATATGATCTAACATCACTTGATCTATGCTATAAAACATTACATGCATAGATTTGGGGCACATGGCATTTTTACAATGTATTTGCCTGCCTTATGTTGTTACCATGGCCACATAAGATCAAATCCCTGGCTTTCCATATTATAGGCACAGTTTAGGTGAAGTACCAGAGGTCTAAAATACTACTCCGTGTGTGTGTGTACAAATAACAGTACAATTTGAGTATTCACAAATACTCAATGTAAAAGGTAACAACTGTACATTTGATTGCATGTACGAAGAGTTAAAAATTTTCTTCTTTTATATATACATTCCAACTTAAAAACAAGCTGAAAGCCATTCAGCAAGCCATTGAGCCTTGCTATTCATGGTAGAGGTAACACTCCTTTTATGCTGGGGCTCATCTGTACAGAATAGAACAGCAAACCTGGCAACTCAACAGGTACAGTTGCTTTGCATTTTAAAACATAACCCCTAATTCAGCACTCTATGAACTTGGCAAATTATCACAGTAGCCTAATTTTTGTTCTGCAATAAAAGAAAGCAATAAAGATGCAATGTTAAGTTTTTTGTATGTTAAGATGTAAAGATAAAAATCTTTCTCTGGCAACCGGCAGACGCAATGAGAGGAAATTGTATGTAGAAATTGAATATTCATTTCACAAATCCTTAGCAAGTCATTTATAACTGCTGCAGCAATGCTTTTGGTGTTAATAAATAGTGAAGCCTATAGTTGATGGACCCAGTGTTCAGAAGAGACCAGCTGGCTCAAGTGACAACATAAAAGATACCTCTTTTGACAGACCACTTTTTGGCCTGCCTTTGGGGTGGTCTCTCAAAAGTGGGACCACGATGTGTATATATACATACAATTTATAACTGGGCATGCTCGTGGTTCTCCAACATTGGGATACACATTAAACAAATGTTAGTAAAGTGGTACTTGTTATCGAAGACCCTCCCTTCCGCCAGCAAAAAGTGGTCCTGTGTGGCAGGCGGTCTTTAATGCCAGATAAACTTTACAAAGAAACTGCTGAGCACTTTGAAAGGCTGGTCTTATAAAGGCATATAGTCTCTCATGATAGGTGATCCAGCTGGTGGTACTGTGGGTATCCGATATGCATGAAGTCTTGAAAGTTACGTTCACTTGGACCTCCCTTCACCACTACATGTGTAACCATTATTTACCACCCACCTGTTCATACAAAACCTAAAAAGGTTTGTATCCGATAAAGCAAAAAGTAAACGAGCAACAAAACATTTATTCTGATACATTTTTCCAAGTGGATTTAAAAGAAAAAAAGTTCCATTGTATTGATTGAACAGATTGATGGCGAGTATCTAGTCAATGTGCTGTAATCTTTCACAGATTTCCGAACAATCCCACAGTTTATGGCTTCTCACCTTTGTCAGGGTTTGACAATATTATACATGAAGTGGTGCTAGAATATTATTGTAAAAACAAACAATAAAATCAACTAAATTACCTACATAGTCATCAAACTTGTCAGCATTTTGACCATAAATCCCACTGTTTCACACATAGTCTTTTCAAATGTTTTCAAAGGGGAACTCACACTCCGTCCCTCTCACCTAAGCTTCAGTCCCTTTTGGTGGCCCACAATTTCCTTACGTGCGAGTGCCCTGGATTCTAACTCTCCCATGTTGGCAGCCCAGTTATAATGATGTAAAAATAACTTGAATGGCAAGTTTACATTTTTCTGCACTTCTGGGTTTGTATGTCTGCAAGGTGAGTAAACTATTTCACCAATAGCTTTGATAACACTTGATCCATTTTGATTTGAGGCTTTTAATCCCATGCCCTGTGGAATATCCTTAATACAAGCACATACACTGGGGAGGAAGCCATCTCTTGTCTACTAAAACCAGTTAGGCTTCAGAGGACTACAAGCAAGAAAATCTTGCATTGTTCAAGCAATGACTTAGTGACAGTTTGGGATAAACATGATATATGCCTTCCAAAACATAACTATTGTTGATACATCCGTCACAATTTTTCAGCTTGATTTATCACATCAGGCTTATTTGCATGTACATCCCCACAGATGTGTCTATGTGTTACCTTGAAGCAACGGACAAACATAAATTTTAGAGAAGACTTCACACAATTTTGTCACCAAGTAAACCCTTCAAAATCATAAAAAGTAAAAAGAGGCTGCAGTGCCAGCTGGCGGTCAAACATGGTAGTAACAGCCCAAGGTACATCCCACAACACTATCTGACAGAAGCAGTTTGAAAACACTTTTGTAGATAACAAAGTGAAGTTGGTTAACATGAACAGATGACCCGGGGGATGTTAAAACCCTCTTGCATTTTATCTCCCGGAGGCAAAAATTATTATGTTGTCATTTTTATTCACAAACTTGCTAGGGACCCTGCCAATATTGAAAACAACCTGGCCAGTAGCAGTGGAGAAATTGACAATGTAAATATGTATGATTGATTGAATGAATGAATGACCATCCATCCTCCAGATTACTTCAGTACACTGCAAACAAGTATGTTGCAGTAAAATAATTGGTACCATTGAAAATAAGCCAACAAAACTCTTGGCCAACAAGCCAACACCACTCTCACTTGCATTTAAATCACGGCAGTCCCCAAGAAATAGTTCAACGGTTATTAGTACAACAGTTGTTATTCTTAATCTAGACTGAGTGGCTTTATCAACACCACATCTAAATCACTGCAGTCTCCCAGAAATAGTGCAATGGTTGTCAGTATAACAGTTGTAATTTTCAATCCAGACTGGGAGTGGCTTTGTGAGCATGACTCTATTGTAGCTCCCTCTGTCCTCTTGTAGTGCTGCACAGCTGCATCTAGCTCATTCCAAATGATACGCCCTCATACCACATTGCTTTGTGGTGGCCCAGCCTGTTGTATCGTTCGAGCTAGCCAGCTGCTCCATAGGTGTCTGTCAGCATTGCCACTGTGTAAATGTTTCGCTCGATTGAAGCATTAACCAAACACCAAACCCACCTGTACATGACCTATTAAGGGACCATGCATGATCATACAGACAACTTCACCTTTCCTCCAGCTGTATCCCAGCAGACCAACAGTCAAAAAAGTGCCAAGTCTCACATTCCAAATTTCCTATTTTTCACAAAATAGCATGTAGGTGGGGTTTTTTGTGTGAAATAAATAGTGCAACAGCTATTCACCTTGCAGTCCAGTTTTTAATGTGCAAACAATGCCACCTGGTGGCAAATGAACCCACCTTACCTGAAAAGTGCAAGTTAGATTTTATGTGTATGTGACTTAACTAGGGACGGGCTTCAGCAGCAAACGTCAAGTTTGGTGGGACTCGACTGCCAGACGTCGGCATCTGTCATCAGACAACATAACTGTCACAGTTTCGAACATGTCCTTTCGTGATTCTTTTCAAAACCAACTTTTAGCACCAATACCATCTCATTAAAGTGGTTTACTCCTGTGCAATATAACTTCAAATATAAATGACACAAAAAATCACAATAATCTGCATTTGTAATCCGTCATTATTAGTAACTCTTTGTTTGAAACAGCTGCATTGAATTGAATACACAATGACTCGAGTTTTCCAAATGCATAGATGGAAGACACACTTTCTGCTGCAAGCTTTTGCGCAGACATGTTGGCTCTAACAGGCTTGTGGGCAATATTTAGAAACAATGGCTATTAGCATGGACTCCACTACTTGTATGTACATTGTGCACCATCTGGACACACTGTGTGCCAGCAATTCTCTACATACAATGCCTACTGTCTATGTACACTACCTTGATACACTGTGAATGGTGTATCACCTGGATACATGGTGTACTTTCTACATACAATGCATGCTATGTACACTGTGCATCACCTGGATACACCATGCACAATCTATGCACACTACATATCATCTTGATACACTATGCACAGCCTATGTACACTGTGTATCATCTTGATACACTGCACAATTTATGTACATGGTGTATCTAGATACACTGCACAATTTATGTACATGGTGTATCATGAACACCGCACAAATTTTGGTACACTGTGTATCATCTAGATATACTGTGCACTGTGTATCATCTTGAGACACTGTGCACAATCTATGTACACTGTGTATCACCTAGATACACATGGCCAATCTATGCACACTATGTATCATCTTGATACACTATGCACAATCTATGTATGTTGTATATCAAGGTACCCTGTGCACAACCCATGTACATTGCATCTCATCTGGATACACTATGCACAATCTATGTACTGTGTATCATTTAGATACACTATGCACAATCTATGTACTGTGTACCATCTAGATACACTGTGTACAATCTATGTACACTGTGTCATCTAGATACACTATGCACAATCTATATAGTGTATCATCTAGATACACTGTGCACAATCCATATACACTGTGTATCATCTTGATACACTGCACACTCTATGTAAACTGCGTATCATATAGATCCTACACTGTGCACAATCTATGTGCACTGTGTATCATCTAGATACGCTGTGCACAACCCATGTACGCTGCATACATATAGTGTGCACAACCATTATACAGTACTCTACATATCATCTAGATACATCATGTACTGTCTACGTTCACTACATGTTGCCTTTCATGCTGTTCTAATCACCTGCACTATGCCCACTGACTGCCTAACTGTCATCTCAGTTTGTGTCAAGCACAGTTAGGCAAACGGGATGAATTGCTAATGACTGAAAATCACAACTCTGACAGAGGCCAATTTCATTTTTTACTTTTTCCTTTTTTTAAACCCTTCTGCATGTCATGGTCAGAGCTGCTAACTACATACGATGCATGCAATCTTCTGAATGAAGGCATACTGCCTAGCATATTTATTATACAGAAGATAATATTGTAAGCAATGATCGAGCCAGGAAATTGTGATTCCCTTTTAACTTTAAAAGCCTGTCATGCATGTGGTGAAAAAAATCGAAACTACTGGGTCACAGCCTATATGTATATATATATATGCATACATCAGCAATAAAGCAATTTAGCTGTACTGCTACACATCTGTAAGCTGATAATATGGGGCTTCATCTTGGCATTTCAAGTACCACCTGCTGGACTACAGATTGCCATATTTCATCCAAATTCCATTGAGGCACTCGTTTGTATAGTTTCCAAAATGTTTAAAATACAGCATAACCACAAGATGACATCTTTAACAAGTTTGATCTTGATAAATATTTTCTTCTACAGCTACATGTAAAACATATAAAAGTTTACTCACAGAGCATGACATTAAAATGTATTAAGCTAGTTGTAGTAATACCTTGCTTTAATTTAGATATTAAAAGGTCATAAAAATTACATTGTTAAGAAATCCATGGCCCTTGAAACAGCTTCTGGCACTTTGTTGTTTATATATACATAGAAGACTGTAGCCAGGCTATCCAGTTATTATGGCTCCTTCGTGTGCACATTTAAAATGTCAAACCTCAGAATTCTTACTACTATACACTCCAAAATGGTTCTTCACCACAATTTCATCGCCTTGCTATTTTAGTCTTTGGTAGTTCTTTACTAAAAGCTCATTGAAATGTTACTAAATCCATCAATCAAATAAATGTCAGGGGGAAAAAAAAACAAATTATGCAATGCATCACACAACAGGTAAACCTGTCATCCCTTTGCTCAGCACCATTGTGTGTTCCTGAGGAAAAAGCAAATTCTATGCCTGAATCCAGCTTTCATTAGTCTCGTGTCATCAGGGAACAAATAATCTTGCCTTACTGCAAAACACATACTCAAACAATGTGTGCTTTAAAAAAAAATCATTCCATTAATATTGCTGGTGCCTAGTTACCATATATTTAATTAAAATGCAAACTGACCCTCCCTAGATACAGGATATAGCTATGAAACTAAAAAAAAATAATAATAACTGCAACATATCAACTCAAAAGTCAAGCTTTCACAACCAACAAACTTCAATTAACTCAATCCAACTTATCGGGCATGTCTTCAAATGATTTAAGATACACATCCCTACCCATACCCCAAATCCAGTGTAATATCTTTGTGTATCATAACAAATGATGATCTGGGGATGTGGCCATTCTCTCTGTCTCTCTCTCTTTTTTTTCTTTTTTTCTTTCTTTTGTTGTTACTTAAATATTGAAATTATACTATTTTCAACAAATATACATTTTTTTTTCCCAAAGCTACTGCAAAAATCCCTTACTAGTTCCCTACACTGAGTATACTGTAAATAGTACGATGAAGGTAGCAATTGTGAACACGCAGACTGACACGCCCTGCAATGATTGCTTGCCAGGCTGTACATGTGGACCTGATAATTGATGCTCCCTACACCATATACATGTATGCCGACCTGATAATCAGTGCTCCCTAGGTCACGTGCACATACACTGCAATCAATGCTCTCCAGATCAGGTACATGAACACGACAATCAATGCTCCCAAGATCACATAACGGTCGACATGACAAATGCTCCCAAGATCACATTATGGTAGACATGACAATCGATGCTCCCTAGTTCACATAACAGTGACCTAACAAACAATGCCTATCCACATCATAGACCGACCTGACCACCAGTCAACTTTTTCCAGATGGCACATGTTGATCTGACTAACAACAAATGCTCCCCTCATCTCATCAGGTACTTTCGACTCCAGCAATGCAATATATATTTTACACAAAATTCTACTTTCACATTCCACTAAATTCCAAAACAGTTTCCAGTGAAGTTGGCAGTTCACATATTTCAGCTGATTCATAAAAAATGTATACCAATATAACCTAAAGTTTTTGTCTTCTATCAATGAAACACTCAGATATCCCAATACAAACTAACCTAATGACTGTATGATTGCGTTACCGCAAAGAAAGCAATGTAGCATCCCCTGTTTAACATGTCAAGGCAGGTATAGCTATGTAGTACATTTCTAAGCATGTATAGTTACGCAGTACGTCTCAAAACGAGATTTCATCCCAGTCTTCTTTCTTCCCTGCTCCCCTTTCCCAGCGACACTATGAAGAAGTGATATCCCGAGCTGTCCTTCTCTTCCCTTCTCCCCCTTTTAGACTCCAAGTAAATGACACTGCCCAAACCACTGTGCATACAAGCAGTGATCCAGTAAGTTAACAATACAAAAATGTCTATTTTTGCAGTGACTCTCCTTTTTTTTTTTTTTTGATGTGGTTACCCGGTAACAGGTGCCACTGCACTAAAGCCCTACTCCATATATCTACTTTTGGATAAGACCAACACTACTTATTAAAACATTTTGTCTATAGGCAAAAGTTTCCAATGTTGCTTGTGACCAGGCTGTACAGAAACTAGACATAATATTTTTTGGCTCCTCTTGGTTAGGTAGATCATCAGGACTGTTACGGGGGTGCTGCAATATTCTGTTGTTTCTATCTGCCCTGGCCCACTCCACCCACGAGACTTTGGTGTTAGGGGAATCGGAACTGGATCCATGGACTTAGGCTCGGCCACATTCTGGGCACAGGATATCATCTTGATCGGTGAGGAAACCACGGCCAACTAGAGACACATTGCAGCGGTAACAGACGAAACAGTCACTGTGCCAGTGACGCTCTTCGAAAGAAATGAACTTGGTGCCACCCAAACCTGCAACATACAAGAGACGTATGGTCTACAAAGCACGTTTTGTCTGAGAATTGCACGGCAAGATGTACAATGACGTAAGATAGGAACTGTCTTGCTCTCCTCTCGCATGCATTATTTCTGGTGTCCCCTCCAACCCCAAACGAAATGTTCAAAATAGCTAACACGATGGGTAATACAAACTATGAAATGGCATCCTTGTGAAACTTCAAAGTAAACTGGGAGTGATATGTGAAACATGTACGAAGATACTAAATGATGGTTTCAATTTGACCTTGATCACTGTAAATGGTCAATCTATGGATCAAACGTCAAGTGTCATGGGCAGAAAAAATAAAGCAAAACCAACTAAAGCACATAACCATTAAACAAAACAAAAACCAGAGATCTTGGAGAAAACTGCATTATTACCACCGTTATTATTTTTTTTTCAGACAAAATGTAAAAAATACGCATTTTTGCAGTGCTACCTGGTGAAGAAATTTGGTACCAGCAAATGTATGATGCAACTGTTGATGGTTTGATGACATATAACTTTTGAGTCAATCTGACAGGTGCCTGTCAGATCAAATCACAACTGTTTCCGTTGACACACTTTTTGTATTGGTACATTAATCTAGTCAATACTACTTATGATACAGTAGAGGGCATGCAAATTTGCAAACCATAAAATCTCTCTTCCCCCCCCCCCTCCCCACGAAGACCAAAAATTACAGCACCAGCTGATATATGGCCAGAGAAGGTAGCCAAGGAAAATTCTCACAGCATTTTAGGTTAATTGGATCAACCGTTTTCGAGAAGTTGTTGACCAGACACTATGCAAGTTGATTTATAATGGTTGAGCTAATAATAATTTTCCCGTGATAACTTTGATGACACATTCGACAGTTATAAAAAAAGTAAAGTACAGGAGAAATTTCACATGATGGTGACATGGAGAGTCGAGTTTACACAGCTATTGTTTCAAACTGTTCACTGCTGAGAAAAACATCTTAAGTGAACGGCTCTAAAACACACTGTCTCGACCCATACCCCATGCAGCAGTCATGCACAGTCATTAATGTGTGAATGTGACAACACATTAAATAATGTTGACTTTCCAGCTTGAGCAAAGATAAAGTCACATCGTATTGAATGTGCCGCTGAACTATGTACAGGCAAGCATTAGAATAATATACATGTATGAACATAATGTAGACCTCTGATGCTTTGTAATGTACTTAATGTAAGTATTGTCAAGCCAGCTATGTTACAATGGAAAGCAATGTTGTGCAGGAAGCAAGAATAAATTACTGTAAGACTTGTGCAAGAGAGTCGCTTCATTTTCGAGGTTTCTGGATGCACGCAAATATACGTTGAACTGTCTGTTGATGTGATTGCAATTTAGGTCTGGATCATTCTGCTGTAAGTAAAGTTGCCAGCAAAATATATGTACAGCAAATGCCTAAGTATGGCCAGGGTCTGACTTTGTACAAAATATGGCTGACAATCACATGCGACCCACTCATAAGAGTGCCGGAACAGTGTCAATGACAGATGAAACATGTCTCTGCATAGACACTGACACATTTCTTTTTCCCCGAATCCCCCCCCCCCCCCCCCCCGTTTACCTGGGCGTCCATCACATGAGTGTGTGTTCTTCATAATCAGCAAATATTGTACATCCAGAACTGTGTGCTAGTCACACATGCAGTTCCAGATGGGAGTCAAGTCAGTCAAGCATACAGGATGTTTAGTAAGGTCTACATGCCCCCATGTAGATGAGATAGCTATGTGCACAGAAGTCACCGTTACTGACATGTCTGGGTGAACCACCACTCTCTTTGACTTGTACAGTACACAGGACGGCCACAGCACCTTGTCATGATGATCAAGACTTCAAGCGTCACAATCACCAGCAGTAGCAGAGATGATGGTATCAAGCAAATAGGCTAAAGATGATGATCACAAGACTTGACAGATGTCATCTTGGGTCAAGATTAACTGGCACTCAAACTGTGACATCTCCAAGATGATGCCAAGATGAGTGTCCTTAATCATGTTAATAGCTGCTTTAAATTAATGCTAGACATTAAAAAAACAATGGCCATCATATATCATTGTCGATGAAATCAGGACTCTATAGTTAGACCAGGGTTGACCACAGAAGCCCAAGCAATATATACATATATTGAAGTGTGCATCTGTCCATTTATGTCTGCATGCTTCCTGTGGGGGGACAGGTTTGTAAAACTTATATATATGTATTACAACCAAGTAGAACTTGAAATTGTTCATGAGAGCTGTGTACTGTAAACTGCTTTATTTTCACGTGTTTAAATTTTCACGGTTATTCTATTTTTGACATTTCACTGTAGTTTTAATTTCACTATTTTGAACATAATTCCAAATCAAACAATTGTAAAATACTATTTCACTGTCTTTTTATTTTCACGGTTTTGTGCCATCAGCGAAATAAGTGAAAATAAGAATACAGCGAAATTAAAGCAATTTACAGTACCTAATTTTCCATTCCCCTAACCTTGGACAATCATGAATGCATGTTTGATAAATTATTGCCACTGTGAATAAGACTGTGACAGCCTTGTGCTCAGCTGACCAAAACAGGGTGTAACTGGAAAACAGTGATGCATGTAATTGGCCATATTGCTGGGTAATTCATAAAACTATAATGTCCACAAAAGGTCAATGTATGCTGGGATTGACCTGATGTTATCACAAACAGTGATGTCATGGAAGACTCAGAAGTGTGAGAGAACTTATCTTCAAACTCCACATCAGTGTTTCTTTTCTTTTTTCTTCTTCTTTATTTGATAGAACAGTTTTCTAAATGAATGCAATAAACATTTTTTTTTTTTGGTGGTGAATCAATCAGCAACAGTTGTCATAATACATGACTTCACATAACTTAACATGTCCGACCCAATGGTCAATTTCATGTGCATTCAGCTGATATACAACCAAACAAACAAAATTCTTGCATGCTGGAGTTGTGTATTAGACTCTAAAGTAACCTTAAATAAATCCACTGGTTTCCTTCAAAGGTGAGGAAGTAAAGTTTTCAGAATCATTTAGGTTATACATCCACATGAAAAATTTGGTGCCACTAAATGCATACAGTGGCATTTAAGTTACTAAGTTGCAACCTTATCTGGAGAGTGATGAAAATCTTAACTCTTGGCCTCCTGACAGATATGGCCTCTACACTGACAGAAGGGATATAGGAACCTTCAACTTTTGCTTTTTCCTGGCACTCACAGCAAGTCAACATGTAAAGGTCACAACAGAACAGAACTGAATGGAGCTGGACATTTGGCTCCCAGTTACCGACTATTATTTCATATTCCATTTCGCTCTGCTATTTGGGAGAAATCTTCATCATTCATTATCACCCGTCTACTACTCTTACTGATGCACTGTCAGTAATCATCAGGCTTTCTGTAATTTCATGCTAATTCAAAATGAGAAAACAGCAGAATCACAAAGTAAACAAACATGGCAGTCCTACTAATAGGTACATACACAACAATCTCCAGAAAATCTAGCCATTTTTTTTAGAAACTTGCTGATAATGAATTAACTTCACCGCAAAATGACGAGATTTGTGAACAATCCAAACATTATTGCAGTGCTATCTGATCAATGCCGGAGGAGACATACCCAAGGAACATGTTCATATGTACATCCCTACAAAGTTTGACGAGGATTTGGGAAGTTATTTCTGACAAGTGAAAGATGTGAATTGTGGACAGACAGACCAGGGATGTAGGGCTGATTGCATTTAAGCTCAGCTGATTGAAGGATCAGCTGAGCTTGAAAACTGGTAAAAATTACACATTGTTCACGTCTGCAGGTAACATCCCTTTACATGGAGTTATATTTAGTATGATGATGCAGTGACATTTAAACATAAAATATTCTAGAAATCAATGACCCTAAACCTGGAATTGCACTTGGATTGAAGTACATGTACCTCCATACTCCAATCCAAGGACGGCTTCCATCATTGCACATACACATACTGAGAAATACATGTTGATCATGCAATGAGCATCCCTGTTTGACATGGTGCTTATCTGGTTATTCTTCTTGTGTTTGTATCAATCATCACAATTCAGCCGATACTCATTAACCCTCTCCCTGCCAAGTTGGGGACTGAGTAAACAGCTTTCCTTGGCATGCGCTGGACACAGTCCGGGGAGGGTAAAGGGTTTTCCGTACTAGCGTACTGGGCATTTTATTTGCTGTACCTGTGCACTGGAATCCCTTTTAATCTCTGTATCTTGTACCAACAATTATTTTTACATTTTATTTTCCCTAGATTGTACCAGGGCAAATCATAATTTGTACCAGTGTACCAGGAACCGCCCCCCCCCCCCAGTTGGTCCACAATGTCCTGAGGAAAGCTGTTGACATGGACCATTTTTTGTGTCTGGAAATACAGGTGTGCTGGTACCAGACTGAATGGTCTTTTAACTCTTTTAGTGCCACATTTTTGACTGAGTAAATAGCTTTCATTGACATGTTTTGGGTGCAACGGGCCCAAAACATGTCGAAGAAAGCTGTTATAATTTTATGTAATTTCAAGCATGCTGGCACTTGAATGAATGGTCTTTCTACAGGGAATACGAATCTGGCATCTTTATTATAATTCAGAGAAGTTCATTTTAAGCAGTTTGACTTTAGTCGCAGTTGGCATTGAAAGAGTTAACAAGAAATTAGAACCTGGAATAATTATAGCACTTTAGATGAGCATGACTTGTGGTGACTAAGACTTGAAGGGTTAACTAAGATTCTCATAAAAAAAGTTTCTGAATAGAAATGCCACAGACCATTTTGTATGCAAGTTAACATTTGCCTTCTGGTGAAAACCTTTGATAATTTTTGGAGATCTCAGAAATGATTTATTGTTGACTCAAAAGGGTGGTGTGTTTTCAGGAGTGTGCAACAAATGGAACCATACGGTACTTCAATCTGCAGTCAGCCTAAACCTGAGTCTACATAGCATCCAACTACGACAGGGCAAATGGGCTTGGTGCTCATTTCTTGCCTGCGCTGCAATGCAATACCATGCCAAGTGTATATGTAAGGTGTAATTACCTGCTCCACCTCCTCCTCCTGTACAATGAACAACACATTGACTCTTCATCAAAGTACAGTGGAACTTTGTACCAGCTTACCTCCCCCCCCCCACTTACATGTAGTATATCCATACTAACCACAGGCATTGTGACATAAAAGTATGTTGTACTTTGTCAAACATGCGTGTACTTTACCCCATAAAGTCAACACACCTGGACAGTAAGTGTTTAGAACCACACAAGTTTGTTAACTCACAATCATTTTTTTTTTTTTTACACAGCCATCTGTTGTGTCTTTGACGGAGTCAACTTGACTCTTCTCACAACAAACACATGAAGTGAAGTGTCAGGATTCCAAATATTTTGTGTGTTCTCCATGCACTCCATGATCCTGTTTTTTATGTGCTCAACACACGACAGTGAAAGGTGAAATTCTCGAATCTTGATTCCAGAAGCATGCATTATGTTCCATCTGATTGAGGTCAAGCCCTTTCATGTGTGAAGTCGGGGTTTCTGTGAAGGAAATGCCCAACCTGGATATGTTCCTATAAACAATGTGCCAATTTCATCTGATGCTGTCCTGTGTTGAGCATACAAATCGAAGTACCGTCACACCACGCATGGAGAGCAGAGACAATATTTGGACTCTTGACATTGCAAAAATTTTTGTTTGCCAGAAAAGTCAAGTTGACTGAACATTAAAGACGATTGCAGTAAAGAAAAATTGGTCAAGTAAATAAAGATATGGCCTCAAACATGTACCTTTCTGTAATGTTGACTTTTTGGGGATTAAACTTCATGCATGTTTGGCAAAAGTATATGCCAGAAATGTGACTTTTAAAAATCCTGGTGGTGTTACTCATAGAGCTGACACAGGACCCCTGCACCCATAACTTCAGGTAGTCTACCTACCTGTTTGCCTCATAGGACTCAGTCACTCACATGTACGTGAAATAGCTTCAAAAGCTTTTCCCCTGGGAAGTTACTTATCTTTGGGAAGGTCACTCAGAATATTTGTTCAAGGAAGATATTGTGCCATAAATATGAGAAATTGTCAAATGATGCTTATCAATGTAAAGCTTATCTTTTCAAACTGGCATTGAGTCAATTGGGATCTTGGTTTACCCAATGAAGCAGGTCCTTTGACATCAAGGCTACCAGAACAGACTGCCCTCTAGTGCAATCCCTGGTGATACACAGATGCATTGTTACTACACTTGTGCCCTGGAGATGTACCAGGATGGTTTAGTGTTTTTAAACTGTGGAACTTCGTGCAGGATCTGTCTGGTTTCCAGGCACAATGGGCTGTCCATACAGGAAGATTCTCTCTCTCTCTCTCTCTCTCTCTCTCTCTCTCTCTCTCTCTCTCTCTCTCTCCCTCTCTCTCTCTCTCTCTCTCTCTCTCTCTCTCTCTCTCTCTCTCTCTCTCTCTCTCTCTCTCTCTCTCTCTCTCTCTCTCTCTCTCTCTCTCTCTCCTCTCTCTCTCTCTCTCTCTCTCTCTCTCTCTTCTCTCTCTCTCTCTCTCTCTCTCTCTCTCTGTAAAAATGAGACTGGGAGTAAACACAAAGTTTTGAAAGGGCACAGTTGATAAATTATGAAAAACTTTGTATCAAATGTCATTGGAATTTCCACAAAAAGTTATCATACATTGAAATGCAATAGTGTATACAAATGCCGATATAACTTTTTACTGCTGCAGCCAACAGTTTCAAAACCTTATATGTCCCCATTTGTGGTTCTTTATACTCTCACTAGATGGAGCTCATAGAACTCAGCCTTTCATAACACCGTTGCACTGATCACAACTTCTCATTTCCCCTCATTCTTGTAATAAAGCATGACAGTTGAAGTGAACCATGGCCCATGTAAAGTGAGCGGTGTGAAAAAAACTTACATCATCAGAATATGTGCTCTAAGAATAGATTATTTCTAATAAACATGCACAAATTTCCTCAAAACTGTAACATACTGTTTAATTTCAGATTACATCTACTGTGTATATGTTTCAGTCACAAAGGATAAGCTTACAGACGCTTGAGTGACAACCCCATTGTCATGTTGGATGCAAGACAAAAAGGCATCCTTGTGGTTGGGTTTAACACATGCACAATATGAGGGCATAAATAGCTTAGTGTCCATTATGTTGTTATCTGTACATATCTATTTTGTATTTATTTAACTATACAGTGTATGTATTCTTTCAAGGGAAATGATGTATTGGAAATTACAGATTCAAAACCCACACATGTGTATGTTTTCACACATAAAGTCCACTTGAATACCAGTTAATACCTACTTGTATTTGGAATCAATCTACATTTACCAAGATGAATCTGTTCAAATATATCTGTTCCCTTACAAATGCAGTACTTAAAGAATATATACTCACTTATGGCTTCAAATTCTACTCAAAGGCAGAAGTAATCTCTCAAATGGTGAGATACTTAATTTGTGTGGATTATTTTTTG
This sequence comes from Hermodice carunculata, assembly GCA_964020975.1. Classification (NCBI taxonomy): domain Eukaryota; kingdom Metazoa; phylum Annelida; class Polychaeta; order Eunicida; family Amphinomidae; genus Hermodice; species Hermodice carunculata. The sequence continues at coordinate 78,643,222 of OZ026614.1, read as the reverse complement.
TTTCATAAATATTTTCTATCACAGAGAAGCAGATGAAAAGTAGAAGAAACATTTAAACACACAAAACTCGATATCTGGGCACTTTGGGGGCAAATTTGAACGGGAAACGATTAAATTAGAATGGATAAAACAAAACAAGCATTTTTGACGTCTTACCAGTAATAGGTTTGGTACATCTACAGCACTTTTTAGCAAATAGGTCTCCAAAGCATTCAGCACAGTAGGGTTGTCATCCTTTGAAGTGAATTTCTCTCCCGCAAGCTCCTTGTTACAGTTCGTGCACGTGAAGCACTCGCGATGATAGGGCGTGCTTTTGTACGTGATGCCTCCCTTGTTGATCACCTGCAAGCCAGAAACGTGCTCAGTTAGCTCTATTTCAGGCTACGGGTTGGGGCTAAAAGGGTTATTTGGGGCTAGGGGCAGGGGAAAAAAGGGACAAGCGTATTATGTGCTTGAGCCACTGAGGGCACAAAAAGAAAAAATGAAGAATTTTCTCATTCTGCACGACACACTCATGTCTCCCCGTTCATCTGCAGTGCTGAAGTTTTCTTGTATTTGTTTCACTTTCAACATTTTTTTCTGTTTTGGTTAAATTTCAAATGATTTAATAATGATAATATCAATATTAAATATAATATTTAACCCTTTCAGTGCCAAATTTTGGACTGAGTCATCAGCTTATCTCGGACATTTCTGTAAGTCTTAAGTTAATTATCACATCCTTCTCTACTTATTATTGCATGGAAGCTTGTTTTATGTAAATCACCCCATGATCTCGTCATTAAAGCAAATGGATGTCACAGTCGCAACTTGAACCATGCAACTCACCATCTTTGGATGGTGAACTCATAGTATATGTTCAGCAATTCATCTGCCTTGGTAATTTTATTGGTCCAGATTCTGATAGAAGAAGTTTTCAGCGATGTATCGAGAAGTTTCATTCTTAAGTAAATTTACTCATTGCTCAGTTCTGGAACATATTTGCTTCAACCCAGTTTGATCTGCTTCAACCCTGTCTGATCTGCTTCAACCCTGTCTGATCTGCTTCAACCCTGTCTGATCTGCTTCAACCCAGTCTGAACTGCTTTAACTAAGTCTTATCTTTTCAAATCTTACTTCATGTCATTTTACCCTGTCTGATCTGCTTCAACGCAGTCTGAACTTCTTTAACTAAGTCTTATCTTTTCAAATCTTACTTCATGTCATTTTAAGGGTCACAGTTATGGAATTTTGCGAACAGTAAATTAGGCAAGATTTTTATCGCTTGGAGAAAGGCAGTTTGGGTTATTTGGAAAATACCCGACAAGACACATTGTAAATTACTGCCTTTGATATTTGATGACATACAGGTTGAACGATTTTTCAAATCTATGCACAGTATCCTGAATAGCAAGAAAAGGGTGGTCCCAGTTTGTGTGCCAGACTGATGCTGGTCGGCCGTCATTCAGCAGTTGCTATACCATTAATTTTTTATGGCAAAATACAATTTGGATGGAAGCTGGCTGACAGACTGTAATTCTTTTAGTAGAATTGGTTTCATGATTTCAGATCACACAGAGTGCTTACACTCCTGTCTGTCTCATGCTCGAGTTATACGTGAAGAAGTTTTTGTTATGATAGATTGTGTAGGTAGGTTTGATATATGTTTCTGCCTCGACAGTTTGATACGTGCATCTCGATGTAGCATCAGCAATACTTTGTAGTGTATTGCAATGGTCCCTAGAGGACACTGTACGCAATAAAGATTTTCTACACGTGAACTGTGTGGAACATGATAGACAGCTCCATTTACCCCCACCCCCCGTCAAGAAATTGACAAATTGAGTCTCTGTGTGTAAATCATTTTTTCTTTTCTTTTCTCGGTGTATAACTCATAACTGACAAGTTGTATATTAAGCATGTGCTGCAAGTACGAATATTATCTGTATATAAAGTTATATTCAATGCTAAGCATCCAAGCCACACCAACTAAAGCTGTTGACAGTAACCAAAGTCTTACAAGGTAAAACAATTCATCACTGTCCATCAACACCCCAGCAACTGCACATAAAAATGTTTGTGGAATAAAACAAGATATAGCAAACCGTTCACAGACACTGCTCACAGTGTGGTCTGTCTTCACAAACAACAGAATCAAGTTTAGATATCATCCCTCCCCATATCCACACCCTGTGGAAGGTTAAAAATCCTGCAAATTTTAAAATACTATATCAAAACAGCCTTATCATTACACTGTGTTTTAATCTCACAAACCAAGCTGCTTGATGCCGACTTGTGCGTCGTAGTTTGGAATCTACTAGAGTCCACTGCAGATGTTGGGAATCAACTCCATTCCTCAACTCACTAATCCTACGGAGACTCCGTCAACCCTTAAAGCACTGATTTAAGATTGAGTCAACAGCTTTCCTTGGGACAATTTGCACGCAATGCGCGCAAAATGTCCCAAGGAAAGCTGTTGACTAAGACTACATGTTGCCTTAGACCAGGCTTTCTGGTATTTGAATGAATGGTATCTGCATGAGGAATCTGAATCTTTCAATCACTATATGTTTAATGGTAATAAGAAACCGACTATAGCAGTGATTAACACTTTAAGAGTTAACAGCTTTCCTCGGTGCACTCTGGGTGCACTAGGACTCAGACTGCACGCAGATAATGTCGATTGATGACATGCTATTCTCAATGACAAAACAGAGGCTGACGTCATTTGGGACATCATGTGCTCTGTGGTAATTTTAATGGGAAAGAAATACATGCCAATATACCTTCAATAGGTCCCTCAAGGTTAAACACTAGTAAGCAGATATTACCTGGTGCATAGTCAATGAAACAAGTTGCCACTGACACTATAGTCACACCCCTGCCCACAGTAAATCTGGTCAATATATACACCATGTACATAAGTATGTTATGTAAAGTGTGATATAAGTTTCTCTTGGTAATATGAACTGCCGAACCATTGGTGGACAACCTGAATGCAAAATGGGACAAAAATTGACCTACATACTAATTTGAGCTCACAGTGACCTACTTTTGTCGTAAAGCACATCTAACAGGTAAGACCTACCAACACTGACAATTTCTAGGGCCTGTGTATGAAAGTTCCTGAGACATGGATTGGACAAAAATGTCAGGGATGGATGGGCGGACAGATGGATGGACAGGCCCACAGACAAAGCCCGTTATCATAGCCTCTCATCCATTTTGGGGGCAGGGGGAAAAAAATTCACTGCCAAACAGTATAGCTTTGCCTTCTAAACAGAACAATCTCCATGTTTCTCCATTCCATGTGCAGCGGAGATAATACAAAGCTTGGTACGTACTCCGTTGCACTTGCCACAGCGCTGAGCATATTGTTCCTCATAGCAGGGAACACACACTACATCCATGTCACGGGGGATGAAGCTCATGTTGCCAATTGGCTTGTTGCACACCTTGCAGCAGAAGCATTCTTCATGCCATTGTTTGCCCTTGTACTCAAACTTCTTCATGCCTGAAAAATGAGACATACACAAATATAGTAGTTCTTGTGAAATTTAAAAAGTTTCATTCCTGGTAATGCTTTCAGTATTAATCACATCAAAAGTTGCACTCACTTGAATTATTACGATGATTTCAGATACAAATTCTTCATAAAAAGACTTTTTATTCAAGTACAATATGCCTGTATTTCCTGATGAAATACAACAAGAGGGTTGTGTGAACAGCCTATTCTCAGCTGACCTAGACTTCATCAGACTTGCAGCTCTGTGAACTTGGGATAGGATCAAGGTCACCCATGTACTGAGTAAGTCTTACCTTTATAGAAGAACACTAACATGTGCAACATCAAGGTCCTAGTTCAAGTAGTTCTCAAGTTATAGTGAAAAGTAAAATTCATGTATGTTGCACTGTGACCCCAGATATGAGGTCAAGGTCACTCATGTACTGTCTAAGCATGACCTTCATAGAGAAACTTTAACATGTGCAACATCAAGGTCCTAACTCAAAATATATCTCAAGTTATTTATCAAGTAAACAGTAAATTTCGTGTCAGTTGTCCTGTGACCTTGGGAATGAGGTCAAGGTCCAAACATTACTGGAGCATGACCATTTGCACAAAATAGGTAGCCACTTATGAAAGGTATGTCCCTACCAAGTTTGGCACAAATCTGACCAATATGATTTAAGTTATAGCCATTACAAGAAATTCCCATGTTAAACTTTCCTATTAAAACTTCTTAAAAAATTTTTGAAAAAAAATTATAAAAAATCCAAAAATCACTGGCATGTGACCACTTGAACACACTTGGTACATTGCCACCAAGTTTAAAGTAAATCTGACAGTTTCTTCAGAGAAGTCCAAAATGTGAATTACCATTAGAATGCCCATTGACTTGCATAGTAAGCAATAGAAAGGGGCATTTACCCATCAGTACCCAAATTGAAAAAAAATCATGAAAAATCAGGAATCCACAGCAGTGCTACCCAGAGAACATCTTTGCTTGATCCTTTCACAAGGAACATATCCACAAAGTTTCAACTTAATCTGAGAGACGGTTCTGGAGAAGAAGTGACAAGTAACGAAAACACACAAAAATTCATAAAAAAAAAGAAAGAAAGAAATTGCAGCACCACCTGGTGCACAAATCAAGAAGCAAGAGTCCCTAGGAGTGTTCTTATGTAATATCAAAGCAATTGGGTGAGCGGTTGTGGAGAAGATTTTTAAGATTTGTCCAAAAAAAGAACAAAAAAATTCATTAAAAATCCAAAATCAATGGAGCCTGACCATTTGAACAAACCTGGTAGAAACCCACCCAACTTACATTGCCACCAATTTGAAGTCAATCTGGATGACGGTTTTGGAGAAGATGCCGAAAATGTAAATTAGGATTAGAATGCCCATTGACTTACATAGTAATCAATAGGAAAAATGCATTGACCAATAAGTACACAAATTGAAAATGTTGTTAAAAATCAGAAATCAACAGCAGTGCCACCCAGTGAACAAATTTGTTTGACCCTTCCACAAGGAACATATCCACAAAGTTTCAGCTTAATCTGCGTGACGGTTCTGGAGAAGTCGAAAACAGCAAAAACACACAAAAAAATCATAAAAAGTTAGAAGAAAAAAATTGCAGCACCACCTGGTGAATAAATTCAGAAATAAGTGTCTCTGTGCAATATCAAGCAATTGGGCAGTTGTGGAGATTTTTTAAGATTTGGCCCCAAAAAGAACAAAAAAATTCATAAAAAATCCAAAAATCAATGGAGTGTGACCATATGAATAAACTTGGTAAAGACCCACCAAAGTCACATTCCCACCAAGTTTGAAGTGACTCTGGCTGACGGTTTTGGAGAAGGAGTCAAAAATGTTAATTGTTGACGCCGGACGCCAGACGGAGGACCATAAGATAAGCTTAGCTGACTGATAAGTCAGCTGAGCTAAAAATAAATGTCAGCAGCTTTCCTTGGCACACTTTGGGCACAATGCACCCAAAGTAAGCAAAGGAAAGCTGTTGACTTTGTTATAGTTTAGCAATGAAAGATTTAATAGGGTCAGAGGCACATCCAGATTGGGGGGGGGGGGGGTAGCCACTCCTGGCATGTGTATGTCCATTCTACAGCTCTCTGGGAACTGCATTTTCTTGATAAAATTTAAATTCTTCGGGATTTAGCAGACTTTGTTCCCTTGAAACCCCAAACTATGAGCACATACCAATCACTGAGGACATCACTGCACATGATAAATGTCACGATGATTATTCATCATACCAGTATCCCTCAAAACATGTCAGTTTTAGCATTCTGTATGAAAAATAAATATACAAAATAAAGTCTTCAAGGGACATTTATACACTTCCAGAGATGGAGCAGCATTGCTTACCTGGGGTGAAAAATTCTCCAGAATTAGAAGTGACTTTCTACAGGAATGGCATCTGTATGACTGCACGTGAGAGAAAATATGCACGAGAAAGGGATGAAAAAGCGGAATGTCTGCATGTGTTGGCTTGCACATATAACAATGGTGTCCCAATTCTCTGGACTTGAGACAAGCTGACCTTATAACTAAATACCATGTTTGGCCAACAAAACTTTGTCAATAAACATGCGGACGACCTGATATTCGCTAAGTTCACCTTGAACTACCAACTGATCAGCTTTGGGAGCCGTCAGCATTCCAGCAGATTCTTGACAAAATAGGCTCAAGACAAGCTGGATGTTTATGAAAAGGGAGCCTGTTCAGTCTTCTTACCTGCACGAAAGATGTTCTGGCATCCGTCACACTTGGCAGCAAAGTTGTTGTCATGGCAATCTGCACAAAAGAGGCGCTGCTCCTTGGAAGCAAAAGGTTGGTCTACCAATGAACACTGGCAGTCTGAACACTTGAAACACGCCTCATGCCAGTGTTTGTCTTTGTACGAAAGGTCCTAAAAAAATCAACATGGCACAGTTTAAACTCAACTCAAACATCTCCTGCATACCTTTTGTCAAGCTTAAAATTTTCTACACTTTGAACATATGTACATGTACGTCACACATAAAGTTTCACTCTAACATGTAGGAGTTTCTAATCCTAATGCAGAAAGTTGTGTTAACAGCCTGCCCAGCTGTATTCCCCAGATCCCAAAAGCGTACAACCAGCAAAAAAATTCAAACAAAAGGACTGTGATAGTCCTGTCCTCAGCTGACTCCATATTTCCTTATTACAACGGTCCTGCAAACCTTGGGAATTCAGTCACCCCCCCCCCCCCTGTGATTTCTCAACATAGCCCTTGAACAGAACCATCTAAAAGCACAATACACTTATTGTGTACAGTATCAAGTCTATGCTCAAAGGGCTATTTATTGAACAGGTAAAAAATGAAATGAAACTGTGACCCGAGCAATTAGGTCTAGGTCATCAATGTACTGTCTTAATATTTAGACCATAATTGTGTGCAATATCAAGGTCCCAGCTAAAACAGTGATCAAGTTAACATTGGTAAAAGTGGCCCCATGAATTTACAGGTAAAGTTGATCTATGTGAAGTCTCATCCTGGCCTCTATGAAAAGCCCTTAGCATGAAACAGAAATCTCTTTAATTTGGTACAAAAAGATCCTGGTCAATCTGAGAGCATGAAATAAGCAGAGAAATTCAAGTCTAGTATCCTCCTAGAGCTGTTCTCTTTCAAATGTCATTGGCATTTAATTGATGTGCAAATGCATGCAGAAAAACAAGACTAGTCCCACATGACTGGTGCTATATTTAAAATTTATTGGTGATGTTTGAAAGTAAGTGCCAATTTAACCCTTAAAGCACTGATTTAAGATTGAATCAACAGCTTTCCTTGGGGTACTTTGTGCACATTGCATGCAAAGTGTCCCGAGGAAAGCTGTTGACTGAGACTACTTTTTGCTTTAGACTAGGCTTGCTGGCATTTGAATGAAAGTTATCTTCATGAGGAATTTGAATCTTTTAACCATTACAGGTTTAACAGTAATGAGAAAATGACTATAGCCTTGATTAGCACTTTAAGGGTTAATTGAATGAATCCCAGATGCTACACTGAAGCTATTAGTGCTTGTGCAAAGAGTTAAATATGCAAAGAGTTGCTTACTGCTCCACAATAAGGAACCCATCCACACAATTTTCTATTTTTTTGTGTAGCTATCTGGCATTAGTAACAGTTGCGAACACATTTTTGAGAGTGTCTTAAATGCAGTAGTTGCGATAACTGTAGTAGAAATATGAGAAATTTCTCTGCAATTCCCTTATTTATGACAACAGTTTACCTGTGGAACAACTATAGGACAATACTGAATGAAGGTGGATCAAAGTTGTGTTCATGAGCTCGCCGCCAGGGGCCACGCGACAGCACACCCTGCAGTATATGTAAACTTGACACCGCTGGTTTTTCTTCTCGTAAAGAGTACATATCCCAGATGGGATTACCATACTGTTGTTCCATAGGCACCATGTTGTGACACATATCACTGTGTTAAACTGTACGTTTACCCTCTGTATTGTTCCCATTAGAAGGGAGGGGAGCGGGGTAGCCAGCATATGACAAAAAAACGGAGAATGCCAACCAATAATCACAGCCTTACCTTAGAGTCTGTGCCAATGGGGTTCTTGCACTCCTCGCAAGTGTTTGCAAACAGTTGCTCGTAACACTTGATGCAGTACGGATGCTCCTCGCGAAGGATGTAGCGGTGGCCTGTCAGCGACATGTCACAGTTGTAGCAGCCAAAATGACCGCTATGAAAGTCCTGATCCATCGCTTTGGTATACTCCCCGGAAAATATCAACTGCAAGGGAGAAAAATTCAGAATTGAGTCAGGCTTATATGACTGAGGCAACAATGGGCGAGCATCTCGGACTGCCAACATGAAATGCAAGTCACCTCATCTAGTGGTTGTTAAACCCCTCATACGGCAGAAAGCAGCATCTGCACTGAAAATCCCCTCATTCTGGAAAACAAATGGCTGTGACCTTCAAAAGTGGGTCAAGGCCATCAAAATCAAAGGCCATGATATGGCCCAAAGTCATCAAATATGTCCTTTTTTTTTTTTCTGAGAATTGTACCATATGTTCATGAAATATCTTGAAATATCAGGAGCTGTTTAATGGACCAACAGACACACTGAATCCAGTAAACATGTACATGGGCAAAGCCCCCCTCTTGAAAAGGGAAACAGCCAGCTCACTTGTGTGGCTCATTGTAATTTCATTATTTGAAAATAATCTTATAAATCAATGTCTCGGTAAATGTTATAGTCTCCAAAATTCTTTACACTTTAAATTAAATGCATATGATATCAATAGTCAATACTGTATGTTCAGCTGTTGCAATAAACATGAATATTGTCTAGTTCATACCCTTTATTTATGTTAACACATGCGTCCACTGACACATGTGTCTCCCTCCAGGCCTGACTAGAAAGTCATCCAATCAGTTTATCTTAGCTTCAGAAGGCATGCTTTGTACTAAATTTGAGCAATACCTGTCCAGACGTTTCTGTAAACATTGCAGGTAACCAGAGACAACATGCATATTGTGTTTGCGTACTGTTCAGTAAATTGGCCTCAGTGTCTGACAAGTGGGTCACAGTGACCCAGAAATCCAGTTAGTTCATATAAGCCATATGCAGTAATTTTAGCCAAAATTTAACAAAATTTGTCCACGACTGACTGGTTGTGCTGCACATGTTGTGTGGTATTCCACAACTGGGTCACATTAACAGACAAAAGCTCCCAGTGACCAGAAATCGAACAAGTTTATCTTGGCCTCAGGAGGTCCCCAGTTTCGCAACATTCCCGCATTACCCGGGAGATTCCCGAAATTTTATGATCAAAATTCTTGAAAAATTGTAGATTTTTGGCATTTTTTAGCCACCTCCCTGAATTTCATCAATATTTTCCTTCTATATTTCATATTAATTTATCAATCACACGGAATTTTACTTTCCACCTCCTGGATTTTAAGTGTGGCAGGTTCGCAACACTGGGTCCCTTTTTGGGGTCACATTTGAACAAAATCTGTTAAGGCATTTTGAAGATATGGTGGTAACATGCAAATCTGGATATATGGATATTTGGACCAAGAACCTGTAAACTTAATGCCTCGATTTCCATCCCCCTGGGAGGCATATCAAAAAAGAATTTGGTGCGGCTTTTCAAACACATTGTTGATGTAATCAGTTTCAAACAAAATATACAGTATCTGAAAATGACAATTTTGATCATTCTTGCAGAGAAACTTTTTCTTTTTTCCTTCATTTTTTACAGGTATCACAGTTTTATTCTGCTGCAACTGATAGCTAGGATACTTGTTTGAGAAGCTGAAAATATAACTTGGGACAGGGCAATGAAGGATGGTGACAATGGCTGACAGATGTAGGGTGACGATATGAGCCCAGCTGACTGACAAGTTGGCTAAGCTGAACCCCTGGATTCAGGCAAAATCCTGAACAGCTGAAGATGTACATATATGTGATACACTTTCCTGGCAAATCTGTGTTAAATATTGCAACTATAATTGTATTGACAGGCAGCAAACATGTGGGAGAAGGATATACCTGTTGGATACATGTATAAACAAAATGGCTAAGGTTGATATATTATCATATTTCATTTGTGGTCGAGACTGGCCTGCCCACCACCATAGTTGTCAACATACGTTGATGAAAAAAAAAACAAAAAACAAAAAACAAAAAAAACAGAGAAACATTTAGTCTACATGGGCAAGATTCTTTATTTAACAAAGATTTATTTCTATGGAGCAGGCTGTTCAAAATACACAGATTTCTTATGAAAAGTTCATAAAGCAAGCTAAAAATAAGTGGAACACTATTATGGCCAAATGGGGACACTGATCAAGTATGCACTACACTTGACACAAGATTTTTGAGACAGCAAGGTACCCATCTCTCCATATTGTCCCTGGAAGTACAGAGGTATTAAACATTAAAATCAACCTGTCACGACACAGACCCTGGATTTGTTAAGTACGAATTTTATTAAGTTTAAAGCAAAAACCAGCGCATCAGAAAACCACCAGGAAGAAACATAACCCTCTGTGCCACGAGAGATCAAAATGTTGGCGCCCAGAGGGTTAGTCCATCAACAGATCAACAGCTTAACCTTCAGTGGTTTCAAACACCTGGCATACCATTTCAGAACCCAAGAATTAATGGTCAAGTTCTGGAATTAAGCATCATGGGGTTGTCATGGAAATCCACACATCTCACAAAAAAAGTATATGATCAACCGTTGAAAAACTTAAAAGGAGAAGTACTTACCAAAATTGATCTAAGCACCAAGGTTTTGTGACACCGCGGGACACTCAGCGAGTCAGTGCAGAGAAAAATAAGACTTGACCAGTGAGACAGCAGTGAATACATTTTTTTAAAATTCAGTTATTGTGCATTTGAGCAGTCTTTTACCAACTCAATACAACTTAATTTTGTATCAATACTTGCTGCATATGCGTAATCTGGCTCCAGTTACCAGAAATTAAGCTTACATTAAATATAAATGAGGCACTGATCATTATAAAGACTGCCTATAGCAGGACAAACAATTCGTCTGATTATTTGACAATTATTATTATTGTTACATAACGAGACTAATGACAACGTGATCTCCATATTAGAGTCACCCACTAGTGTTTGCAGTGCCATGATGCTCGTAAGAGCTGCTCCTTAAAAAAAAAAGAAACCTATCATATTTTTCCATTTTGTATAATTATAAACTGGGCAGACAAGATCAAAGGCAGACTATGTGGACAAAGAATAACAGAAATCATGGTTATGTTACTTGGAACAGCTGACCAAACAAAATACTATGTTATAGTTGCTACCGTATCAGTTTTTCAGGGGGAAAAAATGCACACAGCATACGCTTGCACCGCATCAATCCAAAATCATATGGTAAATAGCTGATTGCCTACTGCATGCAATTGTGAACTCCCCAGGGGGCACAATCAACAGTGACGGCAGCAATGCCTTGCCACCAACCAGTATTCTCAAAATTCTAAAATTTTAGTTTCTGTATGCTGTGTTAGTTCTAATATGTTTCACATAAACAAATGTACCTGATGGGACTCAACACACTTGGTCTGTACCGATTTTTAATCAGTGAACAGGAAAAACATAAACATTCGGTTGAAATCGGTGTAAGATTATTGTCAACCAGTCAGAAGGATGAAAGAATACACAATTAAGGGCAAATTAGATGCCCACAAAATCTGTTCCTCTCCTCTCACCTCCTTACAAACCTCCCCCCCCCCCACACACACACACAACTAGCAAATCTACACCACAGTCTGTTCTGTGTAAGTGTTATATGAATCATTTTTGTCATCATAGTGGAAACTGCTACAAGGAATTATTTTTGAACAAGCAAATTAGACAATATTCCACCAACATCCTATTACCCTTGTTTTGGTTGAGGCTGCTGCAAGCAACCAGATATGAGAATGTGGTCATGATACATTGCCTAATTTATGTCCCACTTATATCTGAACTGCTGCTGTTATCTCAAATTGCAACTCAAAATTTACTGTCAGCGTTTCCCTCCATCACATTGTGGTCTATGACAGACAATACAATTTGTGTGATTCGTTAAATGCCTTTTAAAACGTTTTTCAACGGTTTGTACGGATCCAATCAAGTCTTACAATGCTCTCCAGGGACTGTTCATCTGCCTGGCACTTTATCTATAATTTATCAATAAAATCATTTGTTGTAGACTGTGCAAGAAAAAAAGAGTTTGGACTTCAGCTTTTTTTTTACGAACAGCTAATTTGTTGTTTTTATGTTGCCTCACTTGCTTTTCTATACTTTACCCACCCATGTTTACATGTACTGTGAGAATTTCCAGAGCACGGTGTTCTTTACAATACGTGTATGGAGTCCTCACTTCAGAGTGTATGTAATACATGTATACATAACCCACAGCATATACCATTAATAAAATTAGAGTTTTCCCCGCAAACTACATACAGGAGCTTAAATGCATTTTAAAAGGTTGTTTAAAAAAAAGGTAAGTCAAAGACACTGACGAAATATCAGATGTGAAACTGAAGTTCACCATGTATACATGGGTTCCTATTATCAAGGCCATATTCTAGGAAGGCTATATTGAGCTGCCTTTGGAATCTAACTTTATGTTGATTGATCACCAACGTGTCTCACCAAGACAGGAACAAGGAAAGAAAAAAAAAGAAAACTCAGGATCATTTGTCAAAGTTCCAACAACGTAAAGAGGTTCTAAACTGTTGGCAAATATCATTGGGCTGGGAGCTCTGCTTCCTCTTGTCAGATCTGTAAGCTGAACATGAAAAGCAGATTGTATCATTGCATTGCCTCAAAAAAGTATAAAGGGAAAAATGGTGCAGAATTCTACAACATGGAAGATAAATTCCTGTTGCCAGCTCTGATCTATATTTACCAAACAGGGACACATTCTTCATTGCCGAAAATGAAACAATATTAGGTTACAGTCATTGCTCACACATTGTACAATATACCTATCTTTTAACCTAACCAATGTCCAAATCCTGCCTGGATAATTTTGAGAGACTGTAGCAGTAAAAGTGACTAAGCACATGTACAACCTCACAACATGTCTTCCCCACCAGCCTAATGGCCCTAAAGTCTATAAAGGCTGTCCAGTTATTGTTTGGACACTGATTGGTACTTTTGTCTCTTTTTGTTATCATGATCTTGACCTTTGACCTGGTAACCCAAAACCAATTAGGGTCATCTCCTGGCCACAATAAAAAATCCTACTAAGTTTGAGGAATGTAAGCACCACTATTAGCATGTTACTGACTCAAAACCCTTGTTACTATCAAGGTCACCAGGAGCATGACCTTTGCCCTGTCAACCCCCCAAGTCAATCGGGGTCATCTACTGATCATGATCATCAACCCTAGCAAGTTTGAGGCTGATAGGTACAATCATTCTTGAATTAACGAGTGGCCAGCGTTTGGTCTAAAAAACGACCAACATGGTACATTAAGCTATATGCCCTGTTTAATCTATTATCTTTGAAAGGGGACTTTACTGCATGTGTTGTGCTAGTTCTGGTATAAAAGCAAATTGTTACTTAATCCAAAATATACCATATGTATTCCTTTCACGTATCTACGATGCTTAGGGAATTTTAAGAACCTCATCATCAAGTTCAGACTTACAGTTTGAATATTGTAACACTATCTGTTCGTCAATAATAGCAAAGATTTACAATATTTTTGGTGAACGTTTTAAGCGTATTTACACTATTTTAGCATTTTCTGAGTCATAAGGATGGGAGGGGGTGCTCAAGGGTAGTACTGCCAAATGGGATGATATAAAACATGTAGCAACTCAACATGTTTTCCTTGTTTGTTGTTGTTGTTGTGGTCAGAGTCAGGTTACTAACATGTGTTTGGTGTTAAAACTATCCACTCTGCATGCCTGCACACTCAAAACTCACAATAGCCTATGAACTACGATAACTCAGGCAATTTTTTTTTTCAAGTCTAATTCAGCCTCAGAACTAATTGTGAGAAAAAATTAACATGCATTCTACATGCAATGACCTTCCAAGTCAAACAGAAATGTGTGCTAGGTGAAAACGGTAATGGTGCAAGGCTAACTTTTCAAGGTCAGTAAGGATCCAGAACCCACTGCACACCTGTGACCATATATCACGTCAGCTGACATCATCCTGGCTCTCCCCTGTGCTCAGCCAATCAACAACTCTCCTGGCCTCGTCTCCTTGCTCTATTTTTTTCCAACACACAATTTTGCATCTTTCAAATTTTTCAGAATTTATCATAAAAAAACTTTGAAAACTGTGTCTGGTCTTCAAATTGCCATTCAAATCAAGATTCACGTTTTCACATGTAAATTCCAATACAAATCTTTAGTGTTACAAATACATGTGTTATGCAGTACACTTTCATACAAGTGGTCCTGTAATCTGTTAATCTTCAAACTGGGTTTTCGATCATCTGTATGCACTCCATGCCAACAGCCTATAATAGACCATTATACCTAGTGGAAATTGGAGGTGGCAGTTTATATGGTTCATCAGTTATCATCCTACCCAGCAAGGAAATGTATTCACAAAGATTACTCTGTGACCTCACAGAATTGATGGCAGGTCACTCAGATGTGACCCAAGTCTGGATCAATCATGTCAACTCCACAGTCGCCAGGTAAGATCCCAAAGAGGAAGCTAGCTGGAAAGCTTTTTCATCTATCACCAGGAAAAACAGTCATTCACTGACCCCAGTAGACCTTACAGGTTTATTATTATCAGCATCATTTAGTCAGATTAGTCCTCTCTCCTCCCACTCCCACCCCCACCCCCCACATACACACACACAACCAGCTACTGGTTCCTACAGGCCTACCGCAGTGTTCACCATCCAATACCAGTTCTCAACACATCTAGCCTGAACTTAACCCCCCAAAAAAGGGATTCATAACTACCTCCATTGAATCATTCTTTCTTAGGAATGGGGATTTGGTCGAGTGGATATGTGCGTTTCCCATTTCAGCTAGGCGACTGGTGCCAAAGGTTGCAGGTTCGAGTCCCGCTCATTCCGAATTTAAAATATATAGGGCTGCACCCTCTTTCCAAATTGCTTTTTATTTTCTTAAATAAAATCTGTTTAAACCAACTTAACCCCAACTTTTCAGGGGCATATAATACAGGACACAGAGCCACTTATGTCACTTTTTGCTGTTTTCTGAAGAAGCACGACGATACTCGTGAAAGATCTAAGGACTTTTAGTGAAGAAGCCTAGCAGTAGGATCAGAGTCATTCACTTCCCCTTTTTTTTTTATCTTAATGGCCCTGATGTGCATAAGTTTCAACTTCGTAACTTTATCAATATCAGAGGATCGTCCTCACTGGTGGAGTTATATCCACACCCGATACGTAGATTCAGATAAAAACTCAAGAAACCGACAGTCAGTGAGTGAGCAAGAGTGTGTGAGAGAGAGATGATTTTGTGTAAAAGGTTTCTTTTGACTTGTGGCCACCATCTACTGATCCTGAAACTAAGTCTGCAGCCAGTGGCAATCAGTCATAAAAAACAAATATAGTGGTACACCTGTACCTGGTATGTAAGACCATCTGTAGAGGCTACAGCCAGCAAACAATGGTCTTATACTGCAGGTGGTCTTAAAATAAGGGGCATTTCATAGAAATACACTGAAGGGTCTTGAAAGAGTGGTCTTAAAAAGATGTATGGTCTGATATCAGACCAAACGTCTCTTTAGAGCAGGTACCACTGTGCACAAAATTAAAAATTTACAATACCAGTGACCCCTTTCAGTACTTGTCAGCTTTAAAATACACATGTGCATGTGGCACAAGAAGATACCCACATCAAACAGACCAAGGCCATCCCAGCATATAGCTCTGCTAACAAGTCAGCATTGTAAAACACAGTTCATTTGACTGTAAATGTGAAGTGTACCTGCCAAAGCTAAGATATTCCAGGAATGCATAAATTGATT
Source organism: Hermodice carunculata (assembly GCA_964020975.1). NCBI lineage: Eukaryota > Metazoa > Annelida > Polychaeta > Eunicida > Amphinomidae > Hermodice > Hermodice carunculata. The sequence goes on along the minus strand of OZ026614.1, from coordinate 78,627,237 downwards.
TAGCTTGCTGTGCAAATCCAGAGCACTATTTCACTACAAATTAAAGTTACATGGAATATCTGCATGGTATTTCACGTGACTGTCGTAAAGGTTAACCCTCTCCCTGCCCCTCTCCGTGGCACAGACACAAGTGGGACCCACATGTTGATTTTCCTGGTAACACACTTTTTTTCTTTCTTTCTTTTTTTAAAGTTAACACCACATATTACTTCTTTGTTTAAAGGTTAAGTAAATAGCAAGAAAACATGTGCTGCCATCTGTTAATACAAACCCACCACTGAAAGTCATACAGTGAGCGGTTTACACTCAATGCTCAGTGAAGTGAAGAAGCTTTTATAATTTTTATTTTTATTTTAACCCTCTGCGGACTGAGTATAAGAGTTTCCCATGGTGCATGCTGGGCATATACTGGCCCCAATGTGACACAAGACAAGAAGACGCTGTTAACTATAGTCTCCTGTATCACTCTTGATGGTAGGCAAAGATATTCATGACACTGGAGGACCCTTTGTGGCAGCTTTGAATTAGGAAAACTTTCATCAGGGTTCAGGTGTCTCAACCTTTAAGTGTACTATATGTATCATGGTTACAAAAGATGTGGTGCAAAGCACTCGTTTCAACTATGCGTGTAGTCCATCTCTGCAAATACATTGCAGATGTATGTATATATATATATATATATATATATATATATATATATATATATATATATATATATATATATATATATATATATATGTATATATGCATTATATATACAGTAAAACCTCTGTAAAGTGGGCACCCCTGGGACCAGAGCAAAATGCCCACTTTAGGGAGGTGCCCACTTTACAGAGGGTCGACCATTTTGGGTTGTGTGGATGACCAACAAAGATAAGGCAGGGCACATGCATGCATACACATCTATATGTACATGTATATTTATATATACATGTATACAGATATATGTATCTTAATCCCAGATAAAATAAATGAGAAAAGATAGAAAAATGACACTTGAAGAATTATGAGTTAAAGGTGGCAAGTCCTGATGCAAAAAATAACACTTTTACGAAGTAAAATACTTATTAAACAAAATAATAGTGCCCACTTTAACAGATTTTGATATATGTTTAGGGTGCCCAATGCCCAAATTAGGGAGGTGTCCACTTTAGAGAGGTGGCTTTATAATGCAGTCAATAGGAAAAATGAAACGGGACCAAAGAAAAGTGCCCACTGTAAGGAGGTGCCCACTTTGGAGAGGTGCCCACATCTCTCTCTCTCTCTCTCTCTCTCTCTCTCTCTCTCTCTCTCTATCTATCTATCTATCTATCTATCTATCTATCTATCTATCTACCCTTTTTGCTTTTTAAGCATTTAACTCTTTTTCTTCTATGCCGGCCTTCTTACATTCATCTTTGTTTGACTTCGCCAAAAAGCACTCTACTCGCCTTGATTCTAGATACATATTTGATAAGAACCTAGAGAACATTTTTACCCGTGCAAAAAAAAAAAAGATGATGTTTGATATCTGCACTTCTGGAAATCATACTCTGTATTTAGCACCAGTGAAAACATATGGGATAAATATTGCCAGTAGTAGCACACACTGTGTAATCAGATACTCTGACCTGAACCGCAACTCTTATTTATGCACTTATGCTGACATACACGTTCCACCCCCATCACTGAAACCAGTCAAAATAACCAAAAACAAAAAAACAAAAAAACAATAAACCTCCCCCAAGACTGTTTCTAGAGCAAATGTTTGAATATTGGGATAACTTATTTTTAAGGCATTTCACATAGGTTGAACAACAAGAAGATATCCATCATATATTCAGGTTAATTTACAGTTAACATATAATTAGTAAAATAATCAAAATAGATTTAACCCCCCTCCCTTAAAAAAACAAAACGAAACACATAATAAACATGATCATACCCTATTAAGAAGTGGATTATATGTCCTGCCAGCAATGAAGGGTTAACCCTTTCCCCCTTAAACCAGCCCAAACTGGCTTCTGGTCAAATGTCGTCTGTTTCACTGTTTTCAGCTCATTTCAACAGTAATGAAAAACAGTTTGACTGAGAATTGTATATAACATGCCCCAGGTCAATAGCTTTTCTTGGCATGGGTTGGCCAGACCCATGCCAAGGAAACCTGTTCACTTAGTCTTAATTCAAGGGGGAAATGGTTAATTACCCTACCAGCCCTCCCATGACAGCCCTTACCACAGGTGCTTCTGTACTTAAGTTTTCCTCTCAACACACTCTCTTTCATGTGGCAATTTTTCTGTTGCTTTTGGGGTGTCCCTACTCCATGGAGACTCTGGGTGTTCATGATGATAGATGCTGACAAACTTGGATAAAAGTTATAACATACACAGTGATCTCTCAATGAAAAAAAAGGCCATGTGGTACACAAGACTTCTTTTTTAGTAGAAAGATCACCAAGAAGTTCATATATTTATTCTCTGACACACTACCATTTACAAGCAGTTCAGTGTTATCATAAAAGGGAACAACATGTGCAGGAAGTCCAATGGAAAGCATTGACTGATAGCTCCACCTTTGCACACACATAGCCTGTGTGACCTTGAAACTGAGTTCAAGGTCACCAAATTGTGTCAGGGTACAAAAGTAAATTTGAGTTTCAGGTGGCTGGCACGCCTTGGTCATCTTCACAGACAATTGGTGTGGACCCATCAAAACAGGATGGATCACTCTTAGCTGCCCACAATTTTTCCCTTCTTTGATTTCCTACTGCCTACAACACTTCCAATTCAGCCACCATTTTTTTCCGTCCTAAGTCCATATGGCAGATGAAGCATTATACTTGCCAAGCAATGCAAAAGTCACTGACCTGCATCGCCAGAATAGTATAGAATCAGTTAAATCTGTAATACAAAGACCCCAAAAGCATCATTCAGACACTAGACCTGACCATCAAATTAATCTAAAAATTCATTAGAAAAATCAAAAGATCCAGGGCAGCCAGTTTTCAATGGGGTTCTTGTCCATTCTGATTATAAGCTACATCCCTGATAAAAAATTGAACAAGTAACTGCTGACGCTAGCCATATATATGCTCCACCCACGATAATCATGGTGGTAACTATATACATGATCTACGTGTACCTTGAAACATGTTGTGACCATGTTTCATGAACTTCCATTAAATCCATCTGTAGATATTGCATACAACAGAATTCTATTTGAAAGGCCCTGTGATCTTGAAGCTCGCTGATTTTTGTTAATTAATCAATTAATTAATCAGGGAGGATAATCATTCATGTGAGACTATGCTTATGCACTTCTTCAATATAACAAGTACCCGCATTGTAAATTTTGAAGGGTCCTTTATTATACTTTCCGAGAAAATGCATGGACTAACTATGCGGGTGATTTGGAGCTGCTTAACGATTTGTGTTAATCAATTAATTAGTAAAAGAAGGTAATCAAAAAAAATTCATGCTTATGCTCACTTCCTATCTGAAATCTACCAACTGCGAAAATTTGAAAGGGCTAGCATTTACAGTTCCAAAGATAAGGCTCAAACAAAATCGTTTCTGATCTGGAGGCTGCCTAATGAACTTTTGTTAATTAATTAATTATTGCAAGCAATTCGGCACACAAAACAGTGCCTATGTACACCTACCTACTACTTATGATCTATCCACTCTATAAATTTCAAAGGGCTAGCATTTATAGTCTAGAAGATGTGTTCCAGACAAAATTTGCTCTGGACAGACAGATGGAAGGACACAGACAGTCCCATTCCCATATACCCGCCCCCACCACTTCATGGGCGGGGTATGAAAAATCGTAAGATCAGAGGCAGCAAGTTTTCAATGGAGTTCTGGTCTATTCTGTTATAAGATACATCCTTGATAAAAACTGGGTGAAGTTGCAGTCAATCCTCAGAATTTGTGGTAAGGTTGAATATATATACTGTCTCCTTGAGCACCATGCAGATGGCCTCCAAAAAATATATATTTTAAAATTCATAAAACAAACAAACAAACAAAAAAATCCAAATACACTCAGAGCACACTAGTTGTGAGTTGACATGTGGTCCATCCTCATCTCTGGTAATGTTGTGGGTTGATGGACTCACTGAAGGACGACAGTGAACAACAATCCTGTCTGGACCCCATGAATCATACCACTGTATTTTAAAAGCCTATGGTCGTGGCTTTGTGTGTGCATACGTCTTTCTTTGAAAAGTTACGTGTAAAAACTGGACATGGGCCACGACAGCAAAGACGCCCTTCTGCGGTGCTGTGTCGTGTTTCACTTTAAAACAACAGCAGGCTTTGGTATAGGAGAGTATGACCGGTTTCGCCCATCCTGGGCTCTTCAGAGACTACCAAATATTGCCATGTTTGTTTTTACCTCGGTATTTATAGGCCCAGGTAATGTACTACGTGACAGCCTGGGCATGACATTAAACCTATTGTCTTTACGTTAGGAAGACTAACCAACCTGATACTGTGTTGCCGTTGGTTCAAGTTCGTTCAAGTGTTGCAATTAACACGTGGCTAATTATCATTGTAGACATTTTGTTGTCAAGGTGGTGACACGCCACCTGGTGAGAGCCTGTGGATGGATCCTTATTCGTGATGGGAAGCTACGTTTATATGATAAACAAGTTTGAGAATGTCAATATGCAAGGTAAATACATGTTTATGCTGGCTTTCAGGGACCTGGCCGTGGAGGAACCTGTTCCCATAAATAAATAATTTTTTTAAAAGTTACATCCTAATTTAAAAAGTACAAGCAAATATTCAAAATATATATGTCCTCTTTTCCACAAACACTTGGATGAAGCATTTCTGTGTTCTGGGAAAATTTCTGAATGTAGGCCCTACTGATAATGCTTTGAAAAAAAAAAAGAAAAATCTGAATATTATACAAATGTGGAAGAAAGGGTGGGAATGGCATCTTTGGGTAAAATTCCGATGTTTTTCAATTTTTTATTTTGAGTCTGAACACAGTATAAGTCTGTTGAATAATGAATATATCTTCAGATTGTAAATGAAACACTGAGGAATACAATAGATGACTTTTCATGTCACTGTGTGTTGAATTGAATTCCGTTGTTGAGGGCTTCTGCACTACATATTGTACAGCTAATTTGAGTTGCCAACAAAAATGAGGAAATGCAGGTCTTTCCAATGTCATCAGTCTTAAAAAAAAGAGAGAACAACAACAAAAAGTTCAGCAGTCATAAGTCATCACTAATATATATATATATATATATATATATATATATATATATATATATATATATATATATATATATATTTAGACCAATAAAAATACAAGTAGGTTGCACATATTAACCCATGCCCCCTTAAAACCAGCCAAACGTCCTCCTTCAGTGTTCTTTGACTAATTTCAACCGCAATGAAATACAACTTGAATGAGAATTGTACATAAGACTGATCAATATGAGGTGTCCCAGGTTCATGGCTTTCCTTGGAAAGGTAGGATGCTGAACGTCCAAACGATGCCAAGGAGAGCTGTTGACTCAGTGTGAATTCAAGGGCAAAGGGTTAACATACAGGGGCTCTTTGAAACATTACCCTAAGGGGGGGGGGAAACATTTTGGCAAGCCTGGTATAGCCTTTGAATTTTCCCTGCCATAATGTTCACTATTTTACCCTTTCCCTGCATTTCAGAGCAGAATTCATTCTTTTTAATTCAATTTTAAAAGAGAAATTAACTGATCAGACATAAACGCACATACCAGGAAAACAATGAAACCTGAGTTATGCTTGAATGTCTGCATTTTTCTGACCACAGTTGGCAAAATATCATACATCATCATAACAGCCTTACTTTACAACAATATTGCAAACATGTCCAAAAAAACGTTATCTCATAAAAACACATGCAAAAGTTGCCACGATAGTGGCACTAATTCAATATGGCAGCACATCTTGTTTTTAAACTTTACTTCTAGCCTTTCCAAACTAACCTGTCCTGTAATTCAAAGCTAGCATGTTAAAACAAACTTTGTTGTTGTATTACAAGGACAGGGTCTTTAAAAGTCATTTTTGTCCTGATCAGAACCTAACTTTTTTTAACATCAAGAAGTCACAAAATCGAACAGATTCTGCTACATGGCTGATCCACTTTTGACTACAGCATGGACTGTGCTCCAAAGTTTACTTTGAAAATAAAGCAAAGAAACAAGCTTTATTCATCTATTATTTAGTGCAAATGTATTCTGTATTTTAGTGCTTTTATGTCAATACCAGCATTCACCAAAATACTCGCTCACTTATGTCTACGCTTCTCCATAGGATATCAGGGGTACTCCAAAAGTTTTGGCATGTGCCTCACCATTTATTGAGTTGTACGTGAAACTCATCTATCTAGGCCTGCCTGTAGTTATGAGAAAACGCGACTATATTCCTGTGCGGAGGAATACATCCTTCACACTATGCTTTGTTTTAAAATAATTCAATTTTGCAAGTCCAGATTAAGGGGACATTATTATTGATATCTTAGTGGTCTTGGTGGGGGGGGGGGGGGATAAAGGCATATATATATATATATATATATAAAAGAAGTCTTAGTTATCGATGTAACATAAGTTTGGTTAGAAATTCATGTTTGCATCCCAATGACCAAACTTCAGAGCTCGCCTGAGTCAAGTAGGCCTCTTGATGAGAAATTAGCAACAATCAAGTCACATTTATAAGCTGATAAGCTTAGCTGATCTGCTGGCTCCAATCACGAAGTAATTACAAGGAAATGCCTGTCAGATAAGAGTTGATTCTACAAGGAAATGCCTGTCAGATGTGCTGTTTCATTACATAAGCATGCGATCTATGACGAAATTGCTGGATGGGCAAACATCACATATCCTTGTACTGTGATGTCACACAGATAAATATAGCTCAGCACATGCTTGTGTTTAAGTTCTCACACAAACTTTCAGTAACCTTCCACATCAAGGTTCTCTACCACTTCATATTTCATTACGTCCCTGGAGAAGGGCAGTCCTCCAACATGGTAACCATTATATATATATATTTTTAAAAATTTCTACTTGACACATGTGAAACATGATGGTGGTTTCATACCCAAGACTTAATGAGTATGTAACAATGATTGTACATTACTGTAAAGGAATCTTGTCCCAGGTATCTTGCAGCTGCAAGGGAATCTTGTCCCACATATCTGACAACTGTCCAGTCCTGAAGCCATATTACATTTGTAAGTGGCCAAAGGCATACTTTCCCCAAGAAGCATACTCTGGCAGGCTAGATGAAGCCATGAACTAAAGTGAACTCATCACACATGGCATCATTTACTGAAGGTTGTCAACCTCAGTGAGATTATGCTGTGAGTATGGCATGTCCTATGGCAAAGTGAAAAAAGGTAGAACTAGATCATCTTTAGCACAAATACACATGTGCCAAATGACTCTTCCCTTTGCTCACTGAAGAAACAAATACTCTGACCCACAAAAAGTTTATTGCTGAAATATGCTGGTAAAATTTGATCACGCAAGCAACATACAAGAAGTGACACCTGACTGGGGAATGTGTGACAATTTGTATAGTTGCACCGCAAACAACTGACTTACTATGATATTAGTCATGGAAAATAACAAGCAGCCCAATGATTAACCCTTCCCTGGTCAGACTAAGACTGAGCAAAGGTGCACCAACACATACCATGGAAAGCTGATGACCTGGGGCACGCCATCATGATACCCTCTATCTATAAATCTCAGCCAAAAATGATTTCTACTCACATGAAATTATTAAAGTAAAAACATCAAAACAGACAATTTACATCTGGGCATGTAAGGGCAATAGATCCTTTTAGGACCCCAGTGGCTAATACAATGGCAAACCGTCAGAAAAGAACTTTCAGTACCAAATATCAAGTAATCTGCACAACATTTTAATTGAAACCCCAAAACAAGAATGTAGATGCATCTAAAAGTTGGGAATAGCACTGAATTCGGGCCAAGAAAAAACACACACGCACGCACACACGCACGCACGCACGCACGCACGCACGCACACACACACACACACACACACGTTCTTGAGTATCACACACACACACGTTCTTGAGTATCCCAGGCACTAGTAAATCAGACTTCAAGTCCTTGTTGGGACATACTGTATTATACCAATTTCTACCAAATGCAGAAATTTTTTGCGCCTGCCCTACTTGAGTGGAGCAATGATTTATTGAGTGCTCTGGACTTTCCAGGAAATTGACTCTTTTGCAAGAATACCCTCTACCTAATGTAAAATAATAAATTGCACCTAAATTGCTAAATATGAGTGAGAGAATACATGTATTTATTCTTCAAAGCAACATGGACAGCATATAAGAATAAATATCAATAAGCCATGGCACATCCATGCATGTATGAGTTGCACTCCCTAGGTGTTATACCAGGTACAACTGTGCTACCGATAGGAATACTATGTACAGCAATTCTTAGGCAGGCTCATGTAGATGACTTTACTATTTAACTGGCTAACAGTAGTGTAAAAATTGTTCACGCAGCAAAGTTGTCAAAACTTTTGGGACATCCCTCATAGATGGCCTGCAGGGTGAGGGAGTAGCGCTGGAAAATCAAACTTCCCCTTGAATCCTCTGCCTGTGCATGAACTTCTAAGCATCAGGACTTTACGGTGGCCTCCTTTGCAGAAGTAGGTTTGATTACAGTATTCATCTTAATAAGCGCACACTCCCTACTAAGCACACAAACCCCCAAATATCCCATAGTTTTCAAACGAGTGTTCGAATTTATTCCACTGGGTGAACATTTTCCCAGATTGTGTGGATAAATTTGTTTCATGGCGCACCATGCACTTATTAAGATGATTACGGAAAGTCCCTTTCTTCTCTTTTCAAATACAGATAGCATTTTGCACCATGCACTTGAGGTGGAGGGTGGGGTCTCTTCTACCAGCAGTATTAAGTAATTTACTGTTTGAGCAAATTTATAAATATAGGCATGGTCACAGTTCAATTCTGTTTCCATTCAGCAATGTGAAATACAGTGAAACCTCATTATAACGACACTCAGATATCAGAAGTTTTCGTTGGAAAAAATTCATTTTCTTTATTACTTGATTCATTTATCTGACATATTCAGTTATCTGACACTTTTTAGGGAACAAATGGTGTCGTTATGACCAACTATCACTGTAAATATGTTATCTGCCATGATTGATGAAAAAAAATCACAATGAAGGACTGTTGAATGGAAAAGGTTACATCAGCTAATTTTCAGCAGGGTGGTGCCAATTCCTAGACATGTCTTTGTTGATCGTACATCATCATACGCATTCGTAGTGCTACCATCCCCATGCAGGATTAACAGAATTAGAAATGTGTCACAGTCACTAACCTAATATTTTAGCAATATGTGAGAAAGCTTTGCTTTTGACCAAGAACTTTTTAAACGAGTGATCATGAAGATTCAACTCAAGGTATCATGGAGCTTCAAGCCAGCAGATCTGCTCACTCACATCACAGGAGCACTCGGCCTTGCAAAGTTTTGTAGAATCTCCCTCCTTTTCCATTCTTCAACCAACCGTGGGCCACCACGCTGCTTGAGCTATGGGAACTGTGACCAAGATATGACTCAACTGTGTGCAATCGCAAAACACAGTGCAGCTTTATGTAGCGGGGTCTTTGCCTGTCCTCACTCACTTCATACACATATTGATTACCTACTTTCAACTCTCCATATGTCTGTTTGGACAACAGTGACAGTGTCAGTCTCCACGTCACATCACGATATGTTACAAACAGGTTATGACTGATACATCCATCAGACCTGTGATCTTTTCACTGGATTCTCCACATTTGTATCTTATAAAATATGTATACACTCAGCAAACATCACTTGAATTCCAGTTTTTCCCCCGAATGACCATCATCATTGATTTCTTTTTTTTTTTTTTTTTGGTAATCATACTTTGGGAGTACATATCTGAAAAGTGAATAATGCAATATTGGTTATTTCTATAGCACTGAAAAACATAAATGCAAGTACACGCATGTCTACTCTGGTCTACTAGTACATTTCTCCATATGTAGGGACAAAAAATACCTGACAGTCATATTTATCCTCCAAGGTCACATGTCCTGCAACAATTCTGTTTCACAAATAATTACAGAAACTTGTAAAGGAAGCTCTATATTATCTCCGTCCACTCCCGTCACTGCCTGTCACAATTAAGATGCAACAATTTTCATGCTTTTCAAATTTGAAGACACGCAACAAATAATTTTTGAAGACAGGATACATCAGCCTGAATGATAATTTCAGGTCAACAGCAGGTACCAGCTGCATACGTATCAGAGCATGTTTTGAAGTTTTAACCCTTGGAGTGCTAATCATGGCTGTAGTCGTTTTCTCATTTCCATCTAACATATAATGGTTAAAAGATTCAAATTCCTCATTAAGATACCTTTCATTCAAATACCAGCAGGCCTAGTCTAAAGCAACAAGTAGTCTTATTCAACAGCTTTCCTCGGGACACTTTGCACACAATGCGTGCAAAGTGTCCAGAGGAAAGCTGTTGACTCAATTTTACACCAGCGCTTGAAGGGTTAATATCCACAGGTGTCTCTCAGATCGATGTTCTTATCATCTGATAATTATCTAGAAGTGTAAGATGACTAAGTTTCCATTGAAAAATAACATCACGATGATGATGAAGTGAAACCTCATCAATGAACAATTCCTCATCAAAAGGAACAAAAAAAAAAAATCACATTGGACTCCACTTCTGAATTTAGAATACAAGAATATCTGCCCACCACACTCATCACATGAAAACATTCTCCCTTTTGTGAACCATGGAGTGCATTGAGACTGATGACAGCTTTTCCACTTGTTCAAAGTTTCAAGAGCTGTTCACTCCTGGAAGGGGGCTGTCTATGTGCCTATGTGGTGATCTCGAATTATTCAGTTTGGCTGGATCAAGTTACATTTACTTTCCCATGGCAACTTCACATGCAGTAGTTTATAGTGCTTCAAACAATCAAGACTCTGGGCACACACATATTTCCCACAAACAGTAGTAAAATGTTGGTTCCAATTATAAAATATCAGAGATGGGTTCCATTCTCCATTGAAGCACAGATATATAGCTTTCGCTGCTCATGAACAAATTCCCCACATGTCTCGTTTGTTCAGTTTAGCCAGCAAAATTTGTCAATTTTCAAATGTCTTTAACATCCTGCTTAAAATGAAAACTACAGGAGGAGTGACTGCATGTTCACTGCATTTGCATGTGTGAGATCTCACACTTGACAAACTTAATCACATCATCAAATTACTTTAAATTGCTAAAAATTCACTGTATTCTAATTTTTGCTTATTTTGCTGATGGCACAAAACAGTGAAAATAAAAATGCAGTGAAATAGTACTTAAACACTGTTTGAATAGGAATAATGTCCAAAACAGTAAAATCAAAACTACATTGAAATTGTCAAATATACAAAAAAACATGAAAATTTATACATGCCAAAATAAAGCGATTAACAGTATATTTTTGTTTTCTTAAAAGCAAATTGTGAGCAAAATCTTTCCAGATGCCATAATTCCATGTAGTTTAGGCCCAAAAAAATTGTTGGTTTCCATTAACCTGACCGACCCATCTCTAAACCCCCCTACTGACCCCCTGTTAACTTACTTCCCACCAAAAAAAAAAATAAAAAATAGTAATAATAAATAAATTAAATAAAAACACCTATCTACCCAAAATTGTGAAATATTGTATACAGAAAACATACTGATCCACTCAAATTGTCAAGACTAAAAGAAAAAAAGAAAAAGAAATTATGCCTACCTACCTACCCCCCAAAAACCTGGTCCGTTAGGGTACACACACTTGTATGGGGGGGGGGGGGGGCTTGTGTGTGTATTCAGAGGCAGTTTTATATCAGAGATGTTCCAGTGCACATCATTCTTGGGAACAGAATCCAGCTATCTGTTCACCAGCTCCTCAGTTTACTGATTTTTAAAACAAGTGTGAATATTTTTGCTGAATATTGTATACAGGTTGTAATGATGTTGCCATTTCAATGATCTCATTATTTCTGGTGCCTAAATCACTCAAACAAAAGCATTTTCAATCACTCATCATGTTGCCATTGTTGCAAAATATCATGTCTGCACATTACACAATGTGTGAACAAATAGGTCACATCAGAATCAGGTCGTACTGGCCTACAAATCTTATCACAACATTTTATCCTTATAAGCAATTTGTATGTGCATTTTTGCAATATCTTGACGCTAGGAGGATAGACATTGCATTATGCATGCTAGTCAGGAAATATGTTACAATATTCCAATAACTTAATCCATCCATGTCAGCTTATCATGTCCTTTTGTGCAAAATTTAACCAAAATCTGGCCAGGTATTTTTTTAGATACCGTCGTAACAACAAGAGGATCATGATGATCCTGTGCTCTGCTGACTGGGATCTGCTTTTACAGTATTGGAACACATGGACTGCAGTCTAGATTTGTACAGCTATATACATGTATGTAGAGAGGTATATAGTGGAACATATCCACATTATTTTCGCACTTTCATTGTCTAATGTCCAACTACATTTTGATAAAATTTTAAGCAATTCTATCATGCTGTTCTGGAGAAGAAGTCGAAAATAGCCTTAACACGCAAAAATTCATTAAAAAAATAGGAAAAAAATCGCAGCACCACCTGGTGGCCAAAATGAGAACTAGTTGACCCCAGGTGACCCTATGTGCAATATCAAAGCAATTGGCCTGTTAGTTCTTGAGATGAAGAAATTTTTTTTTTTTTTCAAAAAATAAATTAAAAAATTCATTAAAAATAGAAAAATTATTGCATCATCATCTCCTTCGCAAACTTGGCAGAGGTTCACCTGGGCAACATCCACGTGCAAAATCAAAACATTCCATACAGCGGTTTTTGAGAAGAAGTCAAAAGGGTAAATACAATAGTGTAATATATGCACTGTATTGCCATATATACATATATATATATATATATATATATATATATATATATATATATATATATATATATATATATATATATATATTTATTTATTTATATACAGCTGCAGCACTTCCTTACAGTTGCAAAGTTTGATATCCCATAACTTTGCCTAAAATTAACATATCCATATCATTTTCGCAAACTTTCATTGTCTAATGTCCAACTACATTTTGATAAAATTTTAAGCAATTCTGTTCAGCCCTTCTGGAGAAGAAGTCGAAAATAGCCTTAACAGGCAATAATTCATAAAAAAATAGGAAAAAATCACAGGGCCACCTGGTGGCTGAAATAAGAACTAGTTGACCCCAGATGACCCCATGTGCAATATCAAAGCAATTGGCTTTGTAGTTCTTAAGATGAAGAAATTTTAATTTTTTTCAAAAAATAAATTAAAAAATTCATAAAAATTAAAAAGATTATTGCATCATCATCTCCTTCGCAAACTTGGTAGAGGTCCACCTGGGGATCATCCATGTGCAAAATCAAAACATTCTATGTAGCGGTTTTTGAGAAGAAGTCGAAAATATAAAAAGTCTAACGACAGACGGACAGACGGACGGACGACGGACGCAAACGGATTCTATAAGCTCTGCTGAGTGACAAGTCAGCAGAGCTAAAAATGACTGGAAGATAGGCACTGCATCATAGGAAATTCTCAGTAATGAGGTTTAAGTAATGGATAAATATGTCACAATGACCTAGAAATACATTTATTTCATCTGAACATTTTGAGGTATTATGTGCCAACTTTGAAGAAACTGTCCACACATTGTAAAGATATCATAGTAACAATCACGGCTGTCAGAACTAAGGCATTGCCCCATTTCATGATATGATATAATCCACAAATATTTCGCTGTAAGAGATAAACAGGCCATAATGACCAAGTAATCATCATCTCAGCTTACTTGTGCCAAATTGGCCAAAATATTTGCCTAAATATCCTTGAGATATCCTGGTAACAAACATCTATAGACCAAACAAAAGAACAGTAAGACAGAAAATATAATGCCTCTCCCCTTGAAGGAAGCATAAAAAGATGACCACAGCTATTTTCTATTGTGTACAGTGACTTTTCTTTTACTTCTCAATTTGGGTATGGATTTAATCAGTCCAGATAATTACATAACACAGTTAACCGGACACTAAAGTACTGTTTTGTGTACCTGTGCCTCTCTTTTCATGTTCCCCACAGTATCCTGTACATCATCACAGCAGTTCAGAAAAACACACACATAAAAACCCACACACTTAGAACAAATGGTATGCTAATCCGCACCACAACTTCTCACTCCATGCCGCACACGGTCATGTGTTAACAAGCCGTTTAATTTATATTACCTGCTTTTTATACGTGCTCTTCACCACTTGCAGTTCACACAGAACGACAAAAATATATATTTTATTTTTTAACTGCATTAATCATTGTTGTGGGTACATTTCTCTTCACACAGCTACTATGGGACCATGCCGGATGCTGCACTCACCATGCTGACAGCAGATGTAACAAGGGGACCATGCTGGAATGTTGCTCAGTAGATGTAGCAGCACGCCCATGCTCAACTTGGTGCTCACTCACCTCCCCTTCAGGCATTTGACCTGACTCTTGGGTCTGGCCCTCGGGGGCCTGTCCTTCACCTTGAAAATCAACTTGAATCTGCTGGCCCTCTGGGGGTGGGCCCTGATCCCCGGAGGTGTCAATCATGATCACATTGGTCTCTGGAGGGCCACCACCACCAGGAATTTGGACCTCTATGCTCTGGGCGTCTGGTGGTGGTGGTGGGGGGCCACCGATTTGCATCACAAACTGCGTCTGTGCCATTTTTGTCTCACTGAAAAAGGTCCACTGGTTTGTTAGATAAAACATTCATACCTTTTTCGCAAGATGCCAAGATGATGAAAAAGCTTCAAGTTTCACCCACTCAGGCACAGAATTCCACTAAGCACTTACTCTTTTATGAAAGCACTGATCCAAAAATGTAGCAAAAATCAAAACATCACAACTGACAACAGTAATTATTTGTGTGGAAACTATTTGATATCCCTAGACCAGATAAAGTTGTTTGTCTCATACAACTAAAACTTATAATCATACTGAAGATATCCCAGGAACTACCAATATCAGAAAATCTCTGGATATTAAATTACAGGTGCCCTGCAGATATTTCACAAGTAGCACAGCCTGATATACCACACCAATCTGAGGCTCTCAAAGTGGGGAACACGTACTGAACAATTACAACGCCTGCTGTACACTCCACATGTAATTCTGCATCAAGCCACCAATGGCAAGGAATCAACTTGAGTTGATCCCTCCATTCTTGGATCAAAAAAAGTCAACACATATTTAACATGAAAGCATGTGACTGTGATAAATATTTTCAGGACATTACATTCTTCGTCACCCAATTTTGTAAGGTAATGATCCTTAAATATGGGTTCTACCGGTATCCTTCGGTGCCAAGTTCTGACAAGCAAAGATAGAAGTATGTTGGGGTGCTGATGGCCTGTATCACTCAGTCTGCCCAGTCTAGTCATGTACTTTTTGTTCACTTGCCTACATAATCCAATCTGAGAATTGTTTATGTGGGAAAATGCAATTTAGATATAATCAGGAGAAGCAATGGTCACTTTGCTTGTAAATGTACCAACTGAATTTGACTTTTGCCTGCATAGCAAGGTTTGATAGCATGGTTCAGCCAACCAACTGGACACACAACGACTTGTCACACTTGTATATATAAATAGGCCACCTGATCCATGCTTGAAAGTACAAGCTTTGCTTATCCTTTATAGGGAAACTTTTTGATGACCACTGCCCCTTTTTCACTTTGACTGAGGATTAAAACACAAAGTCCATGTACCTAACGCTTTGCTGTCACAGAAATAATAAGATCAAAAGTGAATACAGTATTCTCTAAATGGAGAGGCTTGTCATGTGAGAGACCAGTTTCCCTTTATGACGACTACATTCATCATCTCCTTAGTTCTTTCTTTTCCCATGTTTACCCATATAGAAAGACTACCTACTTTTATGTGACCAATTCCGGTCTTGTCTGCACGGTGATCTATGAAAGGAAGGTGTACTGTAGTTCAGAAGTTGATATCTCACTATGTATTTTGTCATCAATTGGCCAAACAGTCTTTTTGCTCTTTTGGGCTTTAAAATAGGTTATACGCGGAAATGTTCCCGAGCGGAAAATTTCAGACTTTGTTCAGAATGAAAATTTTGCTGTTTTTATTTTCCTGATTCACAATCTGAAAACATGTTGCTCCTTGCCACCATGTATAACCAGCAGCCACTGTCAAAAACTAACCCTTTTTTTATATTTTCTGGAATGGTTTTATCAGGGAAAGTTTGGGGAATATCGGGAATATGCAAGCAACAGCCAGTTATCCAAGGTATGTTCCCATGCCAAGTTTTACTCATGTTTTTTTTGTTTTTTGTTTTTGTTTTCTTTTCTTTTTGTCTGTACATATCGCAAAATAGACCATATATTACAATAAACAATTATCACACTATATATTACATGCCTATGGTTTCCAAGTAAACTGTTTGATCTCCGCTAGGTATTATACAACTACAGCCTTTGAATGATGGTCTTTCCTGATTCTATTGTGATCCTCATTAGACAAATAGTCTTTAGGACCATCAGCCACAGTAGCTACATACTGAAAAGGTCAGGTGCTTACAAATGGGGCATGTCACTTGTAATTATAAGTGGCACCACAGCAACCACCTTCTGGTATCCACCTGTCACTGACTGAGACACATCATGTCTCACATGTCTTCTGACAGAAGAAGCAGGTGCTGCCACCATGCAGTTTAGTTCACCTGACTGGGTGCCTCATTGATCAAACTCAAGGACTAATATGCAGAACTGTTTTATCACATATGGAAATGATATGTGCTTGAGACATGTGGACCAGATGCAATCGAGGTGTGGACTGCACCAGTGGCTTACAAGGAGGAGATGTGGATGTATATGTTCAGAGTATCACATAGAACAGTGCCAAAACTAATACATGTACTGTAAGTTGCTTTACTTTTGCATGTATAAATTTTCATGGTTTCTGCATTTTTGACATTTTACTGTAGTTTTGATTTCACTGTTTTGGACATAATTCCTGTTCAAACAATGTTAAAGTACTATTTCACTGCCTTTTTATTTTCACAGTTTTGTGCCATCAGAGAAATAAGCTAAAAATAAGAATATAGCAAAGTTAAAGCAATTTACAGTAATTAAAACATACAAACGTCACTCACATAATAATTTGGAATACTGCACTGTGGTCCATGGGCATTGTAATCAAAAAGGCATATATAATGATTTTATTGCTTCATACATTATTACCTCAATATTGTATTGGACTTTGGTCTTCACTTTAAAACTGAAGCGGACACAATCAACCAGAGAAGCAATGATGTATTGTCTCAAATTTGCATGTCGAGAAAGACTCTGTTATAGGGTTGGTCAGTCTGCTGGCCCAACCTCAGAAGAAGTGCCAACAGATCATTGCTCTTACATAATTAGGCAAACCTCAAATATACATGCCATGGGAATGTTATGTAACCAAATTTTACTCACTACATACATAAGCATATCAGATAATGCTACATATATCTTGATACGCAATTGGTGATGAAATGATGCAACCAGAAACAAACTGCCACTGCATAGCACTGCATCCCTGGTTCATCCCATCTCCAGACCTGCAGAGTGATTAGCCAAAGGCAACAAATATGATAGATGCTGTCATCTACATATTGCTCTGAGAAGTACTTCAAGGACTGACTAAAAACAGACACTGCAGCACCTGTTGATCACAATACCACATGAAGCAGTTCTCAATCAGATATGACAGTTCCCTCTCTCTTGAACCCTCCAGGGACCTGTTATTTGCAGAGCCTACCTGTTCAGTTACTTAGTAATTCAGTCTAAACTGATCTGTCTGTCTACATTGGATCTAAATTGTTCACCAGGTCATTAATCAATGTGTATGACAACTGCCTGTTTTTTCAATTATAAAGCCTAATCCAAGGAAGGTAGACCCTCCTTGCCTAATCGAAAGTTTATACACCAACAAACAATAAAAGAAATTACACTATGAGGTAAAAAGTGCAGAATAAAAATGGATGATTTAATTAAGATGGGGGGGGGGGAGGATGACTGGCACAGAGTGGTCCTCGGATGCAGTCTGGTGAAGCCGGCTGAGAGCACCTGCAGCCAACATACACCACTCAGTCTGGGTTTGCCCTACTCAGCTGGCACAATGGCATGCGTTTACCATGTAGCTCTATCCCTGAAGTTTATTCTTAGGCCAAGAATCTAACTCCAACATGAGTATCAGACAGACAGACTGATATATTATAATATCATAGCTGTGAAAGGCAAATTTGTTTCTACGCAAACCTACTGATTTTAGATATTTACATACACATGTATATATATATATTATTAATTTTTGAGCTACTCAAGATTTAAAATGTTTGCAATCAGAGTAATTCCAAACCATACAACAATAGTGGATGCTATTCATTGGATGTGCAATTATCAAAGACTAGTAAGTATAATTAAAAATGGTATCTTTGTTATGTTTGACACAGATTCCATGATTTAAAATGCTCATACATATATAGTTCTTTGATTTACTTTTTCTATATCTTTAATTCCGGGACTTTTAAATATGAACAAACTAGAAAAGACTGATTTGCTTCAGCAAATCTGCATGTATGCCTATAAAGGTATTTGATTCAGCTGCATCAGCTATTAGTTCAACCATTTTCATGGCATACTCCAAACATACGACAACTCAGTCTCATAGCATGTTCAAGTGTGTGTTTGATGAACATCACAATCACTTCTTGAACAGTTAATTTATCCAAGTTTCTTCTTTGGCAACAGCTACATATTTTATTTTTTGACAAAGATCTGCCTGTAGACATGGGTACTTCCTTGTTGAATGATACCATCAGAGCAGCACCGCAGCTAATTCAAATGTCCCTTATTGATTGGTACACATGGGCAATACAGTTACTTTGTCCATTATGGTTTTGTTTCAAGGTTGACAGCTTACATCTATAATATAACTTCTACACCTGGATGTTACCCATCCAACTAAAAAATTGCATGGTTCTAATTAGTATTATTTTAGTACATTTCACCTACTGTTTACTGGGATCTTCAATTACCATGAACACACCTACTGGTATACTTTAGAGATGTAGAAATGTTATACTTTTGAAGATATTCAAAACTCAAATACATGTAGTTCATAATCTGCACCATTTTGAATCATGCAAGGTTTGCCTTCCTCTCACAAGCTGTACACTTGTTTCAAATACATTGGTAAAAGTTGGAATCCATCTATTTTAAGATTTCCAATTGATGTATTCTGATTTGCCCAATTTAAGCATCTTTGCAGTTTTAAACTTGGTGCACTGATAAGGCAATTGTTAGGACAAATCTGGAGTTTCTTACCTTTACATCATCTGCCAAGCTGACTTTCAGGCCTTTCACTCATTGACCACTACAAGTCAGAATGACATTCCCTCTCTATGCTACCGCCCTAGCTGCAGCAGGGTTCAATTTGGTCAAACCAGCCACTGCTTGACTAACATGCAGCCATGAGCCCTGCCCCTAACCCTTCTAAATCCCATCTAACCTACATGTATATACCATATCTGGGAGTACTATGGGTAGCCTGCTAAACCAACAAGCAGCGACAAGTCATTTCACAATCTTATTTCTGTGTCAGCAATGAGGTATGGTTATGCAAATACAAATATTTAAATAATAATACAGTTAGTCCCCCATTGGAAGACAGATAACAAAGTTCCATGAAAAGGACAGGGAAACAATATAACTTGAGGTCTGAAAACATAATCATCCAAAGTGATGGGCTAAAAAGTCAAAGGTGAAAGTTATAGTGACCTAATTTTGGAATGAGACACACTCCTATTCCAACAAGTATCCACACGCCAAGTCTGATATCTGTTAGTACTACACCACATGGAATATGGCCCACACCAACATTTTCCTTGACAAGATCAAAGGTCAAGGTCACAGTGACCTAATTTTAGTAGGCAAAGCGTCTCTACCCCAAGAGGCATCCATGCACTACATTTGGTATCTCTGAATATTATGGTAAAGGAACCATGGCCCACAAAAGCGTTTTCTATGATGGCTTAAAGGACAAGGTCACCATGACCTAACTTCCGTGCAAGACACACTCCTATCCCAAGAAGTTTTTACATACAATTCAGATGGTTTCAGAGATGTGTTTTTGGACTTGGATATTCAGGTCACTAATGACAGGTTTTGTATTAAAGTCTATCACAAAATAGATGAGTTTAACTTTGAAGTGGTTAATTATCCTTTCCCGGACAGTAGTATTTCGGATACTATTGGATATAATACATTTTTGTCACAAATTTTGAGATTTGGTCCTATTTGTTCTAAATTTCAGGACTTTGCATCAAGAACCAAATTTATTTACAATAAACTTGAGTCAAGAGGATTCAAAGGTGTACTTTTGATCAAATATTTCTACAAATTTTGCTGTAAATATCCCGAGATGGTTAGAAAGTTTGGCTTCAATAATTTTAGAGATTTTAGACTTGCCTGTTTTGCTACTTAATTTTATCTTTTGACACCATTATGTTTAAACGTTCACCTTTCGGACATTTTAGGCTAGCTTGTTTTCTGTTAGGTAAACCCCCAGGGGCTACAGGTAGCAAGAAGCGGCCTACGACAGTTACAAGCTTGCCTAATTGTACTTGATATCTGGTTAATATTTTCATTGCATTCTCTTGACATAAATACAAAAGACTTTCATTCTTTTCTGACTTGCCCTATAATTCTACTGTTAACATCCAAAGATTATTAGAAAGTTTGGCCGCAATAATCTAGTTTTTAGACTTGTCTGTTTTGCTACTTAACTTTATCTTTTGGCATCTTTCTGTTTTAATATTCACTATCAGACATTTTAGGCTTACATGTTTTCTGTTAGGTAAACCCCCAGGGGCTACAGGTAGCAAGAAGCGGCCTACGACAGTTGCATGTTTGCCTAATTGTACTTAAAATCCTGTTAATAATAATTGTTTTGATAGCATGTTTTTGGCATAAATGCTAATGACTTCCATTCTTTTCTGGCATGCCTAAATGCACATTTACTCAATATGAAAAAATTACTCAAAATTGACAGTATTTTCTCAAGTGTCACAAACCTGACACATTAAGTTGACACATTGACTCAGGGTTGGCAGTTAAATACAGCTTAATTGTTTGAGGAGTAGGCGTCATCATGGAGTTTGTTTAACATCTCTGGTACAGGATGTACATTGTTGCAGTCCTAGTTAGGATTTTCCTTGGTTTGTGCAGGTGGTCTAGCTGCATCTGTTTATTTTACAATCACTGGGACTGAATATAAGGTCCCAGCTTGTTTCCACTTCAGTTAAACATTGGCGGATGGTTTAACTAGGAAAAGCTGTCCAGCTAGAAAGGGTACATTTTGGTTCAGGGGTAAGTCAAATTGTTCTTATCTGAACCTGTACTATGAAAATTTGGTAATTATGGTTTGTTTGACAGGTATTCTTCTTTGATATGAAGCTCTGCATTTACAAGCAAAACTTCACATATTTAGCTAATTCATCAATTGCCACGTTCATATTTATTCATTATTATGTGGGTTGTCTTTGCTGAATATTTAGCTTAGGCAAGGAGCCGCTACTCAGAGAGACATGTACGGGTAAAAGGCTCCGAAACATGTTGAGTAGTTACCCGCTGAAGACCCTTTAATTTATTTGGGCTGATACAGCCTATGTCAAAATTTTACAGAGGAACGTGTGCAATATAGACAATAGTAATTCCATATATATACAGGTTAGACAGGGACAGGTTAGCTTATGGAGAGTAAAGAGTTCGAACTGCGGAATAGGATATTGACTACTAGGAAGTGGTTCTGGGCAAAAAGACACAAATGCAATACCCAAGTTTAATATCTCTTAGAATTATGGTAAAGAAAATTCAGCCTACACAAGCATTTTCTACAAAGGGGTCTAAGGTCAAAGGTCAAGGTCACAGTGACCTAATTTGGGGCAAAATATACCCTTATTCTATGAAGTGTTCACGCAACAAATTTGGTAGGTGTGGGTGTTATAGAATAGGAAATATGTGGCCCAGACAAGCTTGGTCAGAGCGACAGATAGGACACAGTGCAAACCTATTGTGGGCAGTGGGCTAATGATAATGTTGATGACAACAACAATAATAGAAAAATTAGCAACAAAACAAAGAATAAATGAAGCAAATTCAGCAAAAAAAAAAAAAAAAAAACATGCACAAGAATGCCTGCATGCTAAACATCTGAAATTGTCTGAGTACACGGACATGTTACACACTGTAAAAACAGTAATCAATACAACAATAACATGATTTTGGAGGGCATTAAACTTTTTCATTGGCCCAACATCAATGATGAGCAGCCCTCCACTTCCATTAATGACCAGCCCTCCACTTTCATTAATGACCAGCCCTCCACTTTCATTAATGAAAGTGGAGGGCTGCTCGTCATTGATGAAGGGCCAATCAAAAAGTGTTATGCCCAACAAAATCATGTTATTACTATTATTACTGCTTCAATGATGTACATCGATGGTACAGAGAAGGAAAAGACGCACAAAAAATGATTGAACAAACAATGCGATGAATGCGGCAGTTCCAGATGTGTTGTCTGCTAGATAGGCTAGGGGTCAAGGTCACAAGGTTAAGCAAAAGAGGGTAGCGCTGAAGTAAAGCCCACATAAGCTTTTATCTGCTAACCCTTTGAAAGGGCAGGTGGATAACAGCTTATGCATTTGCCTTTCTGGCTGCTATAGTGTTTTATGGTCCATGCAAAATAATACTAATCTCCTAGAGAACGCCCTACAAAGTTGTAATAATTAATGGTAACACCATCCTAACTTATCTGATGTTTAATATAAGCTTTGATACTTCTATATTGTATCAGACATCCAATATTTTAGTAAATACTAGCAATAACATGACTTGAATACAAGGAGACAATAAACTGGAAAAATGATACGAGTTTATTGTTGGATTGTGCCACATAATTGCGGATGATTATTCTGGCAGCACATCAGCCACTTGCTGCCTGCTTTTCCTTGTTGTCCTTATCCTGCTTATCATGTCTGGTACAAGCAGACACCTCTCTATTACATGGACCACAAAAACTTGTCAACTTTATAAATACATCATAATCTGGTCTGACAGCTGCCTCAATGGAATGGAATGACCCCAAAATTCAGCACCCTGGTGAATATAATCACCGAAAAGTCAAAACAAGTGAAACTGACCTTCTTCTCCTCAGCTGTTCTCACTCAAATCCAATGCTAAATCTAATTCCAAATGGCCCACTTTGACTGTAAACAGTTCCTGCGGCATTGTCAAAGAAAAAATGATGTGTGTGGATGAAAAAGTATGTCATACATGATGGTATAGTGTTACTGTATGGAGAGGGGGAGCCTGAAGTTGCTGGTGGGAAGTGAGCGAGTTTATACACAGTGTGTTGATGTACAACCTCCCATTATGTTTCCACACACCAGCGTGTTGATATACAGCCTGGAATTATGTGTCTGCAAAGAGGATTGTGACACACAACCTTTCATTGTCCCTACATAGAGCCTGCTGTTAAACAATGTGTCAGTGTCTCCACTAGGGGCATGATATACGTCTACACCACTCTGCATACAACTGGAAAATGTACAAAAGAAACTGAAGAAAAACTAAATCAGAGCACAAAAAAAGGCTGAATTATGGTGTAATAGCAATCGATTGCTTGCCAATGAAGAGAAAAGAAAAACGTTACTTTCTTTCAAGAGGGAAGCTGCACACTAAGAAAATGAGAACTTAATAAGTTTATCTTAGCAATACTAGTTTATGTACTTTGATGGAAAGTGTAAATCAGCAGAAAATCCTTGGGCTCTGCCTTGACAGGTTTTCATCATGGAATGTTCAGCTTTAACATGTGTGAAAAGATGGCTATGAATTTAAACATTCTAAGAAAAATATGTTACCATATGCCACCATTCTGTATCAGGTAAATGATTGTGAAGGCCTACATACTGATTCATATGGACTATTCCTGTACCATATGGGACAAATGCAGCAAACCTTTACAGTATTTTGAAAAGTTCTACACCTTTACAAATGGGCTGCGTAGTTAGTCATAAACTCAAACAAATTTCAAAGTTTCAGTAACATTGTAAAGAAACTCAACTGGATGACTGAAGAAAGTAATCCTCCTGTACAAAGCTTTGAATGGTATGTCAGCTGAGCATACGAAAGAAATGGTCTCACATAAGTGTCCACAGTGTGAATTCAAGATCAACTCTACCTTCCTCGCCCCAAAACTGGGTACAGTGAAACTTCATTATAACGACACTCAGATACAGTAAAACCTGTTTTGAGAGACCACCCTTAGAACAGGCCAAAAAGTGGTCACATAAGGCAGATGGTCTCTCAATGGAGGTGCAATAACATGGGAAAGATGGTAAAAGGGACAGGTTAAACATGGTCTGAAAAGGCAGGTGGTCTTTCATCACAGTGGTCTCTCAAAGCAGGTTTCACTGTATCTGACATACTCAATATAATGACACAAATTTTCACAGGAAAAACTTTATTTTCTTTGTTATTTGATTCATTTATCTGACATATTCAGTTATCTGACACATTTCCTAGGGAACAGATGGTGTCATTATAACAAGATTTCACTGTATATTGAAAAGGGCCTTTCAGTTATGATGGTGCAGTAACATGGAGTCAGTTGCCGGATGAAGTAAGAAGTTCTGCTGAATGATATCACCTAAGAGAAACTGTACCAAGTATCTTATGTCACTACATGTAGGAAACCAATACAGGTGTAATATACTATTGTCCATACTGGTGTTACTTTGCTTGCACGTTGTTATTGTGTACACTGTGCTCGACTGATTAAAGAGGGCCTCAGCTCAGGGAAAATTAGCATTTTAACACTTTCAGTGCCAATCATGTCTTAAGTCGATCTTCTCAAGTCAAACTAGTCTGAATTATCATAAGGATCTCAGATTTGTATTCCTTGTAAAAAGGCCTTTCATTCAAGTACCAGTAGGCTTGTAGTTCCAGTGAGAATACCCTAGGTCAATAGCTTTTCTTGGCACGCATTGGGTGCAATGTGCCCAATGTGCACCAAGGAAAGCTGTTGACTCAGACTAAAATTTGGCACTTAAAGAGTTAATTGCTATACTGATGAGCCACCGTCTGTACATCAAGATCTATACATGTATACCCTGTACATTTTGTATCCACATGGAGTTGATACACAAGCTGCCTTTATCTCTGCATTGAACATGGTATTATACCACCTGTCATTGTCTCACATTCATAGAGTATGTCCATATAGACTCACTACAGTGGTCCCTGTCTTGTGAGGCCACCCCAAATATACCAGAAATGTGGCCTTATACGAGGGGTGGCCTCTCATGAGGGGCAAAATATAGTGCAAAGGTTACAATTGCAGCATAAACTTGGCCTCTTATCAAGGGGACTTTTCAAGGAGGGGGGAACCACTGTACTGGTCAAAAAATCACTGCAGGTGTGTCCCTGGTCTGGGGATGTGGCTTCACTGACTTCTGGATATGTAGTCAAGTCTATTCTGCTATGCTCTGAGGTGATTTGTTTACATTTTTACTTATTGTGCCAGTCTTTGCACACCTATGAAAGCTACAGGTAGGCATATGTACACTGTTCAACCAGGTCACTCATCAAAGCCCAGGTGCGGACATCTCACAACAACCTGCAATGCTGTTCTCTGATTGGTTGAAGGCCCTTGACAACCAAATAAACAAAACAGAATACACTGCCTGACAGAAGGTATCGCCATGCACCATGTGGATACACAGCCTGTCGGTGTCTCCACACATGGCATGTTGTTAAACAGCCTGTCATCACAGAGTGTGTTCAGGGCTTGTAATGTCTCCGCATACTCTTGACTGAACACTAATACACTGCATGTTTCCATTCAGAGTTGATTGATACACAGCCTGCTATCATGTCTCCCTGTCATTGTATTTCCACTGCGTTTTGACACACAACCTGCTATTTTGTCAATGTCAGGCTGAACTCTTCACCTGGTTATCTATGTCCCTGGCAGCCTTCACTATTTTGCCACCAAATCAAAGGCTGCTCCTTATGACCACCCATTTGTGAATTTGCCCAATTTGCCCCCATACTGAGATTGTCATCTTTTCACACCGATTAACTCCTTTCACTTCAATCAGCCAGGCCTCCTCCTTACTATGACACCATGCCATTATCAAAGTGATTAGACTTCCAGGGGCGAAAAGAAT
Organism: Hermodice carunculata; assembly: GCA_964020975.1. Taxonomy (NCBI): domain Eukaryota; kingdom Metazoa; phylum Annelida; class Polychaeta; order Eunicida; family Amphinomidae; genus Hermodice; species Hermodice carunculata. The sequence continues at coordinate 78,600,812 of OZ026614.1, read as the reverse complement.
ATCTCGGAATTAAAGAGTCTGGTTTCATATCAAAGGAAACATTTTGCTGTCAACATTTTCCAGGACTTGTGTTCCTCGTGGTCTCCAAAAGTGTTATGAATTGATACATATCCTGCCAAATGTAGTTCAAAGCAAATTTCAATATCATAAGCTTTACAGAAAGTCAAACATAAATAGTCTCATTTCTAGAACTTTATCATCTGTGACAGGCAACTGGCTATATGTGTGTGTGTGTGTGTGTGTGTGTGTCAATCAAGCGAATCATACTGTCCTTGACAGAACATGTCTACAACTTAGGCCACCTACATTTAGTATTCTGTACTAAATTTAATGAAACCTGGGTATTGTGTTGGGATTTCATTGAACATGTTGCAATCATAGAGGGCTATGAACCTGGCAAAATTTCAAACGTATGGCACCCACGCTGCGATTGCAGTGAAATTTTGTATGACATATAATGCTACTGTTGGTCTCAAAATGGGATTCTCAAAATGAAAATGCAGTTGCATGCAATACATACTGCTGCCAGGGTGACTGTGATCACCATGCATCCCGTAAGTTGTGGCAAAACATTTCTGATGCCACAGGCTGCTAAGGATAATTTCAACTTTCAAATCTTAGCATGTGGGCTTTCAGTGTTGCCAGACTGGTTGAATTAACATTCAACCACAGGTTTTGCAGCCAACTTGACATAGCAGCAGATCTAGTGTGTCAAAAATTTGTCAGATCAGAGTTCATTTGAGTGCCAATTTAATTTGCAAAAATGTTTACAATTGTTGATTCACTACATCATTTTTGTGAAAAAAAAATGGTCGGTTGATCGTTTTCATTGATAATAGAATAAAACTAAATATTTGTTGTATGTCACAATCTAAATGACCAAGATTTGTACAAAGAGCAAGAAACTTTTGCTCCATTTAACACAGACAGTTCAGACACACACGTCTTTATCACAACATATTTTACATGTGGTTGAAACTGTCACATTTTGACTTTTTATTTAAAAAAAAAAACACTACCACCAAATTCTTGTTTTATCTGTTGATCAGTCTATTACACCATTTCTGTGACAGAATGGATTACAGGAGGCTAAATATACAGCATTATACATGTATCTGTCAAGACTTCAGATTATAATACAAATATCTCTTTCTTTTTTTTCAGTGAAAAAAAAAATTCTGAGTATGCGCAAATGTTTGCTTGCTGCTAATGCCATGATCTGTGTGTGACACTAAGCAGTTCAAGTTTACACAACCATATCAAAACTTGATCAATGAGGGTTTTTTTTTTTCCTTTTTTTTTTTTGTATTTTGCACTAGTCTACAAATGGAATGAAAGGTTGCTAAACTTTTCATTAGCAGCATGTAAATGTTTCAGTGGAATAAAAACAAGCAAGTGCCATGTGACATGCACACGTATATGTCATGTGCTGGCATAGATTTCTGTGAAGTTGAAATATTTGCGGCTGCAGATGGTTTACCTGGTCCTACTTACACCTCCCCACGTCTTTGCTATTCTGGTCTGCATTGTGTTTACACAGTATGCTTATCTCAGCTGGAATACTGTGGTGGGGGTAGGGGGACTTGTCAGAATTATAAGCATCCGAGCTGGTCTTTTGGCGGTGGATATCAAACTATGTAAGTTACATAGTACAAGCTGATAAAGGCTACAAATATCTTGCCATGTATCTTGAAGTCTATTCAGATGAAAAAAAAACAAACAAACACAAGAAAACTTATATTTTTTTAATATGGCCAGACAATTCAGCCCTGTGTACCAGTTCAGACTGGCAGTTTTTATTGTAGGCCAGTCAGGAATAGCAGGGAAGCCCTCGGGAAACTGTGTGAGTCAATGCTCAGAGCTGCCTTTGATGAATACTGGGCATTTTCCCCTGCCAAATTAGGAAAATAAGATCGCTAAATTTAGAATGACTACCAAAGTGGATCAGAATTTGATCTGCTACAGCCAAAGGTAAAAGAACTTGCGTGGGGGTTGCTAGGCAACTGCATCTGCATTGCACTTATCTGCTCTGGGCCAGAGATTCTACTGTCTGAACCAGAATCTCTCCAACAGTGCATCTTTTATGGCCTACTGTTGAATGCTAATGCACTGAATTCATCCCTTGCCATCATTTTTGCTCCAAAAGATCGGTACTTTGTAACTGGCTTTTATCAGCCTAGCGCTGAGGTCAACTGAAGTTGAGGATAGAGGTACCTATATATGTAGGAACAAATAGGCACTGTCTGATGGCACCCAGCCCAGTCTCAAATCATCCCGCCACTGTACTCTCCTGGCTGCAGTAACACTATTACTGATACCTGGCAAGCTATAAGTAACCGAGTAACTTAACCCTTGATGTGCTATAAGTTGGAAACTGAGTCAAGAACTGTCCCTTGGGGCATTTGGGGGCACAATTGACCCAAATCAAATTGCAGAAAGCTGTTTATCAGGACCATTCTTTCCTTATTTGGACATGTAGACATTCTGGTTCCTTAGTGAAAGGTCTTTTTGCAAGGAATTTGAATCTGATTTTTGGATCAGTGCAACTTTTATCTCAGAGAATGCTGAAAGAGTTAAGCTTGTCAAAAATATTTTCTGATTGCCAGGCTTATGTAATGAACAAGTCAATGAAACTGATAAGATTCCTTTGCTGCAAAGTCCTAGAAAAGAGATAGCTTACATCCATTACTTAACACTGTGGTAAAACAGTAGCTGTAAATGACACAATTATCACCATGCAGTTCACTGGAATGTGGGCTGAATGTAAGTTAGGTAAATGTGCGGTAAGCCTGCCATAAGACCAGGTGGAAGAGGCTTTACTGATGCATCCCATGTGCACTGGATAATTTTGAGACAGGAACATGGGCAGGTGTTGGTTGACATCCCCAGTGTGTGCTGCATGGTTTGTTATTACAGGCAGCAGTCAGCAAGCTCCTTTAATGTAAACAGAGAAACTGATTCTTCAGAAGGCAAAAGGTTTGTGGCGCTACTTGGTAACCATTTTGGCTCTGTGTGTATTTATGGTGATTCATTTCGACAGTTCTTCCTCTCTTGGGGGACTGCTCCAGACAGTCCTTATTCCTGATCTTCCCTTGTTCTTTACCTGTCTTGTGAGACCATTTTTGAGGCAATACATCAACTCACGGGTACATGACACATCCTCTCAGCATTTTATATGTACTCAAATTATCCACTTGAAACTTGAAGCAGATAGTACAGTGTCACACTGAGGTGACAATGTACTGGTCAGACCGAGGAGGGTTAACATCTCCCTCTATCCTCCTTCCTGTCTCTGCTAAGTCTGCTATGCAGGAAGAAAATACCAGTGCCTTTTTTTATTGAGACACAGTAAAACCTGATTCGAACGACATTCAGATTTCTGACATTCACTTGAGGACACAAGTTTTCAGGGCCTTAAAGTCTAATTATTTTGCTATTTGACTCACTTATACAACATATTCAGATATCTGAACATTTTGCAAGGACCGGAAAGTGTCATTACAACAAGGTTTCACTGTAGGGCCTATCTAACTTAGGATTATAATATACATGCACCTGTTTTTTCTTCTTCTTTTCTTTATTTTTTTCTTAACACCAGTAATTTTGGACTCTCTCCTGTCTGATTTGCCAGCACACCTGTATCGTAACTTCGGCACCCGGAGAGAACTGTGATGGGACCTGTCTATTATGACAATGCTGGGGACCATGAAAAATCAGGTTGCTGGCCGGAGATAGAGAGCACAATGTCACGGGTCAAATTACAGATAAATAGAGAATGGATCAGTCAAATATGGTCGTATAATAGATCTGATGTTTCATTATTTGCATGGTCACAAAACAAGTTCCACTGCTTTTCATTTTACAATAAAAAGAGGAAGCTTTCTTTCATAGATTTTGAAATAATATTGTGTCCATGATCCACAAAACAATGGAACAAGAGGGCTGTGTGAACAGCCCGTGCCTCAGCTGATCTTGACATTCATCACACTTGCAGCTCTATGAACTTGGGAAAGGATCAAGGACATCATGTTCTGAGTAAGTCTGACCTTTATAGAAGAACACTTACATGTGCAACATCAAAGTTCAAGTAGTTCTCAAGTTATAATGAAGAGTAAGATTCATGTATGTTGCACTGTGACCCCACAAACGAGGTCAAGGTCATTCATGTACTGTCTCAGCATGACCTTCATACAGAATAATTATCATGTGTAGCGAACTCAAAACAGATCTCAAGTTATCAAGTAAACAGTAAATTTCGTGTCAGTTGTCCTGTGAATTAGCATTAGAATGCCCATTGACTTACATAGTAATCAATAGGAAAACTGCATCGAATGATAAGTACCCGAATTGAAAATCCTTAAAAATCAGGAATCCAAAGCAGTGCCACCTAGTAAACAACTGTTTGACCCTTCCACAACAACATATCCATCACATTTCAGCTTAATCTGAGGGATAGTTCTGACAACAAGTGAAAAATAGCAAAACCATACAAAAAATTCATAAAAAAATTGCAGTGCCACCTGGTGAACAAATTGGGAACTAGGTGTCCCCGGGAGTGTCTATGTATGATATCAAAGCAATTGGGTCTGCAGTTTCGGAGAAGAAGATTTTTTAAGATTTGTCCAAAAAAAAAAAGAACAAAAAAATTCATTAAAAATCCAAAAATCACTGCAGCATGAACATTTGAACAAAATTAGTAGAAACCCACCCAAGGTACATTGCCACCAAGTTTGAAGTTAATCTGGATGACGGTTTTGGAGAAGAAGTCGAAAATGTCAATTAGCATTAGAATGCCCATTGACTTACATAGTAATCAATAGGAAAGCTGCATTGACCAACAAGTACCCGAATAAAAAAAATCGTTAAAAATCAGGAATCTGCAGCATTCCCACATAGTGAACAACTTTGTTTGACCCTTCTACAAGGAACATATCCACCATGTTTCAGCTTAATCTGAGAGACGGTTCTGGAGAAGAAGTCGAAAATAGCTATAACACACAAAAATTCATAAAAAATTAGGAAAAAAATTGCAGCTCCACCTGGTGAACAAATTAAGAACTAGGAGTCCCAGGGAGTGTTTCTGTGTGATATCAAAGCAATTGGGTGAGGGGTTTCGATGAAGAAGATTTTTTAAGATTTACCCAAAAAAGAACCAAAAAAATTCATTAAAAATCCAAAAATCACTGGACCATGACCATTTGAACAAACTTGGTAGAGACCCACCCAAGGCACATTTCCACCAAGTTTGAAGTGAATCTGGCTGACGGTTTTTGAGAAGAAGTCGAAAATGTGAATTGTGGACGACGGACGGACGGACAACGGACGGACGGACGACGGACGGACCTCGGACCCTCAAAAAACCTCAGCTGACTGACAAGTCAGCTGAGGTAAAAATGTGCATTTAATTTAACACATTCAGAGTTGCTATCCCTACAAACTGCTATATTGTCTTGTATCAGACAGCCCACAAGGAACATTCCTAAAATAGACTGTCAGTTTTGTCTTGGCACTGATCATACCCATACAGCCCAATTATCCTTCCTCAGCTCTACTAATCCCCATCCAATCAGCTACCAGAGATTTTCTGGTAGGAAACAACTGTGGCAAGTCAGAATTTTATCAGAAGAATTCCATCCCAAGCACCCCTGGCCAGTGTCTTCTGATTTTCACACTTGAAATCTGTATGAACCGTACTGATGTCTACCATAGACCTACTAAGATAGTCAATGAGTAAAAGGTAAGAGTATCAGAAAGCATTAGGACCTGACAAATGCCATCGTTCAAACCCAAATGGTGTGGAGCAGTCCCCTCTAAATAAAGGGACTAATTTGAGAATGTATTGACATAATTTAACCCCTTCCTCCTCAAATCACCAAAAATCATCCGCACGTAAACTGTTGTCATCCTCAATCTTTTTACACAAATTTCTCGTTCATAGAAAACATTTTGTGGGAGCCCTGTAGGTCCGACCCAGCATGACAGCATACCTAGGAACCTGATCAACAGCTGTCCTTGGCTTGGGCTGGCTGCAGCACCCGAGAAAGCTGTTGACTCAGTCTCACTCTCACCAGAAGAGGGTTAACTTACAGATACTACTCATAAGGCTATCCAAAATATATGACCTTGGGAATTACATCAATGTCACCCATAGGGAGTCACTTTAGGAGAACCTTCATTGTCCATGATAGCAGTCCTGGCTGAAACAATTATGAAGTTACCATCAAGACACCAAATCATTCAAGTTTGCTCTTTGACCTTTGAAATCACGTCAAGGTCATTCAAATGAACAAACTGAGGTCTAGAAGTTCTAAAACTGGGATCCTGTGTGATATTCCAGCCATAAACCTATCTTAAGTATCTGTATACTATTCACCCAATAAGAATAATAGTAATAGCAGTAATAATAATCATAACACTACTACTACTGCCACTACTACTACTAATAATAAACTTGGTACATACCTATACAAGATTATAATCCTACCAAGTTGGACAAGGAACAGATGAGCAATAGATGCACACCTATCTTTGCAAAGGCATCAAAAGTTCAATGCCTCCCCCCCTTCCCCAAGTTGACATTACATTGAAATATAGATTTCCCAGCACATGACATTTCAAATTTGAAGACATACTATTCTGTAATATTCATGGGTCATTGATTCTCATATCCATGTGTGAATGTGATATTGATTTTAAATATTTGTCAAATAAAGATATTTCACTTTTATAAAATTGAGCCTTTGTTTATCTTTTGCTTTCAGTTTAATGCAAACAAGAATCCCAGGGGCCTAATGCTCTGCTGGCATATACTGTAATTCCTGATAGTTAGCATCGAGCCATATATAATGCCAAGGTACAATTTTGGTCAATCAAAGCTGGAAAAACGGACACACCTGTATGTGACACACAGGTAAAAAATACACTAGACCAAGAGGCCAAGTGCAGACAAAGCATCAACCACACATCAGTGAGAAGTGCCCAAACCAGTCACTGAAAACATCTGGTACCTTTACTCAACAAAATCATGAATGTTTTCCCCAAATACCAACTCTTTAAATTAGCCCAAAACAAAGTTATACCAGGGAAGCACCCAGAGAAACTGAACGGTGCTTTGCCAATCTGAGTGGAGATTGTCAGTCATTGACATTCTGATTGCCATAGGCACTTTCACACCATCACACCAGCACTTTCATTGTTATTTACAAGATTTTGTTGAAAAAAAAAATTTGTTCAATCATGCATCACTATTTCATTCTTGCAGACAAGATGTCACTGCAATTCCATCAGTTTAAACCACAACACCAACAAAAGTTGCGAGTTGGCTACACATAAACTTTACATAAATTGCACATATTTTTTTCTTGAAAGCTTCAATATGTCACAGTATTGCCATCTAGTGAGCAGAATGCAAAACTGGTGCTCAGGTCACGACGGAGACATGATCAAACCACCCAAACCTAAACACAAAAAAACGATCGGAGTAATTTGTTCAAAAAGCGTATTTAAGGAAAGGAGGTATGCACATCTTTTGATGGAATATGCTGGTTTTAAGTACATTTGAAGACTGTTTCGATCCAGGCTTGTATTATTGCCCAACTCCAATTCATTGTGAATGGTGACGACTGAAAATCACAATCATGAAGCAGGAATATAAAATTCTTGACCTCTATACCTCTCAGTAATGCACACCAGGATTTTATGAAACTAAATTTTGCTCAAAAAGTGTGCTTTAACTGCGGAAAATTACAATAATCTGATTACCATCACCAAAAATTTCATTCCTGAACTGCATTCTCTTCATGACCCTGAGAATTTAGTCAAGGTCATCCATATGATGCAATATCAAACTTTGATATGAACAAACATTTGTGGTACATTTGATATTATTCCCCTTAATCTTATCAACATATTGAATTTAGTGTCCTTTTCTTAATTGCTTAACAACTCTGAAAAATAGGTCAAGGTCACACAACATATTACAAAATTTGACCATTGACCTAATGCATATTTGGTGCAAGTGTTGCAGTTCCATCACAATTCATTATGTCATGAGCACCAAAATAAAATCATTTCCTAATGTGCATTCCGTTCATGACCCTGAGAAAGTAGGTCAAGGTCGCCCATATTATGCAATATCAAGATACCATAATTATACATGATGCACATTTGTGGTATATTTGGTATTGTTAACCTTCTTATTTCTCAACATGTCAAATTTAGAGTCCTTTACTACATCCTTAATGACTTAAAAAAAAAAAAATTAAAAAAAAACCAGATCAAGGTCACCCAAAACTTTACAAAATTTGACCATTGGCCTAGCACATGTTTGTGTAACTCAAGAAGTGTCATCTCAGTCCATAATAAAAATTATGAATTTAATATACTTTTTATACTTCTGATGTCTAGTTCCACCAGTGGTACCACCAAGACTCCACATGACATTTTTGTCTGTATAATAGTCCTGTAATGGTATACTGAAACATGTGCATAAGTTTAGATGTAATGATCATAACAAAACAAAAACAAACAAAAAAACCCCTGAAATGTATTCCCTCTGTGACCTTCAGAAAGTTGTTCAAGATCATCAATACTTTGGAATATAAAACTTCTACATATCATACACATCTGTGCTACATTTGGTATCATCAGCCTTATTCTGTCTAACATCTTGATTCTATTGCGTTTTTAACACATTCTGGTCCATATCTTTTGTAATACTGCAGGTAATGACATCAAATTTCAACATGGTTTAGTATTTTAGCCTGGTTAACATTCCTGTTAAGTTTCATGATGATTCATTAAAAACTCTTTAAAAAATAACATTCCTAAAATTTTCACATCTTCGCTCCCATGTAAAATACTATGGGCAGGGCCACCAATATCAAACTTGATCTAGATTTTCATGAATTTGATAACTTCTGAAGTGATATCGGGGTAACTTACGTCCACAAGCAAAAGTTTATGGAAGGATGGGCTGATGGACAGACATTAGTGTTCGCATTAGCTCAGCAGAGCTGAAAACCCACTAATGGTTGTTAAACGCATAAACAATACTTTCCATTTGTAAATTTGTTTTTCTGACACTTTGGCTCATGTTGATTTTGTGCCACAGAAAAATAAATGGGCTTTTTAACCTCACCCTATCTTAAACAGATCAGTTTTCACACATTCCAGTTTTTGATCAGTTAATTCCCTTAACAAGATCAGCTGACTGACAAGTCATTTGAACTGAAAAGGAGAGTTGTGCTGGTATCAGTTTTAATAGGTCTCCTTTTTGTTTCGAGAAATCACACAGGGACAGGACTGTATACATGTTTGTCATGACTGCATTGTCCACCTGTTGACAGCTCCCACAATCCCATGCAAAACCTGAGCTTTATGGTTCCGCTCTCAGTCCTGCTTCAGTCCTGCTTCGCATCATCCAATTTGGCAGCATCAACACATTTCAACTTACAAATACAGTATCCGTTCACAGGTTTATGGGAACAGGCCTTAAAGTCAAGATAGCAATAACATCCATGCCACCCATATGCACTCTCCACTTACGCTAAAACTAAAAGGTAACCATCACCAATTACAGTATCAAATCATCCCTTGAATCCTTTTCCTTGGTACTTTGGGCAACTTTGATGAACTCACTTGCAAATGACATTTATCACTTTTGGCAAGCAGTTTGTCAAAGCTGCCACTGACTTTGGCTATAAGGTGGAGGTGATCCATTACAACAGTGCTCATAAAGAACTATCACTGCTGTGTGTAGCATCAACAGCCCAGCTAAATGAGATCCTGTCTTACTATCCACAGACCACAAATAAAGCAAAGTCGCCTGGTGACCTCGGGAGCTAAATCATACACATATCCTAAACAGGGCCCTTGCTTAGGGCTAGTACCATGTGCTGTATGTAAGAGCTGCTTCAGTACTCCTGGAGTTACTAGTATTCTGGAAATCAATTTCGAAGAAGTTGCCCTGTGACCTTGATTGGCATAAGGTCACGATTGCTCATATGCAATCTTAACCGGGCCCAAAGAGAAGACATTCATGTGCACTATATTAGAAAACCTATCGCTGATAACACTCTGCAGCAAGTTCACCAGCATTGCCTTCTGACCTTAGCCATAGTAACCCGTTATCCCTTTAAACCAGCCAACCCCAGCTGGCGGTCAACTGTCTGCTCCAATGCTTTTGGCTGATCTCAACAGTAATGGAAGGCAATTACAATGAGAATTATTTGTAGATGTGAACTAGCAGGACTTCATGCCCCAGGTGAACAGCTTTCCTTCGCTTGGGTTGGCACTAAGTGCTAAACCATGTCAAGGAAAGCTTTCGACTCAGTCGTACTTCAAGGGGGTCAAATTTAGGTCATTTTATCATACCTCTCACCTCTCATGATTTTGATGGGAGCTAGTCTCTCAATTTGGAAGCTCCATAAGTTGTTAAAATGAGACGATTTTGATGGAAAATGGCTCATTTTCTTAAACTGTGCATGTATTTACTTGGATCTCATGATTAAAAACATTTTGGGGGTTGACACCAATCCATTTGGAATCTCAACCTACCCATCCTAGACAAAGTACCTTCCCACCTTGAAAATTACATCACAGTAAACCATCTAAAGTTAGCCCTTGAGGCACAGAACCAAAACTGTCATGTTCAGTAGTGAATCCTATGTCAAATGGCTCATGAACTATCACTTGAAAGCCAAATTCATCAAAGCTGCTCAATGACCTTGAAAATCAAGTCAAGGTCACACACACACACACACACACACACACACATATCACACAATGTCTCCCTCACTGCTTGGAAGAGTATCACCACATGTAAGGCTACAAGGCTACATACTTGCAGAATGTTGCAATCAAAATAGCTACATGTAGGTATGAATGAAACTGGGAAGATGTTAAATGTATGTGCAAATTAAAAACTTGGGATCCCCAGATGTGCCCTTGTGATTTAAAAGCATTCAAAAACATAATTTAAATCTGAAAAAAGAACAAACAATAATTTGTTTAAAATACGGGGAAAAACACAAATCATTCTTTAAAGCATCACCTAGCAAAAAATGTTTTATGGGGATTCACTAAAGGGATATCCCCATCCAGTTTGAAGAGGATCCAGCAAATAACTTTTAGGATTGATATATGATAGCACAAACTTTGCTGTCAGACCTAAAATTGTGGCATTACTTTGGGGAACAAATATTAATGTGGTCTGGGATTCTAAAGTTAAAAATGTTACCAAGAATAGACACAGACTGACCACATCAATTCAGTTGACCTTCAAGGAAATTTCACTTTCAACTCAGGTGCTCCTTTCAGAAGAATTCTTGAAATACTGAACACATACAGGTAATTTCCTGCAGCACGGTTGTGTCGTTTGTTGTTCTGCAACTCATTCCTCATACAACAGTTTCATAACTCGACAGTTGGTCATGAAAAACTCTGTGGGCTTTATCAAATTATGACTTGACCTTGTGGCACCCTGAACATTGATCCATTCATATACCCTAGCTATTTTTTAAGGTGGTCTGGCTGCACTTCAGCAGAATCAATGAGCTATCACTCTCATGGCTCAATAAAGTCAAAACTATTTACATAAACCCATAGATAATATAAAAACACTTAAATTAAACCTCTGTTTATTTTGCAGTTACAGTCTCTCAAAGTTATTGGCATCGAAGTGGATTCCCATGTTCAAGGCTCCATAATTCCCAGACAAACAATTATGAGGAGAATCTATGGGATCTTTTTTAGCCACATGGGTGGCCAGTAAGTCTGTACAAACATTTATGAAATTTGGTTGCACCAGTAAGAAGTTATATCCATTGTTTGCTTGATAACCAAGTTCCATTTTAGTTTCTGGCCACAGAAATTGCTGTTGATGTAACAATACTTATCAAAGGGTCAAAATGTAAGTATTTATATAACTGTCGTTCACAACCCTTCCAAAAATGTATGTACATGCAATAGGTTTACATAGACAGTTTTTACTTTGTGCAGCCATAACAGTGATTGCTGACTGATTCTATAGGGACACAACTAAAATTACATCAATATGTAAGTGTGTGTCTGGTTGCAACACAGCATGTCGCCTCACAATGCAAGCAAAAGTTAAATTAACTAATCTATCTTCATGTGCAATGTGACTATGGGTCCCTCTGAATCATCTGTTAGCGTTTATTGTATGATTCTCAAATTTCAGAGTCTGGGATGGACGAAATAGTGATATGTATACCCTGAACAACCAGAGCTAACCAATTCCTTGGTAATACTAAGGGCAATCAAGAAGTCAGTTGGAGCAGTGGGCTTACTGGACTGAAAAAAAAACTCTATCATCCATTACCAAACAGTGTGATGACCGCCACATATATACATACACACAGTACGTGTTGTGTGTTTTCTTGTATTTAAGGCAAATAAAGCTCCCTGATTGGTTGAAACATGTGTTATGCATTCCACGTATAATGGTCAGTGGCCATGCCATCATGTACACAGTTTGTACTATGGTAGCCTCACTGTCAGTTGGTTACCATGGCAACAATTCCAGTGACAATGAGATTGATGCCTTTATACTCTCAGTAAAAACAAACTTCTGAAGAGAGTAGAATCACTGATAAAGCAGAGTCATTTAGTCAGTATAACAAAGATCACAGATGGGCAAACAGGCCCAAAGGATGCATCATAAATAGGCTAATATACATCTTTCTCTGATCCTGCTGACAATCCTAGAAAGCAGGTGTAACTCCAACCTATGTACATTAGATCTATTTATGACACTTTTGTTATTAAAAAGCCAGATTTACAGCACTTTTTTTCTAAACTCATGGGTAAAGGCCTTTTAACTTTAACTTGGCAAAGGCTTACATTCAAAGCAGCATAACAATCAATTTTCTTGCTTCACTTGTGGGATGCAGGCCTAACCTAGGCACAATTTTAGCAAGCCACAAACTGATCCCAAATTTAAGCATGATAATAAAACTTGACCTTTTTTGAAAGGACTGATTTGCACTTAAGACAAGATAAAACCATCATGTCACACTTGGCAGTGGTACACAAGATTTGCATGCCTTAACAAACTGCTTGACACTCAACTGTGTGGGACCTCGTTGTGCACAGCCTACCTCTGTGTGTACACCTTGTGTACCAGGGTCAAGCATGACATAGTTGATGGTACATTTTCATATGAGATGGCACTGAGCAGATGACTGGCCTTTGATAGTACAGCTTTGGATAACTCTAAAATACAACACTTTACTGCACCATGGCAATTTTGAGAACCATTGAAGCCAAAATGTGCGGAGAGAAACATCTGAACTGGTCGGCAGCTGTGAGAGAAAGAGGCCAAAGAGAGTTTTGAATCCAGGAGGCAAAGGGTGCAGCCAATCAGGATGATTGACGCTTGAGCAATGAAACATGAGTACATGATTACCGATGAAACAAAGGCTAATTAAAGGACCTGCACCAAGGATTCTGGGAAATAAATAGTTACATCAGGTCGAATATCCAGGCGCATAAAATACGCTATCTTGGAATAGCTATTATGAGATGGCACTAAGCAGATGATTGGCCTTTGATAGTACAGCTTTGGATAACTCTAGAGTACAACATTTGACTGCACCATGGGTTTGTGCTGAATCAGTGTATGTGTAGTATGCCTACACTGTGCTACACCACTGCAATTTGCAGGAAAGTAACACTAACCCCTTAAACTGACCAAAATTAACTGGCTCTTTGATCAAATGTTGTGTACTTCAATGTGTTTGATTAATTTCATGTGTAACGTAAAAAACAATTTGAATGAGAATTGTAGATAAGACCTGCACGTATCAAGATACCACATGTGTTCCTACATGCATGAATCGATGTTTGAATGGCCTCTATTTCTGTACAGAATTGAGCTCTTTCAGTTCCCTTGCCTACACCACATACAGTACTGCCTAAAGGTCTTACATCATACCCACTGGTGAAGCCACACACCAGTACCACTGCCTTTAAAGTAAACTTCTTGCACCAAAGGCAGAGGTACTAGGCTACAGGCCAGTACCAGCAGCCCACAGTGTAATTAAAATACAGTGAAACCTCATTATAAGGACACTCAGATATCTGACATATATATTCACTTTTAAAATGACACAATTTATGAGGGTCTTACAGACAAATTCCTTTGCTATTTGACTCATTTACCTGACAGATTCAGCTGTTGACACATTTTGTAGGGAACAGATGGTGTCATTATAACAAGGTTTCACTGTACAAAAATTTGTGGAGGTCTACCCCATGGCAGACCCTCAGGAACAGGTACCTCCAGGGAACCACTGCTGTGGGCCCAGCTGGGGACCACTGGAGGATGGGTGCAGCTAGGGCTTCCTTGTGGTACTGTATATGTGGTGTACTGGACTGCCAATTATATACAATGTACAGCCCCTACTATATATGGCATAACAAGATATGGCAGGGCGTACACCACTACATAATATACTCCATAGCCTAAGTTACATTATTAGGAACCATTTGACACTTACTGTTTTCAATGTAAATTTATCTGCAGCACTAAATCTGTTGTACACGACAGGTTTGGAGTCTGCATCACACGGTGTAAATTCATTTAATTTCTTCATATTTTTATTTTTGCTAATTTTGCTGATGGCACAAAATTGTGAAAATAAAAAGACAATGACAAAATATTTTAATATGTATGTTGACTAGCACCTATGTTCAACATTTTGAAATTTCAACTTCAGTTAAAGGTCTGAAGCACAAAAACCATGAAAATAAGCACATTTACAGTGTACAGCTGATGTGCCAATATTTCAGTTTGTCTGAATATAGCAGGCTACAACCGATAGGTTTCTTAGGATCTGGCATCACCAAAGTCACCATGGCCTTCAGGCTTGGTGGCAACACTGGACAAGCATCTTCATTTCCCTGCCAACATCTCTCACCCTATTGCCGGGCTGTGGTGAGAATCATGAAGCCACAATGATTCAGGTGTACTGATGGAAACTATGGGTGGTACATGTCCGGACATTGCTGGGAATGAACCCTCATTGTATGCATGTGATGACTTATTAAATGTCAAGTTCAATCTCTGTCTGGAGAACATGAGTATAGTTTATCCAAATTGGTAGTTTGTAGGGCCAATGATTTTCCGTTTTTTTCTGAAACCAAAGCGGATTTTTTGCATCCTTGAAACAGAATTATATGAATTATATACAAATATAAAGCAGTGAAATGGAATTTGAGACATTTTTGCTGATGAAAAGGAATTCCTCTTTTTTTGAAAGGGAAAATTATTGGCCCTAAGTTTGGCATGAAAAAAAACCACACACACACACACACACACACACATATAATATATTTATATAATATACACACACACACACACACACACACATATAATATATTTATATAATATATAATTTGTGAAGTCTTGCCACAAGCCTAAGATTCCCCCCCCCCCATTTCTTTTTTTTTTCTTTGTTGCGTACATTTACCTATGTAACCATTTATATTTTATTATAATCACATCACTTCTGTAACTGTCACTTTATGATGAAAACCAAAGTGGCCATTGGGCTACAATTTTGCTTGCCCCTGTAGAGGGCAGCTGCGGCCGGGCACATGCCGGATGTGGGACATGCTCATTTTTTTTGTAATCATAAGTAAGAGTGCCTATATTTACACCAGCGGTACACATACATGCAGCCAATCTGGAAGTTCAGTGTTCAGGGTAACACAGGGATCTTACCACACAGGCATACCACACACCGCCAAATCAGCCTCATGTCGAAGTAAGTGTGAATGTCTTATCGGGTAATGCAGCATATCATGTATAGTTACTGTGGGATGAGTACCCAGAGCTCTAATCATGGGGGTGGGGGTGGGGGTGGGGGTGGGGTGTTCATCATCCATGTGCTCTCACAATGTGGGGGTATGTGTCTATGTGTTGATGGGCTGGTAAATGTGATGCCCTGATTCCCTTAAAATGTAATTTTTTTTTTGTCTTCTTATCATAATTGCGGTTGAGAAGTGCCACTCAACTCTTCACATTGAACTTCATATTTGGTGCTATCTGGCCCCAAACTTATCAAGTTAGCGAAGAAGATTTTCTTTGTAAACATGAGTTGAAGGGGTGTGTGTACTGGGCGGCCATGCTGTTTGTTGGTTTGGCTTCTGCTTCAGCCCCACCCACCTCAGGAATAGTAATGTAAATTCTTCACAGAGTTGGGTTTTCATGGTTCATCAATACATGTACTGATATTTTACATTATGGCTATTTTAACCAGTTTATAACTTTTGAGGGCAAATGTTGTTTTTCCCATCTGTCCATGAAGTGCCATGTACAGTTCATGTGGCAAATGAGCATGCCTACCTGATATGCTGGCAGTACATAAATGGGGGTAAGAATGCTGAGGGAGGATTTTTCTCTCTGGAGTCAAGTGAACAGCAAGGCTAGAGCAGTAGGTGCTCCATGCTCAAGACTTTGTGTATCCCAGCGCAGGCACTTAGGGTGTTTGGCTGTACAACTGTGCAGCACACCACCACCAGAGCCCGCTGGGACCCACTGGAACCTACTGGAGGCAGAGGTACTATCCCAGGCCATTCACCATTGGAATTTTCTGGTGGTATTCCGAATCCTATCAGAACTTTCAAGTGGGGTCCACAGCCCTAGCTGTTTGAGAGAGCCAACACCTTTGCCTGCGTGTCTGGGATACCCCATCTGGCTTATAGTTTGGAGCTAGCTTGGGATCTGAGGGTGACCCCCCCCCTCCCCCCATTTGAGATCTACAGCTTCAGTGCAGTGTGCCCAAGCTGTGCTGAAGCTATTTAAATTCAGATTAGCTAAGTCCAAAATCTGAATAGTGAATGCCTACCCCAAAATCTCTGTAAATTGAAACAATAAAACTTACTTTCTTATATTTTCTACCAGTTTGTCTGAACTTTGGTTCTTGGCTTCAGCGCTGGTATGAACGTGTGTATCAATAAGTAAGTGATGGTTGTATTGATGCAAAGAAAGGTCATTCTGACCTATTTGTCATCAGTTACCTTGCTTAGCAAGCTCTCCAATCTGCACTATCCGTGCAGTTGTATATCACGCTACCTTAACCCCCTTACAGTTCCACTTGGTCATCACTATATATATGTATGTATGTATGTATGTATGTATGTATGTATGTATGTATGTATGTATGTATGTATGTATGGGGCATAGTCTCACCTGGCAAGATACGGGCCACTGCCTGTGCTGGGAAGGCGGATATTACTTATATTTTGGAAATAAAGAATACTTAGTAAAGCCAGATGGATTTTTATTCTTGTTACCAATTTAGGAAGCACTAAATGAATATGAATTTGGTAGTTGTAAAATTAAATGTCTCTAACAGACACGTATTTTGTGAGAAAGGGGTATCTAGCCCTGTCTGCGACCGTGATATGCCCACATGTCCTCCGTGACTGACATGCGTGAACCCCGTGCTTTGTGGCAGGAAATTAATATGCATATCTCGTATTATAATTTTCATGTTGTACCACCAGCTGAACACTGCCCAGACTGGCCAGATCCAACAGCATTAGACATTACCAAGGAAGATGGCACATTCACATGATGAACAAGAAGTCAAGTCAGCTTCCACTAGTCCCAACAGCTTTTCCACTTGTGGCAGGTTACCTGGTTAATGTGATTTACACCCCATGAGGTGAGGTTGAGAGTCTCAAATTCAAGATACAATATTTCATTTGCAGGAGGAGTGCAAACATAGTAGGCTTACACTGACATATATATTTACAGAACTTATATGTGTTATAACTTTTTTAATGTACAGTGGGCCCCCTTGACATTATTTATTATTTTGACCTTTTTTTCCCGTTGCAGCACACTCCCTCACTGAAGCAAACACTATGCTTCTGCCTATTGGGTTCAATTACATGATAAAATTTATTATGCAGGATTTTCATGAAAATGAATTTCAATTGACAGTCAAGGCTTCAGTTACACTTCTAGTTTTATAAACTTCACAGTGACGACTAGTTTTCTAAAATTTCTGTTTCACTCAGTGCCCAGAAAACCATGCATGTTAACCCTCTAGAATCTAAGTTTGCTGCTTTTCTGAATGCACTCCAGACACATTACACCTAGCGTGCACTGAGGAAAGTTACTGCCATACAGAATATTGTTCTTAATGACTAAAGAGAAGCACATGATATAAGAAGCTTGCTAGTATTTTCAACTTGAAAAGAAAAAAAAGAAAAAGAAAAAAGCAGGTTTCAGAGAATGGATTACCCTCGGTGCCAACAATCTTTTTTTCCCTCAATTTTTTGAGACTTCACAGTAGAATACTTTACATACAATTTTCATATTGTTGTCTATGCAATGAAAGAGCACTTTTGGATGTATTCTTGGGGCACGTTCTGGTGACAGAGACCACTGTACTGTGTGTCACTCAGACGGCCATCAAATGAATACTTTAAAAGTTTCATAACAAGTTTACAAATGATAAGAGGAAGCTGGTTTTCAATAGGAATTTGGTCCACTATAATGTGCATCTCTGAGAAAAAAAAAAGGTGCACCTGCATTGGATCCTTGGTGCAGCTATGGTGAATATTTAATGAGATATCACAGTAGCGTTGACAAGATGGATGGACAGATGACACAAGGGACGACAATACCCTCCAGCACTTTATGTGCTGAGGGTAAAAATTGGATGCCTATATATCAGCATTATGTTCCTACACGATGGATGCATAAAAAAAAATTGCAGCATTAACATAGTGTGCTACAATTGGAATGAGTGTTTTTTCACAATTGTCAGTATATAATACATTTATGTCAATATGTAACAGTGTAAAATTCTAAAAAGTGTGAGTTTTTTTGTTAAATTTAAACTTAAATTTCTGAATTATAATTAAATTAGACCTATTACAATGTTCTTTTATAAATCTCATCCCTGCTTCTCAAGGTCGCTCTTACTTTGATGTTTGCCTTAACAGAACATGTAATCTCAACAAATTTATCGGTCAGTCATCACAAGACTAGACAAGACACTACTGCTTTAGTCTTCCAAAAATAATATGCTTCCTACACACTGACTTTGACTCCACTCAAGTCCACAGGTCAGCTATATGGACAGCCTTCACTACTATTTCTAAATTTTCATTGAATTATACCTGTCAAACCTATTACACATAAAATGTTATTCTATTGACCTCATCTGCTTCTCAAGGTCGTCCTTACTTTGACCACACCACATAATCTCTTCAAATTTATCCCATCTGTCGGTGAAGACAAGACTGAACATAGCCACTTTAATCATCCAAAAATGACAGGTATCCTATCAAAACTGATTTTGACTGAGTCATACCAGCAGGCCAGATACATTATTAAGCCTACACGGTACTGCCTCGCTACACCCACCCATCTGCATCCCTACACAACAAGCTTCCTGCATCAGCTGGCTACTCGCATACTTGGCATCTCTGCCTCAGACTCATGGCACAAACAGGTAACAGCAAACTGCAGCCACCAAGCCGGCACCTTTTTTCTTATGCAACTTTGGTCATGGTATACCAGGCAGTGCATGGAAAACCGGAACCACGATCATTAACGGATCACCCTTCAGGGAATGGACCTTGCCCTTCAAATTTCCCACCCACATTGTAAAATATAACTGTAACTGCTGCAGAATTTGACCTGACTCTTATATATTTCATGTTAAATTATATTAGACATTACATTTTTTTTAGTCAAATCACAGAAACATTAACATTTGGCAAATGGTACCAGTGGTCCTTGTTCTTATCATGTTAACCTTGAAATCCCTGCCATGTGGAAAGGTAACTCTATGTTTTTACAAATCCTTACATGGAAATGTACATCACTCACAAGTCCTGTTACAAGCTATTACTTTCCTGGAGGCATCAAGAATGATTTCTGCATTTATGCCTTACATGTATAGTTCTTTGAGTTTTAAAAAGATGTTACTGCTGCAAAGCATTACAAAGTGCAGTTTGATAGTTTCATTCTTTTCGAAAGTTTTTCTTCCCTTGATCTGCAAGGCATCTTTCTAAACTTCTAACAAGATGCAAACTGAGAAAATCCTACCGTTACTAATATCATTCCTGTATTACATAATATCATTAATTATATCTTCAAACACAATTCAATACAGGCCAGATTTTTCTGGTAAATCTTACACTAACACACTAAAGCTCTTTCGTTTCTTCACTTTTTCACAATGATAAAGCTGATGGGATAGCTGAGACATGATTTAAGCCCCAACTTACCTGCTACAAGGGGATTTACCAGTGTAAAAGTCCCAGACCAAAGCGGGAGAGGTAGCTCCTGTGCCAGTGGAGTGAATCTCCCAGAGCTCCTAGCTGCTAATTTGGTCGGGCAAAAAAGGGGTGGTGTGCAAATTTTCGTCAGCTTCCCCAAAAGCTAGGACAAGAAAGACCCAGATTCCAGAACTTTATGGCAACTGTTATGGTGCAGTGTGCAAAGCTGTGGATGCAATGAGTGGGCTCCTATTGGGTTTGAGATACACCAGAAGTTATCAGCCACTTGTGCCGCTTGCATTCACTTGGTGTCTCAGGCCCTGAAGTCAGGCAAGAGACCCATATGGATACAAGAGTTGATGATCACTGCTGCTTCATGTTTTCATTTTATTTGGAGACATCAACCTCCTTATGATGTGATACCTTCTTTCTGTTCCTCTGTCAGTTGACCCGGAGGGTGTGTGGGTCTACATTTGTATACTTTACACACACATTATGTGGTTGGGTCTCAATGTGTTGTCTGCAGACCTGGAGGTGGTCTCCGTGGTGGTGAAATAGCATGCGACAGATAACAAACAGGACTCTGAATGTGGTCTCTTAAACCAGGTGTTCTTTGCAATACAGGAACCACTGTAAACAGGTCTATTTTTACAGGCATCTGTTCTCCATGAAACCACATAAGTTAAACCAATGTGGCATGCTGACTAAATCACAGTACAGGATCATGTGGTACATAAACACCATAAACACACCACCAATCACTGATGGCAAAACTGAGAACAGGGCTGGGGGGGGGGGGGGTTCTTTCTCCCCCACCCATCCCAACCCCACAATTATTACAATATTTTTCCTCTCACTACTCTTCAACTCACTGCTCCATTTTCTATATTTTAAGCTCAAAATGACTCAGGATTCACCATTTCATGGGTGGGGTGGGGGGCAGAGGACCCCCTCCCTCCCCCAAACCCCTTCTCAATAAAATAAGTTAATATCAAGCCTACACAACACACAGCAATAATAATAATAATAATAATAATAATAATAATAATAATAATAATAATAATAATAATAATAATAATAATAATTTAAAAAATGAAATAAGTCAAATGTTCGAAAAAGTATAAATAAAAAAAAATTCTTGATCCATCCCTCATAACTATTGAGTAGAACTTTTATATCACAAAGTTTGTCATATGAGCAAACAAATGTTAAAATAACTTCCTACTGGATCTATAAATCATGTAACATTTACATTTACACATTGGTGTTGTGGATATGTGTGGTTCCCATTTTCGGCAAGGTGGTTGCTGCCAAAGGCTGCTGGTTTGAGACCTGCCTGCTCCATCGTAAAAAAACCCCACTGAGATCGAGTTACCGACCAAATGACAAATGAAATCTTGTCTCACACATTTTTATATTAGTGGTTATTCAGCAAGTGACTTTCACATATGTAATCCTAGTACCCAAGGCAGGGCTACTCCATATTAATGAAGTGACCTGCAAGAAATGTTGAACCCATCTACCTCAGACAGGTTTTTTTATTGCATCAGGGTCCCCAAATTGGGTACTTCTTTCCTGGACAGCTCCTCAGGAACCCATGGTTGGGTTTTATCATGTGGCCAAATATGACAATGACACAAGTTGGTTCCCCTATCATAAACTTGGATTGCACTGTGTGCTATAAAACAACACCATTGGTAATATTGGCCGCATGGTGATATGGCATAAATTCTGAACTATAGCCATGTCACTAATTCTTTTTTTTTTTTCAGCTACACAGAGCTAAATTAAACTTCTCTCTCTTTTTTTTTTTTTTACTTTGTTTGTTTGTTTCGTTTTAAATGAACAATGAGAATAATTAGTAAAAAGCCCTGATGGGCTTATCAAAAATGTGATTTTTTTTGGAAGGGGGGGGGGGAGGTGAACAATTACTGCATGTCCAAGATTAGCTTACCAAAACTGTGGGGGAGTGCTGCATGAGAGACGAGGAAGTGGCGGGTGATCAATGGAGCAATAATATTGTGTTCATTCACCTGACAAGGTCATAATGACCTTTGTGTGATGCTGTCGGAGACTGTCAACACATTTTCCTATCACTAGCCAGGAAAACAAAAAACACTCATCAAAAATGTAACACTGTTTGATTTCCATATTGCATGGTAACTGCAAAGTTATTATACCTTGGTCTAAGAAACTTTTCCACTGTAACAGGACAGGTCACAATTGGAAATTTCATGTGTATTCAGCCAAACACACAACAATACACAGTTCTTGTGGGTTAGTTGTCTATTCCCATTGGACTGTTTTGTGTAACACTGAATAACCTGGTTTTAAATTAATTTCAAAATAATTTTGAATTTATTGAATAAAATTTATTAATTTATTCATTTTTAATGACTTTTAATTTATTGTCCATACATTGTGTGGTTACTGAGGAATTGTCATATCTCTGCAAAAAAAACTTATTCATGTTGCATAGTGGCCATGGGCATAGGACTCACCATTACCAAGATTTAAGCCAGTATGTCAGATTTCCTGAGTCAGTTAAATAGAAAAAAAAAAACTTGAATTCTAGACAACACTACATATGCATCCCCTGTCAGAAGGTGCATAATTATTTCATCATCTCTTTCACAAATTTGATACAGGGTCCACCTGGGGAACATTCTATGTGTTTATGTGTAAAAAGCACAGCATTCCATACAACTGTTGTGACAATATTGTAATACAGATACCCCATTGCTGCTACATACCTGTATAGTAGTAACACTCACAGACACATTGTCCCATTAAGTTTGATACTCCATAAATTCATCTAAAATTGACATGTCCTCATCGTTTAACAAGCTTTCATCACAATTAGTCAGATTTTATTCTGATTAAAAAAATACATACTGAAAACAGCTGCCTTTAGGCACTCTCCAGCAAGTGGAGGATCTTTTTGTAAATCTGTTATCTCATATTAATAGTAATTGTAACACTGATTGATTAAAAAAAAGTCCCTCCCATATTAACAACAAAGGAAACTACTTTCTCTTCAAGATAAAATGAAGGTACCAGCAAGCACAACTGGGGCTAATTACTCGCCTTATCAGATAAATTAGCATAAACAAACACTTAGGGATACATCTAAGATTATACTTAACCCTGGATTTTCCCTCAAACCCCAGGTTGGAGCCCAATCAATGTTTCAAGCATATAAAACTGGTCATGTATATTCATTATTGTGATAAGTTGTGCTGAAACTACAAAACTTGCAACAAATATGCATTAGGCCAATGGTCAAATTTCGTAAAAATTTTAAGGCGACTTTGCAATATTTTTCAAGGTCATAAAACACATAAGTAAAGGACACTTAATTCAATATGTGGTGAAAGAATACAACTAATAATACCAGCTGTACCACAAATGTGTATTTTTAGTGGAAGTTTG
Organism: Hermodice carunculata; assembly: GCA_964020975.1. Taxonomy (NCBI): domain Eukaryota; kingdom Metazoa; phylum Annelida; class Polychaeta; order Eunicida; family Amphinomidae; genus Hermodice; species Hermodice carunculata. Next base: position 78,577,109 of record OZ026614.1, on the reverse strand, counting down.
ATGCTGCACAATATGGATTATGGGTGACTACTTTCTCAAGGTCACAGGGGGATTGCATTTCTGTGATGATCATTCTGTTACATATCAGCTATTAGCATTAAACCCATAGGCTTTTTTTTAACCGTTTCTGCAATTTCTTTTTAATTTAATGACTTTCGCCTTGCATAATATCTGCAAAATGTAAGTTCAAGTATTTGCTTTAAGAAAGCAGCACTATTTCCAGTGGTAGGTACTGATATGACAAGAGTACACTGCGGCATAAGACTTGGGAAAAATTTAAAATCCAAAAGCCTGAATCAAAAACATTCTAAACTCATAACAGAAGGTGCAGGAGCAAAGTTGACTATAATGGTAACAGCATATGAACAAAAACACTACTGTTAAAAAATTATCAGACAAGATGCAGCCATCCAGTTTGCCAACCACAGTGTGACTGTCTGCCAGGAACAGAGCTGCCCCCTTACGATCAATCATTACAACAGACATAAGGCAAAGGGAAAGTTTAATGTGTTTTCTGCCTGTATCACTACATGATTCACAATGCAATACTTTCTCAGCTTCCTGATGTCTAGACATGTTGCTATCGGCTGTGATTATTTTCAGAACTCCAGGAGAGCTAAAGCAAGGAATTGTGGGACACATTTTCAGTTCCGTTCTGCATTTGGAACATGGTCGTGCACATCGCCTTGCTGGAAACCTGACATGAACAGACACTTTTATCAACAACTCTTCACTGTTACTATTTTATATGATTTCTCCTTCCTGTGTATGTATTTACTGAAACTGTATGTCACAGTCAAATAAAACACATGTTTGATTTTTTTCGCGATAGATGTACATGCATTTCTGATATGCCTACCATGGCTTGGTGTATCAAAGTGCAAATACATGTATTTTCAAAATTGATTAGAGTTTTATCACATTGATAACCCATGCACTCAAGAGCCCAAAAATTGATTAGCACTTTCATTTTTCATAGCAAATGATTGTCAAATCCAATTATTTAGTGCCTTAGAGACAATATCTACAAGCTGACAAATAAATACATTATATTTTCACATACCTTGCATTTTCCCATCATTAAATTTTCATATTTATTACCAATATCTGAATTCTCCTAAATTTTACCATTTTCATAGTTCTGTATTATCAGTATACTACTCTGAAACCAATCAAGCAAGTTGTGAATCCTTCTTTGGGTGACAGAAACACTGATGCATGTCCACTTTTGAAATACATCATATGACCAGAATATATCATCTGAAATCCTTCGCGGGTATCTTGCTTTGAAAAGGAATCTAGCTATATTAAGTCCTGTCAGAGTCATGATCATCGCATGGACCAGATTAAAAGTGTGAAATTATTTCTGAATAACGGACAAAGTGTACAACAAAAACTGAACATTAAAAAGTACTCAAGACTGCTGATCTAGATAACTCTAGCAGCATGTGCCAAACTCTTTGTGCTGCCCTCTGTCCATCACAAAGAGTACTAAATGCAAATTATGGAACAGAGAAACATGTGTTTTTATCACAAAGTTTTCTAAACTTCTGATCAAAACATCTGCAGTGCAACTTTGGGCCAACATTCTTTGTGCTGCCCTCTGTCCTGAACAAAGATAACTAACTGTGTACACTTCAAATGCAGGACACACTTTTCAAAACCAAGAAAGCTACTGACCAACACCCTGGTCTCCAAATATCAGTCAGATATAACTTTTTCGCATGGGTATCTTTAAAAAAAAAGTGGAAGGAATCTACATTTTTGAAAGTAACTATGTCCCGGTTTGAAATGGCCTATTCAAAATATCAAGGTTGCCCATGTACATGCCATGTAACATTCTCCAAAACTGAAACTAGAATGCTAGCTTTGTCTCAACAGCAAAAGCAGACTGCCAGCAAAAAAAAAAAAAGGATCAAAGTTGCCGCACCACCCGTTGACAAACTAAGGTCAAGTACCCACAAATGTTCCAGGTTTTCTCCTGAAATGTACAGTTCAAAAGAGGGCTTTCTTTCTTCTCCCCCAACCTTTCATCTGAATTATACCTCCTTTGTGCTTGTGTTTTTTTCAGACATGATAACATACATTGGCAATTAGCAACTACCCATGCAGATGTTTTTTCTGATTTCAGCCAACCTTGGGTAACTGAGGAAAACATGTGTTCTGCAACCTCAAGCATTTGGTGAAGCAGTTCAACAGAAGTATGTATATGTACATGTACACATATATGTATGTATATATATATATATATATATATATATATATATATATATATATATATACATATTCCTTCCAAAACCAAGCAGTTCAACAGAAGTATGTATATGTACATGTACACATGTATGTATGTATGTATGTGTTTGTGTGTATATATATATATATATATATATATTCCTTCCAAAACCAAGCAGTTCAACAGAAGTATGTATATGTACATGTACACATGTATGTATGTATGTATGTGTTTGTGTGTATATATATATATATATATTCCTTCCAAAACCAAGCAGTTCAACAGAAGTATGTATATGTACATGTACACATGTATGTATGTATGTGTGTGTGTATATATATATATATATATATATATATATATATATTATATATAAACATATACACACTTCTGTTGAACTGCTTGGTTTTGGAAGGAATATATATATATATATATATACCAAAAAACAAGCAACAAATTCCTGAAAAAACAAAAGTACTGAACCATGAGAGCTGAACACACTTGTTACAGACCTATCCAATATAAAGCCCAAGCATGTTTTCAAGGATCTGATCAACACTTTTTGGAGCATTTCCATCTACATGAACTAGTATCCCTATACTAATCATGTTAATAAGTACCCTTATTGATCATTACGTACATGTAAATGAATATTTGTTGAAAATCTGGAAAAGAAAGTAGTGCCACCTGGTGAGCAATTGTGGAGAAGACTGAGTTGGGTTACTTTACTGTGGTCTCAGAGAAGATTTTTTAAGATTTCCCCATCAATGAACAAGAGAGCCTCATGAAAAAAAATATCCAAAAGTTGAGGTGTGACCATTTGAACAAATCTGGTACAGATCGATTCAAAGTACATCCCAAATTTAAAAAGTATCTGGCCAACTACTTGAGACAATGAAAAAAAATGTCAATTGTTGATAGGCTGTGGACCACTGACATGGACCAAATAGTCAGCTGAGCTAAAAAGTGCACATGCTGACAGTCAATGGGAGGATTATATAAAGAAGACAAGAGGTTTGTCATGCCTCCACTTACACAGACTGCCGCTGTATTCACATAGAGTCTCATCACATAAACATAGCACACCTTACATAAGTTTGGTATGGCCTTGTAATATTAACATGGAATGCCTCCATAAGAGTCTTGGTTACCACACGACTCACCATATTAACATGCTTTATAAATTCTGTAAGCCACAGATTCACTTTCTCTAAGTGAAGAGCACCCTATAAGTCTTGTTGTCCACATATATGACAAATTAACACATAAACATATGGTCTGCCCTGTATTAGCCTTGTGCACCATAACTCAGCACATAAATATGGACGGCCAAGTTTAAGTATCGTGTACCACATTTCAGCATATTAACTAGCTGTAGCCATGTGACCACTCTAAGGGGGACTGGCATTGGGCTTGAACACGCAAGGAGCTGGAGCCCTGGAGCAGAGACAGGGGCCTGTGAGCCTGTACACCCTCAAAACTTCTTCCATGCTCAAACCCAACCCCAGGACTCAAACTAACTCAAAAAGGCCACATATTCAGGGCCATACATTAAAATGGATTGCTGTGTATAAGTGTTCACTGCAAGTCAACTGACATTAAAATGGACTACCCAGAATACATGTAAGTCTTGTGTATAGCAACTCACCATGAACTGCCCAGTACAACTCTTGCTGTAACTCACCACATAAACATGCACTACCCAGTATAACTCTTGTGTATGGCATAGACTGCCCAGTATAACTCTTGTGTATGGCACGGACTGCCCATACCAGTATAACTCTTGTGTATGGCACGGACTGCCCATACCAGTATAACTCTTGTGTATGGCACAGATTACCCTGTATAACTCTTGTGTATGGCATGAACTGCCCAGTATAATGCTTGTGTATGGCATGGATTGCCCAGTATAACTCTTGCATACCACAACCCACCACATAAACATGGACTGACCAGTATAACTAATGCACCAAGACTCACCACATACACGTAGACTGCCCATACAGTGTAACTCTAGTGTACCACAACTTACCATATTAACACTGACTAGTATGTGCAAGTCTTGTGCAGGTACCACAACTTAACATGAACTGCCCTGTATAGGGCTTGTGTACCCTAACTCAATGCATAAGAAGTGGCTGCCCTGCACTCTTCCTGTGTGCCACAACTCATCCCATTGACATGTGCCCTTTCAGCTGCTTCAGCAGCAATAGAGAATTTGGGATGCAAGTCCCATCTGAAGATGCTTGACAGGTGGGATCTCAGCCATTTTACTGCTGTGTGTGCAACTGCAATGATGTAGATAGTAAATCAAGAGTCGTCAGCGATAGAACTTGGGATTTCCACTTGTAGCATTGCGTATTTTTCTGGTGATTTTTCATCCTCTGTTGGAGACTCTTCAGCTGGTACTAGTGCCCTAAATTCCCAACCTATCTGTACCAGCTGAATGTCAGGTAATGGCTGCCTGGATGCCCCTGTAGGAGTCTTTGAGACTCACCAAATTAACATGGACTGCCTGGGCATGCTCTTGTGAAACTCCCTAATCACATTAATGTGCTAATCTCCTTGGTGTGTATGTGATCTGCAAACAGGCCCTCATAATTGCATCACAATCTGTAACTTTAATACAAAATAGCAGTACTGTCCACAGGTATATGCCCTGTGGACCTTTGACCCACTCAGGACTTGCCCTAGGTCTGTGTCCATGTGTGTCAGGCAATAATAAAAAATAAAAAATCGGCTGTAATCAATGTGCAATGGGCGATTCAACATTGTCATCATTTTCACAAGAACACAGGGCTGGCAAGAGTGGGGATGGTGGGGTTCAAGACCCAAATATTTCTTCCAGTAAATTCAAACAACATGATTAATATCTGGATCAATATCATTGCATGGACTGTACAAGTGGCCATCTGTGAAGAAAAGTAGTTTTAGAGTTCTAGACAGAATTGATCCCTGGGTAGCCAAAGTAGGTACCTTTCAGTTAATAGAGCTGGTGTTACAGTCTGTAATAAGAAATCAACATAGTTGTAATAAAAACTTATCTTTTCTTAGTTGTTGAACACACACAGAATTAACAAGTATCTGTTTTCACGATATTTTTATTAGTTCTTCATCAAAAACCAAAACCAAAACAATGACAATGGCACCTTATTGACACAATCATCAATAAAACAATTACCATGTTTTTACCACATCTTGTTTTGTTTATTAATTATTGCTTAGTACAGTTGAGAGATTGCTGCAATGTGATTTGATATGGTAATCATGCAAAAATCATGATTAAAACAGAACTGACACCCGTGTGGTGTAACCATATGCACACTGGTAAACATGCATAAGATCTCTGGTTATTTTGATCATAAACCTGTGTAGATCACGATACGCCACAAAGGCATATGGGTTTACAATTTAATGTGACCAACAATCAATGATAAAAGCCTTCCTACTCCCTAATGTATACAATAGGAGGAAGTCATAAGTCACGGCAGACCAGCTCTTGCTACCTATGTTGCTAGGCAAAATAACCATGCCTCCACCATTTTTGAGGGCACTTGCAGCAATTTTGTAACTGAAAGATCTGAAAATTATACTTTTTTTTCTGCTAAACTAATAAAAAATTCTGAATATTTTAGGCAACTTTTTGTTTTGAACCACATGAAGGACTTTTCATAGGCTTTTTGCTTTCTCAGACTACTATTTTGTTGTCACAACAAATGCACTCTGCCTTGCTAAACACATAAATCTGTCATCCTTCCTGTCAAGTTCCCTGTTCCTGCATAAGGGGCAGCACATGATTACAGTCACTTATGAATACCTCCTATTGCACTCAATTCATTCATCATCAGATTACATGGACAGACAAGCACTCAGGCCTGGATACCCACTTAACTAGATGTCACAAAGGCAACAGGAAAAATGAAATCCAAGAACATTCCCCTATCGTACTTTTTCAGTGCTAAGGGTTACCTTTTCCTGGCCTTAATGCAAAAGAAATGCACAAGTTCAGCGTTAATGTTTATGTTAATGTTTATGCGAACGCTGCTGGTTTATGTCCCTGGAGTAACAATTTTTTGCATGTCCGGGATCAAAGTTCTCAAGGGCGAGCACTTTTCAGCTGACATTGCATATTCCTGCAACTTCTACTACAGTCCCAAATAAAATTTGGACTTGTGAATATCCTGATATGTCAACCAAGAAGTCAAACAGACAGCAAAACCTGAAGAGTCCCAGGGAGAATCTTCCATGTAGATTTTGAAAGATTGTCAATTTGATGACAGCCGCCATTTTACAGATTGACAGGACTGTTGCCATGGACTATCATGTGACCAAAATACAGTTTTTCTTTTACTTTGCAGCATGGTTGGAATAACCTGTTTACATGACAGACACAAGAAGCCCATCTGCAAAAAGATGACCATAATTTTTAATTATCTATTCACTCATTACCTTAAAAGTAATCTTATATGGGGGAAGGGGCGGATAAGAAGAAAGTTACAAATAGAAGCACTCTGTGTACCCTTGTGAAAATGACAGTCATTTTGAATGGCCCTGAACCAATCTCTTAAATTTCTTACCTCATCACAGGCAGCACACCGCGGCCTGATGAGTTCGGCGTAATGACGTTGGCAATAAATTTGGCCATCTTTGTGACAGTAGACGAGGTCGACCAGCAACTCGTGACAGGTAGCGCAGATGAAGCATGCCGGGTGCCAACAGATGTCTTTGCCTGCTTTGGGCGCAAACACAGCCATGTCCCCAGCCTCTATCTCACCTTCACATGTCAAACATGTCTGGAAAACAAGAGGACAGTGACAGTCATGAGCTTAAGTTAACTGACCCAAGCATATCAACCTGAAAGCAGTGAAGCATAAAGTTACTGGACAGACGGACTCTCCATGGTGTGATGATCGATAGCAAGTCTTCATGTGACCCAAGTTCATACATTTGACCTACATTTACAGCATGGTCACAGACTTCAGCTACTGTCACATGACATCTACATGTCACATGACACCTAAATGGTGCAAAGGTGCGTGTGGCCTGTTTAACTTTAATTTTGTGTTCAACATGAAACAGACAAGGAGCTGTTATCAGGTGGTCATATGTTTTCAAAGTGGTACCCTTCTTGTGATGATGGTGTCATATGTGATGCATGCAGTGCATGCAATGGCTGACTAAAAAACCAACATGGTTGGGGCTAGAACACTTTTCAACAATAAAATTAGAAAATGCCAGTTTTTGTTGCATATTATACTGTGCATTCTACAATTTTCATTTGAACCCATAAAAACTAGACATATTTTATGAAAGAAGACATCTTGGTAAACGTAAAACCAGCAACAAATCATTTGTAACTGTTCAGTCATTAAATCTTAATTAATCTACAACTAAATTTTTCATATTTTTGAGTATGAACAAAACAAAAAACAAAAAACAAAAATCCTACACATTTCCAAATAAACATTTGGTTTTGATCAAAATAGACAAGAGCATATATTGTTGGCAACAAAACTGTGTCTCAAAGTTTTCATGAAGGGTTTACTTCAAATTTTATAGCTTTTTTAATTTTATTTAAAATTTTTAAAATTTCAATGATCTATAAAAAATTACCTAGGCCCTTTTTAAAAAATCTGAATACAGTATTTTAGACATATGTGCAAGTTTTAATTTGATATTACAAGCTAACTTGTATGTTTTATTTTTGAAAATGCTTTTTTTATTTTATGTAAATTTTGCAAATTTTAATTAGAATTAAACTGAAATAATTGTTATCGTCAAATCTGAAATTCAATAGTAAACTTAAATTTAGGCAAATGTTTTCTTTCACAAAATATATGCCTTTGATAGTCTTGCATGAAAAACTGAGTGAATAATTACATATTTCTACATGAAAGTCACAAAGTGTACTGCCCCTTAATGTCAGAAAACATCGAAGAAACCAAAAAAATGTGTATTTTCAATTTTTTACAATGAGTACTTGCAGAATGGATAAGTGTGGGGAAATAATATGACTTATGGATCAAAAGATTTGGTACAATGAACATAATGTATTCCATATTTAACATCTTGCACATCAGATAAACAAGCTGTACCTTAAAGCATTATGGGGTGGCCTTACAAACATACCATATGGTATGATTTGCCATTTTGCTACCTTGCATCTCCTTGATACATGTGTATATTTACTGTAACAGTTACAGAGATATCTGAGATGACCCCCTTCCCCATTAGATTCCCAGTATGATTATGCTGCCCTGTGGCTAGGTTTAATAACCATAAATATAGATGTACAGTGTTCGTATGGCTCTGAGGCTATACCTGTCAATTTTGTGCCGTTCCAACGAGAAAATATCAAAATTGGTGCAAAACCACAGGTGCTACCTTCTACATGTTCCAACTGACCTACCTGGGACATTAACACCCTCTCCCCACACACCCAGCCACCCTACCCCCTGCAAATTAAGATGAGTCAACAGCTTCCCTCAGGGCTGGTTGGGCACTTAAATCAGGGATATTAAACCCTCTCTCCTTGAATTAACAGATTTGCTGTGCCATGAAATTCTGACGGTATTTGTCTACAATTCTCAATTTTTTTTTTTTTCATTTACATTAAAAAATAATCATAAATCATTGAGGCAGACGATAATTTGCCTCCAGCAGGTTTTAGCCAGCTTACTGGGGAAAGGGTTAACATACAGGAATCTATAACCTGTGTATATGCATGTATACATTTCACTTCCTTATTAACATCCATACAGTGACAGGGATGCCTTATTCTTACAATTACTCAGCTAGAATAGAAGTGTTTTGGGAATCATGTAGTTACAAAGAAAGACATTTTCAATGATGAATCTTCCATCTAATGACCAAAATACAACAAACTCAGAATATCTGACTGACCTCATAGGGTCTTAACACTCCTTACGCTGCCATTTCAAATAATTATTTAGACTTGGAGATATGCCAGTGTGACATATAAGCACCATGGTGTGTCGCTTTGTGTTGCACATACGAATATCAATAGTGAAACGACTTTCAATCAAATGTGTAACATATGAGGTCCACACTAGACTTGAACAGTCACAGTTAATGCCTAGTATGGCTTGAAGGGGCCTGTGATATACATGCAGTGCCTGGCATTGGGTACCATTTGAATGACTCATTGCCACTTCTGGTAAAACAAAGTCCTTGTTAACACAGGTACTGGCTCAGACTCTTGTGATCCTGCCTGAGGCTGTTACTGGGCTATATACAGAACTGCTGTCCGCTTTAGTTTGTGTTACTGGTGTCAACTTGTGAAGATTTGGTGATCTGTAAGTGCTGTCACCTGGTGATTGCCTGCTAAAGCACCCAACTACAAGGTTCCAACTGCTGCCTGTCACCCAGATAACTGATACTGTCGACTACTTTTACAACATTCTTTTGTCCTAGATACGTGGGCATGTCATGTTTCAATTGCATGTATTAAAACCATGGAAAAGATTACAGGTCAGATATGAACAGGGAAACACACAGACATGCAGACATTACAATAACAATACCTGCTTAGCCTTTAGGCCAAAGCGGTTTAAAAAAATGACTTTCATTTTAGTTTAATTTATTTGTTCCCATGTTGAATCATTGAGGACACGTTCACACCACAAAACAGTTTTCAATTTGCTTAAAATATTTCAAGGACTGCCAGGTTTGGCAAGGTTTTTCAGTTCTCTATGTACCTAGTCTCATGAATTATTTTAGGCATACACAGAAGTATCTAGTTATTTAAAATAAAGTGGTCATCATAACAGTTTGTTACTGATGGGCTTTGTATTTTAATAGTATGGGCAACTTTTCAATTTATTCTGCACATGCTGAATTACAGACCACGGAACAGGATTCAACAATGGGGAGGGGGGGGGGGAATCCATTGTCTATATACAGGCAGATTTAGTTAAATAAATCTTATTCTTAATGAAATGCTTCCAAAAGTTTGATTAACACAACAGCTGTCATACTTGTGTGTCACGCTTAAAATGTAACTTAACCAAGGCAATTTAATACATGTAGGCCTCACCTCAAACTCTGAAAAAGTATTAATGAAAAAAACAAAAATAGTGGTGAAAAGCATAATTTGTAAGCAAGCAAAGGTCTATTTGGCAACATGTGGCAACCGAAATGAAGCTACTTAACCCCATGTGTTGTTTGCCCACCTTTGCATGCAGGAAACTCAATCTTTTAATGATTAGGTTAACATTGATTGATTGATTATTCTTGAACCAGGATACTGCCACAGCGATAAACCCTTTCTGTGCTAAATTGTAGGCTGAGCCAATAGCTTTCCTTGGCATGTTTTGGATACACTGTACCCACAGGGTCACATGGAAATATGTTGAAACACACAAAATACAGTGTGCTGGTCCCAGAGTGAAAGGTCTCTTTCAGAGGAATTTTAAATCTGGAATGTGATAATAATGATCAAGGTGAATGCAACTATTGTTCTGCTTAGCACAACAAGAGTTAATAGATGCTATTCAAGTTGTACATAATTGCTACCACTGGTAACAATCATGTGCTATGTACAACTTGAATCATTTCCTTCTTGGTCAATTAATGAAAACCCAATCTGCTGTCTCATCAATCATGCTGATGTAAATAAGAATTGCTGGAGAACCCATTAGGAATGAGATCCTCACACAGCCATATTTCCAATAGAATGTATAAAGAAATGATATACACAATGTAATACGAATTTATCTTGTCTAAATTAGCATGGCTTTTAGGCATCAAGCCTAAGTAAATTAAAAACTCTCCCTACTGTATTATTCCTACAAAGCAACCAGGGCACTAAGGAAGTGTTCAGAATCTGAGATTCAAATTCAGACTCCTGTTTTCAACATCATAACAATATGTCTGCATAATTAATGATCAAAGCTCAAAATATTTATATGTTTTTTTGTTTTTTTTTATATTTGCGGGGTCATTAACCCTTTCCCCTTTGAATTAAGACTGAATCAACAGCTTTCCTTGGCATGGGGCATGTGATCTTGATGTAGGTCTCATGTACATTTCTCAGTCAAATTGTTTTTCACAACTGTTGAAACTATTTAGAAAACACTGAAGCAGGCGACATTTGACCACCAGCCGGTTTTGGGGGTTTAAGGGGGAAAGGGTTAAAATGAAGAGCCAAAGGATTGGAGCAAGCTGCCACCGATGTTAAGATGCTCAAATTGAAAGGGGTTGCTTAGGGGAACAGGGACATCAAAAGGGGATAATACAGTAAATTACACTTCGTGCCAAGTGGGTGATCATAACCTGTCACTATTATTGTTATATGAGGGGAACAACACGCCCAGGGCCATACCCCGCCTGACGTGCTATGACAGAAAAGCTACTGACTCTAATACCATGAAATCAGTCAATATGGATCGACTTATGTCATGACGTGCCTTTTTATATATACATGCTATATAAAAACACAACAGGTCAAAAGTATGGAACGACAACCTCAGAGCCATACAAACACATACTGTACCCCACGTTTATATCCGGGAGGAATAAATAGTGTTTCACCATGAGCATACAGGGGTAGAAATTAACTTTTCTTTCAAGTTACCCCTGGGCAACAACAGCACTTCCAAAAGTTGCCCCATCCCCAGAAAGTTGCCCAGTTTCCCACCATGTTAGAATTGCAGCTACCTTATTAGGATCCCCTGATATTTAAAATGTTGCTGATATTTAAAATGTTGCAAATATAAATGAACAAGAGCTATATTTGTCACTGCTATGATAACGGCGTTTCCGCACAAAGAAGAATCTAGGAACTGTATTTAATGTTGCCACTACTGTTGGAAATGACAGGCCCTCTTGAGGATGAAAAGTTGCCTCATGGGAAACCAGCTAAGGAAATAAAGTGGCCGGACACGAATGAAAGTTGCTCGGGGCACCTAGACACCTGCTAATTTCGAACCCTAGCATAATGGGCAAAACCATGCTAATCACCACCACACAGGCCTGCTTTGTCCACAAAGACCTTTCTATCCATCTTCAAAGGTCATGACAGTTCTAAAACAAGGCAGGGTTACAAACACTTGCCACTAACAATAACCATGAAAATCCCCCCCCCCTTCCCCATACATAAAAAGTACAAATAATATACTGGAGCATAGTTACTCCCTTTAACAACACACCATTTACCTCTGTGCACATCACACTGACTTTCTAGTGTATCATGTTTAACTTTAAATGTTCTTTAGTCAATAATACAGATTTTATGTCCCTGTTTCAAAATGATTCTTACATTTTTTTGAAAGCATAAGTTAAGGAAATTAGGCACATGAAATGAGAATACAGTGATATGGTTATTTGATGAAGTAAGAATAGGGCTGCTTCACATCATGGCAATTTTTATTAGCATTATTTTTCATCATGTGAAGGTAGTCAGACCAGGACTGCTTCCCAGTATCTTTCAGGCACAGTTATACGGATTAACTCTTTCAGTGCCAATTACATATTAAGCCGATCTACTTAATTCAAACTAGTCTGAATTATCATTAGGATCCCAGATTCATATTCCTCGTTAAAAGACCTTTCATTCAAGTACCAGAATGCCTATAGTTCCAGAGAGAATACCCCAGGTCAACAGCTTTTCTTGGCGCACATTGGGCGCATTGGGCCCAATGAGTGCCGAGAAAAGCTGTTGACTCAGTCCAAAATTTGGCGCTGAAAGGGTTAATACCTGATGAAGTCAGGCCAGGGCTGCTTCCCATGGTACATGTCACATGGATTTATTATTTTCCATCATAAAAAGGAAGTCGGACCAGGACTGCTTCCTGCAGCAGCTTTTATGCAGTCAGCATGCGTGATCTGCAGCAGTTGTTTTGGGGGGATGCCTCCCAACCCCCTTGAAATTAGGTGGTAAGTGGTCTTTCGTCCCCACCAAACCGTGTCAAATTGCCAGTGAGATGGAATGACTGTGCCATCCATCCAGGTTGGTTGGCTTTTGATTCTCTGTCCTATGCAGTTTTAATGTAGTTTTAGTGACCTGGGATAAATAATGGTGGCTTGTAATATGTTGGTATGTACATGTATATAAAATTTGAGTCACACAACCCTGTGAGATATACCACTCGAAAATTGTCTCTCTAGCGCTATTTTGGTACCAGCGCCGGGTGTGTGGTGCATAAAAGATGTAAGAAAGCAAACATAATGCTTATTTTCAATTCATATCATTTTGGAATTATATTACTGCATAAGGTTGGTTGCTCCAGTCACCGAAACACACTACAGCTCATTTCCAGTCACCTGAGGGAGTGGTGTTAAAAACAACTGGCTAAACTCAGCCAAACCTGCCAGCATGTTACTTTGTCATTATTGCCTAATAAGAAAACTACTGTGTACATGTAAACTAAACTAAAATAAAATAAAATAAAATAAAACAAATTAGCTCACAAAGGTCAATGGCACAACTCTATTCTTTGAGGTATTTTAGATTCAAAATTCCAGCTTTATATTACCAGTATTTGCCAATTCCAACATCTGTCTAGCTAAGAAGCAAAAAAGTGACTTGATACACGAAATGTCGGACAACTGAAAGGAGACGTTCATATTAATTTCACAGCAATTTCTGTGACCCAGTCACTGGACAATGGTGAGATCAACCACCATGACTAGTGTAGATATATTATTCCTTTTAAGTACTCTTGCCCTCATAAGCACCCCCCCCCCTCCCAATCTGACTCAAAAGCTCTTGAGATGCTGGAAAATTTATATTTTATGATGATTTACAAACTGATATAACTGAAATGTTCCAAACTTAGGTCTTAAATTAGAGCTTGGTTAAATTATATATATATATATATATATATATAGAGAGAGAGAGAGAGAGAGAGAGAGAGAGAGAGAGAGAGAGAGAGAGAGAGAGAGAGAGAGAGAGACAGACAGACAGAGACAGAGACAGAAAGAGAGACAGACAGACAGACAGACAGACAGACAGACAGACAGACAGACAGACAAACCTACTGGTGTCCAAGGAATAAACTAGACAGAATTATTATTTATTAAGTTACAGGAGTCTACAGTGGTTATATATATATATATATATATATGTTCCTCTACTGTGATCCTTCAAGCCAGTGAATGAATTTCCCAAAGCTCAACATTTTACATCACTCCTATGAAACCACACAGGCGACAGCGTGCTTGATGGGATTTCCTGCATTGAAGCAACTGAGCTGTTGCAGTTGCAGAACACCTGACCCTGATAGATTATTACGGTGTTAAATAACATGCTATTAGGAACTAACCAGATGTGACTGGGCCTTGAAATGAAACAAGTCCGCATTCATATGCCACCATGACAGAAATCCTTGCCATTATTGTGCACGCTTTTACAAACTATGAGCTAAAATTGGTAGCTTTTCTGACAGTTGTCCAGTGTAATAACTGGTAAGGAATGCAGGCATGTTTCGCACCCTGTGTCTCAGAAAACACATCCAGATTGAACCCTTTAAGTGCTGATTTAAGATTGAATCAACAGCTTTCCTCAGGACACTTTGCACACACTGTGCGCAAAGTGTCCAGAAGAAAGCTGTTGACTAAGACTACTTTTTGCTTTATGACTAGGCTTGCTGGTATTTGAGTGAAAGAAATCTTCATGAGGAATTTGAATCTTTTAACCATTATATGTTTAACGGCAATGTGAAAATGACTATAGCAGAGATTAGCACTTTAAGAGTTAAAGAACTTTGTCATGGAGTAGATATAGGAAATGCCCACCCAATTTTGCATGAAAAAGGGAACTTGCACACCCAAATTCCCAAATCTTGCAAAATTCTGTTTCCTGGTCTATAATACCCATGATGCATGATCTGAAACAGATTCATATTCAGACTGATTTAGTCAAGATCATTATTATACACACCAAAAGACTAAGGGGCACAGTTATTCAATCAGAAGCTGCTCATAGGTGAGGCTGTATAACATTATGCAACTTCACAAGATGATACCAGGTTTGTCGAGTGGCTGCATAATCAATACACTGGTCTATTTGCCTGAAGATAGATGTTACCTGGTGCATGTATCATGTGACAAAGTACATGTTCCGGTAAGTATCACATGGCAAACACTAGTGGGTGATTGAAGATATGACATAGTGTCGGGGGATGGAAATTACAAGTTAAAGTTTACAGTGGAATCAATTTCATATATATATACATGTACATGTATATATATGCAATACACAAATATACATTATGTAATCATTGAGGGTATAATACCTGCAGATAATGTGGATCAAAATGTATGAACATGACAGCCCACTCATAAAATTATGCCTTAGTATTCTTGCATAATGACTGACAAATACTAGATCAAACAGATAGTACTGACATGACCATTGGCAGATATGGTTAAGTGATGATATTATGATTGGCAGATACGAAATGGTGACATCATGATGGATAGATATGAAGTATATGGTGACAGCAATGTCAGGATTGTCGCATAAGGGATAGTGGCATGTATGTATGTATGTATGTATGTATGTATGTATGTATGTATGTATGTACGTACGTACGTATGTATGTATGTATGTATGTATGTATGTATGTAACATAAATTACTAGCAACATCATGATTGGCAGACAGTACATTTGACCAGCAGTGAAAATAGCCTCCATTTCAAGATGGCAAGCTGGGAACTGGCTGCGGATTTGGCCATCCTGAGCAACCCAACATTTATTGTTTCACATGTACATGATGCATAAATCTTATTATACTCAATATTTAAAACATGGTTCCCCTGACAACAGAGACATGTACTTGCATCCAAAGAGGGCATTCACATCATACAAGCTAGTTATTTTACAATATTTTAAAACTTGCATGGTGGCACAAACTTTGATACCTGTGTGCTGTTACTGTACATGTACCTTGTCAGTGTGACCTGACTGAAGCACTGTGCCTCATGTCCCCTGGAGGGTATTCTGCAATTCAGCCAGTGCTGTCTGGAATGCCACAAACTGACTTTCACAAAGATCATCAAACTATCACATGGTTGCATTTGAAAGGGTGCATGTCTTTTTAACTCATTCCACCCTGATAGAAGACCAAGTCAACAGCTTTCCTTGGCACGCTTTGCGCGCAACACCAAGGAAAGCTGTTGACCATGGGCATATAATTTGGAATGATCTTCCCTGCAAGTTTCATCCAATATTTTGAAAAATAATCCCTAAATTAGTAAAATACAATTAGCAGATGACATTTAGATATTAGCGGGAAAAAGAGTCATCAGGGTGGAATGAGTTTAATTTTCTCGTTTTCAAATGGGGCAACAATGTTGTCCTTTACATCAGTGAACTGTGTTTTTGGCACTGGAAATCAAATCTACAGTAATCGCCAACAAAATCATAATATAAGATAGCGTTCAGAGAACGGATTACCCTCAGCGCCCACTATCTTTTTTTTCCTCAATTATTATATTTGTTGAGACTTCACAGTAGAATACTTTACATACAATTTCTACATTGTTCTCTATGGAATGAAGGAGCCCTTTTAGATGTGTTCTTGGGCCAAGTTCTGGTGACAGAGACCACTGTACTGTGCCTTACTCAGTCCGCCATCAAATAAACACTTCAAAAGTTGCATAACAAGTTAAAAATTATAAGAAGAAGCTAGTTTTCAACAGGAATGTGATCCACTATGATGTGCAACTCTGAAAAAAAAATTGCGGAAGCTGTGTTGGATCCTTCACGAGATATTATGGTAACGTCGTTCCCTTGTGCACCACTCAGGCGGTGTACAAGATAAATACTTTAAAGTTTCATAAAAAGTTTAAAAATTATCACAGGAAGCAGATTTTCAATAGGAAACTGGTCCATCATAAGGTCCTTCCCAGACAAAAATTTGGTACAGCTACCGTGAATATTTTTTGAGATACCGCGGTAACATCGACAAGACGGACAGACAAACAGACGGATGGCTGATGAAGTTGAGGACGATACCCTCCGGCACTTTATGTGCTGATGGTAAAAACTAAGCTTGGAATATAATGTAGGCCTAGTTAAAAAATCTATCTGTATTGTGGGAAGCATTTCTAATTCCTGGTTCCCTGGGAGTGGGGCCATCCAATAACCTTTCTTTAAAGCAATGCCAAGACTCGTTAACCTGAGACAGTGTCACCATCCTAGCTATAAATCTGCACGATATCTTAAAATCAGATCCGTTTAGCAGAATTGATTTCATGGGTTCAGTTTTAAAAAATTATCTATCTTAAATGCTGAAAACTGCATATAATGATGGGTTGCATTGAACAAATTAGGTGTGAATGGAACTAAATAATGTTAGTTGGAGTGAATAAATGGGAAAATGGCAAACTGTAGACCTAAGACATCACTGTACTTTGTTCAACCACAACAAGCGACAGCCTACAACTTAGAGAAATTCTAGTACATAACCCAATCAACACAGACAGAATGACAGAGATAACTGACCTTAGAATCTAATATTATACAGCCAGTTTACATGAAGCCATTTCAATGTGTATCCAGGCCACATAACACTGTCCCATCAGATGCAGTCATAATGCAAAGCATATTTCAACTTTTGAAGTTTCTGACATTTCATGTCTAATATTTTTGTGTTACTTTCACTCATTCTCACATCACACTGGACATTGCATACGTTTAGAATTGAATTCATTATTACCAACAAATGTCAAAGACTTTGAAATCAGACTGTCTAAATACCAAATCTGTGCAGATTTCATAAGACAGTCAACTAACCGTGAGCTTCATAATAAACACAAAGACAATTGGGTGTGAAAATCTGAAGACAGGATGTACAAACAGACACATAGACACCCCCTCTGACTTAGTATCGCTCTGTTGCCCTTCCATGACATTTCCATTAGGGACACTTAGACGAGGAAGTTTCAACAGAGAAAATATGATTTTCTTGAGAAGAAATTCAAGATGCTCGGCACCAGCCCTTGTTGAAACCCAGAGCTGTGTCTCCGTCACTGCATGCTACCTACCATATCCTCTTTAATGTAATCCTTCACATGTGCCAAGTCCATGGCAAAGGCATCGCGATTCATCCTAAAGTCATCAAAGGCCTTCTCTTGTGCTTCTGTCTTAAGGTTTTTACAGTAGTCCTTTGATAAATCCTGTTTAGGTAGTTGAATTATGAGCTGAATGTCCCGATGCTTCTCACCTGGCGAATTAATCCGCGGAATTTTGTTATTGTCTAATTGTTCCATATATTCTTCTATCTGAAAGGAAGAAAAACCCATTGTACGATCACAGTTTAAACAGCATCATTGCAATATTGAATTCCAAGAACACTTTCTTGCTGCATTCATCATCACTTGCATTATTGAAATCCCAGGGGTGAATGCCAGCAATTTTTATACAAACTGAAAACACTTTGAAATCTAAATCTTAATGTCTAACTCAAGTTTAAATGTTTCCTCTTGATAAAAAGAAACAGGTTCTCAAAAATTTCTAAATCACACCAAAAATGGATTATGTATAAAACGGAATCGTTTCACCCTTGATACTCTGTACTGCATTACTTTTTTTCCTTTATCATGTTTATTAACTCTTTCCTGGTTTAAAAAAAAAGGCAAAGTCCACAGCTTTCCTCGGTGGGGATCGTGTGGCAAGTGCCAGTCCCCATGCTGTTGACCTTGACCATTATATTCTAAAACCTGTGGGTCTCATCTGCAATTTTCATCCCAAATCTCTTCTTTGAATAAAATTTCAGTTAACATATATTTGACATCTAGGCACTTTTAGGCAGTTTGACCATGTAAAGGGTAATGCATGAGTATGCCATACTATGCCTTGTCAGCAATTTGGATGGTGAAGACCGAATAAAATCATCATGTAACACAGCCACCATATTACAGACAAGTGCAGGATATATTTGCAAGGTCTCTACCTTAACTCCTTCAGTGCTAATCACGTGTAAAGTCGATCTACTTTAGTCAGACTAGTCTGAATTATCATTAGGATCTAAGATTCGTATTCCTCATAAAGAGACCTTTCATTCAAGTACCAGCATGCCTATAGTTCCAGAGAAAATATCCCAAGTCAACAGGTTTACTCGGGGCGCATTGGGCGCATTACGCTCAATGCATGCCGAGAAAAGCTGTTGAATGAGTAAAAAATTTGGCACCTAAAGAGTTAAACTTCCTGTGTCTGCGTGTCCCAGAAAAAAATGTTATAACATCAAATTGAATCCTGAAGACCACAGACTGAAGGCTCAAGAGAGAGACAGCTCTAATGATGGGAGAGGGCTCCGTGCCACGATGAAAAAATATTCACTGGAGGGCACTGATGTGTGGCAAAAACCCAGTGCTGGTGGGTGGATAGCAACCACATCTTTTGAAGCCAGATGCACTTCAGCAACTGGTCTCTGGGTTTCTCTCACAAATCGATTCCACCTTATAAATTAACATGCACACTGTAGGACAGAAATAAACTGGGGCTGAGAATCTTCACTGCAAACTGTATTGACAGTTTTCCTTACTTGTAAGTCCTGCCAGATTTTTCTTATTACTGGATGACACAATTTATAAGGTCTGCTTTGCCAGTTTGATCAACATTTATGGATTACTCTTCAGCAGTCTTCACAAAAGTCACCTGTCCTCAGCTTTTATCCAGGAAAAATTGTAAAGACACATAAATTTTCAATAAGCAGACAAAAATGTCAGTCATACTTTTTACACATGTAACAAAGCTTTGAGTACCTGGGCCAGCAAAATGCAGTGCTCACTGGCCCAGATTATACCAAGTAAGAAAAAAGTTTTTGCAAAGATTGTTTCACTTCATTCAATAGATTCAATACCAGCACTTGCCTTCACTGTATTTGGTAACAAAAGCTTATAGTGTAATACACTGTAGAACAGTGCAACTCCAACAAAAGCCTTGAGAAATACATGTGTTTGCGCTCATGTCACCTTTAAAGAAAAATAAACCTCTCCTGCTTATATCTTCAAACAAATATTGTTAGGACTCGTCTATATGAAACTATTAACTCTGTAAGTGCCAAATTTTGGACTGAGTCAACATTAAATTATTCAGGTCAACAGCTTTTCTCGGCACGCATTGGGTGCAATGCATGCTGAGAAAAGATGTTTTCTCTGGAACTGTAGGCATACTGAGTACTTGAACGAAAGGTCTTTTTACAAGGAATATGTCCGAGATCCTAATGATAATTCAGACTATTTTGACTTTAGTAGATTGACTTTAGACGTGATTGGCACTGAAACAGTTAACGTAGAGCAGATTGTCAGTCCAGGAACAGGCAAATCACACACTTTGCCAGTAATACAATAAGCAGCATAAAATTATCAGTAATTTGGGGTTGAGGGGTTGTTCTTAAATCCAGCACTGGTGCCCTTAGTGGGTGGTGCCAGTGACAGCATCAGTGTTGTCAAAGTTGAGGAAAATCTCCCATATCTGATTCTAACACCAATCAATTCTCTTTGTCACCGGCACACGATGTTTGTTTGTGGCAGAGCTATATATGCAAGTCCCAGCACTCAGAAGCTGGTTGCAAAATATTCGTCACTGCCAGAGCAAAATGCAGTGAACCCAATGAAGCAGTTCAGAAGTCATCCAGTGCTCCATGACCTAACCATTGTGTAAAAAAATAAATAAAGTATACCAACTGTTGAGTGCATTAAACCACTGCAGCACCACAGCCATAAGGGTTTTGCTTGACAAAAGGTTGTGTTTGTTTGCCCATTTGAACTAAGTTTGTGCCAGGCCACTTATGAGGGCAGCAATGCTATATATGTCATTTTCATCAAAGAACTTTATGACTGGTGTAATGATACAAAGTATCACATTTAATTTATGAAATACATGATGCTTATCAAGACCAATTTGCCTGAAAAAGTTTAGACACTGATTACATACGTCATATGCCCCAAAAGGCTGGCATCTGTTGAATTCTCCATTTTTACAATAAATGCAGCCTAAACGGGTAATGTGACCGGCAACTTGAGGGCAGTGGTATTCCCAGCCATTTATACATTAACCCTTCCCCCCTTCAATTAACACTGAGTCAACAGCTTTTCCTTGGCATGGGTTGGCATTTAGTGCCCGATCCATGCCAAGGAACACTGTTCAGCTGGAGCATGTGATCTTGATAAGTTTCATCTACAATTCTCAGTCAAATTGTGTTTCATTATTGTTGAATTAAGTTGAAAACACTGAAGCAGACAACATTGACCAGCAGCCGGATTTGGCCAGTTTAAGGGGGAAAGGGTAAGAGGCTGTGAATGCATTAGCACAGCTATTATCTCTTCAGGTGAAATTCATCTGGCCCTCTGCTTCTTTTATGTCAATCCAATTTTGTTTCAGTATTTTAGGGTTACAGCAGTGGGTTAAATCAAATAAGATCAAGTATTGCATAGCAACACATAGTACCCCACCAGGGAAGAGCATTAGCAAGGTTGCCTGTGCAGCTGCAGGTGTTATGGTATACCAATTATGTCTCCGACAACCTAAAACTTTAAAGGAGTCAAAGGTCAAGATCAAAGGTCACAGTGACCAATTTTGGTGCGCAACACACCCCTATCCTATGAAGTGTCCACACACCAAATTTGGTAGCTGTAGGTGTTATGGTACAGGAAATATAGCCTGGACAAGCTAAATCTTTATGGGAAGGTCAAGGTCAAGGTCACAATAACCCAATTTTGGTGCACAGCACACCCCTACACCATAAAGCATCCACTCACCAAATCCAGCAGCTGTAGGTGTGATGGGTATATCAAATATGGCCTGGACAAGCTAAAACTTTAAGGGGGTCAAAGATCAAGGTCACAGCAATCCAATTTTAGTGCGCAACACACCCTATCCTATGAAGAGTCCACACACCAAATTTTGTAGCTGTAGGTGTTATGGTATAGGAGATATAGCCCAGACAAGCTAAATCTTTATGGGAGGGTCAAAGGTCAAGGTCACAACAACCCAATTTTGGTGCGGGACACATTCTTACCCCGTCAAGTATTCACCCACCAAATTTGGTAGCTGTAGGTGATATGGTATACGAAATATGGTCTTGACAAACTAAAACTTTAACAGGGATTCAAAGGTCAAAGGACATAGTGACCCAATTTTGGTGCATGACACATTCCTACCTCATGGAAGTATCCATCCACCAACTTCAGTAGGTGTAGGTGTTATGGTATAAAAGATACAGGCTGGACAAGCTTTGCTTGAAGGATGGACAGAAGGATGGGCAGAAGGATGGAATGCACGGAAGGACATGGTTTTATCCTGTAGTCCCTGGTGGGGGATTAATATATTATTATCATCAATGTACTTTCAGCAATTTTGTTGAAAGTACAAAGTGCAGACAATCCTGTCTACCAACAGACAGATGTGCTTGCTGTTTCCTTGTTTTGAAAACCCTCACTTTTCATTCAAACTTTCTGTCATAAATGCTTTATATGCCACCCTGTACATCTTTT
Organism: Hermodice carunculata; assembly: GCA_964020975.1. NCBI lineage: Eukaryota > Metazoa > Annelida > Polychaeta > Eunicida > Amphinomidae > Hermodice > Hermodice carunculata. The sequence goes on along the minus strand of OZ026614.1, from coordinate 78,554,412 downwards.
ACCAACTGGAAGTCACTGCTGCCACCCCAGGAGCACAAGCCTGAACTGACCAGCTCCATGGCCACACCTCAGCCTTGAACACCTGCAGCATGATCTGAGACTCTGTCGACCTTTGTGTACTGGATCATGATGTAAGATGGCGCACTGACAGGTGGCTTAAACTTTTAAAATCTTTGTGAGGAGTGCCTGTGATTCAGATCATCCACTCCTTGCATCCTCCTGTCTGCAGCCATGCAGGGTTAAATTTGATGCTCACAATGACTTATGATCCAACTTATGACAAAACAAATTAAATAAGGGGTCTGGGTATAATCTCTGTCCACAATGATCGTCAAGATTACAATGAACAGGAAGCATAATGACTCAGTTTGCCCTAACTGACTGACAAGTTAGCCGAGCTTAAAACGTAAAAAGTTGAATGGACGGACAGAGGCCATCACTATGTACCACCCCTCCCCACTCTGTGTAGACGGGATAAAGACGACATCGAAGTGTCATGACACATGCTGTCAACATACACGTCGGGTGCCACCAGGAACACCAACTAGCGGATATAATTTGTATTGGCATTCACTCACCTTATCACTAGACAGTCCCGTTGGTACCCACGTATATCCTGCTTGTAGCGTTCGCTCTTTACTGGTTTTTTGTAGTATAGGGTCATCTGGGCTTTCCCACCCTAACCTATCTCGAACATTAACAAAGTCTTCATGGTAGATTTCATGCACCTCTCTGGGACATTTACAGTCTGTGCATATGTTCCTGCAAAAAACAAAACATGCAATCATTTTCACACAACGCCACAGAAGATATTTTAAGTGTGAAAGAACGAAATTGGACATACATTATCACCAACTCAAAAGGGGCTCAAATAATCAACAACTTGCCAATCTGACATACATGTACTCTCATTTGCAATTTAATACATTTTCATACGTTAAGTTTTTGTCCACTTTAACATGATGTACCAGAATTTCAGAACATATAGACAGGTAAAGCCCATGAAAGAAGGACATATTATAAATCTGAGATAAGTGACATACAGGATGCAGTACATGTTGATCTTACCATACTCACACTGTCATAAATGCAGTACAGTGGTACCTGCTGTATATGGCCACCCCTTCTACCAAGAAAAAGTGGCCACATGCAGCAGGTGACCTGTCACCACAGGTAAATTTTACAAAGAAACTGACTCCTATGCCCAAGCATAGTGACCACAAAAAGCAATGCGGCTGCTCACAGCAGTGGTTGCATACAGCAGGTACCACTGTACATGTAATCTGTGCAGCAAATGTACATAGACATTACTAGCAGCTGGTAACCATACACTTTTTCCATGTAAGGTACACACACATGATGAATGTTCATGTATGTATTAACTTGTATGAATCTAAGTCTGGATATTTTGGTGTTAAATAGCCAGGCGGGTGCCCATATGACTTTTTGATGACCAATCTAAACTTTGGACACCCCAAATTCATGATTTACGATAGAATGAGTGGGAAGTGGACACCTAAGGTCAGGATATCTTCACAAAATTAGCATTTTGAACATCCAGATTATAAATCCTGGCTGACAGCCTCAATCCCTGATATAAGGCAGTATATTTTTTACTTGTGGTTTACAGCTCAAGCACGGAGGCCTTCCGAATTAGGTCAAACTGAAAATATAATCTTGTTTCACCTACTGGTGTATCTCTGAAATGCTGCTGACTGCAGGCTTGCATCAGGAACATTTATAAGGGCAAGTAACTACAGGACCATGATATTCCTATGCTCAGCTACCAAAGATGCACAGACCGGTAGCTGACAGTATCATGTACTGACCTGTGAGTCACCAAGGTTAATCAGATGAACAGCCTTCCCACCCCAGGGTGTACAGCTTGCGAAAGCTGACAGTTGATTCCAATAGGAAAGGTCAGAATTAGCTCCAAGGTGTGTATTCGTCCCAATACACAAGTTAATAAACAAACATTTGGAGGGCCAGAGCTGTGTTTTCCCATTAGTTTGCATGTTAAAGTAACCTCAATAAACTAGTCAGTTTTGTAGATGTGGTTATATCATTTTTGTGAGATATTTAGTTATAGATGTAGATTTACGGTCAGAAATTTCGCGTTTCTATATGCAGTAGTTTTCAAGTTATTAAGGTGCAAATTACAACGTAAAGGAATGGGAATACATAACCCTAGCCCTCCACTGACTGCAGTGCCCTCTTTTAAGCAGTTCTTGAACCATCTGTTCTTGCCCAGGCCTATTCACTAAAGTTGCTCTCATGACCTTGGGAATTGGGTGAAACATTAGTATGGAATCATGACTTAGCCTTTACAAAGAAGCCAAAATCTGGTACAATATCCAAGTTATAGTTCAAATAGTTTTTCACCTGAAAGGCTAGCATCAACACTGTTTTTTTTTCTCATAACTCTCCCTGCTGGCCTAAAACCTGATCCAAAAAATGCTGCTGGTAGAGAAACAATAAATCAAGCAATCAGGATGCCGCTGCCCAAGATTGAATAGCACATTGAAACATGTCACAAAGCTGGTCATCCACTGAATATTTTGATAACTATCATACATGCAGGTAAAATTGTGATTTTATATTCATAACCATCATATTGCTGGACATCATCAGTAAAATTTTGACACAAAATACAGTGGTACCTCCTGTATGTGGCCACTCCTTCAGCCACGAAAAAGTAGCTACACACAGCAGGTGACCTGTCACCACAGGTAAATTTTACAAAGAAATTGACTCCTATGTCCCTGGCTAGTGACCACAAAAAGCAATGCGGCTGCTTACAGCAGTGGTTGCATACAGCAGGTACCACTGTAGTGTGTTATTTAATTTGTGAACATTTAAAATGTTATCCATATGTACCTGACTAGGTACACACAAATTTGGGTACAGTTATTTCTGTTGTATCTGGCCATTCTTTCTGCCACAAAAAAACTGTGATCATATACACCAGGCAGCTTGTCACCACAGGTAAACTAACAAAGAAATTGATTCTTAAGGCTAGAGAAGTCTGGCCACAAAGAGCAGGTAACCTGTCACAGTAATGACTGCATACAGCAGGTAGCGCTGTACCATATTTATTATGGCAAACAACATTAACATAGTTAATCAAAGACAGGCCTGTGCAACCATGCAAGGAAAAAAAAATCTTTGAGATTTTTAAACATAATTGAAATCTGAGCCAAAAGCTATAACAGAAATCAACGGGAACATAGTAAGATTGAAACCTGAGCCAAAAGCTATAACGGAAGTCAATGGGAAAATAGTAACAGGTTACGTACCTCCGACTGAAACTTAAAAGATTTATCAAAAACATTTTCGCCTCACTGCCTCTCAATCCTTAATAAACATTGGCTAAAGTTTAGCTCGCACGATCTGGCTTACCCTCAAGCAAAAAGGCAAGGTTAAACTTGAATGACATTATACTAGAGTTTTTTTATGATTAATAAAAAAAGAGCAGACAAATCCTCTTTATTTATGCTTTTTGTTCACATTCATGGGTTTAGGAGAAAAAAAGAAAGAACAAAGAAGAAACTCCTGACTTCTGATTTTTTAAACTCAGTCACAATATACAAGAATAAATTCAACGGTGGCTCAATGAAATTTACTAAATTTCCTCAAAGACCTTTGCAACCCTATCAATATTGATTCACCTAAATGTAATCACAACATTGTCCTTGTGCTGTAGAGGATAGGGGACAATCATCATCTGATCATATCCTACTTCATAGTTCCAGAGTTATCCACTGAATGGTATAAATTTACTTGCCTTGCCCACCAACCTTGGGAATCATGAATTAGGTAAAGGTCACCCCTATGCATTTTAATCTAACCCTTACGCAAGACCATCATTCTGTGCAATATCAAAGCCCCAGCTCAGACAGTTCTTTCGTGGAGTTATCACATGAAAAGGAAACCACTTTTATAGGTGGTCCCGTTACCTTGGGAATTTGGTCCAGTTCACCCAGCTATAGTCTTCATATAGCCCTTTATGAGGGCCATCATCGCATGCAAAATGAGACACCTAACTCAAATTCACAAACTTACCACAAAAATACATTTGTAAAGTAAATATGCCAAAAATTGCTAAAGATTACTGCAGAAAATTTTACTGTTCCTCACTTCTGAGATATACCTATTCACCTGATATGTTTTAAAATTCCCTTGTCAGATCTATCTCCTCTGATTTTAAATTTAGAAATTATTAGACAGGCAAAATTACATTAGATGGCACATACAGTGATGTATGACTATTTAATTGCTCCCAATTCATTATCTTCTAGACTCAAGAGTTGTTGATTTAAGACAGCACCCAATTTTTACATACATGAAACTGCAAAGATACTGGCATGCAATTTATCAGCCTTGACAGACTCCTGATTATATCATGCTGCCTTGACATCCCTGGACCATTTGAGTCCACTTAGTAGCTGCAGAGTGACATTGAGCAGGCTATCAAAACACAACATGAAAAAATGTATGTGTTGTCACAACATGATGAATAAACTGGTTATTCCCACAAGATTTACTGTGAGTTACTAGGGGGTATTTGCTGTTTCCATTACCTGATTACCACATCCAGATCCTGATCTTGGTGTTCTAATTAAGAGACATTTGCTGGCAAGTTTAAGGAAAAGCTGGAAAAGCATTGACGTAGCCACCAAAGGAATTAAAACACAAAAACAAAACAAGATGTATGGGTAAAGAAGATTTACTGTCCAGCAAATCTGTCCATGTGTAAATGTCGCAGAACTGTTTGTTAATGGCACCAAGCAGATATGGCCACGTATTCAACTTTGAAGCAGGAACACGCGGGTCAAACTTTTCTGTAACCGTGTTCTGGATATTATGCACTTAAGATTTTAAATTCATCTATCAAGCATGATTTCAAAGGTTGCAATTTTTGTTTTGATTCATTGGAATACATGTACAAAATGATCATGATCATCGAAAACATTTAGGTATATTTTGACACCTCTGATTCTTCACAAATGTAAGATATTGTAGATCTATTTAAAAGTCTAAGCACAACTGGCACAATCATAAGTACTGCTAGTTTTCAGTTCCATTGCACACAGCTTTATCACAAACAGATGAACTGAACTCTGGGTATAAAAGTTTTGAAAATATTCAACTTCCTTAATCAGGATAACATTAATGCACAGGACTTCTAAGATCATACATTCATGAGATATGCAGACGTTACAAGCATACATATCAATGACTTTGGATTTTGTGTTTGCCTACAAGACCTTTGAAGAGAGGTTAGGAAGCATTTAAAACATTAATTGCACCTAATTTGCTCAATTTCCGTTATCTTAACTACCACACACCAGGTGCACAATTTCATCCATTGGGCTACCATCACAGCCAGTTTGGAATTTCCAAATATCATAGTGCCCAAAGAAAACTCAAAAATCAGGTTGTGCTGGAGGAAGCAGTATGGCTGTGATTTATAATCTACTTGGGCCTGAGTGGGTTAAGCACTCAATATATTTATGGACTCAAAACCCAATAAAAATGAGGTGAACCCACAATTAGTATAACTTGACAGATCTCTTGTTTTGTATCTGTTGCTAGGAATATGGGAAAACTATCCATAGTTACATTGGTCCAGCTATGAACAGTGGATTGGTAAATATAACAAGAGGACTGTGACAGTCCTGTGCTCAGCTGACATGTACATATACCCTTGCGATTTTTAAAGGTTTGCCCCAAAAAAGAACAAAGAAATTCATAAAAAATCCAAAAGTCAATGGAGCCATTTGAATAACTCTGCTACAGACCCACCCAAGGTACATTGCCACCAAGTTTGAAGTCAATCTGCATGACGGTTTTGGAGAAGAAGTCAAAACAGTGAATAAGCATTAGACTGCCCAATGACTTACATAGTAATCAATAGGAAAGGTGCATGTAACGTTAAGTACATGAATTAAAAAAATCGTAAAAATACTGTTTGAAGCAAACTAGCATTGTTACTTTTTCACATGCTTTGTAGCTAATGCTTTGACCAAAAAATATAAAAATAAATATTAACCCACGTCCCTCTGTTCCTCTACCTTTCATGTTGGCATGTTTATTCAACAAGTGCAACATCTTTTGGATCTTAAATTGTACCGATTCACAGACCAAGACCAGACTATTCCAACAACATATGCATCCCTTTACTCAACCAACAGTAAAATATAGAAAGTTACAATACAATGTACTTTGAATTTGTACCAGAGAAATATTTATAAAGGCCTTCATATTTCAAGTCCTGAAGAGATACTAACCGCCATTCATGGACTGCAAAGCCTCGACACTTGTCCCCACACTGTAGACAGGGCTGCCCCTCATCAATCTCTTGTATCAAGATGCCCTGCAATAAATCAACATCACAACTTAACATATAAACATCATAAACATTTTCAAGTGAAGTTAACCCTTTCCCCCTGGAACCGGCCAAAACAGGCTGGTGGTCAAATGTCATCTGCTTCAGTATTTTCGACTAATTTCAACAGTAATGAAAAACAATTTGACTGAGAATTGCAGATGAGACCTATAAAGTATCAAGATCACATGCCCCAGGTCAACGCTTTCCTTGGCATAGATTGGCCACTTAGCGTCCAACCCATGCCAAGGAAAACTGTTGACTCAGTCTCAATTCAAGGGGGAAAGGGTTAAGAACCCACCAGATGTACTTTGTGATGTTAATGTCAAAACAAAACATGACTGAAAATCATACCCAGATGTCATGAGATTTAACGTCTCAATGCTGGGCTGGCACTAGGTATTATTCTAATGTAGCAAATTTGGCTAAAGTGAGTCATGTACATGTATCAGCATTTCTTCAGCCAAACTGTCACTATTTTTTTTAATCAACAGGCTGGTGGCTATTTAATGAAGTTTAGATATTTGGTCAAAACTAAAGCAATCTAAAATGCCTTTAAACAATCTGGTTGAGAGGGTAAACATCTTCAGCCAAATCCCTCTTTTAGGAGCCTGAGGCTAATTGGCTAATCACCAGCCCAGTTAATATATTCTTACCTACACCATGTGCTTAATTAGCTCCTACAGTGTAATCATGTCTAAAGTCGATCTACTTGTCTGTATTATCATTAGGATCCCTGATTCGGATTCCTCCTAAAAAGACCTTTCATTCAAGTACCAGTATGCAGTATGTCTATAGTTCCATAGAGAATACCGCAGGTCAACAGCTTTTCTAGGCATGCATTAGGCACATTGCACCCAATGCGCACCGAGAAAAGCTGCTGACTCAGTCCAAATTTTGGCACTGAAAGGGTTAATCAATACCACTGATGATGAAACACAGAGCCACACCTACAATGAACAAGAGAGCTGGAAAAAGAGAGAGCTTTAATAGCCTGAGTTCAGCAAGCCTTGACAACAGAAGTTCCCAGTTACATGTGGCAAAAACATGTAACCATAGCATCATTCTGATCCTGTGCACTGCTGACTGGTATCTGATCAGCGATGTCTCTGGGCGTTTTCTGTGTTCATCGAAATGATCTATTATATGACTTAACATTTGCATAAAATTAGAAATGGGTGTCACAAAACTTTTTGAATGCTCCCTTCATATGAGAAGCAAACTTCAAACATAATCAATATACAACACAAGAATGCAGCAAAATGTCAGCATATTTGCATCTTGCTAGTGGATTTCGAGATCTTTAAAACTTGCAGCCTCTGCAATTAAAACCACAGAACTGTATTACCGCCTTCTCCTCTTCTGCAGGTCCATCTAAATTATATTTCCTGATCCTGAACTTGACTTTCTGGACTTTTTTAGGTGAGGAATTGTTCCTGTCAATACCAAAAGCAGTGGCCCCCTGGTGATACAATGCCATGTTTAGCACACTGTTAGGTTCCTCTCCTTGCGTCACATCATGACCGTGTGCTGCTTATGACACTGGCTGACCAGGATATGAGTGAGGATCAATGTTAAAGCTGTGTCCGCGCAACTATCAAGCCTTCAACATATGGGCCACCTCAGTGGAATATGAGACCCAAGTTTACGTGTCCATAATTATCATTTCATGATTTGCCATCATTTGGGCTCCACCAAGTCTCCGTAGTATGATATTGATTGAATATGTGTCACACACAAAAAAGAACAAAATGCCTGCTTCGGCTCAGTAGTTTTGTGATGTTTCTCAACAATTTTAAATTCCCACACTGCTGTACATATGGACAAAATCCGTTCGTGCCATTTGCAATCCAGCTTGCTCAGCTTGACCACTGACAGACACTGTCAGCGCATAGCACAACTCCAGGACAGGTAACCTTGTTCAGTGGACCAAAAATTGACTGTCAAGCTCTGCACATTTGACCACCGTGTCAATTATTGGTTTTATTAATAACATTCCATGTCTCAGTTGTGGACGGGTCCACAGAGAACAACTGAAGCCACGTACACTGGAAAAGTGCCCTCACACAAAAGTCCAGCTGCCGATACAGGTACCGCTGAACCTGAGAGACTAACTGAATAGAGTGAATCAGAATTGTCACCTTTAATCTGAAATGGTAAATCAATGCTTGGTGGTTCTCTGGTTACAACAGAAAAAGAGTGGTGCCTCCCATCCTCCCCAGCACTTCATAGTTGCTGCCACTGGAGTAGCCCAGGTTGATGGTGCTCATGGTGCTATAGAATGCAAACACACTGCTTTGGCACTATAGTAACACTAGCCTGTGCAAACCATACAGTCACTAATTCATCATCAGTGGCGCCAGAACTGCATCAAGGCTGAGATGACGACTCAATGACCACATACGCAAGGAACATAAAAATTGTGCTAATCCTTGTGCATATATACATGTAAATTAAAAAAAAATAACATTGTATCTATTTCCTGCTACAACATGGTTCATTATTGATTTTGTTGACTTGTCCTCATTTCTCATGGTTTGACTTTTAAAAGTGATGATGCTGCGTGATGTTCTTATTGAAGCTCTCAGAGACATGCATCTAATCACTTTCCAAGTGCAACACTGTCATCTCTGTGACATTCTCAGAAAATATAGTGTGGTTGTGCTAATCTGTATGCATGCAACCTTCTGGACAAGCACACCTGACATCAAAGTCCTCCTGTGCGTGGAGTGCAATACAGATAAGCTTGTTACTGGAGCTATGCTCCTCCAAGTTGCTTGGCAAAACCTGTCCCACTCCCATCACTCCAAAGCGATGAATGCAAAATGTCATCTGCATGTCTTTACTCGCATTTCTTGTTAATGCAAACATATCGTGATGGGGTAATGTAGATATGACCTAGAAACCAGGATACCATGTACTGGGTCAACAGCTTTCCTTGGTGCAGACTGGGTGCACTGCACCCAACATATGCCAATGAAACCTGTTAATGCCTCTAATTCTAAAGGGTTAACAAATTGGTAACTATGTCTTGTCACTCTAGTATATGGCAGCTGTATCCAAAACAAGATAAGACCATCCTGAAGTGTCCTTCATACAGTCTATGTCCACACCTAAAGTTTAAACTCCTTGAATGCATCTTGTATGTCTGTCTCCTGCATGAGCAGGTACATGTGTAGAAACATGCTGTATTACTACTGAAGCTTGCCATATTTAGCAACTGACAATGTATCTTTCCTAACCTCCTTGAATGCATCTTGTATGTCTGTCTCCTGCATGAGCAGGTACACATGTGTAGAAACATGCTGTATTACTACTGAAGCTTGCCACATTTAGCAACTGACAATGTATCTTTCCAAAGTTAAGTTGTTGACTCAGTTTATGATAGCCGGGAAATGATTACAGTTTGAAACCTTTCTGCAGGCAGTAAAGTTGAAATTGTCATCTTGATATATCCGTTGTCACACCTCACTGTAGATGTCCTAGGATAATGTGTATTATCAAAATCCTGTCGTACATCTTTGGAAGCTTAATTCCTTTACCATGTTTATTTAAACACAGCTTACTAATGATGGCTAATTACTACTTGTTCCATAAGTGCACAATTTTTACTTGTCCTGTATGAAAATTTACTTGTCCAGGAGAAGTGGGCTTGCCCTGTTATAGGAGCCACTCATTATTTTCCCATAGATTTATATCATACAACATTCAATACTTAAAACCCTCACAGGTATTTTCTCTTTTCTTATTTTATGACTCATTTACCTGAAAGGGGAACAGCAGTGATAGTTTTACTTTTTTTGTCATTGATGGTCATTTTAGGTGTTCATTTGACAATTTTTCAAGATTTTTTCTCAAACAGGTATTTTGTTAGAGCTATCTTATATTTCTAGTTGCTGTTCTGATGTGTTATGTCACCTGGGCTACCCTCCATATATAATACACAAACCTTGAGGAGGCACCAAGCTGAGATACACAACATTAGCAGGCATATCATAATGACTTGTGTACTCTGTTAATCATCCGCTCTGATCTTATCAGTATGATATATTAGTTAACACCTGCTTCAGTAATTGAATACACAACCACAGCAGCTGTTGGCTTGTGTGTATTGATTTCTTTATTTTTCTTTTCTTATTATTCCTCACTAAATGAGAAAATATCTTTGTTTAGTAAATTTGATTATACCCATACACACTGCTTCATTCATAGTAAAAGTAAAATATGTGTACTTGGCCAGGTTTCCATGTTTTTGTCAGAGTTTCACTCAGCTGTCATTGCATTAGCTGTAGCAGTTAGTCCAGGTGACATCACAACCCCTCATTTACATATCTAAGAAAACTTGAAATCTGCTTATCCAGTTGGGAAAAAAGTTTGTATTTTCTGATATGGGTCCGCATTTATTATATAAAACAACTAAAAAATTGTAAATTATCACCGCAATACGCCAATTACATCACATTTTACGCAAACGATGAGCTAATTACTGTTAGGTCATACATTATGCTGATCAGAGAAAACTGCTTGATACTGTTCCAAGATTAGGTCAATTTAGCACAAAGCCATAGGCCCACTAAAAAGTGCGGGGACCTTCAGACTACATCTGATCAATCACAAGAGTGCAAAAGATTTATCGCTGGCGCTACTCTGATGAGATCTGGAAAGTCTAACGGATGAGTATCAACCTAAGCAAAGGAGCCTGTGATGCTCGCAAGGGTGTAATTCCTTCCTCTAGCACTATCATGTCGCACAATTAGTGCTCAGCAAAGATTATAGACAATCGCCATCAGTAGGCCCGCAGAATGTCGACAACCACAACGTTTCGCAGGGCGCGCCAGGAGGCATTAACTTTTTTCACCACTTCATCTCTACCCAGGTTAACATCATGACGCCAAATTTCTGAGCATATTTTCAACTATTTTGACTAACTTGATTCCACATTTTGCATCTAAAAACATCTCATAGTATTTTTGCAACCAGTTTATTTTGCAATATATGCCGTGGTTTTTATTTTGCAAGGTCAGTTTCAAGGTCACAAGGCCATTTTCAAGGTCAAAGGTCACAAAATTTGGCACCTATCTTGGAATTGAAGACCTAAAACACACAAAGCAAGAGATGTATCCGGCACTGCCATTTATTCTATCTAAAAATTGATCAATCTTTGCTCCCTGAATCAACCTTATATATATATTTATTATAAATACATTGAATAAAGATAAGTAATATTATTCAAACATTGTTTTTAGTTTGTGTTACTTCTTGGACCGCACCCCGCCTTGCCTGTTGAGGAAGGCCACCACAGTCCTGTTGTAACATATTATGAGGACATGTTTGTGCTCCAGCAGATCTCGCAAGTGGAGGAGCGCTGCACATCCATTGCTGGCTCTAAGTTACAACCTTCCAAATAGGCTTAGGCTCAAAATATTGACCATAAAAATACAGAGACCGAAGTATATCATTATTATGCAGGGGTAGAAATTAACTTATTTTAAACGGTAGCAAGAGTTTGCTACCAAGTTAACTTTTGGTAGCAAATCTGAGAATAGAGTAGCGAATCAGGAGGGTTTGGCGAGCGCCCACCTGGGGTGTGTGGAGGCATGCCCCCCCCCCCCCCCCGAAAATATTGAAATTAAGCATGCAAATTGATGCACTCTGAGGCACTTTTTGACAGAAACTGAATTTGTGATTTTTGACCCACAAAATTTTGGCAGCAAAGGTTTGCTACCGCACAATAAATATAGGTAGCAGACCATAAAAGTTGGTAGCAAATGCTGCCAATGCTACCCCTAATTTCGACCCTTATTATGTCTTAGGCCTGCAAAAGGCATTCCTGCAGATATAGGTTTTTGGAATGTGGAAAGCCTCATAGGGCCCCACCAGACGAACGATGTCCAACAAATGTGACTGGCTGAATAAGGTCATGTGACAAATCAATATATCAAGGCTGAAAGTGAAAAACGATGGCAAGAAGGCAAATCCGCCATGTGTTGTACAATTTTCGAAAAAGTTTGTGCTCTATTTGGATTTTTTTTACGGGACAAAGGTCTCTTAAGTGCTAGGCCCATAATAATCATACATTGAGGACCTTGGGACTTTTATCCTCTATGTTAATGTATCAATTATCCTTTAGTCTCATACACAGTGCACAGCATCCGTCACTTCATACCTAGCTAAGTAAAAGCAAGTATCTCCACACCGACTGCCGTCGGCGGAGATGAATAATTGTGGAGTAATGGTATGATAAGGTTTGTAACTTTGCTACATTTGGTTGTCGCAGTATTGGCGGCAAGTGCGGATAAGGAGTACATATGTACTTGAATTACCACGCTGTCTATCATCAACCATGGTAACTACCATAGGAAGGCAGGACCAAAGATAAACAGTGCATTTTCATGAAAGATATTTTGTGAACATTTGCTGCAATTACTTTATTAAATGAACTATACAACTCTACACTCGTACATTACTAATGAAGGTGAAATAGAAATCCAGGGCTCCTATGGGGTGGTAATTCAGTGAGCTTGTATACAACAAAAGAAGCATTAAACAGGAGACACAATTTTGCTATGCAGGCCTTGAATTAAATGGAAGAAACAAATTTATGCACATGATACAAAGGTTCTCCTTCTCCTTCTCCTCCTCCTCCTCCTCCTCCTCCACCTCCTCTTCTTCCTCTCCTCCTCCTCCTCTTCTTCTTCTTCCTCTTCCTCCTCCTCCTCCTCCTCCTCCTCCTCCTTCTTCCTCTTCCTCCTCTTCCTCCTCTTCTTCTTCTTCTTCTTCTTCTTCTTCTTCTTCTTCTTCTTCTTCTTCTTCTTCTTCTTCTTCTTCTTCTTCTTCTTCTTCTTCTTCTTCTTCTTCTTCTTCTTCTTTTTTTTTTTTTTTTGGGGGGGGGGGGAGGCTTGACATTACAGACTTCATGATTGCAAAGAGAAGCAAATTTAGATTGGGATAATGAAAATATACAGGCCAACAGCTATGTCCACACCGCACTTGCCCACATTTCTTTAAAATACCATAATGGATCAGTGGTGAAAATTATTAACATCAATCCTTCTTTCAATCACGTACTGGCACACCAACTTCACGCTGAAGTCTGCGGGAAAACCAAGTGAGTACACTCTTGCTTTTTCCTTTTTTTTTTTTTTTTTTTCAATTAATGCAGAGAAGAAATAATCTACCGACAATGCTGTGGATGCAAACACTGCACATATTACTATAACATTCACTTTATTGTGATAGAAAAACTGAAGCTGTTTAATTCCAGAACTGACCAAAAGAGGGCAGCATCCAAGTACAGTATGCATGTTGCAATATCATGTGTGGTTACTGTTGATACCGCGGTGCACCTGTCCTAGGTAATGTTTATCTAGATTTCTTTTTTTATCTTTGCCTCTTTCTTGCCATTTTCATGTGTGATCATACCATGTAGGTTGGTGTATGTCCACAAAGTATCACTATGGCCCAGAGAGGACACTGAATGCAACAAAGCGTCATTAACCCCTTCCCCCTTGGATTAAGACTGAGTCACCAACTTTCCATGGCTTGGGCAATTAGTGCCCAACCCATGCCAAGGAAAGCTATTGACCTGGGGCATGTGATCTGGATAGGTCTCATCTACAATTCTCAGTCAAATTGTTGTTCATTACTGTTGAAATTAGTTGAAAACACTGAAGTAGATGACATTTGTCCACCTGCCGGTTTTGGGGTAAAGGGTTCACACCTTGAAATGACCAAGGATATGTTGTTATTTTTTAGCGCTGCATTTTATAGTGATCCCTGGCACTGTCAATGCAAGTACCCAGCTGAGTGCATGTAAATGACATCTTAAACATTAAAAAATTGAGCAATTAAGAAATCATTGCCTTCCAAGAGAAAGTTGAAATTTTAACCGATTGCGCCCAGTAATATTACTGTACATGCACATAATTATATTTGCACAGGAAGAAATTGTCATAAAAAAAAACAAAAAAAACAAAAAACAAACGGGTGAACAGTTATGCCTGAATATGCTATTCAATCCCGATTCATGGCTGAATTAGTGTTTTGCTATCTGTAGATTTTAACTTTGAAATGTAATTTTGTCGACTCCATATAAAACTTTATTTTCAGAGGGTGTCCTGGTTAAATGCTAGGAGCACTAATGTACCCCCAGGGCCCTGTATAAAATCAATGTAAATTACTATTAACAACAGCAACGTATCATTCAGGAATACATCTCCCAAAATAAAATAATTCCATATTCCCAAAAAATACTTGGTTCACACTGAAGTTTTTGCTTCCCTTGGCAAATCATTCCACATGATGGATAACTTGGGTGACTCTTTCTCATCTGATCCTGGCTAATGCTATCCATTAGTTGAAACTGCCAAAGGGTCAAAAAGGTGTGATTTGGCTAATTATATTTTGTAACTTTTATAGCCAAAGTGGTTGATTATGCTTCAAGTTTTTAAACATAAGGCTGAAACAAACAAACAAGCTATTCATCACATGTGAACTTCACAGTGGTAGGAATAAGATAGAATTTTACCTGATATAGTTTTAACTAAAACAGACAAAATCGGGCTTAATACCTTACAATCCCCTCAGCCAATTGACCAAAACAGTGAAATTCCAACTGCCAACCTAGTCTAACTGTCCTTTTCCTTAAGCTACATTGAAAAATTTTGCTAGGATTATCTTGGCTTTTTAAACACCAAAACCTATTAAATCTACCAAGGATGGTCATTTGCAGTATTTCTTTACAGGCAACTATAACAAACCAGAGCCATGCCCAGGGGGCATGAATGTCTCGCCAGCATTCAGTAGCAATGTAATTGTAAGACCAAACATTATAATGGTATTTAGTAGATGTTGAATGTATCAAGTAAATCTCAATATATTTACTCAGAATATACCACTTTTTTTTTTTTTTTTAAAACAAAATGGCCAATAAAGTATATAACATCTTAATACAAATCAGAGCTTGACATGCCAGTTTCAAGCTTCGTAGTGAAAGATGTCATGTAAAGCACTTAGTACCCCTTGGCCAACATGACTTCATATGCTCAGTTACCTAAGTTTGACCTTCAAAGGACACTTCAAGATAAATTTAAGAACACCAAAAATAAAGCATAGGTACTTTGCTATTCATGTTTAATAGTAACTAGGGACCTACAATCAACTATACCCAAGACACACAAGGAAAATAAGATTTGTCGAGTCAAAAGTAGGTCAAAGTCATCCACTTTCAAGAGATTTCTGACGTTTTGTAAGATGCAAAGCTAGTATAAATTTGGTGAACTTGGTTTGACTCTTGGCCATGAATAGCATTGTACATTCGAGGATGCAATGCATCTGACCTCCAAAGTAGGTCAAAAATACATCAAGGCCACCCACTTTCAATAGACTTCTAAAGCTTTCCTAAGAAGCAAAGGTGGTGTAAGTTTGGTAAACTTGGCTTGAATTCGTCAAAAGTTGCAGTGGTAACGCCACGTTTTGCATTTCACCCATGAAAATACATTTAGGTCGTTGAAATCAGTTGAAGTCATCCAATTTCAACAGGCTTATGAAGCTTCTAAGTGTGACAGTGATGACCCTCATCTCTAGGGATGATTACAATGAATCATCCACCCAAGCATGAAAGCCTTTCCTAGTCTAGTTAGTGAAATAATGCCACTCAGAAGTTTTTCTCCAATGCTCAATCAAGCATAAAGTAATCAGTGAAGTGTGACAGTGATGACCCTCATCTCTAGGGATGATTACAATAAGTCATCCACTCAAATATGAAAGGCCTATGTAGTCTAGTTAGTGAAATAATGCCACTCCGAAGTTTTTCTCCAATGCTCAATCAAGCATGAAGTAATCAATGAAGTGTGACAGTGATGACCCTCGTCTCTAGGGATGATTACAATAAATCTTCCACTCAAATATGAAAGGCCTATGTAGTGTAGTTACTGAAATAATGCCACTCCGAAGTTTTTCTCCAATGCTCAATCAAGCATGAAGTAATCAATGAAGTGTGACAGTTATGACCCTCGTCTCTGGGGATGATTACAATAAATCATCCACCCAAATATGAAAGGCCTATGTAGTCTAGTTACTGAAATAATGCCACTCCGAAGTTTTTCTCCAATGCTCAATCATGCATGAAGTAATCAATGAAGTGTGACAGTGATGACCCTCGGCTCTAGGGATGATTACATTAAATCATGTACCCAAATATGAAAGGCCTATGTAGTCTAGTTACTGAAATAATGCCACTCCGAAGTTTTTCTCCAATGCTCAATGAAGCATGAAGTAATCAATGAAGTGTAACATTGATGGCCCACATCTCTAGTGATGATTACAATCAATCAACCACCCAAGTATGATAGCCCTATCTGATCTAGTTAGTGAAATAATGCCACTCCGAAGTTTTTGGTTGACGGACGGACGGACTGACAGATGGACGGACTGACGGACGGACGGACGGACGGAAAGTGACAGCTTAGTCTCGCAAACAGCTAACGCTGGCGAGACAATAAACAAGAGGCCATGCCATGGGCCTAATGCTCTGCTAACCATCACCAAAAAGTTATTTTCTAAAATGTACTCAATCCACAAACTTCAAAAATGAATCAAGGCTAACCATATCCTGCAATATCAAACTTCCACATTGCCCCACCAAAGCAAAAATGGCCTAAGTAATTTTTGGCAGTTTTGAGAAACCCACAACAAACTGTCCTACTTCCATGTTATTAACCAACAGTTTCCGGTTTTATCACCAAATGAAGTGCTTTAGCATTTTTCTAATGATCAATAACAGATTTGTTATACTGCACCTAATGTAGCCATAAAAAGATTGATTTTTTTGTCAAAATTTGGTTCACTTAGGCCAAAATGTTTAGAAATATGACCTAGGTGTGACATAGGCCAAAGTGAAATGACTTAAGCCAATGTTCATGTTTATTATTATTTAACTGTAACTACCCTTTGTACATACTTCCAACATGTCATCAAATACACCGTTTTAAGATCTTTCATAAATTAGTTATAATGAAATAAATGAATGGTCATTTTTTCAGAAAGATTAAAAACTTTGGCCAATTTTAAAAATTTTGGATGACTTAGGCCATTTTGCATTGAATGTTTGGTCACTTAAAGGGTGAATTTTTACCCATTTAAAGACGGAATCCTGTAAATATGAAGAGGAAGAGTCTTCCTTTATCCTTTGGTATACATGTATATAACTCAAAAGTGCCCAATTTTGACTCTTGCTTCAGTGGGACAATAACTATGATACACATTTGTGGTACATTTGGCATCATTCACCTTGTTATTCTTTATCAAAATGTTGAATTAAATGACCCTCTATTAAGTGCTTAATGACCTTGAAAGATAGGTCAAGGTCACACAATCATTGGGTCATGGTGAGCAATAATGTTGGTCACCAAGCAGAGTTTTATATACATTTGTACAATGTACTAAAGATCAATTTGGAGAGGCTCAATTGTATTTGTCACTGATGTCCAAACTACACCATACCATTACAAAACCACCTCTTCCAACTTAATGGGTCTGGAAGACTTACAAAAACAGGTCAAGGTCACTGATCTTACATATTATATTAGCAATGGACATTATCCATATATTCTATAAATTTGGCTTGTCTAACTCAATTATTTTTCTAGAAATGTAATTTTGAATCAAGACATTTTAACTCATAATTTCCATCCAATTATAGGTGGTACCACTAGTATCAAGAACAACCAAGATTTTGACCTCTTCTACAATCCCACTCGATTCCATGAAGATCCATCAGAAAATAAGGATGCTGGACTTGTCACAAGATTTTCACATTTTGACCTGTATATTACATTGTTCTATAAGTGACACCACCAACATTGATGGCGACAAAGACTTTCATACATTTTATAAGTTCAAAATGTTATATGGGCCTAACTCAAAAATTGTGGGGTGCAGAGCATTCACAAGATGACCCCTATATTCACACTGGCCATTCGACCTTGACCTCCAACTCACATTCAAAAATTCTTACGTTCAAAATATGCGCCCTACATCCAGCTTTGTATATAGTGTGTTTGTTCAAATTGGGTAATAACTTTTCCAGTTATTGAAGAAAAACAAGAAATTTGGACAACCACCAAACTCCATAATTACTGGCTCACGGTGACCCAAAAGGTAGGTCACCAAGTACAGTTTTATGTACAATATAATCACGTGCAATTTTGATATGGAGGCTCAATTCTCTTTGCTGCTCATGTCTAAGCTACACCCTGCCACTTAAAATTCACCTCTTTCAACTTTACAGGCATGGTGAAATCACAAAAATAGGTCAAGGTCACTGATATTACATAACATTCTAGCATTGGACATGGTCTTTATATCAATTTGGCACGTCTAATCCAATTACTTTTCCAGATACAGAATTCTATATCTTAAAACACAATTTGGCCTATAATTTCTGTCAAATTCAAGGTGGCACCATTAGTATCATTAGCAACTTAGACTCTGGCCTCCTGCATAATCCCACCACACTTCATGAAGATCCATTAAAAATTAAAGATGCTAGAGCATTTACAAAATTTGTTATATTTTGACCCATACATTACATACTGCTGTAGGTGGTGCCACCGATATCGCAGGGGACCTAGATTTTCACACACCCTATACGTCCTGAAAGTTTTACTGCGTTAACTTGAAAATTGTGGATGGTATCACCCTAAGGAGCAAAAGTTTACGGACAGATGGACCAACAAACATGAGCAGTCCCATAAGCTCTAGGACCTTAGATCAGCAGAGCTAAAAAAAGTACATAAAAGGTTTGAAAACTAAAATCCTACATGACCTTTTATGCAAATCTACTTTGATAATAAAACAAGAGGGCTGTGTGAACAGCCCATGCTCAGCTGATCTTGACATTCATCACACTTGCAGATCTATGAACTTGGGAAAGGATCAAGGTCACCCATGTTCTGAGTAAGTCTGACCATTATAAAAGAACACTAACATGTGCAACACCAAGGTTCAAGTAGTTCTCAAGTTATAATGAAGAGTAAAATTCATGTATGTTGCACTGTGACCCCAGAAACGAGGTCAAAGTCATTCATGTACTGTCTGAGCATGACCTTCATACAAAAACATTAACATGTGCAGCATCACAGTACTAACTCAAAACAGATCTCAAGTTATCAAGTAAACAGTTAATTTCATGTCAGTTGTCCTGTGAATTAGCATTAGAATGCCCATTGACTTACATAGTAATCAATAGGAAAGCTGCATTGACCGATAAGTACCTAAGTTGAAAATACTTAAAAATCAGGAATCTAAAGCAGTGCCACCTAGTAAACAACGTTGTTTCACCCTTCCACAAGAGCATATCCATCACATTTCACCTTAATCTGAGTGATGATTCGGAGAACAAGTGAAAAATAGCAAAACCATATAAAAAATTAATATAAAAAAATAGAAAAAATTGCAGCGCCACCTGGTGAACAAATTGGGAACTGCGTGTCCCTGGGATTGTCTATGTACGATATCAAAACAATTGGGTGAGCAGTTTCAGGTGAAGAGTTTTTAAGGTTTACCTCAAAAAAGAACCAAAAAATTCATAAAAATGCCAAAAATCAATAGAGCGTGACCATTTGAACATACTTGCTAGAGATCCGACCAAGGCACATCCCCACCAAGTTTGAAGTAAATCTGGCCAAAATTATTTAAGTTATAACCATTACAAGAAATTCCCATGTTAAACTTTCCTATTAAAACTTTTGTAAAGATTTTGGAAAAAAAATCGTAAAAAAAAATCCAAAATTCATTGGAACATGACCATTTGGACAAACCTGGTAGACACCCACCCAAGGTACACCCCCACCAAGTTTGAAGTTAATCTGGATGACAGTTTTAGCGAAGAAGTCGAAAATGTGAATTAGCATTAGAATGTCCATTGACTTACATAGTAATCAATAGGAAAGCTGCATTGACCGATAAGTACCCCAATTGCAAAAAAATGCTTAAAAATCAGGAATCCTCAGCATTCCCACATAGTGAAAAACTTTATTTGACCGTTCCACAAGGAACATATCCACCATGTTTCAGCTTAATCTGAGTGACGGCTCTGGAGAAGAAGTCGAAAATAGCTATAACACACAAAAATTCATAAAAAATTAGAAAAAAAAATTGCAGCACCACCTGGTGAACAAATTAAAAACAAGGAGTCCCTAGCTGTCTTCCCGTGTGATATCACAGCAATTGAGTAAGCGCTTTTGGAGAAGCAGAATTTTTAAGATTTGTCCAAAAAAAGAACAAAAAAATTCATTAAAACTCCAAAAATCACTGGAGCAGGACCATTTGTATAAACCTGGTAGACACCCACCTAAGGTACATCTCCACCAAGTTTGAAGTTAATCTGGATGACGGTTTTGGAGAAAAAGTCGAAAATGTGAATTAGCATTAGAATGCTCATTGACTTCCATGGTAAT
The DNA here is from genome assembly GCA_964020975.1 of Hermodice carunculata. Taxonomy (NCBI): domain Eukaryota; kingdom Metazoa; phylum Annelida; class Polychaeta; order Eunicida; family Amphinomidae; genus Hermodice; species Hermodice carunculata. The sequence continues at coordinate 78,533,565 of OZ026614.1, read as the reverse complement.
CAATAGGAAAGCTGCATTGACCGATAAGTACCCCAATTGAAAAAATCGTTAAAAATCAGGAATCCACAGGATTCCCACATAGTGAACAACTTTGTTTGACCCTTCTACAAGGAACATATCCATCATGTTTCAGCTTATTCTGAGTGACAGTTCTGGAGAAGAAGTCGAAAATAGCCATAACACACAAAAATTCATAAAAGTTAGAAAAAAAATTGCAGCGCCACCTGGTGAAAAAATTAAGAACTAGGTGTCCCAGGGAGTGTTTCTGTGTGATATCAAAGTAATTGGGTGAGCGGTTTCAGAGAAGAAGATTTTTTAAGATTTTCCCATAAAAGAACAAAAAAATTCATTAAAAATCCAAAAATCACTGGAGCGTGACCATTTGAACAAACTTTGTAGACACCTACCCAAGGCACATCCCCACCAAGTTTGAAGTGGATCTGGCAAACGGTTTCGGAGAAGAAGTCGAAAATGTGAATTGTTGACGGACGGACGGACGGACGGACGACGGACGGAGGACCATAAGATAAGCTCAGCTGAGCTAAAAATAAAAGCCTTTTTTTGACATCCTCCCAAAAAATCCTAGCTATTTTTCCTTGTACACATCATTAACATTGGAAAAACAGTGTAAGATAATGACGGTAGATGGACAGAAAACGGTTGCACTAATTGTAAGCAGAGTGTATGCAAGGTTTGGCAGGAAAGCCCTAACTTTAACAATATCCTTGATTGGTTAGCGCTCAGATAAGCCTTTGTATAGGAGTGGACTACATTCACAAATCTGGGTGGTAAAGCTCATAAAAGTCCTTTCCCATTGTCTGCTTCAACTACATGTATACAGGACTGAAATATGCACAGTAATATCTGTTTCTCTGCCAATTTTGTCTAGGTATTTTTCTGCAAAGACACATTGGCCGGCAAGCCTTGTTTCAATGTTACCTCAGAGGACACTGCTGGTGTTCAAGTATGGTTTAATATGAAACTTTTTTTTTTTTAACACAGCCAGTTATTTTGGGGTCCACTTGGCAAAAAGCTATTTTTATGAAATACACTACATTATGAATTATGGAAATGATCATGACACTTTTCCCTCACAGAACAAGATTACAAAGAGAATAGGCTGCAACTTACACTCAAGATTATTTCCAATGGTGCTATACCTTTCAAATGTGTACTACAAATGCATAGTAGTCCATCCTTCTATTCTAGGTTCCTTGGTTAATGTTTTGCATTATGTAATAATACATGATGTACATAACAGATATGGTGGCCGCACATTGGGAACTAAATGTGCTCTTGTGGTTATTGCAACTGCACTGACCTATCTTAAACCTAGTGGTTCTAGCTGATTGGTATAAACAGTCCATAGCCCTACATGAAGCTCCTGTTACAGTCCATAGCCCTACATGAAGCTCCTGATGTGCCTTTTGTTGAATTAGTTGCTTAATTAATGATTGAAATGAATTGATTTAAAAGTAGGGCATTATGATCATACATTATATGCCTTTCACTTCAAATTATACCAGATCAGATAATAAAGTAATAGTACCAGGAGTGGCATTTTGGCTGTTTTTGAAGAAAACTGTTAAACACTTCACTGCAAATAGTTAGAGACAATACCAGATATATGCACATATATATGAAAATTCTTTAACAGAAAGGTTGGTAAAATGGCGTATTAACAATTCCTGTTTAATTCCATAGATTGATCTGTACATGTTGACAGTAGCCAAAATGACTCATTGCTATTAACTCTTTCACTCCCCAGTTTTGGACTAGGTCAACAGTTTTCCTCAACATGCTTTGGATGCAATGAACATAAAGCGTGTTGAGGAAAGCTGTTGACATGGACCATTATATTCACTGGAGCTATGGGCATGCTAGTTCTTGTTTGAAATGTCTTTTTATAAGGAATAATGTTATGAATCTAGCATCTTGACAGTTCAGAGCATTTAGATTTAAGTAGTTCGACTATAGTCGCAGTTAGCAGTGAAAGAGCTAGACGATCTAAGACAACTAGCTTACATATTCCATTCTTGTTTTTACAACTTTCCCCCACAGTGTTTACTGGCCACAGTTATGCTTACTCACATCTATGTCATCGAGAAATTCGATGTTGGCATAAACAGGGATACAGAATTGCCACTGTGTGTTGATGATAACAATGCAGCTCCGTCAGGGGTAGCAATAAACTCGAATACACATGCTGCTCTGTTATTAGTGCTATATTTCATAAATGCTTCCGTGGATATGGACGCTGGCATACATGTGAAAATGTTTTGATCAGCTATTTCCACTCAATTGTTGAATGTTATACATGTATCAGAGGCCTGACACCACTTTTACGGCATTGTACCCACCGCCCTACATGTCTCTTAGACGAGCATAGGTCTCTATTACTATTGTTCTTAAAAATAATAATGTCTCCAAAGCATGCTGGCTGGTACTTTGAAGGAACAGTACAAATTACACATGTACCATCTGCAAAATATCAGAACTTCATTGAAGTTTACATAACAGCGGATTTGTCCATGCTCCAAAGGATCACAAAGGCCTCCTAAGAACAAAGTTATATTGCGGATAAAAAAAGAAATCATAAGCTGTATCAGATGTCCACCCACTAACCCCATAAAATCATGCTCAGGACCGGTGAAAAAAATCAGAACAAACTTTATGATCAATTACAAGATCAATTAAAGCTCCTCATGTTCATGACAATATTGACCATGGATTCAACAAAAAACAAGAGCACTGGTAGCATTGAAATGGCACATGTACTACAGATCGTTTCTGTATTTTTTCAACCTACTATTTTATGCATTGCCATGTTCATATTATGCAGGATTTTCTTTTCAAGATTCTCTCTGGACATGCTGAACTGAAGATAAATCTGAATATTACTTAAAAAAAAAAAAAGAATATTACTTGTGGTTTTATTTGGATGGGGATGATGATGACAATGATGACGATTATTACTATTTTCAGGTAAAGAAAGACCTCCTGTGTCTTCAACTGCAGAAATTTTGTTATGTACAAATGTATAATGTATGGTGTATAATGCAATGCTTTCTGTAATTGCCAAGCCCTTTCCACTTCTTCTGATGCAGCGTCAGCAATAAAGTAACAAATGTGTTTTCACATTATTTGCATCTGTGTTCTCCTTGGAATAAGTTGACTGGCGGGACTAATATTAGAGTTGACATCAGCAGCTGTCACATCAATTTTATGTTTACTTTTGTTTTTGCATTATACAGACTGATTTTTTGCTTCTTTTTTTTTCTTTTTTTAGAACAGATCTCTCTTGCTGACAAAACCAAAATGCACTTTTTCATGCCTTTTGTTAAATATGTTGTACTATTGTTTAGGATATTCTGACAGCAATAGTAAATCTCTGGTTAGTACCTGCATGTATGGTGCTAATAAAACCAACATAATGTTATTTTCTAACAGTTTAAATGAACGCTGAACACGTTAATTAACTGTTTCAATCCAAATTTAAGCCAGCAAATGCACGGTTCGCTGTCTAGCTGAGAGGCTAAGACCCCAAACTTATTTTTTTATTTCATTTTCTTCCCCCCCCCCCCCCCCCGACAAATCAGGACAAAATAATCTGAAACCCATTGTTCAAAAGATCTTAAGTTTACTGTTCCTTATTTTATTCAGTTCTGTTTTAGTCTTGCAAAGCGGAGGAGAAAGGTTCAATTTTATCTCTGAAATTGATGCAATACTGTGGTTTTGGTTAAAAAAAGTCCTGTTATCCCTACAAGTCGGCATTAAGTCCTCAGATGAAGATGATGAATGTACCTGTATTCAGCCTATGCTCCTTTTCTGTGTTTGTCCAGACCACAGTCTCTTCACTTTGTAGGGAAATGGAACGGAACCACGTATTATGGCCAGTCATGCACACTCATACCAACCTCTTTTACTTGCAGCATTGTGTTTGCACTATTGATTTATAAATGACCTGATTTTGTAGTCCAACCTTTGGGCTACATGACAGTACCCTGTGTTGGGAAGGGATCTGGTATCTTGCTTATGCCTGGTATTTTATGGTTCCAAGTTAGCATCTGGTACAAATATCGCTCATGTAGCACTTGCATATTACAACATAATTTCTTGTTGGTCACTAAACAGACTTTAAAATTTACAACAAGCTTAATAATATAGTTTTTTGTGGACAGGCAAGTCATGAAAATACATAAAAATAAAACACTGAGAAACTTATTGTCATGAAGTTCACAATAAAGTGGAGCAACGTCACTCAACAGATATTCCAATTTATAACACGCTACAAAAATATATTTTTTTTTTTTGTGGACAGGCACTATGACAATACATAAAAATAAAACATTGAAAAAAAAAACTGATGATCATGAACTTCACATTAAAGTGGGGCAATAAGTTAGGATTCTTCTGTTTTTGTTTTGCCTTAACTGAGTGCATGTTCTGTACATCACGTACTGGGCCATGTGTCAGTGCTATCTCTTTGTACTGATGGAACAGGACAAAAAAATCAGGACAAAGAATGACTAATATTTTAGGCTGGTTACACAGCTCGTGCCTTCATACACTTTAGACTGGATATCATTAACACAATACGACTTTAATACAGTATACTTGAGATTAATATTTGTGTTTGATGTTTTTAATACTGTTGAACATAATATCTAAAATGTTTCAATCAAAGTGTGAGCATAAGATGTATTTATAAATTTGTATGACGGGACTGTGTAAGTGCATTTTTTTCTTTTAACTCTTTCAGTGGCAATCACGTCTAAAGTTGATCTACTAAAGTGAAACTAGTCTAAATTATCATCAGGATCTCAGATTCATATTCCTCATAAAAACACCTTTCATTCAAGTACCAGTATGCCTCTAGTTCCAGAAAGGCTGTTCGACTCAGTCCAAAATTTGGCAGTTAAAGAGTTAAGCTGTACTATACATCAGTGCAGCCTATTTTTTTCATGTATACATGTACATATTTCCTTGCAATGGTATCAAAATAGTGTAACAAAGTACCATATTGTGCCTTTTGAGAACCCCTGACCTGTTGCCCCCCTCTAAGTGCCCCTCCCAATTTCTGACTCAGAAAATGCAGAAATATATATATATATATATATATATATATATATATATATGTGTGTGTGTGTGTGTGTGTGTGTGTGTGTGTATGTATGTATGTATAAAAGCATGTATCTTACATCTTTACCATAAATGCTATAATATTCAAAGCATAAATCTGATCTTCAGTCTCATACTATGAAATGCTCTATATGCCTTGGGTGCTAAATATGAATAATTACATAGTATTTACACTATTTCAGACATGCATGTGGCACAAGTGCAGTCAACAATCCTTTTTAAAAGCAACATGGGATGTAACACTAAGTTTCTAAGTATGAGAAACACTGTATGATAGTATATCATTATCTTCCTTTCTTCACTCTTTTGATGATGCAAGTTGGAAATTTTGATATGCCATACATGTCTACTGAAAGCCCTCAGGTAAAATGTACACCTGGTTCAGAATAGTCCAGATGCTCAACATTATACAAAGTTGAAGGATTTGAAATTTTTAGTCTTGGGTAGGCTTGTTTTCTAATTTGACTGAAGTTTAAGATGTGCATAAAAACCCTGCAATTCAAATCTTTACTTCATCAGGATAAAACAAGAGGACTATGACACTATTGCCCTCATTTGACTCAGGCATAGACTGCCACATAATGACCTGTAAATCAGCGAGGTGTGACATGTCCAATGACGGGCTACATTAATGGACTACGCAAACGAACCATAGCAAACTAATCGTAGTCTGGTACTTACAATTAAGATTGATTATTTACCTGTTTGTTTGTTTTTTTAAGGGGATGTTGGTGAGACCTTTCCATCTGTCAAATTTATTTTTACTAGTTATTTCAAATAGCCTTTTGTGTTCTACTTAACTGGCACACTTGCATGCGGCTGACAACAGCAGCATATTGGATCATGGCTGTCTCTCCATACATTGAACCCAAAGATCTTATCGACTATCTTTAGCCACTAAAGCATACATTTTCTTTATTAGACATAAATATCCAAAGCCTCGATGTCAAATTTGACAATTCTTTATGTTAATTGAGGACCTAAAGAAACAAGATTTCGAATTCAGTGCTATCTGCATTCAAGAAACATGGATTGATCATCAAAATTTGAATAACCTGTCACTATTTGAATTAGATAACAATACTGCAATACCTCTTGCAGCTACTTGTAGTTCTCATAGTGGATTACTTATTTATCTCCACAATGACTTTAAAGATTTGGGTACTCCCAATAAAAATTGGAAAGGTTTGTTCATTGACATATTTGGCAATGGACTAGAACAGAACATTACATTGTGCAATAATTATCGACCTCCCAGAGATACTAACAATGATATTGATCTGTTTTTGAATGAGTTTGTACAAAAAGTTGAAAAGCTGTCCAACGAATCATCAGATAAAAATTATTGCTAGAGATTTCAATATTGATTTGCTTTAATTGAACACCAGACAAAAGTATGCTGAATATTTAGATTTGATGATTTGTAATGGTTTCAACCCCAGAGTTAACTTTGCCAACAAGGCTTACTGAGAGGTCAGCCACATTGATCAATCACACAATTTGCAATTCATCACATTGTAGAAAATCAAGTATATCTGGTATTATATTAACAGATATGTCTGATCATTTACCTTCTTTCACTTGTTTCAACACACATATAGAATTGAATCCCCACCCCAACCCACCCACCCCACCCCAAAGTATGTGCCGGTGGAAACAATTGATAAAAACTCTTTACAGTCTTTTTGTACACATCTACATGAGAAAGATATTTTGCAAAACTTAGACCAGGAACTAGATTCTGATCCAAATAAAAATTATGAAATTTTAGAAACCTCTATGTTCTAAAGAGAAATATTTACCAAAAGGAACAGTGAAATTTCACAAGTACAAACACAAATTTACTCCCTGGATCACTGCTGGCATCTTAAGGTCAATCAAATATCGTGATACTCTGTATAGAGAACTAAGAGGTACGCCGCTAGAACCCCCTGAATTTCATATCACGAAGCAGAACCTTAAAACATACAATACAATACTACTTAGAAATATTTGTGAATTAAAGCAACAATGTTACCAGTCAGAATTTCAAAAATTGAAAAGTAACACTAAAAAAAATTGGGACACCATCAGAACTGTTCTGAATATGAATAAAAATAAAAAGGCATTCCCTTCTTTTTTCTTAATTAACAACACAAAAATAACAAATCAAGAAACAATAGCAGATCATTTCAATACATTTTTCATTTGTAGACTAAAAGTGTCAGCCAAAATTGACACATCAAATAAACCATTGATTGTATTCTTACTATCTGAATGATAATATTGACTATGTTTTTCATTTTAAGCAGATAAACTCAGATCACATAGTCAAAATTATAAATGATTTTAAGCCAAAATCAAGCACTGGGCATGATGGCTTATCTATGAAACTGATAACAAAAATTGATCCTTTGTCTTGCTGAACCTCTCCCTCTCACTATAAACCAATCTCTAACGACAGGAATTTTTCCAAATAAGCTAAAAATTGCAAAAGTAGTACCTTTATACAAGAAGGACGATACAAATATCTTAGAGAATTATAGACCAATTTCGCTACTCCCAGTCATGTCAAAAATCTTTAAAAAAGTAGCTTATTGTCAGTTATATGATTATTTCACAACAAATTCACTATTTTATGACAGCCAACATGGATTTAAAAAGATGCATTCGACTGAAACTGCTGCTCTGGAGCTTTTGGACCGAACTATTCAAATTCTTGACCGGGGTAATCTACCCATAAATATAATTTTGGACTTGTCTAAAGCTTTTGATACCTGGATCATTACATTCTTTGTAAAAAATTGGAACATTACGGTATCATTGGCACTGCTTTACATTGGTTTAGCAATTACCTTGAGAATACATCACAGTTTGTTTTATATGACAATGTCTGTTGCAAACCACTTCCTATCAAAACCGGGGTTCCACAAGGATGCATACTTGGACCTATTCTTCTTATTATTTATATAAATGACATGCACAAAGCATCTTCCAAATTCAAATCAATTCAACTTTACTTAGCCCTCTGTGTTGCCTTTCTTTTCATGCTAACACTGAATCATATGAACACGACACATCGAACAGCATAAATTTTGAATTGAATAAGGTAGTCAACTGGCTTGCAGCAAGTAAACTATCATTAAACATATGCAAAACCAAATACATGTTATTTCATTTCTATCAAAGGAGAATAAATTTCACTTTAAATCTAAAAATATATAATTCTAATTTCAAAAGTGGAAGAATTCAACTTTTTAGGCTTAACAGTTCAGGAAAACTTAAACTGGAATGCTCATATAAATAAAGTAGCAAATAAACTATCTAAAGTTATTGGTATGTTTTAGAGACTACATAAGTACTTCCCAGCTAGTACTCTGTTACTAATTCACAAGTCTCTCTTCTATTCATATATCAATTATTCTATCCTTGCCTGTGGTTTTTCATGCAAATGGATTTTCTTTTTAGAGAAAAAAGCTGTACACCTTATGTGGTCAGTGGATTTAATGCCCACACAGATCCATTTTTTAAAAATTTAAACATCTTAAAAGTGATTGAGGATTTTCAGCTTGAGATCAATTAAGTTTTATTATAGATATGTTAAAAGTGAATTACCACAATACTTTAGCAATTTATATACAACTCCTGTACAGATTCATTCTCACTTTACCAGAAATAGAGAAAATGTTCCTCCTCCTAGGCCCACCAATATTACCTCTCAAAAATGTATAAGATACTATGTCCCATCCCTTATCAAAACCCTTCCATCCTGTATTACAGAGAAGTTTGAAACACACTCATACTCTGGTTTATCCAGCTATGCAAAAAATATCTTATTAACAGGTATCAAGATATATGCACTGTGCCAAACTGTTATGTATGTAATAATTGATTCTAGTCTTGTCTAATTATCATTTTTATGTGTACATGTTTTAGTCATCCTTAGTATCTTTATTAAGTTGTCTCCTCTTTGGTGGCAACAGTGATAGCGGACTCTAGTCCTTAATTGGGGTCATCCAGACACTCATTGATTTTTGTATTCTAACGTGTCTAACTGTCATGTACTTTTGAGTTGCAATATAACATACTGTTTGAATCCATAACAATTATATTTTGTATAATAAACGTTTCTTTTTTGGACTCTGACTCTCATGTCTGTCATCTTCCATGACATCTTTGCCTGGCTCTATGAGTTCATGCAATATCGTTGAGTCCCAAGATTGATAATGGGATCCACATAATGACAGCCCTCTTGTTTACACTGTAAGACAGGAATGTAAGCTGGATTTTTTTTCTTTTTTGCATGTTTTAATGATAGAAACTGAGATACCGTACTGTACCTGCTTCTTCATATAATTTCATGTCAGCAGCAAGGTCAATGTTACCCATTCTTAACAATTCAGCAGTAACGTAACCCGCTTTTGGTGGATCATTCTGTGATTCCATCTATTTTTAGCCTAAATGAGAAAAAAGTATGTGCCTTATTGAATTTAGAAGAGCTAGATGATCTAAAGGATAAATGTCACCCGCCACATCATGACAACTAAGGTGTGACATTACAACACTTAATATTAATTAGCAAGGAGCCTACACATGTAGCCTCTTGATATTAGAATGAGTTTTAAATTTTAGCTCACATACTTTGGAAATAATTTAACATGAAACTCAGAAAGTGAAAAAAGTTGACCAAAAATACATAGGTGTACAGTACAGAGCAAGAAGGCAGCACATTTCATCGTAGAAGCCTGAGTGCATCATGTTGCCCAGCACCACGATGGGGATCATTACTTGAAAGCATGTATAACACAAAGCACAATATAAATGCAATAATGAACATCAATGAAAGACTGAAATTTGTATTGCATTCTTTTATATCCAAAATATGACACAGGCTCCTAGCCTCTAGCTTCTGAAAAATTGGAGGCACCAGTCTGGTTCGGATCATCCTACTGCAATCAGTTATACATGTCTGAAAGGTGCCATGATACTCAGTGCTAGAAATAAGGAATAATTTTCACTTGTCCGCCAACCAAGTGGAGTCTTGTTCTAATTGAACTGTATGTAAATTTTGGACAAATGCATTGGCAACTTTACTTGTCCGTCACAAGTTTCACTTAGTACGGACAAGCGGATAAGCCCTATTTCTAGCCCTGATACTAATTGCCCCAAATAAATATGTATTAGGTCACCATGACCTTGAAATTATTTCAAGGTCATCCAAAATAAGGCATACATAAAACCTTTATGGAATGATTCTTTGGTACAAAAATGAAAGGCCTAGCTTTAATAGAACTTGAAATACAGAAAAAAAACAGTATGCTGCAAAATACACCTTTAGGAGCCCTATGACCGTGAAAAGAGGTCAATGTCAACAACAAGGCACAGGTTACATGCCCTACACATGATACATCTGTGGCATAAATTTCACAATTCTACCTGAAACAGTTTATGGGCTACAGGCTGTGCGGACCGGACAGACAGACGCAACCGACACAACAGAAATGACATATCTAGATGACGGACGGACATACCGACAGCCCCTATCCCTACTATTCCTATGTTCCCCTATACCACCTTAGGTGGCAGGGAGCAACAAGCTTTTATAACCTTGTCAGCAGTTTTACAGTTTGAAGAAAACTACAAATATGTGCACTTCCACAAGAATTTCTGTGTTAAGATATATACTCTTTGATTTCTGTATATTTAAAAAATTCAATGCCGACAAAAGTACAGCATCACCACCCAGAGAAGATACATTTACCTGCAAAAGCCAGACTACCTCCCTGTCAAGTTTGAGTCAAGTCAAAACTACACCCGCCTGATTTTCCTACAGAGTATCAATTTCATGTCTCCCGATGTACCCCTTAAAAAAAAAATGCATGTAATATGGTCAAATATGACACCTGACTCACACTTAAGTGTTCTGGACATGGTAACATAAAGTTATGGTAAAATTGAATCAACTGCTTGGCAATGCACAGGGTGTTTACATACAGCTGGTACAAGTGTTTTCCATTTTTGGCCAGGTGATTGGTGCTGAAGATTGCTGGTTCGAGACCCGGCTGTTCCGTGGTCATAAAAACACATACATATTTTCGGTGCTCCTTTGATGCTGGTGGACGTACATATGTATCAGTCCCCGATCTGAGACAACTCAGAACACAGTTTTTCATTTGTACTAGAATAAATACAATGAACTGGGATGTGTTGATTATGGCCTTCAAGCATACCTGCCTTCATTGAACCATTCTTTTTAGGAATGGGGATATGGCACAGTCAGTATATGCTTTTCCCATTTTCTGCTAGGTGATTGGTGCCGAAGGTTGCTGGTTCAAGACCTGGCTGCTCTTTGGTCACAAAAACATATTCAATTTTATACATGTCAGCACCCAGCCAGCCAAAATATATTACACCTCTGGTATTTTGAAAACATGTAATATGGGCAGAGGTAGACAATATTTCATGGTTTAGTTAAAGTGTTTCGCTGAAATGTTAAAGATGTTTTTTCCTAAGAATACCTTCTGAAGTTACATAATAGTAAACCCTGTATAGATCTGTAAATAAAAATACCCTCAAATCAGAAAGTTAATTTAGTATACACTACAATAAGGTCATGGTAGATCAAAGTTGATATCCATACACTGTTTCATTCAGCTCCACTGAAGGTATTCGATATGCTTCTAATTTTTGACCTGGAAAAGCAATTTCGTATCACACAGCATGGTTCTGCAACAGAAAATTAAACATGTTTGCAAGCTTACATATCTTGGCATAAAGTGTTTCCCCCCCCCCCCTTTTTTTTTCTTCTGCTTCAAATCTATACATGTGTCATTCAAGAGAAATCACACTGAAAATAAGGTAACATATTTGACTCAGTGACCTTAAGATATTTGCTCACGGTCACCCAAATACGTCATCTTAAGTCTATATATATATGTATATATATATATATATATATAGTTTCAGCATGTTTTGTAAAACCTTTGAAATACCAAATATGGCTCCATGACCTTGCAAATCAGGTCAAGGTAACCCAACTACACTCCCAAGTTAGGTCTTACCCAGTTACATAATCCTGCAAAGTTTCAGCAAGTTTTGTGAAATCCTTTTAGTTATTGAAGAACAAGAACAACAACCACAAATTTATGGCAGAAGAAATGAGCACAAAGGCAATGTCTCCCTACAGTATGCTGGTTGCGTGCAAATAAATTAAGTCTCCACCTTGGAAAAACAACTTGTATGCTCATTTGCAGCAATCACAAGAGAAATTCCATCAACTCAGCCCTTGATCTATCACTCAATGATCAGCTATCTCCCAATCAGAGGCTTGTAAGTACTTGGGTGTAACCCTTGATCAGGAAGTGAAATTTGAAAAGCAGGTTGATGAGGTTGTTACAAAAATAAAGAGAGCTCTAGGCATTTTCAGCAGAGCTGCAAATTTCCTTTGTGCAGACTCCAAAATTACCCTGTACAACACCTTGGTGTTACCTCATTTTGATTATTGTAGCACAGTCTGGGGTAGCAATCTGAAGAAGGCTGAAATTGTATGCCTCCAGCGACTACAGAACAGGGCAATGAGAATAACATTACAATGTCACCCTAGGACGCACATCCTCAACATGCTGAGGACCCTGAAATGGATGAGTGTCAAACACAGATTGTTCTACAATCTCTATATTTTTCTTTGGAAAATAGTTACTAACAAAGTCCCACCTTATTTATAAAATATCTTTACTCCAGTGACTGAAGTCCATGCTTATCAAACAAGAGCATCCACTTCCTCAAAATTTTTCCAGGCAAGGTCTTCCCCTAAAACTCTTTCTTTTATTGGTACCAAATTTCGGAATGAACTACCTCAGCATGTCCGGATGGCACGATCTCTGTTTAGTTTTAAAAAAAGTATACAATTCATTTTTTGATCACGTAGAGCCTTTTTGATCAATGATCTTTTTATCATTGATTGTTTTATCAGCCTTTTTGCTCTCGACTGATCGTAATGTCTTATAAACTCAATGTAATTGATTTTTAGGGTTCTTGATGTACTATCTTTTAATTCACCTTGTGCACCTCTCATCTACCCATAATCATCTGATTTTTACTCTTTGAATGACTTGGTCATATATTTTTAATTGTTATGGCATCCATACCTCAACAGTAATGTACTGACCTTGGATTGCAATAAAACTTGTCAACTTGGGAGACATTTTTCAGAAAAGTGGCTCATAGCACACTGACCACTGCAGGAAAGAGTTTGGTGCACTTATTAGAAAAATGCACAAATTCAGGGAAAAAAAGTACAGACAAAAAGCATGGGGCTTGCGTGAAGAGCCCATACTCCCCTGACCTTGATACATTCAATATACATGTACATGTACTGTATTTCTATACATGTGCTGAGCACAGTTGAGTTTCTGCTGGTCCCTGAACTTAGCTAAACCTACCTTACCTTTGAGCTGAGAGTAGTTTGGATATGAGTGACCCAGATACTTAACCCTGTTTTACCAAATTCCTGCCCAGGTACATCCCCATCAAGTTTGAATATTTGACATGCATACTAATCATCTCCAGCCAAACTATCTGACCCTGTCACTATAGTCCAGTTCACTCTGGACAGGGCATCCCTGAATCAGACGCCACTGGTCATTTTACTCACTGTAATTTCAATATGACAAATGCAGCCTTCTCATTAAGATTTTACGTATGGGGTTGAAGAAAAAAGTTGGAGGCCAATACTTGGAATTCTGACACATTTTTATTTACAAAAGAAATGCAAATGCCAAAAAGTAGAAGGCCAAAGCCTACCTACATGTTGTAATTGGCCACTTGAGCCCCCTGCCTCTTGCAAATGACAAGGCGGGATATTAGATTACTTCTCTTTAGGTAATGTCCAACCCATTTTGGGGTATAAAATCCAAAGCCAAATATCTCTGCAACAGTCATGATTAACATGATAGATGTATGTATGTGCTTAACGGCAAATGACTGACAAGTCAGCTGAGCTAAAAAGCCAATCAGTCATAATCTGTCATGAATACATACTGCAATGTAACTGACACACAAAACCATGATGACATCATGCAGGGAATTCCCATTTAAAAGGTGTCATATTCTGTTCTGATGAACTCATCGTCAACATCATGTGGAGGACCTCAAGGCGATATGGACCATTCTATGGCCCAGATTCCCACTGTATAATATTTCATTTCTTTTTTATACCTTGTCAAATCCACACCATTATCTAGCATTCCTTTTCCAGCAGATGGGTTTCAGACATTGGCATGCACTGTTGTCTTGTTATGGTATATGTACACAGAAAATACTGCATCTAGTGGATTATTGTTTTTGGTTCTGGTTGCAACTGAATTATGAAATTTTGTGAGAATAAAACATGTACTTTTTTTATATTACTCAGTTGGTATCCAAGGTGCATTACAATGCATTATATCTTTTTAATATGGTTTGTGTATATTGCATGACGAAAATAAATGCAAACAGACCACAGAGTACATTCAAAAGTGTGACACCCTCCTTTTGGAAATCAAGTGAAAGCTACAAAAGTAAAGGGTACTCGCTGCTCATAGAAAAAGGACTGTGCATGCATTCCAAAATCCTTGGCTTTCAAGAGAGAAACTGCTATTAATATTCCCCCCAACCACCCACCCTCACCCCAATCAAGTCAACTGGTGGGAAATGAATTAACATGTCGGGGTGTCCTGAGGTGTTCATCTGCAATATATTTCAAAGCCAATACATGTACAGGATAACGGATACATGCATATTAATTTCATACCACAATCCCTGATCCTGTCGCTACAAGGTGACACTCAGTCACCATGGAAAACCAAGGTGTTACTATCACTTGTGTGAACAAGATCAAGGCATAGCAATACATAGTCCCCACCAGAGAACAATTATCAAAGTGGCATGAAAAGGACAAGCAAATAATGTCACATCAGGTCTGAAAACATAATCAGCCAAGGTGATTATGACACATTTGATAATGACCGTTATATTCATCAAATTTTATTGACTCATTTTATACCTTATTTTCATCTGTCTCTAGGAGGAGGTGATCTGAAGGGAACCCTGGAATGCTTTGTAGGGACAGCTGCCACCAACTTTCAGAAAAAGTGACACATACAACCAAAGCAGCACTACAATTGATGTGAATGTCAGGTATTGGCCAAGCAGTTGACAGAAGATAATTATGAATATATCTTTTTTAATATTCCCTAAAATGAACAAAATTATAAAATCACTGAAATGTGACCAGTTCAATCTGCTTGATAGACCCATACAAGGTACTACACCCCACCCACCCCAAGTTTGAAATGGATCTGGTCAACAGTTTTGATCAAAACTACGCCTAAATGTATATACACTAGAATATGCTATTCCATTGTTAATAGGATAATATGGATGCGTATTTACTGTTTGCCTCCAAAGCAGACCCCAGCTGCGTATTTTGTCTACTCCGCTGGGGTCTGCCCTTCTTTGACAAGGTCACTGTTTTAGCATTGGAAAAGTGACTCAGTTTCTAATTGGCTGAGTATGGTTACTATGGAAACAGGCTTTGATACACTGGGAACCAGAGGCTGCTACTGGTCTAGGGGATAATGATGAACTTCCTGATTGGTGTCTTAGTCTAGGGGAAGGTCACAGTATAGTTTTGTTTCTGTTACTATAAATAAAAGCCTGTCGAAGAAGGGCAGACCAAGTGTAGTAACATGGAACTTGGTCTGCTCTGCAGGCAAATTAACTGTACTCTTACCAATCATTATATAATTTGAAAAATTTCTTACAAATCATCAAATGAAAAACTTATACTGAAAATTTTACAAATTTACTGGATAACTGTATTCCCACTTCCTGATTTTTTGCAGATGTAAAATTCCCTAATTCCACAAAAAAATTTGGAAATTGGCACTTCTGTATACTATAAAGCTCAGCTGATTTGTCAGTCAGCTCAGCTAAACAGAAACATGAGATATTTGGTCTTGTAATTATACACATCATTGTCATTTGTGTTGGTGCTGGTTTCACCATAAATGTTAAGTTTTTCTTTAGTTTCATAACGCCTTCCTGAAACGTGGCACGTCTTCTATGAACCAATAAAATCTGTTTGACAAAGGCCATGATCACATGTGACTTACCAGGCCAGAAGTTTCAAAGTTCTATGTTAGTCCATGCGCATCACATTAGTGATATATGATCAATAATGATAAATAGCTTTATTTCAGACCATCAGGTCAATATAGAAAATACAGTGCATCTTAATGCGATAATGATTTGATATAATATATAATGTATAAGACTACAAAGTACCCATGTCTGCGACTCTAGTCCAGACACACTCCATGAGCCCAGGCACAGTGCACCAACGTGGACAGGCCACAACCTGCAGTCCCATCTACATCCGTGCACCTGCCTGATCCCCATGAAGTGCCTCCATCCATAACTGCCATGACACCAAACAGACCCCTTTCTACACCATTTCAGAGGGGCGGCCCACCCCGCCCCTCATCAGTAGCACCCCTTTGTCCCCTTTGAAATTTCTCCAGCACCCTGCCCCTATTTATGAGCTGAATTGAAGGATTTATGGTATTGTACCCTATTTTTGATACATTTTTGCATTAAAACCTCTCAAAAAACAGAGCCAGTTGTTATAGTCTACAAAATGAATAATCAGAAGTAGTAATAATACAATAAAATTTATACTATTTGTTGTTAGACACCTGTAGGCTTAAGACATAGCTGCTCTATTTCAGTGAGTTTTAAGCTAAAAAGAGCCCTTTTCACATATATTCTGTTGGAATAGTGCCCTTTTTAAATGATCTATGTTGCCCCTATCAAATTCTAACTAAGGGTCTGCCAAAGTCCACCTCATATCAGTTGAACACACAGTACTGATCAGGACATTGTCACTGTGTTCTGTCATCAGCCAAAAACCATAAATTATGCGCCTGTTGATAAATATGACTGCAGTTTTGTTACATTCATACACAGATACAGGCTTTCAAATTTTACTCTGTTGTTGAATCTTATGTACAGACATTACTTTGTATTGTATTACACTGTAGAATACTATTAATGTTAAGTTCATACCATTTGAATACCACGACAAAAACATACTTTTCCTATATCTGTAAAACTGGTGAATGAATTTTCATCATACTAAAAATGTTGGTCTAAGAATATGGCATGTTGTTCATGGAATGAGCATCATCCAGGTCACACTGACCCAGTTTTCATGCTTATAGCATCATATCATTTATCATATAAAGCCACAAGTTTTAGCAAGGCGACAACATTGCCTTATACATGCACATAAAATTGTGCCGCTGATGTTGAACAGCCAAGATGTTCTAAATAATGCAAATCACAGAGTTCAGGTTTTAGCTGTGTGAAGTGTGTTTGAAAGAGTTTCACACAAATCTGTTCTGTTTTGTTGAAATACAAGAAGGGGAATGTACAGTTTATGAACAATTTAAACTTTGGATGTTATGTGCATTCTCATCAGAACATTTCAGCTTGTATCAAGCGCATGGGTCCAATCGCAATAGGTCAGGTTCATTCTTTCATAGCAGAGTATGATAACTTCAAAGGCACTCTACAAGCAGGCTCCTGGAGATAAACAACATGGTCTGAGTGTGTTGGTATTTCACAGGTAGCTGATTAGTCAAGGTGAGTTCAAAGTAACATCTCCCAGGAAACCTCACATAATGCTCTGCTATGAGTCCAAGCATCAGCAAAGCTGGCACTCTGGAAGGTGGGATGCATGTCTTTATTAGCCTTAGAAGCTAAGATAAAACAAAAGGACTATAGCAGTCCTCAGCTCAGTTAACCTTGGCTGTACAGACTTAAGTTGGCCTGTGACATTCAGAATTAGATCAAGATCACTTCCCTTTAAGACCATCACGATATGCAAATATATTTAGGTCTCAAGTGACCACTCAAAACAATGGCTTGATAGTTGAAAAGTTACAACTCCAAACACTAAATTCAGTAGTCATATGCCCTTGGAATCTGGGTCAAGATCAACCATGTGCATCTTATTTCAGCAATTATACACGACCTTCACCATATGCAACATCAAAGCTGCAGCTGAAATAATTCTCCCAATATATAGAGAAAAGTCAAAGTAACTTAGTATCCTACTTATAACATTGAACATATGACAAAAATCTAAACTAGTAAGCAGGTGTTTTCGGACAAGAAGTCAAAAATGTGAATTTGTTGATAAACAATGATGGCAGATAGATGCTGGTCCAGTTAATTCAGCTGACTGACAAGCCAGCAGAGCTAAATGCCTTTGTGAGGCAGGCTGTTTACTGAGCAAAAGACCAGAGCACCTAGGAGATACCAACATATACACAGAGGAAATCACAGCCAAGCAGTGAGTGCAGGCTACAAAAAGTGGTTCATTGTGACAACTTTAAAGCACTGCAACATCAAAGCTTTTCCTGCATGAAAGGGGACACTGCCTTTTCACATGTATTTCACTTTGGCAAAGAATAATCACAATCTAGAATACTAATTCCAGGAATAGGGTGAATGTTTTGGGAATTCTGCAACATTTCAAAATAATTTGCACTGGGAATGGGACCTTTAATTGGCCCAAATATAGGACCTAGGGAAAGCCCTGAACACAGATTGTCAATTCAGAGACAGTTGTCCCACTAGAGATATGACTATGCATTTATACATTTACAGCCTGTTTCTAATCTCTCAAGAAGGCGACATACAGGACACAGTATGCGTGTTATGATTTCTCACATGTAACTTACCCAACTAACTACGTTCAACTAATTGATGTGTAAGTGCGTACAGTCGAATGTTTGTTTTGGACACACTCAGCCCAATAGTTTTCATGTGTTTGCTTGGCAATGCATTTTATCCACCACATGTTTTGGACACACTCAGCCCAATAGTTTTCATGTGTTTGCTTGGCAATGCATTTTATCCACCACATATATAAATCACCACCAGGTAGTCATCCCTTGCCTTGTGCATTCACCTGTCTGTTCATCAATCCTGATGATGTTACTGTGATATGTCATAAAATATTGGCAGCAGCTTTACAAACATTTTGCTAGAGATGTGCCTTAAGGATGGACCATACCTGATGTCAAAAAAATAAAAACATCTTCCTCATATCACTTTGGATTTCTTATGAATCTTTACAGTATTTATTTGGAGACTGGGTGAGTGGCGCCTGAGGGGAGAATTTTACCACACTATTTCAAAAAAAAAAGTGACTGTTAGGGCCTGTATTTTTCCGTTTGAAAATGAGTGTTTTTCCGTTTTGGGAAACTACAGATTCCGTTTCATTTCCGCTTCACTAATTCTAGGGCTCGACTTTAGCACTGGTCAATAAAAAAGAAAAAACAGTTGATCGTATCGCCTCTGGAAAATGTTGATCCATCGACGAACGGCAAAGTGACTCCAAATTGTTTATTATGTACGTTGACAGCCTCCACCTACAGACGGCACTATTATCATTGTACCTCTGTTGCGCGTTATATCTATATGCCATGCAAATGAATGGATATGGTAGTAATGGGGTCTATAGCGCAGGTGTACAGCCTGTCATTAAATTTGCTCCACGTGGTATCGATAACGCCGCCGACTGTCAAATTTGGATCCAAGTCCGCGTGTTTTGCTTTATGCGATGACATATGTGGTGATTTTGAATTATTTGAGAGGCAAAATTCTGCTTAATTTCTGTGGCATTTGCCGATTTCCGTTCCAAATCATAAATTCCATTTGAGATCATAGATTCCGTAAATTCCGTCCCTTTTCCTCGATCACGGAAAAGTACTGGCCCTAGACTGTTGTTTCACAACATTTTCATCAGGGATGAACCTAGGGTTATACCTATTGAAACATGTGATCATTTTAAAATTTGCTGTGAATTTTCTTCCCAGTGTAGGATGTAATAAATTGAAACACCTCACCCTGACAGATGAAACTACACTTTTTAAATACATTGCTAAATTGGTAAGGCTGGCTACTATTGGCTAGTGATTTTTGCATCCTCCAGGAAGTGGTGCTTCATTCAGCACAATGACTCTAGACTAAAAAAATAGCATTCAAAGAAAGCAGTACCCTTCGGCCGCCTTCAATCTCTTTTGCTGTAAGTGGATACAAATAGTATCCCTTAGTATCAGGCATAGTGTATGATCAGAAAGCTTGTAGTGTAAGAGATCACGGCCATTTTGCCACTCCTCAAATAATTTCACAAATGGAGATCTTGTCATAAATTCAACAAATACTACTATTGTACCCTTGATCTTTGACCGCAAAAACACTACGTCAAATATAGAGGTACAACCTTGACTTTCAATAGCCTTCTAGATCACCCTATGTTGCTCCCTTTGTTTTAAGATTTAGATTTCTAGATGCACAATGTCACTCAGCAAACTTGTGACCCGTGTGTGACCTTGAAAATTAGGTCAAGGTCAATTATGCTTGCATACAAAGCAAGCCCTATTGTGTTGTACTATCATATGCAATTTGAAAGTCGTCTCAAAAATTTCTGAAGTAATAGTGGGTAAACAAAATTTCAATGAATAGGTCAGTGACCCAGATACTTGACCTAATGACCTACTTTTGATTCATGACACATTCTTTGGTTGTATTACATGTGTGTATAAAATTTCATGTAACTGACTTCAAAACTTTCTTACTTGTACCAATACCACCATTGTGCACTTGACTTTTGACCTCAAAAACTAGATCAAATATAAAGCTATGACCTTGATTTTCAATAGGTTTCTAGATCACTCTATGAAGTTTCTTGTGTGTAAGATTTAGATTGCTAGATGCAGGCTTTCAATAGTTAGAGCGGTAACATTGCTTAGCACGTGACCACTGTGTGACATTGAGAATTATGTCAAGGTCAACTACGCTTGCACACAAAGTAGGCCATACAGGAGTGTAATATCATGTGTAACTTGAAAGTCCTGCCTCAAAAATTTCTGAAGTTATGGTGGTGATGATCCCCTGCCACCCACCCCCCAATTTGATCCTGACTTAGATTCATCTGTAAAGTAATATAGATCTATGTACATTATTTAAGACCACCTCTACTGCCAGGAAAAGTGGTCGTACAAAATGTACAGTGGATGGAGTCTGTGCCCAGCACTGATCATGCTATACTTGCCACAGAAGATGACCAACCCCATTCCTTTACATAAATTTTCTGAAGACCAATGAGATCTCTGCTTTAAACATCATCTAACACAAAAGCAGTGCTTTTCACTTTGTTACAGGGTCACTCAGTTTGCATATTGAGGATTGTGTCATTGACTTGTCTAATTTTACTTTTAATCTTATGAATCTGCATTTTTTTTTTTTAATTTACATTTAAAAAAGATCAAGTGAAGTGCATCTAAAAACAGAATGACATTTGCTGGGATTCCTGTTTTATGCACACAATTGGGTCACAAGCCTCAGCAAATTTGCACAAAATGAATGTAAACACAACAATTTGTAGGCCTATAATATCAACATACAAAATGGAGATTTGGCACGTTTTGTTTGTCAGCTGCAGTTCCAGAGGCTGGTAGGTTGCCCAGATGGATCTGTGTTTATTAACCATGCTATGGAATAATTACCCCTGTTACATAATCCTTTCTTATCAGATTACCACTAACCGCAACCTGCCTGTGGAATACACAGATCTGACCATAGACTCTGGCAAACATGGGCAGCAGAATACACACAAATGATTCGGATGAGGAGGCAATATGGATTGTAACATAAAAACAATGGTTACCCTTGCATTTTCACTGTTATAGGCACTTCTTGGCAGATTTGAAATGGGACTCTGTGAAGGTAAATCCATGGTTTGCTATGAAGGATGCAGGCCTATGTGACACGATGATATCTGAGGCTGTGACCAAAGTTACGCGCATCTCAACTTCTGTCGGGAGGGGAAATTTGATTGCACTTTATGAGCACAAATTTGCCAGATTTTCTATCAGACCTGATATCAAGTTATGAAAATGTGCAAGTTGGATCGCTAAAAATGTACAAAGTACATCGTAATAAACTGCATAGAAAATTTATATCAACCATTATGATAATGAGAGAAAGGCCCCTGACCTTTGACATCCGTGTTCACCAGTTGAATGTCTGATGGGCAAGAGAACAAATCATGGTGCATGAGGTCCAATTTTGACCAACCATGTACTTTGTCACAAAGGGTCCGCATACATGTACAATGAAATCGACATAAGAACAAAAATCAGGAAAAGCATTTCTTTGAGAGCTCAGAATTCAGCTCTATCCGGATAAAAATTTAGTCTACAGACACAAAAACTTTATTGTACATTTTGAATACTTTCATGGATGTTCTCATGCTCATGTGAGTCAGTTCATAATGTACAAACACACAGACAGAGCTGCCCTCTGGGTGCATACCCATCTACAAATAATACACTAGTGCCCCCTAGTGGGCCAAAATAGAAACGAGACGACTGTGTGAACAGCCCATGCTCAGCTTTCCAAGAGATTCAAAATTTTCTTTACTTGTAGCATTTTTCCACTTCTTTACATAAGAAACACTTATTTTTAAGAAAATCTGTAGCAATTTTGAAGAGTTTTGTAGCAAAATTTTGCTACAATGCTCCAGTTGGACAGCCCAGGATAGGATCAAGGTTACCCATGTACTGAGTAAGTCTGACCTTTATGGAAGAACACTAACATGTGGAACATCAAGGTCCCAGTTCAAGCAGTTCTCAAGTTACAGTGAAGAGTAAATTCATGTATGTTGCACTGTAACCTCACAAATGAGGTCAAGGTCACAAGGCCAATGTTGTACAGTTTTCTGCACAACATTGGTTCAGCATGGTGGATGAGCTCAGACTGGACAAGTGGGAACAGTTTCCCATTTGCATGCCCATTTTAATCCAGTAAGCCATAAGCACACTGACATTCACTGAGCTGTGAGTCAATGTTTACAATTGGAGTTGGTGTAGAAGCTCCCTTTCATGACATCACAGACCGGTGGTCAAACTGTGATGGAAAATAGGGATGCTTGACCAAGAGTGGCCACCAAATGAGAGGCAATTCCCCATGTTGTGCTGGCCGTAAAATAGTGAAAGTATATGCGTCATCACAAAGGCAATTTTTCTTCACAAAAGTGCCATAACAATTCAACTCTTTCAGTTTTCATAAAAAATAAAGTACTTGGCAAGGGAAAACATTACGTTTTCTCTGACAGAAATCAGCTTACTAATGGTGTCTATCCAGCCAAGATGATGAAATCTAATACCAAGTTACGAAATGATACAGTCCCGCAATACACATTTGTCCATACATGTCTCATTGATCAAAGCATATCCAATAGCTCATACCAATCTATCCCGATCTACCATTTATACATATGTATGACTCTTTCAATTCCAGAAATACCTCTGGTCAAAAACTCCCCTGATTATAACCTCCTGGGTTTTTTGGTTTATTTTTTTTTCTTTTCTTTCTTTTGTAGTGGTTGATACAGTATCCCAGACTGTAAATTTAGTTTCATGGTTGAATTCATTATATGTATTATAAAAACTGGAGTAACTGTGACCTCGTAAATTACTACAGTTGTGTGAACATTCATAGCAGCTGCCGGACTCTTTTTGTGCATTGTCACTGGGATAGGTCCAGGTATACCAACAAAATCAAGATTCAGGATTCAGACACCTAGATATATCACTTTTGCTTGTCAGTTTTGTGTTAACTTTTGTCAGTGTTGTTTAATAACAGATGATCTTATCACTGCAACTATTTCATGCCCCATTATATAATATTTAGCTTTTTTGCATTTGTTTTGCAAGCATTCCCACAGCCAATCTATCACACATTAAGTAATGTGTTATGAATTTGTGCAGTTATATGTACAATTTTCAAAGTTGCAACATAATTTGCATTTGTCTGAGTTATTCTTTTTTTCGCACGAACCATTTTTTAAGTGAACTCGTCTGCACTGACACGCAAGACAAGAATAGACCCTTTGAGAATTCCAGAGGTCAGCACTTGAGGGTGATCATTTGCATAGCAACAAATGCCTCTGAAGCTTTTGTTAAGCAAATATCCAACTTTATGCAAATGAACACCATCAAGTGCTGCCATCTGCCATACTATTGTGCCTTGTGTGCTTGCTGGCTGGCTGTATGTGGACCTGCAGTCCACAGCTGACAACTCTCTCATTTTCAAATTTGAAATTTAGAAGAAAGTTTTTTACTTTATTAGCCTTTACAAAATCGGGTTATGAGCGGGGAACAAGTGCAAGACTTGTTACGGGGCCAATAATCCCCGGACAAGTCACTCTGCTGACTGGCCGCAGTATACTTGCATTTCCAATAAAAACATCCCGAGCTGATGTTTTACAGAATAAAGCTAATATGATGTTCCTTTCTTGGTACACCTACTTAAAAATGTAGCCCACATTACATAAATATATCAAACAACTTCTACAAAACATAAGTCTGCACCCCACTTGCATGATTAGGCCTACCAAATTTAAATCATTGAGTCAATGTTCAAAGTATAGTAAACCCCACGCCTACCTAGTCAATATCATGTCATTTCAATTTTCACTCTTCTTAAATGGGGAGTCCAACACTCCTGCATTTCCAAATTACAAAAGAAGCTTATACATGTAATCCCCAATAGCAAATATAATTCTCACATGGAAAGAGAAACTACTCAAATTGAAGATATTCAAGCACCGCGCTTGACAATTTTACTTCAAACACCAAAACATTTTTCTTCCTGTTTATCTTCTATCCATCCAAGCATCCAAATTTGACCAGCATAATACTCAAAACTGAAATTGCCTATACCCAAATCTAGTCAGCTGTAAATTTGCAGTAAGATGTATCAGAAACTGTATTGTCGAACCTGAAAATGAAACAGATGAATGTATCCTAAACAAAATTGATATCCACAGTTATAATGGTTTCTCTAACCGTGTTGAATTTTGGTATATTTCACAACACAAGTTTGAGTGTACTATTCTCAATTGTTATATTAATGAAAATACCTGGTAATGGTGTAAATTTGGAGATAATTTTACTTGTATGATTCACTTATTTGTCTGCTTTACTGTCCAGTATTTGATTGCCTGAGTAGTTCTATGTTTTTGTGCAAACAAACTTATGCAAATGCCAACTTAATGTAACCTCTTTTTCATCAGACCTGTAGATTTCTAAACACTGTTTTTGATCTGCATTTACATTTATCACCTTGCGAATTCTATACATTGTGTTATTGTGAATTTTTGTACCTTCTGAGTCTGAGTTTGAAGCATGGGACAGTGAGACATAATGCTGTCCTGTGATAGCTCTACATTTGCGCAGAGGAAGGAGATCACTGTTGATTAAATCTTGTTTGATGAGCACAACATGAAATGGGCTATTTTTCAGTTATCATTATGTTAGACTGAGTGAAAAGGGAAAAATACTATGAATGACACATTATGTCTGGTAGGCAAAGGCACAGTCCTACAAGATTTTCCTTCATTTACCTCTGAAAGTACCGAACAGGAGAGGCCGCAATAGGTAAGGTCAAGAACTGGTTCATGTTGGTTCTGAATACTGGGCTCTGCAGGCAGGCAGAACAGGTATGACTATGAGTAATTCCATTAGTTACCACTGTAATTTGCACCCATGTAACTTTAAAATCGCTCTACCCAGAAATACAAAATTTCTTGTGGTAAAATACTCTTGTAAATTTGATAACTTTTGCTGCAGAACTAGTCAACATACTGAATGTTTAATACATCAACATAGAATCTTATGGAAATACACACTTCTAGCCAACAGGAAATGTGTTTTATTGGGTTGTGCATTCAGCCAAATGCACATAAAATTGCTAATAGTGAGGTCTCTTATTGGCAATTTGATGTGTATTTGGCTGAATAGACAACCCAGTACACAACATTCTTGTGGGCTTAAGGTGTGTATTCCCATAACAGGGATCACATTAAGGGTGAATCCTTGGTCCAGGATCCCTCAAAACTGAAAAAGATCCACAGTTTACCTGCCATTATTGCACAGGACCCACCCAAAATCAAGATCATTTACAATGGTCTCTATGTAAACAGGGTCAAAATGCTTCTAAACGGACCCATCCTTAAAAATCCTTAATGTCACCCCTGCCATAAGATTTCATGTTAAAGTAACATTCAGTATGTTGTTCAGTTTTGCAGCAAAAATTATCAAATTTACAGGTGTATTTTAACAATATTTAAAAACATTTACCACAGGAAATTTGGTGTTTCTAGGTAAGGAGGTTTTAAAGTTACATAAAAAGTTGGCATCTATCTTTCGCATTTTCAGCTATGTGATTGGTGCCAAAGGTTGCTGGTTCGAGACACGGCTGTTCCGTGGTCACAAAACATAGTATATTTTTAATGCTTCTTTGATGCTGGTGGACTTACATACATGTATGTACAGTCCTCGATCTGGGACAACTCCTAATACTACTTGTACTGCATTAATTACAATGAACTGGGATGTGTCAATCATGACATTCCTGCATACTGACCTCCATTGAGCCATTCCTTTTTTAAGAATGGGGATTTGGTGCAGTTGGTATGTGCCTTCCCCACTTTCAGCCAGTTGATTGGTGCAGAAGGTTGATGGTTCGAAACCCAGCCGTTCCGTGGTCACAATATATAATATTTTCATTTGGATTCAACTTTGCGTTGACAACCACTGTCACACGAAGTCCGGAGCTCCGTGTTACGTAATCACAAGCCCGTGTTTTGCGTAGCAACGGAAAAGTTGTACTGTGGTATATAAACAGACGTCACGTCATTTTCCCCTCAGTCCCTGATGAGTTTCAGTCGAAACGAAACCGGTTGGACCCATCTCCACTAGCCGTTGCGACCTTCGCCCGGTATCTTTAGCTCACAATATATAATAGTTGCAAATTACAACGGAAACTATTGGAAATACACACACCTGGCCTGCCTGCAAACAAAGCCTTTTACTGAGAACCCCCATCAACCAGTTGATCTTGACCTTACCTGTTACAGTAAAACCTGCCAAATTGGACACTTCCACTAGCGGAACACCTGTTACCTGAACACTTTTTTCAGGTTCCAGCTTTTTTGTATGCATATTGAATAGGACAGCCACGTGTTGGAACCTGCAATCCCCAAACACCTCTCTACTCTGAACATGGAACACTTGATTTGGATCCTAAAGCAACATTTAAACTGTAAAGACTAAACAGTTACTCTCCAGAAAACATGAATTTTCGGGAAATTCGTCAATATTTGATTCAAAAACATCAAAATTGTTTTATATTCAACGCTTTCATCAAATTTGTGGGGATTAATGTATTCAAATGGCGCCAATAGTGTCTAGGATCCATGGTGAGACCTTCTACAGCTGTATGTACAATAAACTGGTTTAAACTTATGAAACTAGTAAGTGCATTCTGAAGTTCAGCAATATGATAAAGGGTAATACACATATTGTGCATTAATGTTGGAATGTTATCAGATTATGCACATGCAAATACACTGTCACAGCTAGGACAGACGTACATACTTCAGTCCATGTACATATGCATAAAAAATAACATTCAACAAAATACAAAATATACTCTTCCCAGCCAAGATGCATGGGACCCCTAGACTGGACCTGTTGGTCACAGTCAAGCTATCATTGTCAGGAAAAATAAATGAAATCAAAAGAACACACACAAGGGGAAATATGTTGCACTGGCACAGACTGTCTATGTGGCATGTCTTGAGTTTCATGGACCAGATATGCAAACAATAACTATGACTATAAGAATTTTGAACAGTAGTAGCCACTTTTGTCATGTCTTAAGTTGATGTGTCAGATATACAAACAATAACTATGACTATAACCAAGGAGGGTAGACCCTCCTTGCTATAACTAAGAATCATGAATAATTATGGGCACTTTTGCAATATTGGGAAACAAATAATCACATCCTGGATGGAACATTACAAATGTATCATCGGAGGCAATATATACAGTTTTGATACAAACTGCATTTATTGCACAAACATTTCTAAAATGTTCACAGTCTATGATGTACTTGTGGGTTATGTGTACAAACCCACAGACACAGATGGTCATGAATAGTGATGTCTGACACATGTGGATAACACAGCAAGCGTTTAAGGTGCGAAACTGACTTATCAAGCAAGTACTAACCCAGTGATGCCATTATCAAATTTGCAGGTACATGCACATTGTGAATGTGCCTAGTTTCTGGGCTCTCTCGGAGTGGCTATTCAGATGAACTGTTCCAACAGATGAGCTACCTTCAGACTACATATTATTGGACAACTTCATCTGAACAATGTATCTTTGGAATCTGCATCTGAATTATAATAAATGTTGTTGCGTTTTAAGTCTACATCCATGGTTTTCCAGCACCCATTTAAGAATTAAACTTCCTCTCTAGTGTAATTACGGGCGCATGGTTGCAGTTTGTGTGACAGGCATTTCTGATGACGCGCTACCGCGCGTCATCAAAGAAATGCCTGTCACACAAACTGCAACCATGCGCCTGTAATTACACTAGAGAGGAAATTTAATTCTTATATTTACATTTAACATCAATTTCTATTGACATAAGAGTAAGTATTATCATTGATAGTTGATTTAAAATCGTTTTTAGCTTGTTAATTTACAAAAAATCGCCTTTTTGTTTACTAGTGGGAGGAGCCAAGTAGGCGGGGCTACTACATCAGCCATCAGTTGTCAAGGCAACTCCTGGAACACAAAACTAGGATAAAAATAGTTCCAAATAACACAACAACTTTATTTCAATAAAGCTTGCAAAACCGGTAAAAGAAAACATTTAGGCAAGTTTTGACGAGTAGATATGCAATTCTTGATCATCTGATACCGTCTTCCCATTATGCTTAGGCCTATGAATCAAACGCTTCGACAGTTTAGTTTAGTTTGGATTTTGTCCGTCATGAGGCGCTAACAATTGGGAAGTGAAAATAGTCCCAGGCCAAGCATGAGGATATTACTGCGCAGCACGTTGGTTGCACGAGATGCTCTAGTGTAACCATTGCCTCATGAACTACACTACCGTTCCTATTCTTTCAATGCTAACAAAAAAAACAAATGTAAATATTTATGAATATGATCCTACAAAAGACCAACAAAGTGATATGTGTAACAAAGTTAAAATGTACCAAAGTCAAAACATATTTGGGCCAAAATGCACTTGTAACCATTAAAATTTGGCACCATGTATGACAGCCGTCCAGCTTGTTCATCAGACAGAACAAATAATTCAGTTGATGTTCAGTGTCTGTTATCATGATAACATAAAACTGATAGGTCCTACAGCTGATCGACAGACTTGATAGGCGGCTTTCCGTCTGAAACAGGGAAGGGCAAAACAACATGGTCATGCTGGACTCCGAGCAAAATGCTTTGCGAGTCGAGTTTGCAGCCACAACAAAGGGACACCCTGTGACATTTTAATTATTCCTGGTCTCAATAAAATTCTATTGTTCTACATAGGAATGCCATGGTATCCCAAAAGTAAGATGCAGGTGATTACCGATACCGTAAAGCTCGAACAAGTTGGGGTACGTTAGGCTTAGTCAAATTATGAATCTATGGTGATGCAGAATCAAAACGTACCCGAGTTTGTTTTGACTACAATACACTTTGACACGGTACCTTTAAACTTGGTTGCGTTTTGATGACATGGACACTGTGGGAAGACCTTTATTGACATAAACGAGGGGTGTAAGCAAAGGCCAGGGTCCGATGCTGAGCCCTGACACCCACATTATCGCCAGCCGGATTGGATGATTGGTCCACGTGGTGACCTGCTTTGGGCGTGTGTTGTGGCTTGAAATACACATTAGGCAACTGCGTGTATGGCCTGTGTCAACAACCTGTGTTACTTGGCATCCGCATTGCGATCTGGTGGCTACGCGGGCATAATCTTACGTAAATATAAAGTAATTGTTTTCCCACAGAGTCAACATTATCAAAACCCGACGCTTCCCCCCCGTCGACAACGTACAGGAAAACAGTCGTCTGCTGTACCATAGATCAGCTACCAGCTATTCAAAACACCCGCCACTCATTTCTGTCCTCGGCAGAACGGATGTTTGACATTCCACAAGATCACATTCCAGCAGATATGTTATGAGTAAAACAATCGTGATTAAAATTTACCTTTTCAGGTATATATGTGTCTTCCCATGAGCTCATGTATTCACTAATAACAGTTTTGGCAGTGTCCGACGAGGGCCGTCCCTTTTCGGTCGCCATGATGTTTTCGGCATCCAAGGGGGTCGTGTGCAAAAGAAAAAACTTTTCAGAACGTGCCCACCAGCAATGAGTGACATGAGTTACGAGGCCGGACAGAATGATTCAGCGGTGGCATTCGTGGTGCCAGTGTCACCAACTATAGGCCTAACTGTGTCAGTCGTCAGTGGAATCAATGAAACAGGGACACATCCATAGATTTTAACTTCACATGTACATATTATAATGTAATGTACTCTTTTTTTAACCGATACTGTATTTTTACTTATCGTCATCATTAAAAGATAGATATAGGGGCCGTGGACAGTGTGGTATGGCCTTTATTTCACTAACCTTATAATAATAGGCCTACTCATCAGACATCAGTACTCTTAAAACATATAGAAACATATATAAATAGATTTACTCGTATATTTAAATACATAAACGCTTCTTAAAACACATTTTACGACTTGCACTTGAACGATTTAGAGATGTCTGGTACATTTCAAGATATGTCTAAATTGACTTCAAAATGTATCTTCAGGCTAAAAAGTAAAATGGTCGTGGTCGCCTGCAGGGATAGAGCTTACGTTTCAGTTTCACATGGAAATAATTGCTCTTTCCCGACAACTTGAACGCTATCGGCTAAAACTGCAATTGCGAGTCACGATTATAAATGTAAACACAGATTTAGGATTAAATTTTCGACAGTTCCATCGATTTCGCGTTTCGGTTTATATTCATATACACATATATATTTGTGCGTGTGTGTGTGAGTGTGTGTGTGTGTGTGTGTGTGTGTGTGTGTGTGTGTGTGTGTGTGTGTGTGTGTGAAGAAAGTTTAAATATATTTAATGGTAATATTGGTATTTAGGTTTACATATGTCTCCGATTTCCTGTCTTATAATCTATTCAGAGGGATAGACCTGAGTCTAAATCGATCAATTTTAGAGACATGTCTTAATCGATTTATTGATTCGTTTAAAGTACATGTAAAGAGATCTCTAATCTCACTGTATTTACGTATATCTTTAAATGGAATGAAACAGATATTCAAATATTTAATTAAGACATATACTTGCACATAGGCCTACGTTCCAATATTTGAACATATGTTTAAATCGATTTTAACATATATCTCTATATCAATTTTATGATATTTAAAAACATTGTCTATTTACAAATACCCGTTTGTCTAAATCGTGAAGAACATCAAACCTAGAGTTCCATGCTAAACCTTTGCTCAATTTACGTCTGGCGAATTAAATGAACTCACCTGAGAATCAATATAAACTGGACCCTAGGCCCCACTTACTTTTCGCTGGACAATTCCTGATATGATTTTTGGACTATGCTTGTTTTTATTTTATCGACTCTTGGGGAAAAAGAGGGAGGCCAAGGAGGAGGGGAAGAAGAAGTAGAAACAGTTCTATTTTACCCCAATATCTTACCGGGCAGAGTGAAATTAATAAAGTTACTATAATAGTAATAATAATAAATGTGTGCATGTATGTAAAATATATATGATATATATTTATATATGTACAAAAAACTGCAGACATGTTCTTCATAATTGTTGTGATCTTTAATACTCTCGTATATCACCCCGTTTCAGTTATAATTCATACGAGTTACGGTAACTGGTCATATTCATAATTAATATGACAGATTGACTCAGGTAGTCTTGGCAATTATTAATTATAACCAAGATATTTGTTTCGTATGTACTTATACTGTGAATGACAAACAGTATTTATGTTTACTTCATAAAATCACTGCTGGATAAACTGATCTCGGATTTTTTTGCTTGCATTTTAAAGTTGCTTACTCTTCGTTGGTTTGATTCTTCCCTAATATCACATCGCGCGAGCGTTCTATTCAAATCAAAAATTGCTATATCTGATAAATATTTTCAAAGTGTTTTAGCATATGTTTTTAAAAATACCTATCACTGTATGAGAATAGGCCCATAACAATCTTCACACATTAATTTGCAGCTTCCATTTTGTACAGGAAGCGTGATATTTGTACGTTTTCTCAGGTTGTAGTCTCAAGAGCATATATAAATGTTAATGGTTTCAGCAACATTTCTTCATGTAATGTTCCATCATCAACCGTGTATTACAATTATTTTGTGAAAACATTGCTTCTAAATTATGGACGACAACAACAAAAAGAAAAGGGGCCAAATTTCACATTATCTATAACTTCACATGCACTTGGAAACTATCCACGCTCGTTCAATCTTCAATCTTAATGTGACACCGGATTTCATATTGCCTACCCACATGATATTCCACGATTGATTAACTTATCCAACATGGGCTATGTCAAATGGTTTTCTGTTATCAACAACGACAAAATAAACTTCTTTTCCTCTTCGGAATAAAAGTATCCATAAATTTGTCAACAAAAATATAATGATCCGATGTTGAATTATGTTTCATACAGTTACTTTACTTCCAGACAAATCAACTGAATTAACATACATATTTAATGTATCTTTGAGTATGCTACTTAACGGTTTCCTCAAATAACACTTTGTATTTCTCTAGTCACAATTCTGAAGATCTTCTCTGTCACATGTTTTACATTGAATAAATCAGGTCGCTCGACATTTTTGATTTCACTTCACCGAGTATTTGATTTAACAATTAAAAACTGCCGATAACTTGTCACTGAAAAATATGAAAGACTCATTAAGAATTTTATCTCTATAACTTGCTTTTCAATTCTTCGTCAATTTTGTTTGTACAAAGTGAACCATCTTCACCTGGTATTTCTGAACTGAATACATTGTGGTCATATTGGTTTATAACAACATAGATATAATCTTCATCAACAATTCTTCATTATAATTATTAACAAGCTTTTTGAAAAATATTAAAACTGATTAAGACCCAGAAATTGTTGTTGTCCTCTTCTTTAACTGTTTACTTTTTATACAGAAACGATCAGTATAATTATAAACCTGTACAACTGGAACTTTCAGGGCATTCTTCTTCTTCTTCTTCTTCTTCTTCTTCTTCTTCTTCTTCTTCTTCTTCTTCTTCTTCTTCTTCTTCTTCTTCTTCTTCTTCTTCTTCTTCTTATTCTTATTATTATCATTATCATTATCATTATCATTATCATTATCATTATCATTATCATTATTCATTTTGGTGTATCTTATTTGCCGCGTTTAAAACTGTTGATGTCACTTTTCTAAAATACGACGTCCTTTCAATTGAGTGTTTGTTCAGAAGTAAATACCATACTGATAACACAGTGTAAAACTTTCAGGATCACAAGAAAGAATTTGTGAATAAGAACATAAAAACAAAAGCTTGAATTGTGTAAATCGGCCTTTACACATAGTCAAGACACCGTACATGCCCACTCTGACGAATTATTAACGGCTAAATGTTCAGACTTATATTTTTTTTACAAGCCATTCAAATGTATGCTTCTAATTTAGATAACATTGACGAATTTCAAAAAAGCTTGCAGATAAAGTTAGGCATGCATTTTTTTCACTTTGTGTATAAGACCCGTGGCTGGCAATAACGCCAATGTCCCAAACGCATGGCGTACTATAAAGTTATCTTTAAATCTTGAAAGTTACAAATAGTGTTGTTTTGTTTTGTTTGATTGTTTTGCACATTACATCAACACAAGCACCCCGAACATATGACCATAATACTGCATGGAAAAAAGTTTTATGCATGTTACATAGTTTTCAGATTGTACCAGACATTATTCGAGTTTTGAATACCAAGCTTTATTGGTGTTCTCATTAATGCAAAAAAGTATATCTGCTTTCATGCAGAAAGGTTTTTCATGTTACGTTAAATAAAATGTTGCTGGCAAGCAATTAAATTCTTACCACATAGCAGTTTTTTTTACATTTGCAAGCTAACTTATTTATTTGTTGTAAATTATGAGATGAAATATTAAAAACGGGAATAATAAAATTTAGTTGTTAAAGTTTATACATTGATGATCACTTTTGCATGATTTTTAATGACATGTTCGTGGTACTCATGATACCGGTGCGACAAAGATCTTTATGTGGGCCTCTCAAATTGCTCGCACCTATTAATGTGTCTGTCTCGTATATTACGCATAGGTCGTTTTCATTGTGCAATATATATATATATATATATACATATATATATATATATATATATATATATATATATATATATATACATACATACATACATACATACATACATACATACATACATACATACATACATACATTCTGCTATTGCAAAATACACGTATATTTTTATTGTGTTGTATTTGAGCCGAATAAAAACATCAAGAATATATTTGCGATTTAAAAAAAAATCGTTTCAATTAATTAGTTTGTTTCTTTGGATAGACTACAAAAATAGAGCCGCATGGCCTATAAAACAGCGAGTTAATCACACCATGGAGCTACTGGCTCCATGATTGCACCATGGAGGAAGGAGTCTCTTCCTTCCTTCATGATTACACATACTAACATGTATAGTGCCCCGCTACCTAAACACCCCAATCCAACGATCCTTAGAGTTGGGTATTTGGTTCCTGTTTCTTTAGTACTTAGCAGTATATTTGAATCCCGGAGCATACAGTGTACATAAATTAAAAATAAAGGCTTACATCCATCCATGCCCACAATACATACATACATACATACATACATACATACATACATACATACATACATACATACATACATACATAATGTGAATGTTTATGCATTTAAATGTGTGTTTATGCACTGGGGTCGACTATCTATGGACCATGGTTTATGCATAGACCTATTGCATTTAAACTACGAAGCAACATAAATATGATTTATTTGTTGGCCTGTATTCTTTGCAATATAATCTATAATATTATGCATATTAAATAATATAAAATAAAATGCAAAGGATGCGTGATACTGACTTCAATAATAACTGCATGGGGAACCTGACCTTCAGCGTGTCCGCGTGAGGACACAGGATTGGCTCAGCATCCTGATAAAATCGCATAGCCAAACACGGACTGATCCCTCGGCAGTTGCAGGGGAAGGGGGAAAAATGTGTGACGTCACAATATGGCAGCCACCATGAGCTCTAACATCGCAAGCAACGTGCCTGAAAATGTAAGCAATTTACAGACTGAATAAGAAGATCTAACAATACGTTTTTGTCATAATTTACGATTCATGAAATCTCAGATGTCTGTGATCATGTCTAATTGACGATCAAAGTGCTTTTTGGCATGATCACAAGTGTTAAGTATCAACACTGCTGAAACGAGAACACCAATCAACTTAATGAATTCGATGCTGAGACTTTGCTTTGATTTTGAACAAGGGCTCACCCAAAATAATGGTAGATAGGCAAGAGACACAAGACAGTTGAATTAGCCATGCAATTTGTCAATCGAAATGGACATGATTAATAAAATTTTGTTAACTTGCATGCATGGCTAATTACTTTGCACTTTTAAACAATGAGGATGTGACTTTAGACTTTACTCCATTTTTTTTTTTTTTTTTTTGAAACTGATTCGGTCGTGAAGTTGAAAATCAAGCTCAATATAGCAGCCTCCCATGATCAGTTTTCGCTGCACTAAAACTGTTGTTAGGTGCTCTCTAAACATAAAAGACGATTATCGGCCTTAGTATCATGTCACTGCTGAAACCCAGCTATGTGAAAAAAACCATGATTCCCATTCATTTACATGGGTATAACCTTTAATTATTGCATGAATGCTCCATCTGGAGTATATAGCAGGTATTACAAAAAAAGGGCAGGCCCAGGCTGCATCTAGATGGGTGCCACGTGTCTGCCCAGTGTCGACATTATATAATACAGGATTTTGTATTTACCTGTTAAACCATGGGCGTGGAGAAATAAACTGGATGAAGCAACAAGGCTGATGTTTATTGGCCAGGTTCCTGCAAGGCCTCATTAAAGTGTGTGTGTCAACACACACTTTTCTGTTTTTCCTCGAATTCTTTCTTTCTTTCTTTCTTTCTTCTTTCTTCTTTACCAGCAAATTTGTCCGACACTTCTCTCGGACACTATTATACGTAGAAACTCCAAACTTGGCATGATTGTACCTCCATACAAGGAGTTTGACCGTTTTACACAGAGGAGTGAAGATGTTTAAAATTATGCAAATTAGGGCCATTTAAAATTTTAAAAGCTCCATATCTTTCAAACTATTGCAGATAGACACAAAGTTCTAACTTACACATATAGGTTTGAGACAACTGGCAAATCCAACAGCACACAAACAAAACTTGGGGAATTTTAATGTACGCTAAATTCACCAAATTTCTCCCCAATCCACATGCAGGCTTTCAACTGCCTCCTGTATGACCTATTGCTTGACCTCTGTGTTACCAGGCAACCATTTTACATTCATAATTAATTAGCTTGAACCTGTCTCACAGCTTTCTGTCCATGCATGTTGAGTGTACGCTTTGGAAGGTTTGGGTCTTGTAGCAAATTGCGGTGGGGGGAGGGGGGGGGACTCCCAACAACTGTGTAATGAGGTTCTCAATAAAATACAGAGGATCTCTTTCTGTTCATGCAAGAAACATATCTGCTGCATGTTCACACTAATGCTGGACAGAGCTGTAAGTACACCATGACTGAGACTGACCAGTCAGAGTGTCCTGGTAGCTGGTCTGTTTTACCCTGAGGCTAGGAGTGTGCTGGGCTTATCAATTCCATCAGTCCCAAGGGATCAGAGGAACTGGACTTCTAGGCAGAACAAGCCTGGCAGAGTGTACCCTCTGTTAAAAACAGACTACATACAGAGCTTACAGTCCCCAATGACTGTTTTCACATTTTGGTGAATTTTGAAAAAGTGAGTGGATTTGTGTCATCTCAATGGACACATTCATGTCTTTGTTTTCTTGTAACCAGTGAGATGAAGCCTGTTCTTCATAGCCATTCACTGAGTCAGTATAGTGCATGTCTCAGTTCACAGGTACATGCACATGTAGTTAAAGTGTGTGTGTCAACACACACTTTTCTGTTCTTTCTTTCTTTCTTTCTTTCTTTCTTTCTTTCTTTCTTTCTTTACCAGCAAATTGAATCTAAAACAAAAGTTGTAGCAATTTAAATTATGCTAAATAGCACCATTAGAAATTTTAAATCTTGAACAACTTCAAAGCTATAATAGATAGAGATGCCATTCCAACTTCTACTTCTGTGTATGGAATAGTTGTACATTGCCATACCAATATGCTTTGAAGACACACACACTGATTTGCTATGCAGCAAATCATCTTTCCTAGTTGACATTGTTCTCCCATTAAATTTCAAAAGAGCAAGGTATCACTTATCCCCTATGATTGGCCCTTTCAAGCTGATGACATTTACCGCTAGCAGTGCGTCCATGTCCAGGGTATTTAACTGACAGGTGGCGCAAAATCAAGCATCCATCTCATTAGCAGAAGCCATGAAATGTTCATAAAAGCATCTTGAGGAATGAATAATGGGCAGATTTGAACAGGAAAGATGGTGGGCATCACGTTGATGTGTGCATCTCGGATGGATAGAAAGGATTTTATGTCCAGCTACCTAATTTTCCCAATGCAGTAGGGCGGGAGCAGGAATGAAAATTTTATGACTTTAAAACTTGATTAAATACACTTTCCCTGTTGAAAGGGTCAATTTTTAAAGAGTAGAGATGTGACATATACATAGTGCAAAGTGAAATTTAGGGTCACAAGCAGTCACACCCACAAAAATTTAATTATAAAATGTCTCATTTTACTGATCTTCAATATAATCCTGTAACAATGATAGAGGTGTCTGAGTGAAATATAGTTAATGGAAATAAGCAAAGTTCACTGAAAGCTCCAGAAACTGGAACAAAGCAAGCCACGCAGCAGCAAATGCAATGTTCAGACAGCAGTAATCAGGGTGCAAACTCTGATAAGAAATTGTGTATTGGGCAGCGGCGATGAATAATATTATATTTTAGAAGCCCCTGCATTGTTCCTCCATCTAGTTTATTCCTCCATGAGAGGTTCTTTTGATGAGTTCCAAATTTTATTCTTGAATATGAATAAAAAAAGATCTAAAATACTAGGATATAAATATTGTGTGGGTCCTAAGTTGGACTTTGGGAAGATTTTTTTGTGCATGTTTTGTGAAGAGAAGTTTGCTGGAGGCTGTCATCACCAAGCAACTCTCTTGTATGGATGTGTTGTGCACATTGTATAGATCTGCAGAATCTGTCAATTGTGCTGCACATACTATGCATCCTCTTTAGTGCACACGTTGATAGTGCAACTATCAATTGATGGTACAGCGTGCTCTAACGACCTCGGTGTTCCGTTACTTCTACTGATAAACAACAGTTTAAATGTAATAAGTTTAATATATATGAATCCATATTAGCTTTTCTATCCCAGTACCCTCTGTTGAACATGTATCGACTGATGGAGACTGAGGGTGCCTTTGCAATGTGAGGAATGCATATTAATTCACAATGCACGGGCCTCACGTCCATCAATCACAGAGGACACATGGGCATATCACTGTCACAGACAGGGCCAGACACTCTTTCTCACAAAATTGGTGTCTTTCAGAGAAATTTAAGTTTACAAATACCAAAGTCATATTCATTTAGTGCTTACTAAATTTGTTACAAGAATAAATTTCCGTCTCTCTGCATTAAGTATTCTTTATTTCCAAAATTTTAGTAATATTTCGCTTCCCCACACAGGCAGTGGCCCATATCTCAGGAACGAGACTATGGTTACGAAGACAACTAGGTATTTGGTTGTGGCAGGAAATCAATGTGCATGCCATTGTATTGATGTGTTTAAATGAAGACTGTGTAGGTGGGCCAGCTTTTCTTAGCTTGAATATTGTGAAAATATTATGCCCTCTATGCAGGACTCAATTACCAAAATAGTTCAACATTTGAAAATATGTTTTGAGTGGAACAGGGACTTTCCACATCTCTGATTCCACTTACTCAGTCTGACAATTCATCAAACAAGCAGCGCAAGCATTACTTACAGCATGTCACCGTGGCATGTCAAACAATTTTAAAAGAAAAAGCTTGCATAGTGCCATCTATCGATGTGTGTGCCACTGAGAGATCCTTAAAAAGCACGCTATCTTAGCCCAGTCATCCAATACAGGATGTATCCTTTTCCCATTCAACCTGTTACCATGGTAACCAGAACAAAACTTTTTCATTTTTATCAATTTGTTGGACTATTTTCATGGATACATTGAAACTCTATGACCTCTAGATGGTGACAAGCTTCCTGATCAATGAAGCAGTCATCTGAAACAATACATTTCAAAGCTTTA
This sequence comes from Hermodice carunculata, assembly GCA_964020975.1. Taxonomy (NCBI): domain Eukaryota; kingdom Metazoa; phylum Annelida; class Polychaeta; order Eunicida; family Amphinomidae; genus Hermodice; species Hermodice carunculata. The sequence goes on along the minus strand of OZ026614.1, from coordinate 78,493,859 downwards.
TATCAAGTGGGTATTGAATGGCTTATTACCTAATTAGAGGAGCACCCCTAACTGAGCATGCTCATCTGAGATGAGTTGTTTGGCTTATTGGTAGAATGTACAGAGCGGAAGAATGGGCATTCACAGATGCACTCGTGATGCAGGCCAGGTGTTTACACCTTTGGATTGGCCAAGCAATGCAAGTGCCAGGATGTAAGACCAAGAATGCTATTGATATTCTTGGTCTCATGTTAATTTTAAATATCAGGGTTTTCCTTACATTATAAGTTGAAAGGTGGCCCAAAACAAGAAAAATAAGATAATGTCATGTTTACCACCTTTCAACTTATAAGTTCTGGGGAAAGCCTGAATATGCAGTAATCGTTAGCATGCTATGTACACAGACAGTGTGGTGAGATTTGGATGTTACTTGGTTCAGAAACAAAGCAGGGACATTCATTGTTTCTGCCACAATTCAGATTTAACTGATATCTTAGGGCCAATATTTTGTGTCAAAGCTCTGACTTCCTCATATGTGAACATCATGGTTTTTGGCCTGCACAAACACCTGTTAGTCTCATGCGTTCTATATCTAGGCCGCTTTGTATATGTAGGCCATATCCTAAGAGACCACTGTTTCAGGATACTTTGCTCTGTCCTTTAATATGCAGTATGCATATTAATTTCATGCCACATAGCACAGGTTTGACGCCTGGCGATCACAGTGGACATACGGGTCGCATCACTGACACAGACAGGCCATATGCTCATTTCTCACAAAATTTGCATTTTTGTGAAATTTAAGTTCGCAAATGCCAAACTGGTATTCTAGTACTTCCTGAGCCTTATATGAGAAAAATTTCCATCTGCCTTTATAAACTATCCTGTATTTCCAAATTAATAATAATATCCCATTTGTCTCTACAGGTATGGACCTGTATCTCGCCATATGTATGTGTGAGACAAGTCAATCAGGAATGCAGTTGGGATGGGAAATTGATATGCATGTCTCCTATTGTACCTCTTGGGAATGACCACCAGTCTAAAGAGACCAACAATTTTGTTATCCCTCATGTTGGTCTTTTGACACAAATTTCAGTGACACTATTTTTCTTTGGCTATTTATTTCGTGCGTACCAACCAAACAAGTGCACTTTTGCATGCTGTGTATTTGGTATGAGAGCACATGCAACCCCATGCTGTAAGATAATTATGTATCCACAGCTCATAAGCTGATTTACAATTGACCATTTCCCCCTTGAATTGACACTTGAGTCAAAACAACTTTGCTGGGCATGTGATCTTGATAGGGCTCATCTACACATTTCTCAGTCAAAATTGGTTTTTGCTACTGTTGAAATTAGTGGAAAACACTAAAGCAGACGACATTTGACCACCAGCCGGTTTAAGGGGGAAAGGGTTCCTTCCTGTTGTTTCCTCTGTAAACTCATCCCTGATCATCTTTAGAGTCTCGTAGCAAGGAGGGTACCCTCCTTGCTCCAAGCTAACAGTGTTGTCCCCAGCTTTTCAGGAGGGCAGGGCACCTTTTATCTAAAAGGGGACTTTTAAAGCACACAATGACAATCAAAAAGGGCATCCAAAAGACAGGATTTTTTGTTTTTGTTTTTATGGATTTTTTTTTTTTTTTTCACCGCAATAACTGCAGATACTGCACTTGCTTTAGCACATCTGGATGTGTTACAATCACCCATACAGGCAGAACCTATGTGGTTCCAGACCAAATATGTTGTGAGCGTTCAAACTTGCAATACATGTATCTGCAACAAGCAATGTGTCGGCCAAACACTTCGTCTGCTTAGGGACATGTTACGCGGACATTTCCGATATACAGTGAAACCTACCTGTACCGAATGCCCATGGGACAGAACAAAAGTGTTCAGTATAGGGAGGTGTTCGGTTTAGGGAGGTTTCCACATTGTGGCCTCCTGTCTTACCAACCGTGCTATACAGATACCAGCTGAGATCATTATGGTGGGAGATACTCATGTTGACTACATGTACATCATCAAATAAATGAACAACAAAGAAGTAATTTTTGATTGTTTTATCATTTGGGAAAGATGTACTGACTATGATAGAGCAAAGTTCAGATGTATACATGCACATGTATATATAATTATTAAAGAACATTATGACATATAGTGTATGTTCATATTGAAATAACGTAAAGAAAAAGATAGGGAGTAAAGAAAAAGGGCAGGGCAAATCTCCCTTCTGTTTTAAGCTACAGACAACACTGGTTAAAAGTGGGAGATCTCACTCCTGCAGGTACTGATTCTCCCCTAGGAAAAATTTGCACCTTCTTTTCCTGCATTTTGAACCATTTTAGGCACCATCATAGACATATTCTGCCCGATATAGTACAACAACATGGCAAAACAGTACAACTTGACAGCCACCGATGGAATAATGCTCCTTTTTTCTTTTAATTTTACAAAAAGTGGCAGACATTTTATAAAAACCGGGAGAGCGGGAGATCTCCCACTGAGGCAGCAGACTTGGAGGCCTGGCCTCTTGTCCCCAGGTAACCTAACCCTGGGTGTGTAAAGTTGCCACATGGCCAAGTTGTTCCAATGGAAACTTATCCCAACACCACCTGTTGGCATTACCAAGTCATCACTAAATTGCGATGTATCCACACATTTTGTACCTTTACCTCCTTGGCTTAACACAGTGTACAGAGTCAGCTGTTTTCATCAGGATTTGATGGGCTCTGAGCACAACCTCATTCACCCCACCTCAGATATGAAAGCTTCTGATTTGGGGGCATGCTATCCTGATAGAACTCATTTAAAATTCTCACCAAATTATTTTTATATTTGAATGAGTGCTAATAGTAACCTCCCACACCATTCCCCACCACCCCTCCACCCCAACCCCCAACCCCCCAAAAACCATTGAAGCAGACTGATTTTATCTCCAGTCACTTTGAGGGGAAAGGATAGTATTTTCATAACTTGGATTACTGTCCAATCTGGATCCAGCTGTCCTTTATTGTTGACTCGATAACATGATAACGGAATAAGCTGGGACTTGGACATTACACAAAACTGTGGTTCCCTGCGATATATGGGATCGCGTTTGGGTGACTGTTGAAGTCAAGTGACGACTTGAGTTCATTTTGTTTGTCTATTATAACTCCCAACAATTATTTGTGCTTGAGCTTGGGTATTGTACGTGCGATTCATGCAGGTGTTCCCATGGAAGGACTAAATTACAATTGCGTACAGTTGACCTTGATTCGCAACCTCAAGTGAATTAGGAGGCAACTGTCTACACACTGCCACTTAATTTGACATTTAACTTCCTCCCAGTGCCAGATATCTAGTCACTAGATATCTGGCCAGGGAGGAAGTTTAATGTCAGATTGCCTTTCATTTCAGTGATGTTAAGATCCAGAATGATCAATGTCATTTACAAAACGCACACACGCATGCGTAGTGAACTATCATTTATGCATATCACTAGCTACCTTGCTTTGCCTGCTGTAAGATGTTGATGTTCTCAAGGAATGCCACATGAGCAACTGTTGTTTTCACAGCTTTCTTGTTTTTAAAAGGTAGTTGTAGTACATAACTAATGCATGCTTACAGTAGAGTAGGAAAATCCAACTTATATTGTCTTATTTTTGAGTACTTCCCAAATGAGATACCGGTTTAAAATTCTAACAATGGATAGATAATATAGTCAGACTAGGCAAGTGTGAATGGCAAACAAGGCTTTTTGTCACACCGACCAAAAATCACTAGACCGGTTTCGACCTAAATGGGTCTCATCAGTAGCTGAATTTGTAACGGATTGGGCACACTATTTTATACCCTACGGTGGCACCGGCCTTAGTAATGTACGTTACGTAAGAGACCTGACGCAATACTATGTTTTCACATAAAAAAACTCAACTGCCAGAACTGACCGGTTGAATTATGGGTCTGGTTGGCGTGGGGATCCAACGTCATTCCAAACATAGACAGATGTTTTCTAGGGAAAATTGGGGTTTCCCTAGAAGGGTATCCCTATTAGAAGGATTTCTCATTGAAAGATTTTCCATGGAAATCATGGTGAATTCAGGAAAATCATGTAAATTCATGATTATAACAAGTCTTTTCCATTAATCAATAATGAGTACCGACTTGGGAATAAAATTTTAATTAATTCCCTGATTATTACCCCTATCCATTGGGACAGAAGTCTTCTTATTCTGTCCATGGTTGATAACAAACAGTGTCACAGGAAAGTAAGCATGGGAAAGTAAAAATTTAGCATAAGACTGAGCAAGTATATTACTTTCCCATGACATTCAAACCAAAAGGTTCCATTCCAGGTTGGATAGATAATATGTCAAGTTAATCAATGCCACAAAAATTAAACAAGGAGCCAAAATTTGAGTTTCCTACTGTATTAACTTTGAGCCAATTTGAGTTTCCTACTGTATTAACTTTGAGCCAATTTGAGTTTCCTACTGTATTAACTTTGAGCCAATTTGAGTTTCCTACTGTATTAACTCTTTCAGTGCCAGTCACATCTAAAGTGGATCTACTAAAGTCAAACTAGTCTGAATTATCATTAGGATCTCAGATTTGTGTTCCTCATAAAAAGGCCTTTCATTCAAGTACCAGCATGCCTATAGTTCCAGAGAAAATATCCCAAGTCAACAGCTTTTCTTGGCATGCATTGGGTGCATTGCTCCCAATGTGGGCTGAGAAAAGCTGTTGACTCAGTCCAAAATTTGGCCCTTTAAGAGATAAAGAAAAGGGTGAATTCTGTCTCTTTATTGGGACTTGTCGCATCTGTTGATACATTAAGTAACCCACATATTTATTCAGACACATAACAATAAATATTCAGTTATTTATTAAAATGAAAGAAGTTTTAATTACGTTGAGTTCCTAGAACATACAAACTAATGGGACTACACAACTGCACCCTGAAGAATGCGTGTATATTTAGCTGTGTATTGAAGTCAGGGTTCATACAAGCCTTGAAAAGTTTTGAGAAGTTTGGAATTTCAGGTCATGCCCTTCAAGGTCTCGAAAAGTCTTGGATTTCACACTTGTGTCTTGAAAAGTTTGAAAAATCATATTTTGTACTCAGACTTGGGTATTTTAATTCATTTGGCACAGAAATGTGGAAGTTTAGTGAAATAATACCTGTTATTTTTGTTGCGTGTTGGCCCTGATGTTACTCAAAGTTAGTTTGGAATTTTGGACAAATCAGTCTGGAAAAGTCTTAAAAAAAAGTCTTGAAATTTGTGGCCAAACAGGTGTATGAAACATGGAAGTGAATACACAATTTAAAGCTGAATGGGAAGAACAAAAAAATAAGTTTCCTGTATACTTCCTGCAGAGACAGCTGGTCTGGAAGGTTAGGGTTGTGTAGTACCATTACTTTCCATTGTAATTTGCAACTTAGCTTAAAAAGCACAGCACATACAAACACCAAATTTTATATAACTTTAATGATGATGGAAATTTTATTTCATTAGCCTGAAAAGTAACTAGTTTATTGATGGTTAGTTTACCATACAATCCAGTGAGAATACACAGCTTCAGCCCACAAGAATATTGTTAATTGGGTTGTGTACATTTATTTCAATTCACATGAAATTGCTTACTGTGATGTTTCCTATTACATATCATTAGCCAGACTTGTGACACATGTACAAACAAATTATTGAAGTGTTTCCTGAGAGTGCTCCCTTTTTGAAAGAGTTCCAATAACTCTTTCAGTGCCAATCATGGTTTAAGTCGATCTACTGGTCTGAATTTTCATCAGGATCTTGGATTTGTATCCCTCGTAAAAAGGACCTTTCATTCAACATGTTCAAGTACCAGCATGCCTATAGTTCCGGAGAGAATACTCCAAGTCAACAGCTTTTCTTGGTGCACATTGGGCGCATTGCACCCAATGCGTGCAGAGAAAAACTGTTGACTCAGTCCAAAATTTGGCACTTAAAGAGTTAACTGAGAATTTTTATATGAGCACACTGGCAGATTAAAAAATAGATACCCATCCACACAGAGCCAGAACTATGCAGTACTGTATGCGTCATATGTGGCATTCCTTAAATTTGCAGGGTAGCACTTTCAAACAGATTTAACCATATGCTGTTTAAGTTTCCCAAAAGTGCCAAGGGCAGAGCTGGACTTAAAAAATCTGTAGCCAAAATTGGAAGTACAGGAATCATGAACAATAATTCTGTTCTGGCCCTTTAATGATTCATTTTGTGATGCGTAAGCCATTTGCACATTTCTCTAGCAAAATTCAAGAAAGATTAGCATTTGGCTGAATGACTAATGGTCAAAGCAGTCCCAGAGTGCCCAGCTTTGAATTAAAGTGGAACAGCCACCTTAAAGTACATGTACATGTATCTTTTGCCTTTGATTTTCCATTAATAGAAAAATTATTGACTACATGTATTCCGATCAAGAAATGCATGAAGATAACACCTGGCAGGAGAACATGCCCCGGATTGACTCTTTCAGTGCCAATCACTCCAAAGTCAATCTACTAAAGTGAAACTAGTCTGAATTATCATTAGGATCTCAGATTGGTATTCCTTGTAAAAAGACCTTTCATTCAAGTACCAGCATAGTTCCAGAGAAAGTGTCCCATCAACAGCTTTACTTGGCGTGCATTGGACACGCTGTGCCCAATGGGCGGCAAGAAAAGCTGTTGTCTCGGTCCAAAATTTGGCAGTAAAAGATTTAACATGTGTGGTGGCATGTATTGGACATACTGTACCCAACTCACACCTAGGGAAGCTTTTGAAAGTAGTTTTATGATAATTACAAAAGAACAAAAACTTGGATTCATCAAAAGACTAGTTAACGCGTCATTGCATTGTGCAAGTTTTCCACAAGACTCGTTGTTTTCGGGGGTTTTTTTTGTTTTGTTTTTTTTTGTTTGTCTGTCAAATGATGTTTAAGATGTTGTTCACCACCACCCTGCCCCGCAAAAAAAAAAAAATGGAAATGAATCAATAAAAACTCAGGAAAACTGAAGACTTTTTATTTGCATTTTGTAGACAGAAGAAGCTGTGGACAAGAGAGCCAGCCGTGAGCTGGAGCAAGCTATTGCAGCTGTGGTAGGAGATGGAGGTGATGGGGGGCTTCCTGCAGCCGCCACTGAAGCCCCAGAGTCCATGGGACATCAGCCAACTCAGGGAGAGGAGACCAGACAGGAAGCCAAGGTGATGAGCGCCGAGGCTCTGGAGGCCTTCGCAGCAGAGGTCCTGGAATGCGCTGCACAGGGCGAGGAGGTGGGAAAGGGGGATAGGCCCTGTGATGGGGAGCCTGATCTTCAGGGGCTCAGCGATGGGGGCAGCAGGGGGCATAGCCCCGGCATCGACAGAGAGATGAGTCCAGTGTCGGAGGGAGAGGCAGTCATGGAGCAAAGCTCGACTACAACTGCAAAGTCAAAGGAAAGTAGCAAAGCAAAGAAGAGAGAGGACAAAAGCATTGGTGAGTCTGCATGCCTTCTGACAGATTGCATTGTTGTTTGTCGTGTTTTGAATGTTAAATACGCAAGTGGGTATTTGTAACAGGCTGCTAGAGTAAGCCTCTTGTGTGTACACATGTTAATTCTGTCTTGCTGAAAGTACTCAAAAATACCCTGTACCCTGAATGTCCAGTGCCATTAGCTTGCAGGTTTTTAGGGGTGGTCATTTTCATTATCATTTTGTAATCATCATGTACAATTTGTGGTGGGGGGGGGGGGAGGGGGAGGGAGAGAAATGGGTCTGTTTATTTATTTTTTATTCTATTTTATTTATTTATTTATTTTTAGAGAAAATAATGGACATTTTAAGCCAAATTTAAAGGTGATTTGATATGATTTAATGAAAATCATAATTCTCTAATTTGGGAGAGGCAGGGTGGTATCAAATTTGATACCATGAGTACTAATTAGAAAATTATGAAAATGCTGCATAATCCGTCACTTTAAATTTCTCAATACAGTGTTGTACCCAGCTTTTCAGGAGGGCAGGGCACCTTTCATCTAAAAGGGGACTTTTAAAGCACACAATGACAATCAAAAATGGCATCCAAAAGTAGCAGTCCAAAAAACAGGATTTTTTTGTTGTTTTTATGGAAATAGTTCTGAATTTGCAAGTTATACTCATGGTCAATAGATAATTTAACACGTTGTTTTGCCAATCAGTTAAAATTATATTGAAATTTTATGAGAAAATGAATGTAATTGCCCAGAATATCAAAAAAACATAGGAGAAAAAGGCAGGGAGTAAAGAAAAAGGGCGGGGAGCAAAACAAAAGGGCCGGGCAAATCTCCCTTCTATTTGAAGCTACAGACAACACTGCAATACCTGTAAATAGGGTTCCCATGCATACGTCATGCAGCTAATATGTTGTACTTGTGATAGTTATGTAAGTGCCAGATGAATATATTCACCCATACCACTACTCAAAGCAACTGAGTGTAATTTTGAGAAGGAAATCAAAACTTTGCATTTACCCCTCTTGAAATTTTATTGTATTTTATTTTTTTTTTTTGAAAGTGATGTTTACGTACAAAATTATATTGACAATTACTTTTTTAACTCTGCTACCAAAGATCTCGGAGCTCATGATTACTCATGTCCAGACAGCTTGTCCACTGTCAAAGAATACATGAAATTTGTCAGGAATGTGCTGGAGGCAAAAGTGTCAACACCAATGGCAACTTCCAGTTTGACGAAACATGAGCCAAAATTAGCTGAAACATTTGTGTTATCTCCAGAAATAATGCAGCCCCTGTAATGTTACTTAATCTATAGGAATAGGTGAGGTCAAGATCAACTGTTTCATGTGGGTTCTCAGTAGAGGGCTCTTTATGCATGTGGGCTAAATATGTGTATTTCTATTAATTTCCATTGTAATTACCCCCTACTTACTCTGCCTAGAAATGTGCCAAATTTCTGGTGGTAAATGGTTGCATATACACGTAGCTCCTGTAAATTTGATAGCTTTTTGCTCCAAAACTATTCCACCGAGTGAATGTTGCTTTAACCATGGAGGTAGAAAGGGGTGGATGAACAACTGGAGAACTTCTTAGGTCATCTTTGTCACTGCCACTGATAAAGATCGGATTATCACACCTTACTAGCTTGTGATGCTAAGTGGAAAACATAGAGTTGATGCCTACAGCAGAATGGCCAGTGACCTACTTTTGCCCGTACTCAACTGGTGCATTGCTGTAGCTTCCATTACAACCCATGCTAAAATGACTGCACTGAGATGCCAAAGTACCATATTTTCATGATTAAAATTTGACTTCCCGACACGAACCAACACCCAATTGTACTCCATATCTTTATTCTATGCGATTCAAAGAACCAACATGTCAAGTTTTGGGGACAGCAACATAACAGAAAGTGCTTGTACACTTTTGGTCGCTAAAAACTCTTAGATAAATGCATTGTCTTGCAGTTATTTAAAGTAAACAATTTCTGCAAAATCGTCATAATTTGGGTAAAATCCATCCCACTTTTTTCCCATTCAAACACCATTAGAAAGTTCTTGTGAAGAGGAAGATGGATACGTAAATGCTATGCACATGGAATTATTTTCTTTACCTCCACTAATGAAGAGCTACTCTTGATGAAAATAAAACCAGTGCAAAGTATGCTGGGTTTCCAGTCAAGCTTCAGCCGCTAAAGCAGCGACCCACACTGACAGAGGGCTGGCTTATCAGGTAGCATGCCTTTGAAATTCAAAGGCGTTTAATGGGATAGTGGCTGATAAAACTTGTGTGAATTCCACAGTTGTTCCGCCGCCCATTTCTACCTCCATGCTTTAATATAGAATCTTATGGAAATACACACCTCCAGCCCACAAGAATTCTGTGTCTTGGGTTGTGTATTCAGCCAAATATACATGAAATTGGTAATTGTAACCTCTCCTATTAGGTGTCATTCCAGAAAGTTGACCATTATGCAACATGAGTGACCACTTGACCTGCATTAAGATCAACAGGACCATAACTTTAAGAAAGTGATTTACTTGTGATGGGCCCTCACACTTCCATTGTGTACATTTGTGCATGTATAACACTATTTAGGCTGTAATGTGTTCTATACACTGGTATAACATTATTAGGCTGTGACGTGTTATATACACTGGTATAACACTATTTAGGCTGGGAAGTGTTATATACACTGGTATAACACTATTTAGGCTGTAACGTGTTATATACACTGGTATAACACTATTTAGGCTGGGAAGTGTTATACATGTATACACTGGTATAACAGTATTTAGGCTGTGACGTGTTATATACACTAGTATAACACTATTTAGGCTGGGAAGTGTTATATACACTAGTATAACACTATTTAGGCTGTGACGTGTTATTACACTGGTATAACACTATTTAGGCTGTGACGTGTTATATACACTGCTACATAACATTATTTAGGCTGTGACGTGTTATATACACTGGTATAACACTATTTAGGCTGTGACGTGTTATATACACTGCTACATAACACTATTTAGGCTGTGACGTGTTATATACACTGCTACATAACACTATTTAGGCTGTGACGTGTTATATACACTGGTATAACACTATTTAGGCTGTGACGTGTTATATACACTGGTATAACACTATTTAGGCTGTGACGTGTTATATACACTGGTATAACATTATATAGGCTGTGACGTGTTATATACACTGGTGTAACACTATTTAGGCTATGACGTGTTATTTTCACTGCTATAACATTATTCAGGCTGTGACGTGTTATATACACTGGTATAATATTCAGGCTCTGACATGTTATATACACTGGTATAACAGTATTTAGGCTGTGACGTGTTATATACACTGGTATAACACTATTTAGGCTGTGACATGTTATATACACTGGTATAACATTATTTAGGCCGTGACATGTTATATACACTGGTATAACATTATTTTGGCTGTGGTGTGTTAGTGTTACAGACACTGGTGACATTAAGTACAACTATATTGTATCCCTATCTGGCATCATACATGTGGAAAATTTGTTAGATTTACTATCTGTACAACAAATTAAGATTTAAATGCATTGCCAAGGCTGTGCCAAAGTGGGCAATAAATCACAGGTCAGATTTTAAATATTAATGACCTTGAACAGTATATATTCTTAAGTTATTCATACAGCTTACAACAGGTGAAAGAACAACTTTAAATCCAGAAGTGATTGAACCAGCCATTCAACATTTATGGCAATTATGTCTGGTTCCTGGGGTTAAAATAGCGTGTGATATGGATGACCTTGCCCTACTTTTCCAAGGTCACAGGCCACCAAGTTGAGTAAGTGGTATTTCTGCCATGTGTAACTACTTAGCTTGAAAAGGCGTTGTCATACATTTTGGAATTCACGAATGTTTAGTTAACACCCTCGAGTTTTTCACCAGTATGCCTTTATTATGGCTGCATATTTTAGTGAATAGGTCAAAGATTGTGGTAGGAAATTAATATGCATGTCTGGTGTTATACATAGATTGCCATATGAACATGAGGAGCGAATAGTTTAAGGAGAGTTTGACTTGCGAGTACTGTGTAGGCCACCTGGGGGGGGGGGGGGAGACTGTCAACTTACCACATAAATTTTGTTGTCTGCCACAGACCAAAATTTGCAGCAATTGAGATTTGTAAAATATTATACTCAGCTGAAAGTTCATTTAACAGTGACAGCTGAGTATGATGTACACAGTCTAGGTTAAATGTATCATGACAGACGTTCTTGGGTTACTCACAATATCTTATACCAGCATAAGGATACAGTGAAACCTGTCTTGAAAGACCATCCGTTGAGATGATGAAATCGTGGTCTGGACAAGACAGATGGTCTCGCATTGGAGTTGTAGATAATATGAAAAGTACCATGCAGATCATCTTAAAAAGGTGGTCTTTCCATGTACGTTGTGCGTCATTGGGGTGGTCTCTCAAGACGTGCCTCTGCAATATGATGTCTAATTTCTGTGTGAGGGAAAAAAAAAAGCCAGTTGCATTTTCCTTAACTGTTAAAGTGCTAATCACTGCTATTGTTGTTTTCTCATGATGATACCTTTCATTCAAATACCAGCAAGCCTAGTCTAAAGCAAAAAGAAGTCTTTGTCAACAGCTTTCCTCAGGACACTTTGTATGCATAGTGTCCCGAGGAAAGCTGTTGACTCAATTTTAAATCAGCGCTTCAAGGGTTAAGTATTAGAAAAGTGATTAATGCAACATCAGCAATAGACTGATGCACATTTGTCAATGATGTTTATGTATTGTAAGAGGAGAATATTGAGCGAGTGTAGATCAGCAGGCAGGGATTGCCAGTTTGTGTCAACACTGCCACAGTATCCCCAGTCTGGTTTAGACCATTACAGGTCTCATCTGTGGCTGAGATTAGACATGCCCTGATTATACTGTAGTCCTTTGCAATGTCTGTCATATAAAAAAAAAAAATGGTGCTGTGTGAGATACTTCACATCAAAATACCGAAGTGTCAGTAGTGATGTTTATATTTTGGGATGAAAAATCTATAACTACTAAGAAGGATATTGAACTTGAAGTCATTTCTTTACACTTTGGGTCTTGCGATTGGTTGGTGACAATCACTCACCAATCTAGGCCAAACGATTCGTTCCAGGTCATCCTTGTACCAAGTGCACGTGGCAGAAAAATGACAACCGTGCTAATGCAAGAAACTGTTCACACAGTGTAGCATTATTATTTTACTTACTCGGGGACAGATCTTAGCCTTCAAAATTTGTAGCCAAATCGGGAAATAGAACAGCAATCACTGCAGAATTCAACCCAACTATAACATAATTCATGTTAAAAAGACTAGCCATCTACCTACATACTTCCATTGCAATTTTAAACAGAACACATGATGGAAAATGTGTCAAAATAACAGTAATGCGTGTTGTTTTGTGTGGTCTTTGCACTGTGGTAAGCTTAGTAGAACAGTACCATTACCATCTTGCCGTGTCAGATTCATGTGTGATGTGATTGAGCTCCTGCTCCAGATGCCAAATTTTTGCGTTGTGAATGAACACCAAACGAAAATTGCAATGGGTCCTAGCAGGATAGTCTGCTCCAGGTGAACTGCATGGCTTGAGGGCGATGCATCAAACCTATACCCAAAGAACACTGTTGGCTCCGTGGTGTTCTAACCAGGAAACGTTTAACTTTCATCCCGTTAGCAGAGAATAATTAAGGTTCAGATGTAGTTTTAAGAGTAAAATGGTTGCTTAAACACCAGTCAAGGGTAGTTAAGTAATGGGGTTACAAGGGGCAGTTTTTGTCAGTGCCTGCATCACTTGGTGTCTTTACCTGTGGTTAGTATGATGGTACAGTGGGAAGCATGCCAGGTGACAGTGTGGCAAGCATCGGCAGCACACTGTAGCTCACTCACGCCAAAATGCTAGCATTCTCTGTGTTCTTAACTTATTCCATACTATGGTCACAGGCCTTGGTCAATGGTTCTGGCAAGAACAGCTGCAGCATGACTTGCCAGGCAGTGCCAGAACCACCGACTTTAGACTATAGGCATGTTGGTACTTGAACGGAAGCTCTTCTCATGAAGAATTTAAATGTACAATTGTTGTCTTAAATCTAGGTAAATATACAGAAATATCAGGGACTGGTATGGAATCAGTTAAATGACAGGTATCAGTCTTATGCATGATTGGTGAAGTACTTCTAAAAGTAAAATAAAGTACATAATGTAAAACTTTACAATTATTACTGTTCAGATTACCTAGGCCAATATAGATCACTCACCAATTTTGGCAGCTTTCATGAAAGTCAAAGAAACAAAGCAGATTGCAAACACCAACACTGTACATTTTTTTGGCTCTGCTGACCTAAGGTCAGAGAGCAAATGCTCATGCGTGTCTCTTTTTGTGAATACACAATTGTCCACACTTTTCACAGGTAGCTCACATGCCTTTCAGGACTTACCAAGAGTATGAAAATCTAGGTCATGTTTGATACTGGTGGTGCCACCTGCAGCATTTTTTTTTTTTTTTTTTTGATGACCATTTTTCTGTCTTTATTTATGAAGACATGCCTGTGACATTACAGCACATTGTTCAAACAAACAGCTGTGATGCAAGGAAAAAGGTGGTGCTCCCTACAGTGTAACAGGGAAAACCAGCCTAATGGGTGGAAAGTGCACTGAACTCATTATCTCAACATTAGAAGGTAGACTTCAAAAATTTGTAGCCAAAATTGGAATTACTAGTATAATATATCAAAATTTGGTCTGGTCCTTTAATAATTCATTTGAAAATATTCTAGCCATTTTGACAAAGCATTTGGCTAATTAGCTGATGGTCAGAGTGGTCCCAGGACCCTGTATTAATGACCTCGACCTATTTTTCAAGGTCACCAAGGCTTCAAATTAAAATCTTATAACAATTCTTTAATCTTCATTTGTAAATTATGTAAATAATATCACAGGCGCATTGTACTTAGAAAAAATTGTGTCATGTAAAATGTAGATGAGGCCACCCTATGTTTTACTGGGAAAAGCCAGCCGTTAGAAAGGGTAAAATATGGTAAATTCATTATTTCAACAATAAAGTGCACCTAACTTCCCACATTTATACTAGATCATCTGCATTGGTGCAAGGTGCACAAGTTTTGAAATGTGAATGACCTTTAGCTACTTTTTTTTGCGCTATAACATACATGTACAGTGAAATAGTCAATATTTTATGTTCAGAATGAGTGGGACTCGAACCTGCAACCTGTGGCACCAGTCGCCTAGCTGAAATGGGAAACGCACATATCCACTCAACCAAATCCCCATTCTCTTAAAAGAATGGTTCAATGGAGGTAGTTATGTAGGAGTGCCATATCAACACGGTCATGCAGTATAAGCACTGAGTAGGCATTTATTTCCAGAATCGGGGACTTAAATCCACCAGCATTAAGGAAATGCCTAAAATATATATTTTATGTTCGGAATGAGCAGGACTCGAACCTGCAACCTTTGGCACCAGGCATGTCATGACCTTATGTAAGAATCTGGAAATTATAGAGCGAAATAATATGAATGACCTTGCCCAACATTTGATATATCTTTTTGGTTTTTCGTGTGATTGCTTAGGTCCATCTCTTCATGAGGATGATACTGTCCACATTTCCCAATGTACACCCCAGAACTTACCAAGTGCATGAAAATCAGTGTCAAATTGATATATCAGTTGTGACACTTTAAGTATTATACAGTAGATAGGGGAAAATGTAAAAAGTGTGTGACCACTCAAGTCTCTTTAATTTTTGCCAGATGTCTGGTAGGATTGTAAGTGAAGTCAAACTCGCAAACAGATTCAATACTAGTGGCACCACCTACGCGTTTTACTGAAACTATGAGGCAAAATGTGTTGCAAAATTAAGTAATGTACGCATGTATTTCATCATTGTGACAAAGGATTAAGCTGGTGAAAATGAGTTCATAGGGTATGAGTACATGAATATGTACGGAACTAGGAGATTATGTAATTTGGATTAACTTCACTTAAGCTCACTAGGGCTATAAAGTTGAAGGATGACGAGCTTTATAGATTTAATAACAAACTAAGCTGCTTTTGTCAGACATCAGTAGGATGTGCAGGGTTTCTGCCAGAGGGTAAGATGTGTTAAATTTTATTCCCTAAATTTTTTGAGGGTACATATGCCTGTGTACCCTAAAACTGTTGCTTCAGATTCCCAGAAATTCAGAATTTTTTCTCTGTACATGTATTATGGTCTGTAATCTCTCTATCAAAACATTTTGTTTTTCATGGAATTGAATGTCTGAGCTTTTGTATACGCCATGACTGGCAGTAACTCTGATACATATATATGATTGGTCAAGACCAAACATTTTCATGAATCTCATTAATCAACATATTTTTCTGCCTTCTAATATATGGTTTTGCAGAAATAAAAATCAAGGAAATAAATAAACACACAAATGAAATAAATAACGGGTCTTCCATATTTGTCAACATTTTCATATATGTCCAAAATTACCATAATTTTTTACTCCCCCCGCCCCCCCCCCCGTTTATGGCTATAATCAACATTTTTCCGGACTTCTTGCAAGTGCAGACACTAAACCTCATAGAATATAACCAAAATGCTTAGAAAAGGAGTGCATACAGCTGTCTGGGCTTAATAAAGTGAACTTATTCTTGTGTAAATATTTAGCAAATAAAGGGGACAAACAATGTGAACTTTACTTTGATATTTATTTATTATGTAAAAAAAAAAAAAAAAAAAAGATACCGGTATTCTTCAAACTATGTTTTTGTACATAATGATGTTTGATAAGGGAAATTGATGCTGCATTTCTAGTCCATATGCCAGTACACATAAACACAGAAAATCAAACTTGTTTAGGGTTGAAAGTTATGGTTATCTGGCTCTGACCCCCTCCTTACCACCATCCCCCAGCTATTTTGGACATAGATGAAAATGTTGACAATTATGGATGGTCCCTACATAAATAAATAATGAATTTACCCTCTTGCTTCAATATGTTAATATAAGTCGGCATAATTTGTATATCAAAGCATCAGATTTGGATTTATTGTACCCATAGGGTTAGCCAGAGAGGTAGGTGTCCAGGTGTCCTTTTGGACACCCAAATATCATGATTTTTACAATGGAATTAATAGAAAGTGGACACCTGGATATTATGAAATCTGAACACATTTGGCATTTTGGACACACAGATTTTAATTTCTAGCTAACAACCTGATTGCACCTATGCTATGATTATCTCCATATAAGATGTGTCAGTTTCAGTGCATTTGCACAACTTACTCAGATTGTGAAATAAGCAGGTTCCTCTATATATGCTTAAATTCATCTGCCTGCATATGAGCAGAGCACCAGTTGGGCCCATGGGCCTCCTGTTTTTGACAGCAGCCCATGCCATGGAAACAAACATTGAGAAGATTACCAGGCACTGATCCACACATTTGACAGGACATATGTAGTATATCAGTGCACCTGTTCACTGGCTAAGATGGACCTAAAATAACTTTTGTTTGTCTGCATTGTACAGATGTTGGTATTAACAAGGCTCACAGAGGTGGATGAATTCATGGACGATGTGTTTAATTGTGTCTGTCCCAGGCACATGTACATCTTAAAAGTGGCTTAATGTTGTTTTGACAACAGATTATCTCTTAAAGGCTGGTATGATGTTTAGTAATGTGACCCACAGAGCTTTTCACCTCTATGAGTGTCAAATTACTTAGTCTTTAATGTACCGATTCTGAGCCGATTATGCTTTCCACATATTTACAGAGCATGGGGACAAAACTGAATGCCTGCTCCTCCCCCCCCCCCCCCCCCCATTAACTTTAACCATTCCATATTGCTAAGGTGATTTATATCTATGCAGTGTGACGATCTTCTGTAAGGTTGGGCTTTTGTTTGGTTTTTCTTTTTTTTTTTTGTCAAGAAAACTCATAGTTTCTGGGTAGATTATGCTTGCCACATATTTACACAGGGTTCATACAGACCTTGAAAAAGCTTGAAAAGCCTGGAAATCAGAAACTTGATTAAGAGGCCTTGAAAGTCCTGGAATTTTAAGTTAGAGTCTGGAAAAAGCTTGAAAATCAAAATTAACAGATCGTTCTGAACACAACAACAAAAATTAAAATGTTTTAATCTAAAATTAGGAGATCATAACCATTCTACTATCATCTCATTGACGTAAATTAACAATATTTACCAAATCTTGGAAGTGCTTATGATTTAAGAGGCTAAATTAAGCAAAAATTCAAGTTTTATGCTTGCAATGTTGTTATTTTGAGGCCTTGAAAACTTGTAGTTTAGCCTTGAAAAGTCTTGAAAAGGCTTGAGTTTTATCATCTTGAACTTGTATGAACCCCCCTCCCGCCCCCGATAAACTTAAACCTTTTCATATTGTTAAGGTGATTTATATCTGTGTAGTCTGATGATTTTCTGTAGGTTTTTTTTTTTTTTTTTTTTTTTTGGTCACAAAAAAGTCATAGTTTCTGGGCAATTCCAAACTGGATTGTTCTGCTTTTCAGTATAGATCTTATTTTCAAATAACTGCAGATAAAAGGAAGTCATTGCAAAGATTAAAAATTGCTAATGGAACAGGGATTAACCATTTGTGTATGTCACCTGCATGATCATGTTTCAAAGTAGGCAGGATTTTGGAGAGGGGTCAGTCAGTTCTGTGCAGGCTTTAATTACAGTGTGTACACAGTGTGTAATATGGTGTGATTTTGTCAGATCTGCCTTGGGAAGTTGTCGTATCAAGTTCGTGAACAGTGAAACATCATTATAATGACACAATCGATTCCCTAAAATTGTGTCAGATAACTGAATATGTCAGATAAATGAATCACAAAACATAGAAATTATGTACATGTACTTTTTGTTCCTTAAAATATGTGTCGTTGAGTGAATATGTCAGATGTCGCAGTGTCGTTGTAATGAGTTTTGATGGTATATGTGGCAGTAATGAAAGACCACCTGCTGTATGTGACCATTTTTGGCTCGCAGCAGGGATGGCCACACACAGCAGGTACCACTGTAAACAGTGGTACCTGCTATTTGAGACCGCCTCTGCTGTCAACAAGAGTGGTCTTATACTGCGGGTGGTCTTAAAATACAGGTAGATTTAATCTACTGGATAATCATGAAAGGACACTGTTCCAAAAATATGCTCTGTCATGAGAGGTGGCCTTTTGGAAAAAAAGTTTACCACTGTGCAACTGAAGTGCATGAGATTATAGTCTGTCATTCACAAAACATCCAAACTGGGCTACAGGCCTGTCGTGAGTCATTAACGACGGTTGATTAAGTTTCCAAGCACAGGTGTATGGGGCAGGCCTTGCACGGTCAAACATGTTGACTGCTGTGCATGTGTTTTTTGGTGTCTACAAACAAGAAGGCCCGAAGCCTTATACTGCCATGCCATAATTCCCCACTTTGTGTGTCTGAACTTGCCTCAGAGTATTGAGGGGACGGAAAAGGGTTAATACAGTGAGAAAGGACTGGCTTTTCAGTGGGTGTTGAGGCGAGGGAGCTGGTTTGCCCAGTCAGTTTGGCAGTGGAAATACCAGAAATTCTCTACCAAAGCGGGCACACAGCAGTGTTGAGAGTCGAGCGGCCTTGAACCTGGTGAGGTCGCAACACCTTCAGCTTACCTCTCAGGATGGAGGGAAGGACTTTACAAGTTGCTGCTTGTTTTGTTTGCCAGTGAAAACCCACTGTTTGCCAGGTTGGAATGCACAGCCACCGAGCCGTGTGCTCCTGCTGGATGGCCATGTGTGACCTTTGACCCACATGGCAGATAAGTCAAATGTTTCTTTTTAATATTGAGCCAGCAGAGTGATTTGCCCTGTACACACGGAGTGAGCGACTGCATGCATATTCATTTACATGTGTGAATGTACGTAATAATAACACCACTGCTCCTGGACCTGGGGTTGAAGTGACATTGTATGCACTCTGGAGGAGAAACGAACCAGACCACTCAGATAAAAAAAAGAAAGGGGATTGAATACATGACTATGCCGGGGAAAGGACTGGAGTTCACCTGCGAACAAGGATCCATGGAGGAGAAACAGGACCCAGGTAGAGCCGCATGTTATGACTGTACATAGCTGGCAGGTATACCTGGCAGGCCAGTGGAAACGCGGTATACTGTACTGCCTTTGATGCTCACCTGACGGTACACTGTACAGAGGTGACATCACATAGGTTCCTGTCTATGTATGAGATGAGCAGGTTGCCTCAGGTGTTAATGTATAATGGGTACCTGCTTCTTAAGACCACTCCTAATGCCAGCCAAAAATAATGGTCTTATGTCCGTCCTTCAGGTTGTCATAGAATGCAGGTAAATTAACGGGAAAATTGTGATCAAAATGTCTTTCAAGAGTGATCCTAGAGAGGCATATGGTCCCTGATGAGATATGGTCTTAGTGGTAGCTGCATGTACTTCTGTACCATAACACATCCACCAATACAGTATAGACCTACATGTTGTTTCCTGTTGTCTGTGAAAGAAATATAAATTTCTTTCTGGTGAAACAAAAAAAAAAACCCACAAAAATTTAAGAACTTTTTTTGTTGTTGATGTTTTTGATGGACCATTGAATGTTTTAAAACTTTTGTTGCAAAAGTAAAGAACACGTCCCTCAACAAGGAAAATGACACACTTTACTTCTACATTTTTTTTTTTTAACAGAAGGTCAAATATATACAGGTACTTCTCGAATTGTTAAGTAGTCTGGACATTTCATATGTTATTGTAAACAAGGAAACTCTGATAAATATGCAATTTCATCAAGTGAAAGCTCCAGGATAACGAACAACTTATGTCCTAGACTTCCTGAGTGATAAGTTTCATCTGTCTACCGTGGATTTTTTTACATACATACATACATACATACATACATACATACATACATACACGTGTGGGTGTATGCACATGTGTATGTAGTTTATATAGAACTGCATAACTGTATTGATGGAGGGTTTGGTTGACAGTTTTGCAAAAATTTTGACTTGCGTTCAGACGCAGCATGTTGGTACTTAAATTTAAACCCTTTTATGAAGAATTTACATAATCATTAGGTAAACATTTGAGGAAAAACAGGGGCCGGTGTGGAATGAGTTAAGATGTTCAATTGGTTATGGAAAATGTTGGCAAGGTCCTCTTTAAAATTAATGAGAACTTACAGCTGGCATCTGTGGATCTGTGCAATGTTTGCTTTTCAGAAATCAGGGGGGGGGGTAGAGGGGAGAGTCAGTTGAGCTTGACACAATGTTTCTCTGTTGACGTCCATTGTTGGTGCATAGTTTCCTTTCCCAATTCTTTATAATGATTGGCTGTTGGCCAGATTCTTTGAACTTAGTGGGAGTGTATGCATATGGGTTGATCTCATTCATGGTGATGTGATGATTCACTTCTTGCTTGTATAAATTTGAGGTTTACTACTTTTTTGGGGGGGGGGGGAAGGGGAAGGGAACAGGCAGTGCGGAATCTTCAGAATCTGTCTCAAACCACTCCCAAACTCGGCTGTTTGTTTTGCAGCAAACAGGAACACATGAGAAGGTCTGCATAGTTCACCAGGTGGTGCTGGATTTTTTTTTCTTCTTTTTTTTTTTTCTGCTTTTCTTGCACAAGTTAGTTTTCATTTGCATGGTAGTGCACTCTATGGAGGCAAATAAGCACTATAAATTGTGCGGAGACAGAGGTGAGAAATATGTTGCAAAATTATAATTGGCTCATTGAACTACTGTGAATGGGGCAACTACATTATGGATGAGTGAATGAATGAAAAACTTATATAAACTTGGAAAAAACTATTTTTTTTATAATTTCATTTTGGGGGGGGGGGGGGGGAGATCAGGTACAGTGTTGTGGACTTACTTTCTCATTTTAGGCCCATGGAGCAGATTTGGCCATTATGTAGATTAATTTATTCGAAGTATTTATTTTCTTACGGTGGTATTGTTTTAATCATTTTTGCCTTTATGCCCGTAACAGCTGAAGATATTTTCAGAGTCCATGGGAATGCAAAAGACAAAAATAGAAATAATAATAATAATAATAATAATAATAATAATAATAATAATAAAAATAATAATAATAATAATAATAATAATAAAAGAAATCATCATCGATACAGGAAGACCATGCAAGACCAGTGACTGATAAAAAACACCATGCAAACAAGGTAGACCAGATTTGAATCTTCACAACTCTCACCAGTGGCTGTTGAAAGCACTGTGAACAGCTGCTTTTTTTTGGGGGGGGGAGGGGGGGAGCATTGCTAACTGAAATTAAGCAGCCATCATAAATAGTGCACTTTGGAATGCATGCTTAGGTGACCAAGAAAACTCCCTCTAGGTGCTGTAGACAGGTACAGCTCGATGTGTCATGAGCACAGGCAGCTACATGGCAGAGTAACCCGACCCTGGTTACTGTAAACACAAGCGATACTAAAGATAGTACACATGAGAGAAGCCATATTAGAGAGATAACCTTCCCAAACTGGCTGAAGGATTTGTTTGCGTCTCAAAGATAACGCAAAAAAAAGGAGGGAGGTGTGGGAACCTACCCGGTGTCTGTCTCCACTGAAGTTTGCACCAGGTGGCCGGTGGTCTTATTTCCAGACGCCAAGCCCATTAAGTGAAAGATTACAGGACAAGTCAACAGTTCTCCCCAGTGTAGCCAGGTTTGCAATGGGAAACCGTTGCCCTTGACCATTTGTGTATCTCTGGAAATGCAGCTGTGCTGGAAGCTGAGTCAGAAATTTGAAGCTTGAATAGTCACAGTGCGTCAGATGAGCATGACTTTCATTGTAATCAGCTTGGAAAGAGATAAACAGGTAGCTTTGGAGCAGCTGCATCAGTGAGGTTTTAATTGAAACGGGCAAATGTAGCCAGGCCAAGGTGTGTACCTTGTCTGGTCAGTTTTGTTTGCTGGTCGCGTACGTCTCGAGCCAAAATAAGACAGGAAAGAAGAAAAGGACTGAACAAAACAGACACTCCTTATTTTTTTTTGGTCGCAAAATACATTTAAGAAAATGTTTATCAAATATTTCTAGTTGGAGTGTGTACCTGATGGAATCTTCCTGAGGGAAGGTTTGGAGGGGGAATGATTCACTCCCAAAGTGGGATAACAAGGAGAATACTTTGTTTCATTACAAATATCAACTACAGTATAAGCACAAATATTCCAGAGCATAAAATTTCCAGGTTGGATTGAAAATAAAAATTTTGGGCTTTTTATTTTCTCGAATCACCAATCTGAAAAAAGAAAAAAATGCACCCACAAAATCTCTTTGTAATAGTATATTAATCCACCAAGACCTGAGCCCTAGGCTTCAGTCACATGACCCACATGCCCATTGCAAAGCTGTCAACACAGTCAGTACAATCACTATCATCTCTGGTATCTTTTTATTGAAACATTAGAGCTGGTACCATACCTTAATAGCCCTGTTAATCAGAAGAGACCTAATGTAAGTTGCTGTCGTGCCGTAGGAAAATTTCCCAGTTATTATATCCACGAATGGCGTTCCTCGGGAAAATTCGGGAAATTAAATACCTCGGGAATATTTGTGCTTATACAGTATGCCTTCATAACTTTATGCTGAAACATTATTGCCATTGATTACCTTGATCTTAGTGTTAAGGCCACAGGCCCAGTTTCATCAGATTGTCATAGGTGCAGGTGCACAAGAAGGATTTTATGAAATACAGTCAGATTTGTTATAATCGTCTATTTTGGGAAGATCGTATACCACATTCCTTGGAGACGACTATGACCACATTGTCATTGTTGTATGATTCCTTCTGTGGCTCTGGTGAAATGGTGAGTGGGTGAAAACTGAAGAATTTGATTAAATGGAAGGAAATGTGACAGATTTATATATGCCATGATAAGATTTCTGGCAGGCTGGAAAAAAAAAGCAGCAGTGCCCAAAAAGGTGAAAATATTTGGGAAAAGGTGTGACTGAACCAGCCATGCATGGACAAAAAGGAAACGTCATAAGTGACAAAACAGAAGAACACCCACCCTATAGAGGTCGCTTTAGTCAGGAAGGCCAATATTATGTATCCCCATCAATTTCCATTATAATTATGATAGCTGAAGCATTTGGCTAAATTTTATAACTACATCAGCTGCGAAGGGAATCAGTGTATGTCAGGTTTCCTTGACAAACAATCCAACAGAAATACTGACCTCCTGGTACAGGACTTTTGTTGTCAGTTCTGTGTATATTCAGCTGAGTACACAAATCAATACACAGACAGTTGGACAACATGTTTTTTTTTCCCCATGTGATTGTATCGTAACTATTTGAGTATCAAGTTTCTGGCTGAGTCAACAACTTTCCTCGGCACTCTTCGGGGGCAATGCGCCTGAAACACGCCAAGGAAAGCTGTTGACCTGGTCCATGATATTCTCTGGAACTATAGGCATGCTGGTATTTGAATTGAATGTCCTTCTACAAAGAATATCAGTCTGGTATCCCAGTGATAAATCAGAGGAGATCGACTTCAGTAGTTCAATTTCGTCGCGGTTGACACTAAAAAGGTTAAAATAATAAGGAATGACTGAATGAACTGGTTACAAATGCAGCTGAAACCATAGAATCATATTTTCGCAACACATATAAGCATACCATGGGAAGTTTTCTGCAGATAATGGCTTTCAAGGTATTAAGTTTCAAAAGACAATGGACAGTAACATAAATACACAGCCTTAGCCATACATGCAATGGGAAGAGAGACCATCCATCCATGTACTTTCCGAATACAGGCAAACTTGTCACATGCCAGTGTAGACCACAAGAAGTGTCTTTCTATGTCAGATACGGCAAACTAATTCATGGTTGCACAACAGTTTAATTGCTTTTTTTTTTGTCTTGCACAGAACATATCCTGAAGGCCCTCAACAGCCTGCAGACATCCGAAGAAAAATTGGCAGCCCTGTGTAAAAAATATGCTGATCTTTTAGAAGAACACCGACAACTGCAGAGTAAATTTAAACAGAGTCAGAGGAAACTAGGTGTGGTAAGTGTGCAGTAGACATAGGGTAAAACAAACCAGGTGCAGTAAGTGTGCTATAGACCAGGGAACAATAAAGCAGATGTGATAAGTGTGCAGTTGACCTGGGGCACTACAGACAAGATATGGTAAGTGTGCAGCTGACCTTGGGTACAGACTAGGTGTGGTAAGGGTGCAGCTGACCTTAGGTACAGACTAGGTGTGGTAAGTATGCAGCTGACCTTGGGTACAGACTAGGTGTGGTAAGTGTGCAGCTGACCTTGGGTGCAGACAAGGTGTGGCAAGTGTGCAACAGACATCGAATACTGCAGAGCAGCTGTGGTTTGTGTCAGCAGATGTGCATCAGTCCAGACTGGGTTTGGGAAAGTGTGTGGCGGACATGACACCACAGGAAGTGGTGAGGCTTGCACGCCTAGCGCCTTGCTGCGTGGTTACCTGTGTGGACTTCACGAATGGGTGTTCTAAGTGTGTCATAAATTATTTGCATTGCGGTGCTTCCTAGTTGTAGAACCGATGATGGGGTCCATGGGGTAGACTCTTTCATAGCAAAACGACCTTTGTAATGAGGGGACATTTAACCCCTAGCACACCATGTTCGAGTTCACTTGAAATGTATGTGAATATCGTTTTGTCCAGTCCAGCTGGGCGCAATGCAAACCAACTTTCATCAGCTTCTCGCTGGGCCACCCGCAATGTTTATTTACCTGCAGGCCTGTGCATTTTATCGTAGACAAACTTCAATACTTGCGGATGGCTATTTCGATTTTGCGGTAAAAAAATGTATACAGTGGTACCTGCTGTATGCAGCCACTGCCGTGAGCAGTCATGTTGCTTTTTGTGGCCACTAGGCTCAGACATAGGAGTCAATTTCTTTGTAAAAATTGCCTGTGATGACAGGTCACCTGCTGTATGTGGTCACTTTTTCTTGGCAGAAGGGGTGGCCACATACAGCAGGTACCACTGTATTTTTATCAAATGGATAAAAATCCAGCAACTGCCCATTTTTTACATTTTAAATAATACAACTGTAAAATTTAGACCCAAAACTTAGCAACTTTGCACCTTTGCGGTCACAATGTTTTGCATCATCTTCCATTATATTTTATACTGCTGGAATCCTTAGATTTTCGTCTTTCTATTGTAAGGAGCTGTCTTATTGGCTAAGAAAAAAAAAATTCTGGGATATCCCTCGAAAAAGGGCCAAGATTGGGCATGGACACATCAGTTTATCTCATTATAAATGCGATAAGGACATTCCCGGGTTCTCATTGGGTGGATTTGATCACGTGCCGCTCACCATCCAATCAACTTGTTCTTCCCCATGTGCTTGTCTCATGGCCGCAATGTTGGGAAGGTGAATGAGTCATATTCACCAAAGATTATCGGACCAAGATGCTCAATTTTCATTATATATTTTCACAAAAAGCCTTCAATCAAGCAAATCTGGACACAGATAAAGGCGGGAGTGGCAGTTCCTGACGGAAGGCAAAGAAAATAAGCAGACCGCACGGTGACGAAGCAAAGATCTGCGTACCGTGAACACGATGATGATGTGTTGTTGGTCACTGTCTCTGAGGCATCAGTTATTGATGTTTTCAACAAAATTTTGTTGTTTTAATTTTACTAAAATGAGCTAAACGACTTAAGCAAGTAGCCATGGTGGTTGGGAGGCTTGGTGATTGTCCGACTAGTTTCGATGCCTCTGCATCTCATCAGGGACTGTTGAAAAAAACGCGTTCGCCTGGTTATATACTACGCTCGGCTACCGTAGTTACCACGTAAAAAATGTGCATTTGCTTACGTGTAATAGTAGCCTGACGTTCATATCTTGGTTGATATGACGTGATTTCAAAAAGATCTCTTTTTGAAAGGAATAGTCTTTCCATATAAGGAAAGGCTGGTGTTGTCAGCTTGCTGGGATTAGCTGGTGCATTGAATCAGGCATTATGAAATTAGAACAATTACAATATTGTTCCAAAAGCCCTGGATAGGGGCTACTAAATCAACTTTGGTTTCGATTTAAAGAATGTTTGCAGTTTTTTTCTTGGTTTAACACTATATGTGTTAAAATGGAGTGGAAATAACATAGGGAGGTGAGCTAAAACAATAGAAATTTAGCATTAGACTGAGCAAGAAAGCTCATCTCCCCATAATATTGAGGCCAAAAGGCTCAATCGAGTGTAGTTGGTGCATCCAATGTTTCTCACGAGTTAGTCGCAGTTCTCTGGTGCGTGCTAATCTCGGTGGAGTTGGGATGTAATCTAGTATATGGACTTCAATGTCAAGTCCATCATGCCCTTCTTGGGCAAAATGTCTGCCCAAGGGTTGAGTGGCCACTTTATTACTTATGTAACGAAAGTGTTCTCTTAGCCTGTCTTTCAGTGGACGTTGTGTCTGTCTGACATACTGTTTTCTACAAACTTTGCATGTGAGGAGGTAAATAAGGCTGGAACTTTCACAACAACCTCCTTTAGGGACCGTATAAGTCCGCTTGGTTTCTGTGCTGGTTACTTGGCCTGTAGTGTTCAGGCGTGTGCAGTATTTGCAATTTTGGCGATTGCATGTGTTCCTGTGTTTTTTGCCTGATATGGCAGGGTTGGTGTCTTCTCTGTTATGATAATCGATTTTGGAGTGAACCAATATATCACGCAGATTTTTTGGGCGCTTGAAGCCTATTGTGACCTTTTTGTTAGAGAGTACTTCTGCGTTTCTTGAAGCCTCTAATGTTCTCCAATTTCGTTGGATAATATCCCTTATTGGAGGCAGGGCTGGGTTGTAAGAAGGAATGAAGAAAAAGTTTTCTTCATTACTGTTCTCTTCAGTTAGGCGTGGTGCCAAAAGAGTGGCCCTGTCTAGTGTCCACTTTCTCTTTGGATTCTGTTAGTACTTGAGGTGGGTAGTCCCTGTTCTCAAAGTATTTTAGAATTTTCTTTGAGTTCTCCTCAAAGTCTTCTGTTTTACTACAAATTCTTTTAATTCGCAGTAATTGGCTGTAAGGTCCCCCTGTCTTTGAATGTTTGGGGTGGGCTGACCTGTAGTGCAAGTATGTGTGAGTGTCAGTAGGTTTCACATAGAGGGTGGTGTATGCTCTATGTTGAGAATCGATTTTCACAGTAGTGTCTAGAAAATTGATCTCAGTGTTGGAATAGTTGCAAACAAACTTGATGGTCGGGTGGCAAGAGTTTGAATGAGTGACAAACTTTGTCAGCTCTTCTTCTGAATATGTCCATATACAGAAGATATCATCGATGTACCTCCACCAAACTTTTGGGGATATCAGGTGTTTTAACAGGTGGCTTTCCTCCAGCTCTGCCATGAATAGATTGGCAAATGATGGAGCTACCTTGGTGCCCATGGCGGTACCGTTTATTTGTAGGTAATGTTGGCCGTTGAATTCAAAATTGTTACAAGTTAGCACAAGTCTGAGTAAATTGATCAGCGCTGCTGCGCTGGGCTTGTCCACATGGTCTCTGTTATGTAACAGAGCTCTTACCGCACTATGTAGGCCCTCATTTGTAGGGATATTTGTGTACAGTGAAAAAAAAAATTATTAAAATGTTTGAATGGAACAAATCTGTATGACAGAACAAGATAGTAATTAAATTCATGTTCAAACGCCAGAAAAAAATAGACGTACATAGTGGAAAATCATACCCGGGAGCATGCCTGTGTACGCTCGCTTGTGTTGCATGGTAAAAAAAGTGACCACACTTAAGATCAGACTCTTGGCACCCCCTACGGCATCAAATATTTCAGGTAAATTGAAATAGAAAGTGCACAGAAATATAAATCATACAATTTTTGACCAACTTTGGGGTAATCACTTGGAATGAATATCAACGCCACCGCGACCGCGACTGCAACAGCGTATTTTATTTTTCTTATATTTCTGCCCCCTCTTGACCTATTGCCTCTTAATTTGGCACAGATGATATGTAGATCTGGGAAATTTTTCCCATATGACAATATATAACCTTGAGGTCAAAGATCAAGGTCAAATCCTTGTTGCATTTTTATGCTGACTCAGCAATTACTAATATAAACTTCTTTAGCCAAATGCTGATTATGTTAGCCAAAACCATGGGTGAAATGTCCATTTTGAAATAATAAATAAGGTGAGATAGGGCAAGTAGCTTTAGATGTGGCAGCTGGTTATGTAGTGTATTTCGTTCCATTGGCAACTCCTCAGACACTGGAGAGATCTCAGGGTAACATCAGTGTCAATGGGGAGGTGTTGCTATGTTACGTTATGTTGCCCATACCTTGGCTCATATTTGAAAGGTACTGGAGGCCAAGTTTCTGTCATCTTGTCACGTAACTCATTGTTCACACTAAAGTTTGAGAATGTTCATTCTCCAAATGTGGGAAATGGACAAACTGGGTGGAGTCAACCAGTGCCGATTGACAGTTGCTTTTTACGACATAAAAAAATTATTTGGCACCCGATGCCCTATCATTGTGCAGGCCGAAAGAAAAGGGTTTACTCTTTCTGCTTTGGTAAGGCTTTATTTGAAATCTCAAAATCTTTTATTGTGCCCCGCTATATCAATAAAAGCACTGGGGAACATAAAGGGGTGAGCTCGGGGAAAAAATTGTAGCATTATGCACTGAAAGCGAGCTTATCTGCCCTTGTGGTGCAGGTCAAATGGCTCGAATGAGTGCAATTGGTGTATCCAATGTTTCTCTCTCTCTCGGCAAAGCCATGTTGCAGACTTGAGGAGGGCAGGAGGTAGGATGTAGTCTAAGAATTTCAAAGTCAAACCCACTGTGGTCTGGATGGGCAAAATGTCAGCCCTGAGGCGGGGGGGGGGGGGGGGTATTTTGTTTTCTATGTAGTGAAAGTGTTTCACACAGTCTGTCCATAAGTGGGTGTAGGATTGTCCCACATTTTTTTTTTTTTTTTTAGTTGAAACATTGCAAGTGAGGAGTTAAATAAAGTTTGAACTCTCACAGGAGACTTGGTTAGGAATGACACATGTTCTCTCTGTCTCGGTTCTTGTAGCCTGTCCACTTGTCTCTCTAAAAAGCAAGTGTAATATCTGCAACACTACGGTGGCAAGTGTTCTGTTATTTTGAACCAAAAATGCCTGAGTGCTGTGTACTGGCAGATTCTCGGGATATCGTTTTGAAATTATAGTCAATGGATGTCAATAAGTAAAATTACTGTGAATATATGCTTCAAAAGTTGAATGAATTATGCCATATCCTCAGCCAATTCAACTAAAGGTTACAACATTTTGTTAACCAAATCACACCCTTTTTAGCCACTGGCTATTTGGCTAATGGCTAGTGCTACCGTAGTATATATATATATATACATACATACATACATACATACATACATACATACATACATACATGCATATGAATATATCAGAGAGCAAATTACCGACTTAGATACATTAGAAATACAAAACGGCACAGTTCAATTTATAGTTTCACAGGATGAGAGAGAAATCTTTGTGGCAGGGACATGTTAGTGTGAGGCATCAGCTTGTCTTAGTGCACTTCAGGCACCATGACCTGTGGTCATGGTCAGCAGGCAAACATTTAATTTATTAACTGATATTTGTGATGATGATGATGATGATGATGATGATGATGATGATGATGATGATGATGATGATGATGATGATGATGATGATGATGATGATGATGATGATGATGATTGTTATTTGTTTTACTTATTTATTTTATTTATTTATTTAATTTTTTCTTTTTCTTTTTGCAGATGATGCGAGAGAAGGACCAGCTGCAGAGTGAACACAGTAAGGCAGTGCTAGCCAAAAGTAAGCTGGAGAGTCTGTGTCGAGAACTGCAGAGACACAACAAACTGGTCAAGGTTAGTGGCTGGCATGATGGCAGCCTCTCTCTTTTATTTTGTAATTGTTTTGTTCCTATCTCTCTCTCTCTCTCTCTCTCTCTCTCTCTCTCTCTCTCTCTCTCTCTCTCTCTCTCTCTCTCTCTCTCTCTCTCTCTCTCTCTCTCTCTCTCTCTCCACAGAGAATAAACTAGCTTAAAATGCTCAATATGTAACATAACCCTTTCCTGGTTTCAAAAAAGGATGCGTCAGCAACTTTCCTTGAACTGTGCCCTACCCCACACAGAGCAAAGCTGTTGGCCCGGGGGCATATTGTGCCAACAGGTCTTTTTTTTTACCATTGTCATCCCACAACATTTTATATTAATGAGACATTTAAGTAGACGTGTTGACGCAGATGACATTGTACAGCCAGGCACTCTTTGGCCATTTGATCGGGAAATTGTCCAGACATGTTCTGGGAGTCCGTTTGCTTCACTTCCTGAGTAGAGTGTCAGTTTGTCGTGTGTTGCTTGTGGGCCTTGTTACAAGTTGGTCGGGGTACTTTTTAGGAACATCCATAGCTCCGACAAAATTTGGTCTGCAGATGTCCTCCCCCCAGAAAAAACAAAAACAAAAAAAACGATGGGAAATGCCTCAGGCGTGTACTGTATTAAAAGTCATGATAGTGTAATATTAAATGTGTCAAAAAAATAAAGCCATGTGGAAAAATTAGATATTTGGTTACAATGCACCAAAATAACTTGACTTTGCCGTGTGAAGATTTTTCTGCTATCCAGTCAGGCTACTGACATGTACTTTCATTAATTGTGATATCTACAAATGCTCATTTTGTATTATTGAATTGTGCAGTTAAGCTTGCTCTCCGCACCCCCCCCCCCCCCAAGTGATACAGTATGAAGCCTGGAGGCATTATCTATCAGTGTATGTTAATCTCATGGCGTTGTAGAAATCCTCTGAAAGTTAACGTGAATTTCAGAGTTAATAGAACAGCTTTGGTAGCTTCAAGGTTGGCCGCCTTATTTACAACACGGGTACATGTATACAATTTGACTGAGGGAAAGTTAACGTGAATTTCAGAGTTAATAGAACAGCTTTGGTAGCTTCAAGGTTGGCCGCCTTATTTACAACACGGTACATGTATACAATTTGACTGAGGGACAATCGTGAGCCTGTTGTCTTTTGTCTGAATGGTGCTCTTACTTGATCTTTTATTGGTGATTATCAACTTGTTCTTACAGGAAGAAAGTTTAGCCAGGGCACGTGAAGAGGAAGAAAAAAGGAAAGAAGTCACAGCAAAATTTCAGGTAATTAAAGTGAGATAGCCTGCATAGGCAGCTAAAATGGTTGAAATGCAAGAAGCTGTGGCCAGACCCTACAGTCAAAAGTAAGTGCATATTTGTCAAGTCTCGCCCATTTGGCGACAGTCTTCCACTTCTTGGACTAATTTTTGGACTTTTCAGTAGAAATTTTGACCTTTTTAGGCAATCTCCCACACGAAAATTCATTTTTTCTTTTTTCTTTTTTGTTGAAGGGCCTACAGAATGACACATTCAAAATTGTATGAAACCAACCAGTATGGATTCTTATTCATTTGATTTATTTCAACATCTTTTTTGGTGATAATGTAATTATCTTAAGCTTTGAAAAGCGCAGAAAGTTTTTGCCTTTTAGTGAAAGGAGCCATGATGTCATCTGGGGGAACTTTCTCCACTGAGCTGAGCAGCATGTCGACAAGGGGAGATGCTAGTGATTCAAGGAGCAGTGATGAACACTTAGATCTTTTCGTGTTCATGCGAGTTTCCTGGAGAATACACTGACAAGAGGAGTTCTTGATGGTGATGACGGTGATGAGAATTTTTTGGGTGGAGCAGGCTCATCAAATTTTTGGTGCACATCCATACTGGCAAGAGCAGAGATGCCAATATTCAAAATGCCATTTTGGGAACATTTAAGTGAGAACATCAGGAACAGAGCACATTAAACAAAGAATATATTGGAAAATTTACTCAGTTTCAATGCGGGACAAACACTGTAAATTGGTCAAAATTTCAGCTTATGTCAGGGACTGTCCCTGATGATGAGGGACAGTTGGCATCTCTGCAAGAACCATAGGCCAAACCAATATCACGGCCACATGGACCTGTTTCCACAGATTGGCTGGTTCAAGACGACAAGTCATGGAGATCCAACAGTTTAGAGTGGCAACGATACAGTGCTTTTGTTTGGTACGAAATGCTATGGAACTAAAATTTCGGCAAGGATTTTTGCTAGAGAAACTTGAGTGTAAAAGATAAACCACAGCATATGCAAAATGGATCTGCCACAAGGGGCGGGGGCTGACTGCTATAGCAGCTTGGTGAAGTCACAAGACCATAATGCACAGTGACTGACAGTGACGTGACCCTGCTGCCCAGGGTGTGATAGTCAAGTGTTTTCCAGCTAATTGATCAAAGAAGTCTTTGATCTATGATCCCCTCCCCACCCCCACCCCCACCCACCCCCCCACCCCCATTACATGGGTCATGGTAGACCACAGTCAACAGTTTAGAAAATATTCCACACCAGTGGGTTTGCATAAAGGTCTCGTCCCATTCCTGCACATCTGAACTTCATGTAAATTGCAATAGCTTTTGACAATATTTTGATTTTGTAGGCGTATTACAAGTTTTTAGCGAGATTCTCTAGGCAAGCAATATCTGCAATCTGGGATTCCCCCAACTCTTGATTAAATGAACAAATTGTGATTCATGGATAAATTGGTGAAGGTAAATTTACAATCTCAAGAATGATTGTCATCTCATGTTTTCACAAGAGAGCAAATCCGATAAAAAACATTTTCAGGTCTGGCACTTCTGAATTTCTACACTGATCAAAACGCAGAGAATAATGGTTATGTTTTATCATGAAACCCCAAAATGTGTGAACCTGTGAGTGGGGGTGGGGGTGTAGGTGGCAGGCATTTGTATACACAAGTAGAAAATTGTGCATCGTTGAGACTAGTAATGTGAATTTCAAGGGGACTTGAATAGTTCCAATCCAATCTAAGTGTACATTTTCGGGTTGGCATTGATGCTGGTCT
Organism: Hermodice carunculata; assembly: GCA_964020975.1. Lineage (NCBI taxonomy): Eukaryota > Metazoa > Annelida > Polychaeta > Eunicida > Amphinomidae > Hermodice > Hermodice carunculata. The sequence continues at coordinate 78,460,407 of OZ026614.1, read as the reverse complement.
TGGTGAAGAAGTAGTTGGAGGTCTTGCAAATTACATTGGCGCTGCATCATCTTTTAACTTTAGCTGTGTTTTAAGACCTTGCTCTGCCATCATAACACAGGATGGATTGTATATTTCTTCCATAAAATGTACCGAGCACAGCATCCTGCTGTTTGTCACATTGAAGTTGGCCCGTGTCAACCGTACTTGCTGCTGCCATAGTAGCCTCTGTTTTTGATCCTTCGGGAAGTGGAAAAAGACTGGATCCTTCTCTGTGGGCTTTGGAACAACTATAGGCAACACAGCTCTTCACCATGGTGTATGGTTGTGGACTGACTGGCCTGGGAAACAAGTGCCCAGGACACGGCTATCCTTTATCTGTTCACCATGTTGATAGGCATTACTCCACGTGCAGGCGAGAGCTCTCGGTTCTCCAGATGATGTCATGTGAAGTGGTTGCAGAAAGTTACGACTGCTTACGAATGGTAGGATGGCAAACTGTACCAAAACTCAGATGAAAAATGGCTTGTAAAGTATATATTCTGATGATTCTAATGTCACTTTTTTCTAACAATTGATAAAGTATGGTCCATAAATACACTTCAGAGGCATTTTGAATGATTCATCCTGGAGGCCCTTTAAATATAAAACTCTCCCCCCAATGGGAGCAAAAAAATCTCCCCATTTCTTGTCAGTATGTATGTTTGCAAGAGATGGCAACAAATTGTTGTTATAATGGTGGTCTTTATATAACATGGAACATTGTTACATTTTATGTGAAGGATGTTTATGCTTATGCAGATTATTGACAATTCGATCCGTTCATTTTTCAGACTACCATTACAGATATACAGTCTCAGATGAACGAACATTACGCCAAAAATGCCAAATTACGAGAAGAGAACATAGAGCTGGCCAACAAGTTGAAGAGTCTGATAGAGCAGTATGAATTACGAGAGCAGGTAAGACAGGTTACTCCCTGCTGTATGACAGCAGTTGTGGTGGTGGCAGGAAAATGTTACCCTTTCCTGTCAGCGTATGCATACGTGAACATGTTAGTGTCTTCATCACAAGTCTGGAGACAAAAGAAGGCTTGTCGGGAAATTTGTGTTTTTGACCCAACAGATGGCTCATTGCAACCTAAATTTTAGGGCGTGGTGTTTCTGAGCAATACAAACTCGTACAAGAGAAAGTCATGATTTTTTCCTTTTAAACTTCATTTACGTGTACAGGGGAGCTTCCCTATTGGGATCATGTTTAATCGTGAAAAATGATAAAAAAAAGATGGGGTTGGTTTATACAGGGTTCCTTGTAGAGGAAGTGTGAGGTCTACAAGCAGTGCACCATGATTGCAAAATGGATCACTTAGTCTCAACAAGTAATGGTTAACCAGGGTTCTTTCCATCATTTTAAGCTATTAAATCAATTTAAAATATGTGTAATACATAAAACTGAACCATATATTTATAAAATAGGTTTCCAAGTCCAAACACATGAACTGAAATTTGGTATGCCAAAATTACAAACACTGTTAAAATCCATTAAAGGTCTTTCTTCAAAATGAGGCTTTCCCCAACAAGTCATGTAATGCAATACCATTGAACCTGGTCTTGTGTGGTCTTTATTACATCAGTTCCAACTGGACTATTGTGTCAGTGTTTCAGCTACATAGATTCAGATATGACTCGCATTTTGATAGAAAATATAGTATTTGTACTGAAACGTTGCATTAAAAAATGGTCATGGAAAAGTAGCCAATGAGCTTCAAGGGACCAGATCGATGGATCATATTAGATTTTTACCTACACAAAGCCTGCATTTTTTCATCTAAATATCACATTATATGAGACATGCTGCCGTCATGCAACTTGACATCAAAGGCTGTAGCATGCTTGCATGCGTGGGTACTGGTGAGTAGGCTGACATGAATACAAGACATGCATGTTAATTTCCTGCCAGAATCTCTGACCATATTGCTTGGCAGCAATGACAGTCGTCTGCCACGATATGGCACCATCGTTTGATGCACCATGGGCACTACTAAATTTGTAGTAATTAATAGTGCTTCTTCCAAAAGGTATGATAATTCCTGCTTAGGTCAAGCCGAATGTGTGAATACAGAGTATGACTGACTTTAAAACATTCAATTATTCCTAAGTCTCTAGTTTTGCAAGAAAAATTGCATTTTGCCCCCATTTGATAAAGGGATCAGCCTCCAGATATGGGGACCGTGTTGAGTGATACGGGCCATAGAAGCATCGCAGCTAATATGAATGTCCTGTGTTTGATGACATTCTATGGGTGACACTTTTGTATCAAAGAAATGGACTGGGCAAAATGAATTTCTAACAAACGTAGGCAATTTTGCGGGTTTTTAAACCCAAAAGAAAGTAAAATATATGAGTGTGGATAACACTTGTATATATGAACCTAGCTAAAGTTCTGCTAGTCAACTGGATCTAAGAAGATGCAGGGGTACAAGAAAAAAAGTAGAAATCCAACACCTGACAGGTACCAACAGAGGACTCGCTGTCATGGGCGATAATGGAATCAGTTTTCATTAAACGTCAATGTTAACACTTGAATGAAAATTCATTCCATTATTGCCAATGAGACTGTATGACATTTTAATTGATATATATATATATATATATATATATATATATATATATATATATATATATATATATATATATATATATATATATATTACATTTATATTGAGTCCTCTTTGATGCCCTTAAGTGGCCATTATTTTCAATAAAATCGAGACCCCACCTCCCCTGAAGAAGGGACTACTAGTTGCAAAACTTTGGGAGGGGCCTTCAGACTTCTTACTTCATCAAATAGATATTTATGTGGTGAGTCCTCTGTTGGCACCTGTCAGATACCGAAAGAAAATGTCCGTGTTTGTAACATTTCAGGCTAACATTTAAAGTGACTTCTGGATTTATGTGACAGGATCGACACCATTCAGGTATCTCTGGATGTTAAGCTTTGCTGTCACTTCCAGGGTAGCCTGGTACTATAATGTGTTATGCCATACAGCACACTGGGGAAGTTTTCAGTTGGTATGCCTACCAATACTATATTGTGTTATGTCTGGCAGTACAACAAGAAGGTGTTGAATTCGTATGCCAACTGACACTATGTTGTGGCACATACAAAAGGTGTTCAGTTTGTATGCCAATCAATACTGCATTGTGTTCTTTCTTAATCAAAACTATATTGTGTTCTGTCTAACAGCACATAAAGAAGGTGTTCAGTTTGTATGCCCACGGATACCATATTGTTATGTCTAACAGCACATAAAGAAGGTGTTCAGTTTGTATGCCCACGGATACCATATTGTTATGTCTGGCAGCACATAAAGAAGGTGTTCAGTTTGTATGCCCACGGATACCATATTGTTATGTCTGGCAGCACATAAAGAAGGTGTTCAGTTTGTATGCCCACGGATACCATATTGTTATGTCTGGCAGCACATAAAGAAGGTGTTAAGTTTGTATGCCAACTGATACTATGTTGTGTTGTCTCTACAGCACATAGAGAATGTGTTCAGTTTGTATGCCGACTGATACTTTATTGTGTGTGTCTAGCAGCACATAGAAAAGGTGTTCTGTTAGTATGCCAACCGATATCACATTTTCTGCCTGGCAGCTCAAAGGAAGCTGTTCTGTTAGTATGCCAACTGGTATCATGTTGTGTTCTGCCTGGCAGCACATAGAGAAGGCTTTGTGTTAGTATGCCAACTGATATGGTGTTGTTCTCTACCTAGCAGCACATAGACAAGGTGTTCTGTTAATATGCCAACCGATATCATGTGTTTTGCCTAACTACAGTGTACTACCATGTTGTGTTCTGCCTGGCAGCACGTAGAGAAGGTATTCAATTAGTATGCCAACTTCTACCATGTTTCGTTCTGTCTGGTAGCACATAGACAAGGTGCTGTTGTTTGTATGCCAACTTATATCACGTTGTGTTCTGCTTGGTAGCACATAGAGAAGGTATTCAAGCACAAGGAGTTGGAACAGCAGCTGGTGGATGCCAAACTGGCCCAGGCAAACCTGCAGATGACTGAGGAGAAGGAGCGCAACATCAAAGAAAAACAAGTGGTCAGTAGGCCGAGAGACTTTTCGGTTCGCAAAAATGCATGTACATGTACTTTTCCTCATCTGTTTCACCCTCTCCAGTAGCTGTGGACCTTTTCTGTTCACAGATACACGTACATGTTTGCACAGCAATATTGACAACATAAGTGGTTTGAGATTTTCTGTGTGTGTGTGTGTGGTTTTTTTTTTTTTTTTTTTGAAACTGGTCAAGGTGTTCACTAATTGCAGTAGTTTAACTCAAATTTCTGAAGCTTCTGTGGGAAATAATGACCATGAGTGAGCATTGATAAATACCGTTCACAGTTGGAAATCTGTGTTGTTTCCACTGGCAAGTTATGCATACTTTTGTGGTGCAACAAATACACCCAGTTCCCGGGTTGTACATTCTGTCTGTCTGTCTGTCTGTCTGTCTGTCTGTCTGTCTGTCTGTCTGTCTGTCTGTCTCTCTCTCTCTCTCTCTCTCTCTCTCTCTCTCTCTCTCTCTCACACACACACACACACATTCACACACACACACACACACAATGTTTATAGAAAATGAACTCTGAGTCAGAGGCTCACAAGTTTATGCGTCAACTCAGTAGAAGTATTTCTAAGTCTTGCATATGTTTGTTCAGGAACAATGATCCATCAGAATATTTTAAAGCTTTTACCCTAGTTTTAATTATTACCAACAAAATACATTTTATAAGCTAGTATTAAGAAAAGGTAAACATACCTTGTGGAAAAATATATTTTACAAGAAACAAGTTAGTTAAATTTAATAGATGCTTTATTGCAGTTTTTATTCTTGTTTGAAGTTACTGGGGGAAGCAACAGAAGCCCACAAGAAAATACAACTATTAGAGGCTCAGGAGACACAACTGAGAGCACAGGTCAGTGTCTGTACCACTCACTCTGTATTCACTCATTCACTGCCAGCTGCCACTTAACCCTTAAAGTGCTGATTTAAGATTGAGTCAACAGCTTTCCTCGCATTGCACGCAAAGTGTCCCGAGGAAAGCTGTTGACTAAGACTACTTTTTGCTTCAGACAAGGCTTGCTGGTATTTGAATGAAAAGTATCTTCATGAGGAATTTAACTTTTTAACCATTATTATGTCTCCCGGTGAAAGCCGGGGGACATATTGTTTTAGTGCCCGTTTCTTCCGCTTCTTCTTAATCTTGTTGTTGTTGTTGTTGTTCAAGTTCTTCAACACTTGGTTTCCGTGCGATAAGTCTTGAAGGACTTGACAGAATTTGATGAAACTTGGTAGGATTATGTATCTAGGCAAGACCTAGGTTGGGATTGTATTTGGATGACCTTGAGCGAATTCTCAAGGTCACAGGGTCACTTAAGTGAAATTGGTTTCCGTTCAATGAGTCATGAAGAACATGATGGAATTTGATGAAACTTGGTAGGATTATGTATCAAGGTAAGACCAAGGTTGGGATTGTATTTGGGTGACCTTGACCTAATTTTCAAGGTCATAGGGTCATTTATGTGAAATTGGTTTCTCTGCAATAAGTCATGAAGAACTTGATGAAAATTGCTAGAGTAATGTATCTAGGCGAGAACTAAAATAGGATTGTAATTTTCAAGCAAATTTGATCATTTGTAATTTTTTATCACCTGCAGCTTATTCAGAGACGCAAGTGTTCCACCGGGAGACATTTGATTTTCTGTTGGAAAATCAGTCTGTTCTAGTATGTTTAATGGTAATGAGAAAGCAACTATAGCAGTGATTAGCACTTTAAGGTTTAAGTCGAGGTGCTTAACCCTCTCCCCCATAAACTGGTCAAAACTGGCTGGTGGTCAAATGTCGTCTGCTTCACGGTTTTCAACTAATTTAAATAGTAATAAAAATGATTTTGACTGAGAATTGTAGATTAGCCCTATCAAGATCACATGCCAAGGAAAGTTGTTGACTCAAGTGTCAATTCAAGGGGCAAAGGGTTAAAATGAACTCTGAATTATTAAATGGATTCTATATTAGTATTTTTTGAAAAGCGGCCTTTCATTCAAGTGCCAGCATGCCTATAGTCTCACAGACTATACTGGTCCAGGTAAATAGCTTTTGTCGCTACGCTCGGGGTGCATTGTGCCCAAAGTGCAGGGAGGAAAGCTGTTGACTCAGTTCAAAACTTGACACTGAAAGAGTTGAACCGAATGCAACTGTGAGCACAAGTGAGACCAGCTGTTGCAGCGATGGGTAAATGTAAATCGTTCTGTACTGTAAGCCCTGTGTCGTTGGGTACTGGTAAACCCTGACTGCGTGGGAAAACCATGTCACTTCAGGCACAGGTAGCCTCTCACTGGTAAGCTCTGGGCCCGTAGGAATGTCTGACTGTTTGGTACATGTATAAGATCCTGTGCCACTCTGGGCACAGGTAACCTCTGCCACTGTGGACTACTGTAAAGGTACAAATTTTCCCAGTGTATTAATTGTCCCAAATTTTCCAGAGTAGCATCAGTCGGGGAAAATCAAAACTGGGAAATTTTTGTAGCAAATTGGCTGCACACATTGTACAGGCCATTTTCAGAACAATAAAAAACGTGAAATCTTGATTTTTAGTAGATTTGGGAAATTAAATTAAATGCTTGGGAAAATTTGTACTTTAACAATATTCATTAAGTCCTATGCCACTGTGGGCATTGTGATGTCTGACTGTTCAGTAAGCCTTATGTTATGATGGACACAGGTAAGCATCTGGTTTAGAGTGGAAAAGGAATAATAAAAGATACATATAATTATATATATATATCTGTGCTTGGATTGACCAGTGTGAGAATGTTTATTGTCTTACAATCTTGACTTTTATTTATTACATATTTCAGATTGCACTATATACAGAAAAGTATGAAGAATTTCAGACGACTCTGGCCAAAAGTAATGAAGTTTTCCAAAATTTCAAAAGCGAGATGGACAAGGTGAGTGAACTTGGACATTGGGTGATAAAACTATGGCACTCATAGATCTGTAAAACAATATATAATTGGCATACTTGTACCAAATATATATTCACTGCCTCACACCTGGTATCGTTACCTGTGGTGAAAGTTAGATTTACATGTAGACTATACTGTAAGTTATAGATGTACATGTATTGAACAAAGTGGTGATTTTTCCCCTCTGTGATTGTCCCCCTCCCCCCTTTGTAAGGGTAAGGGATCATGAATGTACCACCCATCCCCACCCACCCCACCCCCAAAATAATAATAACAAATAAATAAATTAGTAAATGTAAATAAAGTTAGAATAAATCACACCATTGAATTATGATTGAGCCCACCTCCCATTCCAACATCATGCTTTTCCGTGGAATTTTCTTTGAACAAGTTCCAATTTTGGTACATGGATATCAATGTTTTTGGTACATTGATAACATATGTTCAGTTATCTCAGCCATTTAACAATCTAAGGAATTGCAAGACCAGGGGTTCATTCAATAGATGAAACATTCACCTTTTCTTAGTTTAAAGCAAGTGTTTGAAAGCATTTTGATGTAAGAAACTGGACCCAGGTTTATGAAGCTGAGAAGTACTTGTACTGTTGGACTGACTGTTTATCTGTTTTACCACCAGATGGCACTTTGACAAGCCAGTTCAGATCTCTGCCTCACAGTATATTGGTTTCTCCTTGAATTCTCACATACTATAGATGATTACAATATGAAAGGAAATTTGACAGTACTGAAAGTGACACAGTATTTTCCTTAGAACTGCAAGTTGTATTTACCAATGAGGAAACTTTTTAAATTAAAAATAAATCTTGAAAATAAAATTCTACCATCAAATCTGTTCTGCCATTTATAACATTTTCTCAACATTTATGAAAGAATTGGTTTAAATAGAAAGTATTTATTTCAATGTATATTATATGAAAGGCCAGCCCAAGAAATTTTTTTTTGCAGTGAAAAAATTATTTCCGCTTTCATGAAAACTGGGTGGAAAAAATTATAATGTGTAACAGCGTCACCTGCCAATAGATCTACACATGTATGTTGTTGTGGAGACGTTTTAGCAGAGGGTCCATAACATTTTATCCAAATTTCTGTCAAAGTTATAAAATTTGGCGACAAGGTTAGGGGCACACCTGTAGACATGTCTGTGGCTACATGTGGCAAGTGCAACAACTACAGTAGTGCCTGCTGGGTATGGCAATTTACAGGTAGATTTTCAAATAAGTTTACAGGTAAATTATCAAAAGAAATTTGCAGGTTAATTATCAAAGAAATGAACAGGTAAATCATCAAGGAAATTTACAGTTAAATTATCAAATAAATTTATAGGTAAGTTCTCAAATTGATTTACAGGTAAATTCTCAAATAGATTTACAGGTAAATTATCAAAAGAAATTTTCAGGTTAATTATCAAAGAAATTTACAGGTTAATTATCAAGGAAATTTATAGGAAAATTATCTAAGAAATTTACTGCTTTGTCACAAAAAAAGATTGACCACAAGGGTCAGGTGGCCTTTTGTAGCAGTGGCCCCACACAGCAGGTTCCACTGTACCATGACAACTGCCTCACGGTGTGTACTTTTCACCAAAGCAGCTACCTGACAACATAGGCAAAAGTGTTGTTTTCCTTCAAACAATGGTCAAATCAAACATTTGGTTTTACTGGACTTTCTTAGGATTTGTTACATTTGGAATGGCAATACATGTAGTTGTACATGAAACCTCTAGAGATTTAGAATTATATCCAGTGAAACTTTATTATAACAACACTCAGATATCCGACATATTCAATAGAAATATATAAAGACACAAATTTTCATGGGAGAAAATTTATTTTCTTTGTTATTTTTATTCATTTATCTGACATATTCAGTTATCCGACACATTTCTTAGGGAATGGATGGTGTCATTATAATGAGTTTCGACTGTACTAAATCCAAATGGTGGGGACTGTGACACAGACCTGGCTTATTGGTACTGCAGACTGCGGTGAGACTTGTTAGTCAAGATGTCTATCAACCTATGAGGATACTGACATCAAATTAAACATATCAACCAGACCAACGATGTTTATCTGTGGGGAAGGGACATGTTAACCCATAAAGTGCTGATTTAAGACTGAGTCAACAGCTTTCCTCGGGGGACTTTGCATGCAATGTGTATAAAGTGTCCCGAGGAAAGCTGTTGACTAAGACTACTTTTTTGCTTTAGACTAGGCTTGCTGGTATTTGAATGAAAGCTATCTTCATGAGGAATTTGAATCTTTTCACCATTATATGTTTTTCAACACAATGAGAAAACGACTTTAGCAGTGATTAGCACTTTTGGGATGAGATATTCAAATATTGGAACAAAGTACAGTGGTCCCCCTGACAAGAGGCCACCTCTCCATGCAACAAGTACCATATTTTCATTTTATTTCCCCCTCAAGAGAGGGCCCCCCCCCCTTATAAAAAGGCCACATTTCTGGTGCACTTAAGGTGGCCTTATAAGAGGGGGACCACTGAACTACAATTCTTGTTTACTGCGTACAGATGATCAACCAGATGAGTGATTTTTATCTTTGTGGAAGGGGCATGTCAAGACATCCAAATAAATATATGGTGCAACAACGTACTGCAATAACTACTCTTCTCTGCTGACAGATGACAAAGAAAATCAAGAAACTGGAGAAGGACACAGCGATGTGGCGGAGTCGGTGGGAGAACAGTAACAAGGCTTTGCTGGAAATGGCAGAAGAGGTGAGAAATCGCTTGGTGCTGCATGCAAAATGAAAAATGTACCGATAAACGTGTACAGTACGGTCAGACTTAAATGATATCTGATGATACCAAGGAAGGGACATTTCTATGTGGTCTCCTTGTTAATATAACAGTTTGACAGAGGAACTGACCATATACATCTGTGTGTGTGTGTGTGTGTGTGTGTGTGTGTGTGTGTGTGTGTGTGTGTCTGTGTCTGTGTCTGTGTGTGTGTCTGTGTGTGTGTGTGTGTGTGAACGAGCCCATGGTAGTTGTGCCCAGCCAATACTGCTTATAGGAGGTAAAGGTTGGATATCCGTTCATACACCAGTCAGCACATTCATTAACCCCCTTCCTGGTCGTACTAAAACTGAGTCAATAGCTTTCCATGGCACGAGTTAGGCGCAATGTGCTCAACCCATGACAAGTAAAGCTGTTGACCTAGGGCATGACATCTTGAATTGTCTTACATACAAATCTCAGCAAAAATGTTTTCCGGTAACCAGAAATTTAAGTAAAACCCTAAGGCAATGAGAAGACTAGTTTTGATAAGAGCAGATACACAGTGTGCCAAATAAGCCTGATGCTTGGGGGAAAAAAAACCTTTAAGGCAGCTGATGATTTACATCCAGGTGTTTTTTGGGTGATTTGAGCGGGAAAGGGTTAACCCATAAAGTGGTAATTTTGTAGACTAAGTCAAACAGCTCTTCCTGGTGCCACACTTTGGGCACATCTGCAATCAAAGTACGCTGGAAAAGCTGTTGACCTGGAGCATTTGTTTGATCTGGAATTGCCGATTTTGTAACGGGATGTGTTGGTTCTTGAATTGGAGGGCTTTTTTGTATCAGGAATTTAAGGCCAGGTAAGACACCGAAAACCTTCCTTTGGGCAATTTTGTGATTTTAACGGTGTTTAAAAGTTGAATGTTCTTTCTATAAGTTGGCAAAGTTTCAAGTTCCTGACTAAATGGAAAATATGAACAAATTTAAAATAAAAACCCACAGGCATGTGGACATCTCATCGTCTATGTGTCATTTTGTTGGTTTTCAGCTGCCTAGTGGAACAATGCCACTTGTCAATCATACTGAACAGTCAGTCATAGCTACAGGTAGCATCGACCCAAAAGGAGGCAGGTATCATGGTGGCCCCGTGAAACAAGGCAGCATGCCGAAAAGCTTGTTTGTGGACAGGGAAGTGATGCATACATGCAAACATATCACAGCCTTGGTGGTTTATTTATGATTATCCTGCTTGATTTGCAATCAGACGAAGGAAGACATTAAATTTTTAGGACCAGTTGGAAGCGCCAGACGATGTTCCATCAAAGGCCGTGCCATGATGGATTACTTCAGTGGCCCCATGCACCAAAGAAAAGTGTCCAAAAATTGGAACTTTCATCGTCAATACTCAAGTACATAATATTTTATTGAACCCCCAAGGATGTGGAAATAAAAGTACAAATAAATACATCATGGGGAAATAAAAGTACAAATAAATACATCAAAATAAACACAATGACCAACACGAGAGAAACTAGAAAAGAAAATTTGCTTCAAAGCAAATCTGTGCCTTCAAAAGTTGTAAATATGGCTAGATGAAAATTTCAAAGAACCAAATAATCTTGACCTTTGATCTCCAGATGTTACATGTAAATTACAAAAGTGTGCAGTGTTGCAATACCTACTATTTGAGCCCAACATGAACCAAATCAGAGGAAAATTGACCAAGTTATTGCTAGGGAGCGGGCCAAATAACCTTGACCTTTGACTTTTAGAGGCTACATGTAAATTACAAAAATGTGCAGAGTTGCAATACCTACAAGTTAAGTCCAACATGATTAAAAATTGGATGAAAATTGACCAAGTTATGGCTACGTGAAGCTCTCAAAGGTCCACATGACCTGAAAGGTAACAGGAAGTGGGCAGAAAAAGTGGGCCACTTTTTATTTCCTGGGTGGGCTCTTTAGCTGTGATGTCATCCTACAGTGGTCATGTGATAATTAACTTTTCTTTCATCTCTGTTTGTGGGGCGGGCATGCCAGGGTGACATTGGCTGAGGTGAAATGACACAAATGTGCAGTGTTACAAACCTGTAAATTGAAGTTAGATTGGTTACCTGTACCTATAATAGATTTGGAGATATTAAAGATTTAAATTTTCAAATGGCCCTAATTTTGCATAATATTAAAAATCTTCACCCCTCTTCATAAAAAGAGATGACTTCATGTCTGGAGCTACAATCATGGCAATTTTGGAGTTTCCTAATGTAAGAGAGTCCTAGAAAATTTGCTCTCAGTCACAGAGAGAGAGAGAGAGAGAGAGAGAGAGAGAGAGAGAGAGAGAGAGAGAGAGAGAGAGAATAATCAGCTAACTAAATAAAGTATGCAGATAGGAGCAGGCCTACATACAATAAAACACTATCTCTGGGATGAAGAAGGTTGAGGGGCAGTGAACCGGAGCCCCAACCTGTCCAGAGGCTATGAGGGGCCATAGGCTGCCCCACGGAAGCAAAGTGAAGCATTCAACAATGTAAGTTGGACTGGTGGCCAACTACTGCAACAATCTCCCAAGAGAGACTTTGTAGTTTCTGTCAAACTTTCCTTTCCAATAGAACCAAATTATGAAGATATTTTGTACATATTCATTGCAATGAGGATCCCCTGTGAATTTCTTCTCCTTTCTTGTAGAAAACCCGCAGCGATCAAGTGACTCGTACCTTGAACAAGAAGATAGCAAAACTGGAAAATTTGTGCCGAGCACTGCAAGCAGAAAGACACAAAGGAGCAGAAGGAACAAAGGAGGTAGAAGTCAGCCAGCGGGAGGTGGAGGGGGAGGAGGAGGATGAGACGACAGGTGAGTGTCACCTGCTTGCGGCCAACTGTTAGGGAACCATTTGCAGGGCGAGTCTCCACAGACAGTGGAGGCCATCTTAAAATGACTCATCTAACAGCGTTGCCTACAGATCATACAGATGTCTGAAAAAGCCACGCCGTGGTATTAAGATGAGTTCTTCGTGTCCATTAGGCATAACGTAGTCATATTTATGTTATAGAGCATTTAAAAAAAAAAGAGAGAGAGAGAGATAAAATTTCCCAATATGAAGACAACAGCTGGTCATCTGCATGTTACTGGTTATGTCAAAGTAAACTATCAAATCTAGAAACAGACCAACAAACTAGAGGATGTGCCATACCGTACTGAGATGTCCAGAGAAGAAAGTGCCACAATGGTCCCCATGTTACTGGTAATTTAGCATCCAGCCTAGCAATGCCCCCTCTGGTGGTGGCCGTGGTAGATATCCAGGCGTACTAGACGTAACACTGACCCATCATTTCATGATCATCTGGCAAAATAAATTGTTAGCCGCCACCTTGTGCCCACTTATTCAATTGTGGCAAGTTAGGCTGGATGCTTCATTGATTTTTTCCTGCTGGTGAGGATCTTTTCCCAGTGCATCTCTAGTACATCCACAGAAGGTATGCTTGTCATAGTTGGAAGTTTTCGGGTGACATAGTGACCTACTTGAAATCAAAGATACTTTCACCACGTCCCAAGTTCAGTTCACTCTTTGGTATTTCAGGGGATATCACATGACTTTATGGGACCCACATGGCTCTGTGGGGGCTAGAGAACCTGTCTGATACAGTGGATGAGTCTTGTACAGTATTTGTTAAAGCAATGGTTCTGTTTTCAGGGGCCACCCGGGGGGGGGGGAGGCAAGAATGCTTTCGGGGTGTCTGTCCATCCATGGTTCTGATGGTGGTTTGTCTGTCCATGTTTGTAAACACGATGTCTCAAGACTAAACTCATATTTATCTCACTTGTATGTTTGACACCATTTCTTGACTCAATTACATTTTGGTGACCTTGACCTCATTCTCAAGGTCACAGGGCCCGTGCATACATGTGCAAAGGTGGACCATCAGTTGCATTGAAGTGCCTCTTGGTGTGACTTGCAACCAGCCGATTTGTTTCTTTATTTGTGCAGAGCCGTTTTTTTTTTTTTTCTGAGCCCCCACCCCCCCATCCCACCCAACATTGCATATAGACTCTGAGCATGTTTAGCAATAAGGAAAATGGGATAACCTTAATCTCTTCTTAATCCTGATAATGCGTCAGCCTCTGATGCTATGACGGTGGCTCCACCTACCCACCAGGCTTGCTTCCAACCTGTCATCATGTGGCCCCATCTTTCCTGCAGAACCTGTGGGTGAGTTTTCCACACCTTTCTTTTGTGCCACTTTTGGTGCATTTACCGAACTTGGGGGGGGGAGGGACAATGTGGGAAGTCATTGAGGAATGGACTTGAACTCTGTTTGTGCTTTGTCTGTCACTCTGCAGGTTAGACAAGAGACTACAGCTCTCTGTCTGCTTTTTAATGTGAGACAAAGTTCAGCGGTTGGTCTTCAGCTGTGCAGGGAGAGAGCCTGTCATATCTTCAGGCTCCAGCAACTCTGAACGGCGGGGATGGGGTGGGGGGGGGGGGAGTTGGAGGGAGCTTATTACCTGTTACTGCACCAAGAGAAAAAGTTTGCAAATAAAGAAACAAACCAGACAAGTGCCTGATGGCTCTTGGCCTGTCTGAAAATGTTTTTGCAGTATGAAGTTGGAGAGCAGTTCGATGTGTGCCGCCCTAGTCAGGGCTCCTCGGGAACTGAGTCAACTCTCTTTGGCTGGTAAAGGATTACACGCCAGCGGTCATTGCCATTGTTTGTATACTCCAGTCTAACGAGTCCCAGGTAACAGGAGTTACATCACAGATCGACGTGGGAAAAGAGGTTATCTGTGAGTCATGTCAACTTCTCGTTGACATGTTTATAGTACTTCTGATCAGACGTGGAAGATGCTGACATGTTGCAGAATAAAAGAAAATATGCTGAAATTGCATTCACTTTGACTCGTGAGTCACAAGATCCTTGGAAAATGTTTTTTCCTGGATTTAAACATACTTCATGTGTCAGGAATTAATAAACCACAGGTTGGGGTAGTGATTAATATACTGTGTAGCATGCAACATATTTTGAGCTAGGCTTTATGGGTAGAAAAATTAATTTCTGATCTCACATAGAAGAATTATCATGGGAGAATAGACAAGAAAACTGTAAATTTGAGCATAAGACAAGACAAGGTTGTCTTTTTCCAAAGATGTTGAGGCCAAAAGATTCTATTATGCATAACCAGTGGATCCAGTGGTGTTCCTTATTTAGCCTGAATGTTTTTTTTTTTTTTTTTTGTTTTTTTTTTTTTTGTTTAGCTCAGGTGAGGTGGGGATATGCTCAAGAATCTGGGCCTTAAGAATGAGATTCTGATGGTTTGGGTCAGAGAAGCGTCTACCCAAAGGATTCACTTGGATCCTCGTTGTTAACATAGTGGAAATGTTCTCTCAATCTGTTGAACAGGGGTCGCAGTGTTTGACCCACAGATTGTTTGTGGCAGGCCTCGCAAGTTAACAAGTACGCAATGCTGTTGTGTCCGCACGAGTCTCTTCTGGGGGGATCATACCTACGCCCAGTTTTTGTTCCGGTAACTAGACCAGAAGTGTCTAGTTTCTCACAGCACTTGCAGTTGAGCTTCTCATGAGGGGTTTAGGTCTGTCACACCAGCCACTTGCTAATATACAGGCTGCCAAAGAAGGCCTAACAGATGCATTTAGTGACATGTGAAGCAACAGATGCCTGATTCTGAATCTCCAAAGCAAGAAACTTGTACACTTAGACTATGGAACATCTCAGACTTGAGAAAGATCGTGAGGCATTCCTGATGCTGGCTTTTAGTTTTCGTTTTTTGTTGCAGCTCAGTGGTGGGAGGTACATGCGTGTAAAACATAGATCAGTAAAACATAGATCAATAGATCAGCAAAATGATGAGATGAACACCTGCAACACCACAACACAATCAAAAGGTGAATCACGTGATTACAAACGTTCGTCATCGGTTCTTTCCATCGCTATGAGACTAACAAAATCTCAAGCAATATGCACCAGCATCTGTGTCATTCATTAAGTACCTCTACTTCCTGTTTTGCCAGACAGCCCAACGGATGGAATTAATAATAGTGATTACAAAAAAAAAAAAAATTGTAGGACATGCGACAGGATGACATGGAATTTGTCCCATAGTTCAAGTATGATGCCACGAAATAAACCGCTGAGTGACATAATCTCTCTTTCATACAGTGAAACCTGGCCTGGTAGACAACACCTACACGTGACCAAAATGTAGTCTTTTACAATAGGTGGTTCTCGTTAGGAGATGTGAATTGTGATCTTCACCATTTCCCCCTTAAACCGGCCAAAACCGGCTGGTTGTCAATTGTCTTCGGCTTCAGTGTTTACAGCTAATTTCATCCGTAATGAAAAACAATTTGAGAAGTGTAGATGAATCCTGTCAAGATCACATGCCCCAGGTTAACAGCTTTCCTTGGCATGGGTTGGGCGCTAAGTGCCCAACCCATGCCAAAGAAAGCTGTTGACTCAGGTCTTATTTCAAGAGGAAAAGGTTTAAGAGACCACTCTAACGAAAGACCATCTGTCATGAGAGACCACCTCTTCCGAGTACTTTGCTTACCATTTTTCCTAATTTTTTGTTTCTATTATGAAAGACCACCTGTCTCGAGAGACCATGATTTGGTCACCCCTGGGTCGTCATACAAGACAAGTTTGCATGTAGTAGGAAGAGTACTTAAAGCAAAGTATCCTGTAAAGCTGGTCTTTGGAGACAGTTGGTCTCTTCAGGCAGAGAGACAACTGTAGTCGTAAAGTACTTGATATGCTAAAAGTTGCAGATTGTATGCAAAACATGTGAAACATATCCACCCAGGAACCACAGGCTAATTAGCCTATTTAGCAGTGTCAACAAACTGACAGACAAAAAATATGGGCAGAAGGTTACTCAGTATTTATTTCATAAACTATGATTTCTTGTTCAAGTGTTTATTTGTATTCCAGCTAACAGGAGCAAGAACTGTGCCTGTAATAAAATTTCCAGAAAATTTAAAGCTTGAACTAGACAGAGGAGGAACTGTGTGTTTGGGTAATTTTTTTTTTTTACTGTAAAAAGTTGACCACAAACGCCTATTAGCAAACCTTTATTATGATGGAGTCAGTGAGATAATACATGTACCATATTGGCTCAAGAGTTAAATTGCCAACAGGAAACAATTAACACATGTGAATGACACATTTGATTTTATAAACCATGTTGTGCAAATAAAAGAAAATATATTACAATAATACACTTTTTTTTCTCCATGATTAGTCATGTTATGGAATTGTTTACACAGGTTTCTAACAATTTCACTCACAAGCTGCAAATACAAAACAAATGAAACAAAACCAAGTTCAAAAATTAATATTGCAATAAAGATATGGTCTCTGTCAAGATAATGCATAGTGCACATCCAGGTATGTGGCATATTTCAACATGTGATTTTTTTACTTGTCCACAAAAACAATATACTCAGAAAAATCTTTTGATGAGTGCTTTATTTTCAAATTCTGATGAAAATTAAAAAAAAAACTTCCACTTCAGTTTTGCGATCAAATGAACACAAATATGAGAGAAATGAATAAATCATTACCGTGCAAAATTAAAATTAACTTGTTGAACTTTTCAGAAGGAATAGGGGAAAACATAAAATAGTACTCAGTGGCTTTTGAATACAGCAATCAGTCACCATTGTACCATTGACTGTGGTTCCTCATAATCACACTTAAACAAAGAAATTATATGCGTATGTTTCCTCAAAGAAATTATACGTATTTGTTTCCACACTTTTCTGTTGTAAAATATGACAGTTGGACTTTTAATTTGTGTCTCCAGATGTTGCGTCTCAGAAAATTGTGATACGCAGTTTCATCTGTTATTGAAGTAAAGTACATGCTTTAAGCCTTCTGTTTGGTATCGTCCGTGTAAAAAAAGTAAAAAGCTGATTTGTTACACTTTTCACGGAAATGCAAACATTCTCAATTCAACTGGTTTCATTACAACGATCAGCTAGTGGATGTTTTGCCAATCAAGCATTTTCCTTTCCATACAAATCCAACATCAGAACCCGGAGACTGGTATCTTTTGGGAGCATTGTGAGTGACAAAGAGGCTCTGTGAGTGACAAAGAGGCTCTGTGAGTGACAAAGAGGCTCTTGTTAGTTGAAGATGCAAAAAGATTGATGGCTGATGCCCCAATTCAATGGGAAACCTGTGTACATGTCAAATGAAACTGACAGAGCAACAAACGAATATGGCAGCCACCTAGGGCAACAGCTTTCCCAGGGGCAGTGACCAACTAATGCATAAGAAACCTGTTGAATGTCTTAATCCTTCCCTTCATTTAAGACTGAGTCAATAGCTATTCAACCTGTGCTATGGATAACTGTTGACCGGAGATATGTGATCTTGATAAGTCTCATCTACAGTTATTAGTCAAATTGTTTTTCGATACACTGTACGGTGGTGGTACCTGTCTTGAGAGACCCCTCTAATGAGAGACCGCATATCTTTTGAAGACCACTCTCTGAGAACATTGTGCCATCTTTTCCATGTTATTGTACCTCTAATGAAAGACCTGATGTTTTGAGAAACCACATTTTAACCCATCCTTAGGATGGTCTCGCAAGACAGGAAACCACTGTACTGTTGAAATTAGTTGAAAACAGAGGCAAATGACATTTGACCCCCCACCCAGTTGTGACCAGTTTAAGGGGGAAAGGATTAATCCAAGAGGGAAAGGGTTGATCGAAGGGGGAAAGGGTTAATCCAAGTGGGAAAGGATTAAGACTGCATTTGTCAGGTCTGCCCTTTAAGAGACCATTCCATCGAGAGACCAACTGTCTTTCAAGACTGCATTTTACCGGTCCTTATTAATTGCCACCTTTTCCATGTCACTTGACCTCTGTTGTGAGATCACCTGCTTATTTTGAACTGTTTGGGATGTGCGCTGGGAATGGACGCTCCAAGGAGGATTACTTTGAGCGCATTTGTTTATTTCTAAATTTAGTCCTGATTCATCATTCCTGCCCCGCCCCCCCCCCCCCATGATAATCACAAAAATGCTGTGAAAAATCACCATCATGCCACAGCTGACAGGAACTAAAATCTGCTGAATGAGTCACAAAAACATCCCTTGCCCTGCTCCATGACAGCAGTTTTTTTTTTTTCTTTTTTTTTTTTCTTTTTTTTTTTTCTTTTTTTTTTTTTGTGCCTTTTTTAAAACTGTTTTGTTTTTACTGCTTTTGAAGACTGAGTAAACAGAGTCCTTGGTTTCACTTTGGGCCCAGTGAGCCCAGAGGGCAGGGAAGAAAGCTTTTGACAAGTGACATATCACTTGTCATTAACGTAATGTCCAACCTAGAAAAGTGACTTCACTTTTAGGCCAAGTATCACAGATTATGCATCTCTGGCATCATCAACCTGTATATTCCATTGGCAGCAAGTTTTGCAGAATCTGTCCCCACTAAAGGTGGGACTCAAAATTCAAAGTTGTCATATAAAGACAAGTATTTTGGGTCAAAAAGTGGGTTTTTCAAACTCTGGATATTTCTTGAAAAATATTGAAGATAAAATGGTCAAATTTGTGTCATTATAATCTTGACGTGTATCTGCAAAAATGTATCAAAAATGTTTCATGACTGGATCCATTTCTTTACAATGTTGATACAAAAATTGGAAAATGGTTGTTTCGGTGAAATTGATAAAGTTTGTGGGACTCTTCATATGCATGCAAAAAACTGATCATTTCTTACAAAATCTCTGATACTTTTTTGCTTTAGAGAATTTTTAGAGTCAATCAAAAATTGTTTGATTGAAATCAGAGATTTCTTTTCAGAGAAATGTCCATGCGAAATGGACATTTTAGACCTGATACTTTTAGTCAATAATCAGAAGATCCAAAGGTTTACATGGTCCGTCGACTGCCATGTTAATGTTGAAAGTATTTTGTTAATTTCTTCAGATTGCATAAGGTCTAGAACTACTAAATTTTGATGTATGATAAACAATATACATGTCTACCAAAATGTCCCCAAAATCTGTGAAATTAGCCAAAATCAGTTGGACATTGCCCCAAATGTATTGACGAGAAAAATAAAAACAAATACAAGATTCTAACATCAGACACTTTGGTACTTTTTAATGGGAAAAAAATGGATGCAGATAAATCAGTACTGTACATGTATACAGTCCCTCAGGAATATGTGGGTATGCATGTATGTATACACATACGTACGTACATACATACATACATACATACATACATACATACATACATACATACATACATACATACATTTGGAGAAATAAGTGCCAGTCTTCCAGATGCTTGGGTCAGCTGAGCATAAGATGCTCTTGATCCTGTTGTTGGCTGCTATAATATCTGGTGTAATATTTTATTGTGAATTCAGAATTCTATAATAGGCCATAACACATTACCGGACATGACTGACCTAGATAAAACTATTGATTGAGGGAGTAATACATGTACTATTGTCACTTCATTTAATGCTAACAAATATGCAGAATCATTTTTTACAATATCCTGTCACTGTAAATTGTTTATCATAGAATAAAATGTTACAGAAACTGCTCATTGATTTTTTTTCTTTTCTTTTTCTGTTTTTTTTTCTGCATTTTGAATTTTCTTTTTCTATTTTTAGTGGTAGGTCAGGCAAGATATTGACAGTTGAATGGCATTTACCCAACAAAAAAACTTTGTCAAATTGTAAGAGTGGATTGCACAAAACAGCTGGCCGAGGATAAAATCAACAACCACCGTGAATTCAAAAACATTTCTAACACAGCACTGGGCGAGCATCTAAAGTCCAGATAAAGTGAACCTTGCCAGCCAGGGACACATCCAGGGTACTCGGTCCTGCAAATTGTCCCAGCAGTTCTTTTATACTTACATGTACAGTGTTTACATGGGGATGATCTAGGTTTATCATCGGAATTCAGTTGTGCTGCATGTACATGAATGATAAATGTCTGTCAGCATTTTATGGCTCCGTGT
This sequence comes from Hermodice carunculata, assembly GCA_964020975.1. Taxonomy (NCBI): domain Eukaryota; kingdom Metazoa; phylum Annelida; class Polychaeta; order Eunicida; family Amphinomidae; genus Hermodice; species Hermodice carunculata. The sequence continues at coordinate 78,439,632 of OZ026614.1, read as the reverse complement.
CTTGTTACTCTGTATTTAAAGTGCCCTGGCTTTGTTTGAAGTCATTTTACATGGGTGCAGTAGGTCACTTAGTGAATGCATACCGGGTATATGTATATGTGTATACTATATGTATGTGTGTGAGTGTGTATATATATATATATATATATATATATATAGCCCTAGGGTATTTTTCTACTGTGGACACAGTTGCAGCTAGCTTTTGCACTTTTTTGGATTTTAAGCTAATAATGCATACACATACATGTATTCCAAGGGGACACCATCAAATAGCAAAAACTGGCACAAAGGAGACTTCCATATGGACTTGAGCTGCTGGATATTATCCAACAATGTGGCCTTGTATCATGGCGTGAAACCTGTCTTCAGGCAATAATGAAATCATCAAAATCAACAAAATGCAGCTCAATTTTGTTCAATTTAACCACTCCTGGACGACAAGATTTATTATTTCACAGACATGGAAGGGTGATCCAGGCAGAGGACCATATGGCCTCACATATGGCCTCACATATGGCCTCACATATGGCCTTACCTATGGCCACAGAACGGACTTTATAACCATTCCTTGAGGACAAGATTATTATTTCACCAACATAGAAGGCTGGTCCAGGTAGAAAGTGATATGGCCTCACCTGTGGCCACAGAATGGACTTTACTCAGTTATTTGGAGTATTCAGACACTTTGGTGGAGAGGCTGTTGTTTAGTGCTGTTGATTTCTGAACTTTGTGCACTGTGAAAATGGGGCTCAACATCAGTATCGTTCCTGATGAAACCTCAAAGGCCCAGTGGCACTTCAACGAGAAAACATCCTCACTTCTTTTCTTTTCACAAAAAAGTACACATTTCACGGCTTTTGATGTGCTGCATTGTAACATTGATTTGTTAGCTTCTTGTCCGTTTAACATTTATATATTCGGCTTTACTGTTTTGCCAGTTTTCAAATTTTTGAGCAATTGGCAGGGAGCTTGCACATATAAATACAGTTTCTACAGAGTGGGACATCCAGAACAGTGTGCTTGACTGGCTCTGGTCATTAGCCAATTAACCACAGGCTTATAGATGGTAGATTTGGCTAAAGATATGTATTTACTTCCAGTCAGTTTAGCTGTAGAAATTTTGCAATATTTGTGCTTCAACATTTAACTTCCTGGTTCGATAATAATCAACCCTCCCTCTTCCCACCCACCCCCCAAAAAGCAAAGGCATTTGCCCATTTGTTGGCTAATACAGCTGAAAGTTGGCTAAACTTTGTGGATCATTTTAGCCAGTGTGAATACAATTGTAAAATTCCCAGTACCAGCCCAGAATAGTGGATCAGTGAAGTGAGGATGTAGCCAAGAAAAAAAATTGTCTGCATTAGAGTGAATGCGGTCACAAATGGTGGACCACTCCCTGGTGTCAAGTTTAGCATTTTGACAGGTGTTCTGATGGGAGACATCAGCAACATGACTGTGAAGCACTGTGCCAATTGTTCATATGGCGAGGTAGCCAAAAAAAAAAAATAAAAAAGAACCCTGAAGAAATGTACATCAGCCCATACATGTACAGGCAAATCTAACCCAAAAAAGCCAAGATTCAAAATTTGAAGTTAGATTTAGATAGCCGCAGATGTGTGGCCTTCGGGGGGGGGGGGGGGGGGGCAGTCAGGGGCACTCCAGTCCTCCAGTCGCCTCACCCTCCAACTCACTGCGCCTATACCCTGCTGCCCCCTCTCGAAGGCCACATACCTGCGGCTAAGATTTAGACAGATATTCCCATCTGTGTTTTGTACATGTAGGCCTTTGGTATGAATCTTCCCTGTTCTGATGCCCCTGTCAAGAAATGATGCCATCATTCCTTGGGGCCTAAGCACATTGACAGACTGTCGATAAGCCTACCTCTGTATTCATTGATAATCGTACAGCAGGTACGATTGCATGTAGAATTATTATTATGCCTGTAAAACTCTTATTTGTGTTCTTCATATGCCTCCCCCAGCAATGAAGGGAGGCATCATTGTTTTTGGGTTGGTTGCCTGCAAGTCTGCACATCAGTCTGTTCATACACCAGTCTGTCCATACATCAGTGTTCATACACCAGTCTGTCCATACATCAGTCTTTCCATACACCAGTCTGTTCAGACATCAGTCTGTTCATACATCAGTCTGTCCATACACCAGTCTGTCCATACACCAGTCAGTCTGTCCATACATCAGTCTGTCCTTACACCAGTCTGTCCATACACCAGTCTGTCCATACACCAGTCTGTCCATACATCAGTCCTTCCATATACCAATCTGTTCATACATCAGTCTGTCCATACACCAGTCTGTCCATACATCAGTGTCCATACACCAGTCAGTCCATACATCAGTCCTTCCATACATCAGTCTGTCCATACATCAGTCTGTCCATACATCAGTCTGTCCATACACCAGTCTGTCCATACATCAGTCTGCCCATACATCAGTCTGTTCATACATCCACCTGTCCATGCACCAGTCTGTTCATACATCCGCCTGTCCATACACCAGTCTGTTCATACATCCGTCTGTCCATACATCAGTCTGTTCACACATCTGCACCAACCTTTGTCACGGTGATATCTTCAAAAGGGCCTGAGGAATTTTTCTTAAATGTTTTACACAGAAGTGCAGTATTGGACGAAGATCAGCTGATTAGATTTTCATGTCACTGTGACATATTTATAGGACACAGTGACCTACTTAGTGTGACCTTTGTTACCACAGTATCTTTTTTCAGTACATGGATGGGTTTTTCTCATATGTGGTCCAGAGGTGCATTTCAAGACATAGCTTAGATGATTTTAACTTTGTTATCACTATATCTTCAAAGCACTGCTAGGTGGATTTTTCTAAATTTGATAGGTATCTTCTAAGAAAAAGAATAGCTGATCAGATTTTTATTTCAGTCAGTTTGATTGTTTGCTGCAATATATGCAAAATGCCTGAATGGATTCTTCACAAATTTGGTACAAAGATAAATTATAGAAAAAAGATAAGCTGATGATTTTCATGTGACTGTGACCTCTATGTGGTTTCTGTGACCTAATTTGACTTTACAACCACGGTATTGTTAAAGTGCCAGGACGGATTCTGCTCAAATTTGGTACAGAGATCCATTATAAAACAAAGATTGTCTGATTAGATTTGATGACCTATTTTGTGGTTACTCTGACCTATTTGCAGTCAATCTGACTTTGTCACTGCAACACCTTCAAAGTGCCTCTAAGGATTTTGTTCAAATTTTATTGATCAGTATTATTAGGAACAGATGACATCATTACAATTTCAAGTCAGTGAAACATATTCATGGGTCACTTTGCAGCAGGGATGAATTTTTCATACTTGGTGGGCATTGTGGGCAAATCAACTCATTGGTAAAGTGAGCAGGGGAGGTATCCAAGTGATGGCTTGCACTCGTAGCTCTCTAGTTATACTTGTTTGACAGAGACGGGCCAACTACTGAATATAATCATCACCCCATCATGTCTAATGCCAAGGCATGGATGCACCAGTAAATCTCCATGCCCGAGTTTACAGGAGCAGCATAAATAATAATATTTTGTACAGAAAAATGTTCATAACTGTCAGTTATGTGTTAATCTCCCTCTTCCCCCCCCCCCCCCCCCCCCCCCCGACTGGTCAAAACATGCTGGTGGGCAGATGTCGTCTGCTTCAGCGTTTTTTTTCACTAATTTCAGCTGTAATGAAAAACAAATTGAATGAGACATATCAAGATAACATGCCGCAGGTCAACAGCTTTCCTTGGTGTGGATTGAGCACTAAAGTGTCCAACCCATGTCAAGAAAAGCTGTTGATTCAGTCTTAACTTTTTCATTGCCACATTTCAGACCGAGTCAACAGCTTTCCTAGGCACACTTTGCGTGCATTGGGCCCTAAGTGTGCCGAGGAAAGCTGTTGAGCTGGACCATTATATTATCTGGAGCCTTACCCACATTTTGGTATTCGAATGAAAAGTCTTTTAACAAGGAATATAAATCTAGCATCTGGGATATAATTGAGAGTAATACAGCTTAAGTTGTTTGACTTAACTCGCAGTTGGCATTGACAGAGTTAATGGGGGGGGGGGGCATTAATGATTAGTTCACAAGCAAAAAGTGTGCACATGAAATTGTTGCCACTTAAGGAAAGAGACCCATGGGAAGTTGGAAAGGTATCGTGTAAACAAGACAGTGAAGAATTACGTGGAAATCAAGGCTTTGTTTGGTAGAAGAAAGCACGTGTGAGCATCCACATGTACAAGATTAATGAATAGATGTTGGATCTGTTTCAGCCCAGTCTCCCCTTTATGGCTTCTGTGACTCTAGGGAGGTCCCAGTCCAGTGTGTTTATTGTAATTGTGCTGTCTTTGTATTGTTGTTTATTTCATTAATGGCACAAAGACCACAAGTATAAAAAAAGTGCAGGGAAATCATTATTGAGCGTAGGTTGAACGGGAGTTGTGCCCGTGAAAGTCTGAAATTAAAACTTCAGGTCAGTTTCCTGAAATCCAAAAAGATCGAGTGAAAATACATTGACAGCAGTTGGCTGCTGTAGTTTTGAGAGCTTAGTCATACTGCCAGTGGGCGGTCCCTCAACTACAATGCCCATCCATAGCTGGCTGAAGCCGTCCCAAATTTCTTTGAAATAATAAATGAGTTAATCGATTGTCATGGCTAGATTCTACCAACTTGACATTGTGCACACCCGGGTGACCCAGATTGTCCCATGGGCATGGGAAAACAGACTGTGCAGACACAAACAACTTAATATTCGAGTGCTGTGTTTTATAGCAGTTACCTTGAATTGACACTGCAAACACCAGTGTGACAAGATCATGCGGGGGACAGGAAGTCAAGAGAGGCCATCAGTGGCATCATGCCTCCAAAGTGGCTACTGTTGCATCACATCAGGAAGTGGAAGTGACTAAACCACTGGGTCCCAACTGCACTACATGGCTCCCTTGTGCGATCCCAGTTCAAATGTTGAACTTCAAGTGAGTCACATGCACTTGGCCGCCTGCCCCCATCCCCGTCCCAACTCTCAATGCCTCAAAAATGGTTAAATTATCTGGAGAGACTGGCGTTGACTAGGAGAGTGATATTTTGGTTTAGACAAAGGATGGCCATTGGCAGAACATGTGGATAAAGACGATGGTGACTGGGTCCAAGATATGGGGAGATGGTCTCCCAGCATTTCTTTCCAAAGTGGTCAGCACTCTCTGTTTTTACAGCTGTGACAATTTTTTTTATGAAATCCAATACGCTATTTACTCTGTATTCTGGTGAAATTCTACCGTGAGCTCAAGACAATACTTGATCAAGATGGAGTGAAAAAACGCTGTAGGTCAACTGTCAGTTCCTCGTGTTTGTTGTACTTTAACCCTCGTGAGACTCGGTCAACAGCTTTCCTGGAGACACGGGGAGGGAGAAGGGCGGATGATGTATTATTGTTAAGCCTTTCCTGCTCAAATCGTCCCATGTCACCCAGATGTAAGTTGTCCTATGCCTGAAGAGTTTGTACTTAAATTTATCATAACTAGAAAAACGTTTTTGCCGAGATCTGTATGTCTGTAAGACCAGTGCACTGGGTCAGTAGCTGTCCTTGGTGTGGTTTGGGCACATTGCGCTTAATCCATGCCAAGGAAACCTATTGAGTCAGTTGTACTCTGACCAGGAAGGGGATGACGACAAAAAAAAGAAGGAGATGACATTTACAACATCAGATAGTAATTTTAATGGGGAAAAGCTGCATGCTGATACTTTATCGTTAGGTCTGTCAGGGTTAAATCTGTAAATTCTTTTCATCTGGGAGATGTCACAAAAAAGAGGTACATGTACATGTTCCTTATCAACAGGATTGGATTGTTCCTGTCAAAGTTCAAGTATGTTTTTTTTTTGTTTTTTTTTTTGTATGTGTGTTTTTGTTTTATTGGGGGGTATTTTCTGAAGTAGATTACATGTACAGGATTCTAGTTAACTGCAGGAAAACTTTTGTTGGCACAACTTTAAAGAAAATATATAGGGGTAAAAATACAATAACACACAATCCTGATTTAACTTTGAAGAAAAGAAAAGAATAAAATACAATAATAAACTCATGTGAGTAAACTTCATTATGAGTCCTCGTTCGTCTTTTGTGTTGTGTTTTCAAGTTAAATTTCAAGTTAAAAAAAAAACAAAAAACAAGAAATGCATACCGGTGGCTGAACTTGGGCAGCTAGATACTCCAGAAAAGCCCTTGATAACAAGAAAGAATAATTTTAATTGTAAAAGTAGTCCTTATTCCAGAATGATTCCCTTTCTGCTCATGAGACTGGAGATTTGTTTGAGCAGGGAGTTATTGAAGAGTTAAAGAACTGAAGAGATTTGGTTGCACAACCTCGAGACAGGGATGTCTGAATGATGGATGTTTGTTCTTTTGTTATTTTCAGAGCCGGGAGGAGTAGAGCAGCTTGCTGTAAGTGAGAAAGAATTTGCGCTTACCAAAACACCACCCAACACACCAAACGATGCATCCAGGGCAAGTCCTATCACTGTGGAAGAAGCTGAAACCTGCAAGACTTCACAAACACCGGAATCCCCAGGAGACATGGTGGATAGCCAATCAGAGGAGACGTTGCAACCTCAAGGAGAAGAAAATGCAAGCAGCCTATCAGAGCTGGCAGTAGAAGAGAACAAGGCAGCAGAGGCCAGCCAAGCTCTAGGTGATGTACAGCAAGAATTGGACAAGTGAAATACAAACACTCAGGCCCTCGACAGGACATTTTTAGTTCAGTGTTCATTAGGAATTGGCGTGTTGCTGTCTGCTCTGTTATTACCCGGCTTTATCACTATTATCAATCTATTTCCGACAAGACGCAGACTTTACTTGTGACAGTTGTTGTCAAATATGATTTTTCTGTCTTCTTTCAATTTTTGTCTCTGACAAGTCTATGCAATAAAAAGAGGGTGGTCAGTGTTTTGTCAAGACGACTGCTCAGTGATACAAATGTTTGTTTGTCAAGGGCCAGTCTCTGAAGGTGCCATAGCCCAGGATTTACTGGTAGCTGCAGTGGGGTTTGGCGTGGACCTTTTTTATCAGCTCAGAAAGCTACTGATATTTTAGTGGGAATTCAGATGTTGGCAGCACGTACATGAGTATTGTTGCAAAAGAAACTTGGTAAAGATAACAGGTTGATGGCTGTTGAACCTCGTATCTGAACCTTGAGAAAGATAACGTGTACGCTAAGGAATGCAGCTTTCCTGTTGGTGATGACTCACCAAGCATGGTTCTAAGCTCCATCCAGTAAGCTGTACATAACTGTCTGTGCCCAACCGCTGCCTGCTGTCCTGTATATGAACTTTGACCTCATTCTCAACCCGCTGACCTGTATATGAACTTTGGCCTCATTCTCAACCCACGGACCTGTATATGAACCTTGACCTCATTCCCAACTTTGGTGACTGGCACAGTAACTGGAATTCCCATCCTTTTCACCTGAGTGACTGACACATGGACCTTGACCTTGTCCCCATCCCAGTGACCTATATGTTAAACATGACTCCATCTGACACCCTCAATGACCCATAAATGAACCAACCTCCAGCCAAGGGACCCATACATGAGCCAGGACCCCATCCTCTACCTCAATGACCCATATGTGAACAATGACCCCTTCCCCCACCCTATAGTGACCCATACAAGAACAGCGACCCCAATCACACACCCTGGTGACCTGTATATGATCTTTGACCCCATCTTACATATATAAACCTTTGCCTATCACTTTCTAACACTCCCACCCCAGTGACCTTCACATGAATGCTGTGGACAACCTGACTGTTGTGAGGCAGTTTTACAGGATGTGGCCTAGGCCTAAAATCGTGGCCCTCCAGTTATCATTTAGGCCTATTCACCCAGTGTAAGTTACTACTAGGGACAGATGGCAGGGCAGGGGGTGGGGTATATCAGCAAACGAGAATAGCAGTAGCCTGGAGAATCCTACACAGACCACAGTGGGCCTAACTGGACCACAGTAGGCCTGATCTGTACCACTGTGCAACACTACAAATAAGCAGTAAATGGTTATATTGGTACGATGTATGAGGGGTTAAATTGTATCTCTTTGATAAGCCCACTTTGCATGAAGCTTTACGTCATAATTTCTGCAACTGGTGTTAACATATTCTGAATATTCACCCCATGGGGTGGGGTGGGAGTGGGCAGAGGAGGGCAGTCTTTGATGCTTTAGAGAAAAACAACCCATGCACCGAAGCAGCGTGTGATTGTTCATTTGTGAGATCCATGCTTCCAAATTGTCAAAAAAGTTTTTTTTTGAGAAATGCATCCCAGGTCAGCTACGCGGACTGGTAAAAACCAAAAGAACACTGTCGACAGGAAGGATTGGGTGAACGCTGTAGACGGGAAGGAAAGGGTGCTCTGTGATGCTAGGAAACCAGGACAGGTTGGACTGTAGTGATCAACAGAGACGTCAAACAGTGTTCAGCACTCAATGTGATAAATGCAAAGGTGAATGTTCTGGTGTCCACAAAAGCAAGTGCTATTTTCTACAATTTTTGCATGGATTTTGTGGGGAGCTTAAGAAAAATTTGGGGGGGGGGGGGGGAACGCTGCTGAGTTGCTGATTTCGGGTGTCTTTTGTACAAGCTGCCAAAATGTGGGGGACATTTTGGACAAAAACATGTTCGACAGAAGTGTATTTGAAACACTTATCTTGCTGCAATGACACAATCAGGAAAAGCCACGGAGGGGGAGGGGCCAACATTTGTATGATGATCCTTCATAGAGCATGACATCATAGTCCTGTTTGCATTGACGGCCCTTGCTCCTCAAAAAATATAGCCAGATGTTCCATGTTGTCTGACTCATTGCTTATGTGTAAGGTTCTTGTAAATGGAAGGCATTTTGAATGAGACCTGATCTGCAAAGTATACTTGATGCTGGTCAATAGCTTTCCTGGGTCCAGTCTGGCTGCAAAGCTGTTGACCACTCCTCTATAACTCTCTCAGTGAAAAGGAAAAAAAAAAAAGACGCAGATGATATGTACAACACTGGGTTAGTTCTGGTAATTTTTAATGGTAAAAAATAGCATACAGATACATCAGAGTCCTGGGTATCTTGGGGTTAAGCTTGGATAAGCAGCAATCAGGAGACCAGTGCATTATTAGGAAAGACTGAGCTTCAGTGGACGGACAGCAATTAATTAAACGAAGTGGGTCTGAGGGTGGACTCTGTGGTAATTGGCCTGAGACACTGGCTGGTCCACTCAACCGTAATCTGGCAGGACAGCTGATTGGGTTTGCCAGTTCTGTGCTAGGTTGTCTGGTTGTATCCACTTCTTGGCTTCACCGTAATTAGAGCCCTTGAAAACATTTGTGCGACGAGGATGAAATGCAGGCTCTATTGTTAGCTGTCTGCGACCTTCATTGCAGAAGTACAGTGTTGTAATGGTAGCAATACAAAGGGTCGCATGCCCAGCCAGCTTGAATGTCTGCATCGCAGGCAAGTGTTGCATTATCATGGGGACGTATCAGGTCAGGGTCACAGGCAGGTCATAGCTCAGCATAAGGGATAAGTTATGGGTCAGCAATACAGGCAAGTCACAGTTCAGCATCCCAAGCAAGTGGCAGGTTAGTGCCATGGGCAAGTAAAAAAAAGCCAGCAAGACGACCAAATCCTTGGTCAGCATCAAGAGATGAGTCATACCTCAACATGGCAGTCATTAACACAGGGGAGGAGAAAACCTGGCGCAAAAAGTAATCTTCCTTGTAAGATTTGCACATTTTTTTGCAATAAATGAGTGTAAAATTTCTGAGCCCAGCGTGGCATGTTTGTGCACAATTCCAACAGTTTGCCACCCATGGCCCCATGACAGGTTGTGTGTCTGCATCTCGGGCACATCGTAGGTCTGTCTCACAGGCAAGTCCTGTAAAGTTAGACTTGGTTATGAAGTTGTTGCGAGTCAGAATAACAAGTCACCTCAGGTGTTCAGAATACAAGTAAATGTGAAATGTGGTCAGCTGGGCAGGCAAATAGCACGTGGCATGACCTCACATGTAAGGTCACCATAGAAATTGCCAAACACACAGGTTACCTTGCCCTTGGTCTGTATGACAATGGTTTAAAGAGGAATATGCACAACAGCAGGACAATCCCCTTGATGATTAACTGAATTTGACGGCTAGAAAGAAAATACGAAAACCAAATGGCTGGCTTGATCCTGTAGCTGAGCCTTTGTGAAATGCAGTTATGGTTTGCTGAAGTGGTTACATTATTGTTCAGACCTTCTGATGTTCAATCATGGTTAGTTGAAGCAGTTACATTGCAGCGCAGCCCTTGTGATGTTCGACCATGGTTGGTCATCATGGTTACTTTGTAACTCAGTCTTTGTGATGTTTAATTGCGGTTGGTCATGGTGGTTACATTACAGCTCAGCCCTTGTGATGTTCGATCATGGTAGGTTATAATGGTTACATTGTAGCTCAACCATTGTGATGTTCAGTCATGGTAGGTTATAATAGTTACATTGTAGCTCAGCCCTTGTGATGTTCAATCATGGTTGGTTATAATGGTTAAATTGTTGCTCAACCCTTGTGATGTTCAGTCGTGGTAATAATGGTTACATTGTAGCTCAGCCCTTGTGAAGTTCAATCATGGTTGGCTATGATGGTCACATTGTCGCTCAGCCTGTGTGATGTTCAATCATGGTTGGGTATAATGGTTACATTGTCGCTCAGCCCGTGTGATGTTCAATCGTGGTTGGGCATAATGGTTACATTGTAGCTCAGCCCTTGTGATGTTCAGTCATGGTTGGTTATAATGGTTACATTATAGCTCAGCCATTGTGATGTTCAATCATGGTGGTTATAATGGTTACATTGTAGCTCAGCCGTTGTGATGTTCAATCATGGTAGGTTGTAATGGTTACATTGTAGCTCAGCCATTGTGATGTTCAATCATGGTTGGGTATCATGGTTACATTGTGCCTCAGTCCTTGTGACTCTCAGTCCCACTTGAAGATCTCCATTGTGTGAATATTCAACAAATCATCAGAATCATGCTTTACATCCATTGTTGCTAAAAAAATTTGTCATATACACGTAATTTGACAGGTCCTGCATTACATGGCACGCTTCTGTAACTATTACATGCCCCTACCCATACACGATGGGGATATTTCACGCCATACGGATAACAGGTTTTGTCGAAGCCTGTAACATATGTGTGTTCATCATGACTCTTTGTGGAGGTATCATTTGGAAGAAGTACTCCACCCACCCAGCCTCCCTCTCCTTCCATTCTGGTAGCTTTCCAAGGTGCCTTGGTGTAACAAAGGTGATAGTATCCAAATGTTCAAAAGTTGAGCGGGTGTTGCAGAAAAACACATAATTGTACTTGAGTGCTGAGGCAAAGTCTGATGGAGAGAAATTGCCTTCAATAGGAAGCCTAGCTCCTGGCATGTGTGCTGGATTGCATAAAACCCTGGTGGGTGAAATAACACTGAGTCTGAGTTAAATAATCTTCCACCCAAAGCAGGTAGCTTTAATGGGACAAATAGACACATCTCAGGGCAAACATAGTACGCATACAGGTCTGAAATCAGGACCAGGATGATGGGGGTGGGGCATCTTCTTGCTGATCGCCATGAGATCGGAGATCACCATTTGATGTAACAATAATGTTACTGGTCTCCGTGTGCATTTTGGTGAAATTAAATGGTAACTGGATGTTTTTATTTTCTTTCAGAAGATACACAAAACTCATTTAAGTATCGGTGTACCAGGTCTCAGGCCTGTAACAGGAGAACAAATTAACTAGTCATTGCACAAACTGCAAAAACCAAGTCTTTTGTAGACATGATAAAGTGAACAAGGAATGAGGTATTAGTATTGCTGAAAACCAACATCTGAAATCAATATCAGTAACCAACAAGTTTTTAGTTTATATCCTCGGACAAGGTTAAATGAGAACTGGAAGTGAGTAAAGGTCATTTCAATTCCTCTCATTTCATTTTTAAGTTCAAAGCAAACTATGCAAGATAAACCCTCAACGAAATGTCCAGTATACTTATTGTGTATGTTATATTGTGCACCTGTTGACGTATAAGTTTTTCCAACTCTACATGCATTGAATTGTTAGCTTTCAACTTAGTTGTGGGGAAAAATAGCCTTCAGATCTTGAAGAATCATTGTTCATCACCAGCTGTGGAATTAAAGCAGGTGCATGTAAAATACAAAAAACAAGAAAAAGTTTTCGTTGCAACCCTAGTTATAAGGCTACCAAATTGGCCAGAATGTGTATGTTTGTTTGAAAACGCCATTCAGCCATGTACGTTTAACAATCTGCCCCCCCCCCGTGGCTATACATCTGACTGCAGTTCTCTTGCATGATGAAAAAAAAATTCTTTGACCTGCCCTTATATGACAGTCACTTGCAGAAATAACCTGTAAAATACAAAAGAATATGCTGTGACATGTCTAGCTATCTAATTTATTGGGGTCAGAATAAACAATCAATATGTTAATATGGTTTTAAACTGTCTTGCCATGTCATTGTTAGCTCTGCTGACTCGTCAGTCAGTGGAGCTTATGCATTGGGTTGCTAGTCCACTAGCATTCACCTGTCCGGCCATACCTCTTTGCTGTGGGCATCTTGGGTTGCATCCAGTGCAGAAACTCCCAGTCATACAACAGAGCAAAAGGGAGAGTTTGGTGAAAACTGGTGCAGAAATCAGGAAGCTGTTCATTGAACATGGGAAGCACTAAAGAGTGGAAAGGAGGAAAATCCAACAGATATGTAATATGGTACATTTTGGATAGAACTCAGCTTTTATATCTAGTGAATCATTGGTCACTTGAAATTGTACCCGCAGATTTGTAGTCATTCTCCAGGGTGTTTTGGGGGATATGTACCCCGGCCCCACGCTCCCCCCCCCCCCCCAAGAATGGCAGAACTAGTTTTATTCAGGGTTAAGTATAATTCTTTCCTGCCTGTCAGCAGGGCACAGGACCAGAATGGTCCTCCTGTGAGCATTTTAATATTTTTTAGGGTCCTTATGTTATGTTGACAAAAGAAGTGTAGAACTGATTGGTATTCCCAGTGTGTTAAGTTCATGACGCAAGATCTCAGCGAAGGTACCAGAAGCTGTCTCAAATTTATCAAGTGACACAATTTCTGTTAAAGTTACAGTGAGGTAGTGTTTGAGAATTTGCAAGGTTGAGGACTGGGAGCAGATTCAGTAAAGACAGTGAAAACATCGAAGTCACGTTTATCTGTGAAATAATGCAATGTGTTACGATACTTTGTTCCAGCAGTTTGAAATGGCAGATATTGTATAAATGTGTCTGAGTCATCTGTCTACTTACTGTGTTCACGTCCACAGTCTTGGCGTTGCTTGTATTGCTCTAGAGTGTTTGAAGCCAGGAACAGCTCTTTGAAATAGATCTTTAGAATCTTTTGTACCATGCTGAAAGCTCCCCCCTCCCCCCCCCCCCCCCCCCAAAAAAAAAAAAACAAATTTAAAAAAATTAAGTTTACTTTTTTGAAACATGGGGCATGTATTTTACCCACCTAAATCTCTGGCTGTGTTTTTGCCAGGCCACAGAGATGATCAGCTGCCGTAGTACAGGGGCGCAGATGGAAGCTGAGGGTGATACTGGCATTTGTGTGAATAAGTAATGCTGATTGCAAACAAATAAAGCTTCCTTGGTATATGGGGCTCAGTGTGTGTTGGTAACATGACCATGACTAATTTTAAAACAGTCAGTTTTGCCCATGTTGCTAGTGTAGCCAGAGCAACATGTTTTGCCATGTTTGATACAGAGATCTGCCTGGACTAACGGCTACTTTCGTGTTGAATGATGTAGACCAAAGCAGCACTGCAGCTAATCTGAATGTGCTGTATTTGTGTTGCCAGTTTGTAAATCATATGTTCATGCAGGGCCAGAATTTCTTAAAATTTTGCAAGAATCTATTTGGATTTTTGTCAGTTAGTTTTCTTTTTAAAGAAAGACAAGTTTAGGAGAATCTTTAAGAGAACGGATTCGCGGATTCTCGCCCAAAATTCTGGCACTGTCTGACATGGGAAGAGACACTACAGTGACTGTGTCACAGTTGCCTGCGTTGCCCACTGTTACTTCCCGTCCAACCACCATGTGAAACTGGATTCTCTTTCGTGCAAGTACACAGATCTTCTGCTCATTATCTTTACAATTCAGTGTGCCTGCATGTCCCATAGTTTCGTCTTTTATCCATTGCTGTTGCACGGTTCTTTCAATCTCTGCAGATGGCTCAGGGGCATTCATATCTTAGATTCTGTGGGCCAGACATATTGGGATTGGATGCCACAATTGTACCCATAATGCCTTGTTAGGTGATCTCCAATGAATGTGGGTTACGCATCAGTGTGTGGTTGGTGGAGGTATGCTGTACAAGAGGTCTGGTTTTCGTGGTCTCACAAGTAAACACAGTACTTTTTCCAGGTCCATGTACCCTGTCCAAACTGTGACACACTGTTTTTGCAGAATTTGTGATACGCCGATCTCAGTGGCTATGATACACTGACCTCACAGACTGTGTGATACACTGATCTCACTGGCTGTGATACGCTGATCTCACACAGTATTTTTTCGTGGCTTGGATCACTTAGAGAGCAATGGAAGCACAAACTAGCAAAGAATAAATTATTCTAAATAAAAAAAAAAAAGTTCAATTCTTTATTAACTCATTCCACCCTGATAGAAGACCAAGTCAACAGCTTTCCTTGGCATGCTCTGGGCACCCAGAGCACACCAAAGAAAGCTGTTGACCATGGGCATATAATTTGGAATGATCTTCCATGCAAGTTTCATCCAAATTTTGAAAAATAATCCCTACGTAAGTAAAATACAATTAGCAGACAACATTTAGATATTAGCGGGAAAAAGCGTCACCAGGGTAGAATGAGTTAAATCCTTGCAGTGCTAATCACTAGAAATGCTGTACTGATCTTAATAATTTGAATGCTGTCAGACTCAAAATGCTCCTGACAAGGCCTTTCATTCAAGTGCCAACACGCTTGTATTTCCAAAGAAAAAGAGGAAGGCTGTTACGTTGGGTTCTATCTTGACACTGGAGGCTTATTGGCTGATTGTTTGGTTACTGTATGTCAGGGTCCTGGGTACTTTTCTTTACTCAGCTTTAAGACTTGTCAGTTTTTTTTTTTTTGAAACTTATGTGTATGAATGCCAAGCAAACAATGACCTTGTGTCAGCGTTTATCAATGCAACTAGGGTTTGTTTTGATGAAAATGAATATTTTGGTCAATAAAGGAATCCATCCAACTATAAAATCTGTTTTTTGTATGTGTGTGCGTGTGCCTTTTACCAGCATTGACATGGTGGAACAATGCTTTTCCAAAAAAAATCTCAAATTTTTTTTTCATTGGCCTATTCTATTTCAGATTTTAGCTTTTGAAAAGGATGATTTAAGGGAGTTTAAAGTTAATATACCGTATTCATTCCAATAATCACACTGCCCTTAGGGAAATTTAATTGGAAAATATGCCTAAAAAGCAGGTAATGGACTGGAATTGAGACTGAAAATTGACCTATATCTATGAAAACCAAGGTTTCTTTTTTGATAAAAAATGGGGGGTCCCTATTAGAGTATGTGCTCTTATTGGAATGAATACGGTATTTGTATTTTATAGTGTAGGTGGGTGTTTTCCCCTTTTTTGCTTTTCTGTTTTTGTCCCCCGCCACCAAAGGTGGCATAGGGGGATATTATTGGTAGGCATAGGGGATGCTTCCATCCATCCGTCCGGGAGCATATCTCTAGAGCCCCAAGAGATAAAATAATGAAATTTATACCAGAGATGCACAATACAAAGAGTATGTTTGCCATATATTGCTTTTGACCTTGACCTATTTTCAAGGTCACAGGGCCCAAGAACATATCAATTTTTGTGCTTCCAGACATGCTGTATACATTGTATAGCTTTATTCTGTATATTGTGATGGGGGACGTAGATCCTTTGAATCACTGTGCACTTGTTTTTATTTTAACAAGTCAGGCACACCACACATGTATTGTTACCCAGAGACTTCCAAGTTTATGTTATGCGTGGAAATTTGCATTTGACGTGGAAGAGTGAAAATGCTATGAAAATCAAGTTAGATGTGAAATTGCAAGTTGTTGATATCTTAACTTGTAATAGATGGAGATGCCATATCAACTTCTACTTATAAGTGAGTGAGCATTGCATATTTAGACAAGGCTTAATAGGATATTTAAAATTTTGACTTATTCAAACTATGAACAAAGGTGCTATTCCAACCCGTTTCTATTTGATGGTGACTACACATCAAATTGATACGAAGCAAAATCACAGAATTTGAAATTGTGCTAATCAAGTATTTAGGGCTATAAATCTTGATTACTCTAAAACTGTAGTGGACAGAAATGTCCCCACTTCTTAACCTTCACTGTTCCTTCCTGTAGGCATGTGGGCATTTATGATATCAAAAGCAAAATAAATCTCCATTGTGAGGACAGATTTGGTCATTTCAGCTCTACTGCCATGAAAAACTCAGGAAAATGTGGAATATTTGCAATACATGTATTGAAGCTTTTTAAAAACCACAGAAACGGGGGGGGGGGGGGGGGGGGGGAGCTGGTTGTAGCAGGAGAGGCTAAGTGTCATTTGGGAGGGATAGGGGGTGTATTACTGAGTGTGGACCTTCCAGTGCATAATGAACAAAGTTGCTGCATGATGAATTGTGCAAATGTTGGATGTTTGAAATTTTTAATATTTAAAAATCTAGCCAGAGACGTCTTTCCAACTTTTACCTACGCATTTGTGACTGTTGACCATTGGCAGTGTGCTTTCCAAATTTCTGTGGCAGTTAATGAGTTCATGTACAATATTATCCATCAACATGTGCTTGTCACCATGCTGGTCTGCCATTGCCCAGTGGAGGTGGATGTGCACTGTGGTTACATTTTACACACACAGAGGGCAGCACTGATACAAGATGTTGCCTTTGCACCGCCCGTCTGTTCAACTTGTGTTATCTGATCCCCACAACAATACTCCATCGATCTCTTTGGGCTGTTAATATGCTTCTTTTGCATTGTCATTTAGATGTACTGGCTGCGGAAGTGACTCAGAGTGCCAGGCAGGGCAGGTGCTTTCTCTCTGAAGCACCTCTCGGATCACCATAACAGGTGATTTGTAACAACGTGAATATATTGATATGCATTGAGGCACATC